>VZSR01003803.1:50064315-50203816 GCA_013398615.1 Brachypodius melanocephalos
GAATTAAGGCATTTTTCAAGCCTTCTCTTGAAACCAAGGCCATTGTCTGAAGAATACAATGAAAATGACAACTAAAAATGACAGTAAGTAAGGAATTTAAATTAGATGTCCATGGTGCAAATATTTCCATATGGATGAAGTAACTAAGTCAATGGAGCTCTCCAGCTGACCAGGCGTACGTACCCACGTTTGCGTGATTCAAATAACTCTCCTCAGCAACAGGATGTCCCCTGAGTTTAATGAGATTCAATAGCCCAGTATTTAATTTTCCCTTTAAGATTTTCAGTTTCAGACCTTCTCCTCCTTCATATTCCTTCTCCTCATTTAAACTACGACAGGGAAGCACTTCATACATATGCAAATTCTCCACAGGCACCCTTATTTACAATTAGTAGGATTGTGAAGAGAAAGAGGGGAAAGGCTATGAGAGAATAAGTACACAAGAATAATTACAGGAATATATGATGTACATGACTTCTCACGGAGGGCAACTGGCACAGAGTAGCCCTCCTGCACAATTCTGTGACCACGGAGAAAATTTCAGTTAATGACTTTGACTCACTGCTCTACAATTCCACTAAGAAAGGGGCTTCAGCAGGGATCTGAAGCAGAATTAGGGAGTACCTGACATGCAGAAGAGAAATTTTGTATGAAAAGTGGCACGAAAAAATGTGAAGGGCATGACAAGCAGAGGTCTGGGTGGTCAGGGTGATATTACCAATTGTGAAGAGTCCTTGCATAATCATTTCAGTTTCCCTAAAAGAAAATTATTTCTTCTTCCACTGCAGTGAACAGCAAAACCTAACAACTTCTTTCAGTTTTGAGAAAAAAAAAAAAAGTAAGTAGTGGAGATTTGGTGTATTTAAAGAGACAGAAATGGCAGGGGAAAATAGGTTCTCCAAGCGCTTAGAGATTCACTGTCACTCACACTCATCTTTTGGTTAATACCAGCTGCAGCACACGACGTGCAATTGCTGCTGTTGGTACTGAGCTGTTATGTGAGTTAACACAGCAGGAAAAGCAGCCCCGTGTCATCAAGAAGATAACCTGAAATTAGAGGCAGGGAGTAAGAGTGTAGTGCGTGAATTTGGAGCAGAGAAAAGATAATATTGTCTGATTGCAGGATAATGTCTTAAATCTAATGTGCTGTCCAAGTTGTTAATGAGTTCATTGATTCTTTGGCTAGAGAGGACCATTAGATCCTCTAGTCTCACTTGATACAAAGCACTCTCTGCAAAGTCTTCCAGAAAGAAGTCAAGTCTAATTTTGAAGGCAGTGTGAACCAATCACTGTCCTTAGAGTTCGTTTCAGTTGTTAATCATACTAATGCAAATTTAGAAATGAGCCTACTACTTCTCAGTGGTCCTGCTGTATCTTTTAATGCCTTTCATTTCTATGTGGGAAGTTCTTACTGCCTTTTTTTTTTTCTTCTTTATGAAATATTGATTTAATGGAATTAATTCAACCTACAGTTTTTTTCTTTTTAAACACCTGATATAAGACTACCTCTGAAAGGTATAATTTACACCTTTCCCTGGTTTTGCAAATCTCTTCTATAGGATTATGGCAGCTCTCTGTTGGAGGGCTGGCAAGAAAGGAAACATGGAGAGTGTCACTCACTTGACTTAACTATGTCTCCATACGAGCTAGACTCCCTTCAAAGCCAGTAGAAAGAAAGTGGCAATTTTATATGCAATTCCTTTAACCTGTCTTACATATCTCTCTAATATATTTGAAAATATCCCTTCATTTACTCTAAGGGGAACCAAGGTTAAGTTACTCAAATATAGACATAAGATTTCAGACAGATGGGTCCTGCTGCAGGTAATTGACCCTGGCTAACATTCTTTACCTATTTTCCTCACCTTGAGGGCATACAATTATGTTCTGGGAGGAAAGAGAAATGAAAGTAAAAGATCATGGTAGGAGGTGCTGAATTCTGGCACCCTTTGAAGTATGATATCTTTGAAATTTATTTCTTTCCCTATTCTGACTTGGGGGGAAAAAAGTTATAACTTTTGTACCTCTAAAAAGTGTCAAGCATATATAACTTTTCTACATTATAATTTTGGGAAAAGAAAAGGCAGGGATGATGCTGACTTCCCTTGCTGAGTGCTGTTTGATTTTAGATTTTGCACATCCTGCACCCCATGGCTCAGTCCCCAGTTCATTCTAAGCTCCTAGAAACAGAGATGCACGTTGTGTTCAGCAGAAGGTGAGAGAAGGGTTGGTAATTTATTTGATCCAGGATACAAGTGTGTTGACTTCCCCACTTAAATAACAGTGCCTCTGATTTCTTTCAGATTTTAACTCTAGTCCATGACAGACAGAGGAAAATTAAACTCTCCTGGAGAAAGTATTCTTTTCATAGATGTTAAAATTCTCTTGAACTAGAACTGTAAATATCCAATAAACCATATGTATTGAGAGTTTGCCAGACACAGATATTCCCATGTTTGATCAGAGTTCAGTCACCACACCCACTGCAAAAAACCTTAAAATGTTTTAACATTTTCTTTAGCACTGGTTTGATTATTTTTTACCCACAGTATGCTATATGGAAGATAAAAAACAGGTATTGGTTGTTTTTTGGCACTTACTGAACTCACCAGTAACTTCCAGAAGGTTAGAGCATAGGAATAGGAGTGGTGTGTTTTGTAATATGCTCACTATATTTTAGGTTAATTTTTACTCATTACAAACTGTTTATTTGTTTCAGCAGACATGATGGCAGAAAATTAACAGCCAGAACACTCAGATCTTTGTAAACTAAATCCAGATTACTACAAAATCCCTTTTTAGTTTTAAAAAATTCACAATCACTTTTTTTCTGACATTTGCAAGTATCACTGTTTAACTTGAACATTTTGTCCACACTTTGGTGGCCTATGTTTTTTTTTTTTTGTCTATCAGGATTTAGAGTCTTAGAATAATAGAACAGTTTGGGTTGGAGGGGACCCAAATATCTTGCATTATTTGGTCAGGAATAGCTTTCACTGAATGACATTGCCCAGATCCTCATCCAACCTGGCCTTGAACACTTTCAGGGATGGGATATCCATGATGTCTCTGTGCAACCTGCTTGAGTGTCTCACCACCCTTATAACAAACAATTTCTTCTTTATGTCCAAAAAAAAAAAAAAATCCTCTTTCAGTTTAAAGCTGTTACCTCTTGTCCTTTATTACCTTTCTTACGAGCCCCTTTATGTATAGAAATTCCACAGTCAGGTGTTCCCAGAGCTTGCTCTTCTTCAGGCTGAACAATGCCAGTGTTCTCAGTCTGCCTTCACAGGAGAAGTGCTCCAGCCCTCTGATCATTCTTGAATTTGGACTCCCTCCAACAGGTTTGTGTCTTTCTTGTTCTGGGGATCATAGAGCTCCAAGAGCAGAGTAGAGGGGCAGAACTACCTCCCTTCACCTGCTGGCCACATTGCTTTTGGTATAGCCCAGGATCCAGTTGGCTCTCTGTGCTGCAAGCACGTGTTGCTTGCTGACATCTAAATTTTCATCAATTGTTATTTCCAAGCCTTTCTCAGCAGGCTGCTCTCAATCCGTTTATCCCTCAATCTGATTTGGTGTTGGGGATTGTGCCAACCCAGGTGCAGAACCTTACACCTTGGCCTTGTTGAACTTTATGCAGTTTACATGAGCCCACTCCTCAAGTCTATAAAGCTCCCTCTGGATGGCATCCCTTCCCTCCAGTACATAAACTGCACCACTCTGCTTGGTGTCATTTGCACAATTATTAAATATTCCCTCAGCCTCACTGTCTATGTAATTGATGATGTTAAATAGTACAGGTCTCAGTATGGATGCTTGAGGGACACTGTTTTTTACTGATTTCCAGTTGGACATCAGTCATTGACTATAGTTCTTGGGACTCTTTCATCCAGACAATTTATTTTCCATCCATGAAGCCCATATTTTTCTAGTTTAGAATATTGTGTTGGAAATTATCAAAGATCTTACAGAATTTCAGGTAGATGATATCAGTAGCTTTTACCTTGTTTGCTGATGTTCCCTTGTCACTCCATCATGGAAGACAACTACTTAAGTGGGACACAATTTGCCCTTGGGGAAGTAATGTTGGTTTTGTCTTATCACCTGCCTGTCTTCTATAAGTTTTGACATCTCTTCCAAGAGGATCAGTGATCTTACTGAGCACAAGGTTTAAGTTGACAAGTCTGTAGTCGCCAGCATCATCCTTTTTGCTGGTTTAAGGAGTTGTGTGGAGTTTTCCTTTTTCCAGTCCTTGGGGACTTTGCCTGATTCATATGACTTTTAAATATGCTAGAGGCTGGCTTGGCAACCACATGAGGCATTTTCCTCAGGACCCTGGAATGCATTTCATCAAATACCATGAGTTCTGTACATTGTGGTCATTTGAATGATCTTCTTTTAGCCCCTGCCTTGAGGTCCAGAGGCTTGAGATATATGACAATAGAAATTACCTTTGAAAACTGAGGCCAAAAGCATTGTTGTGTACCTTAGTCTTGTCCGTGTCAGTTGTCACTAGTTTCTCAAAGACAACCCTGTGCAGTCCATCTATTCTTCTACAAACAGGGCAAATCTCCCTGATCCTCCTTCCTTGCATGTTCTTTCTAAAGAGTTCTCAGCCTGCAATCTGGTAAACTCTTGTGAAAAGCTTTTCTAGTCTTCCATGAGTGGAGAACACACATATCCAGAAGCTGGGTAAACTCTTCTACTGGAAGCATAAATTAAATGTGATCTGTACAACCCCAGGTTCAGATGATCTGACACAAAAACCCTCTGTGTCTCTCTGATCAGATCCAGAGTCACTTAAGAAGACCATTTCATACAGACATTCCCCTTCATTTACCTAAAAAGCTCAGAGGATCAAAGGGAAGTCCTCCTGGAAAGGACTTCATGGGATAATAGAGTCATTTCTCTAGCTCAGGGAAAATAATTTAGTCCTAACATATGTTTGCAATAAAGCAATGCTAAGCAAATTCAATGCTTAAAGGGCTTCATTCAGGCAGGTGCTACATCTCAGTGATTGTTTTCTACTTGTTTCCATGTTAGAAAGGTGCCCTACTGTGTAATCATCCTTTTTGATATATGCTCTTGCAGTAGAAACCAGATCCTTATCTCTCCTGCACTGTTCAAACGTGCCTTTTCAGAATAGTTTTGAATTTCACACATTTCAAGGTTGTTTTGTTAAGCAATCTAAAGACTATTCACTATTAAATTTGGATGTGTAACATGTTTGATAGCATGCTGTCTCGGGAGCAATTCTGCTTGCTTGATTTTATATCCTCAGGCTTTTTTGGTAGCAGCAAGCTCCTTCTCCACTGGAATCAAATTGAAAAATAAGATTTCTTTTTTCCTCCATGTATGCATGATTCAGAGCATTGAATAAACTGCATTTTACATTTATGTCTCTTAATATATTGCCTCTCTAAAGAAAATTATCTTCTGTTTTCTGACAGTAGTGACAGTCTGTTTTAAACTTAGTCGCTGACACCTGTTCAACTGTACATTTCAATGTGTTTCTTCAGACAGGAGAGTGGAAGGGCTTGATCAGCACCTGCCTCCAAAATATTTCTGATCTTGATCAAACTGCTCTGCTTGGTGGAAGATGAGGAGAAAGCTGGCAGAAAAACTTTCTGGTGGTACACCTGGTTTTTTTTTTTTTTTTTTCATTTTGGGTTTTTCTGAGGGTGACTGATGCCATCACATAAAGTTATTTTTCAGAATTTCCAGCAAACAAAGCAGTTTGAAGCCATGGGTGTATTCCAGTGTAAACTAACATCCTTATTTGGCTTTCCATCATTCTCACAGTTCATCCAGGCCCTTCTGCAAAAGCTGTAATAAATTCTATCACATTGAAGAACTCTTCAAGAGCAGAAAGTATGTCTCTCCTTTCATCAGCCTGCCGAAATGAATCTGAGTCCAACAGATAACAGCATATGGATCTGCTTGGACACTGCAAAGTTCTCCAGCTCCATTTGCTCTTGGACCACTTGCTCTGTGGCTGTGCAAGCTGAAGCTGGCACACAGCAGCAACCTGAATCCTGCTGAACCGCTGGTTCAAAACCCAGTTTGAAAGATGCAAACCAAATGCCAGTGCTGCCTCTGATAGTACGGAGCTACCTGAAGCCGAGAATCATCTTGCACAGAAAAGCCTGCTCATTGGATTAAACCCACCAAGAAGAATTTCTCCCAGAGTTTTTCTGAGTCTGAGCTGACTCTCTCAGCTTTATGAAAAACAGCTCCTCTGTTTTCCATACTTATTGCAGGCTCCAATAAGGATTGCACTGTGAGTTTGACTTTCTATGCAATCTTTTTGAAAGTAAGAACAGGGTTAAATGAGTTAAATTAGTCTGGGCTCACTTGGAAAATTAGACAAGCACAACAAAAGAAAAATAAGATATTTATCCTTGCAAAGCAAAAGGAAAAGTCTCAATTAACAGGTCATAAACTCAAGTGAAAGTCTCAGCAGTCAAATCTAATACATTGTAAAATTAAACTATGTCTAAGGAAAAGATTCCCAAATGGTGGCTTTAGTGTCTCAGTCCTATAAGGGACATATCCTAGGGCAGAAAATAATACTAATTATCTCCTTTTATGCTGGGGACCTGATATCACTGAGGTGCTTTCTAAACATGTTTTTGTCCCCTCTCTTTTTACTATGAAATCTATTTGTCCCCTTCTTTTAAAACTTTTACTCTTGGCTATTTTAACCAATAAAAATTAGTTTATGGGGTGAGATCGCATTCAATTTTAGTACTATTTCTTCTCTGTATAATTTCTTTGGATACTGAATGCACAGTGAGACTGTTAGGGTTCTGGTGTTCCTTCAAATTAAATACCAGCCAGGGTAGCTTAAATAGAACAGTCCCTTTCTTACACAGAGCTATTCATCTAGCTGATAAAACATTCTCCCAGTTAAAGCATATTCAAGAATGTTACAGATCTTTGCATGGATAGGTAAGGACGTCATTCATTTACATCTCACAGGAAATATTCCATATTATCAAATGTCCTCACCCCCTTGCCTCCAGTTTCTCAGAGGGGCTGGATACACTATGCTAATAGTGCAGTTGACAGACTGTGTGGAGGGGTTACGCCTTCCTCACCTCTCATCTGTTTCAGCATTCAGCATCTGACTCAGATAAAAAAATGGATACCTACATCTACACCAATGCACTCAGCATGAGCAACAAACTGGAGGAGCTGAAGGCCCTGGTACAGCAGGAAAGCTGTGACACAATTACAGTCATGGAAACGTGGTGAGATGACTCCCAAAACTGGAATGCTGAGAGGGATGCTGTGAACTCTTCAGAAGGCCTAGGCAAAGAAGGAGAGGCACTTTTTTAGCTTACAGTCAGTTCTTCCATAATTTCTGCATAGTGTTCAATTGGTCTTAACCAGAAGTGGTTAAATAATTTCAAAATACACCAATAAGTTTCACTCATGATTTTTGCAATGCCCAATATCCTTTGTCTCAGTCGTGCTTGAGGGCTTAGACAATTACTTGTGATAATATTATCAAGACTACTTCCTTCCAAAAGCTCCTACTGCATGGCTGAAAAAATACCATGTGGATATTGGTGATCAACTGTCAGATAACCTTAATTTTTTTTTTTTAACAAAAGTATTTCAAGGGATACAGCAACTGTACTTGAATAGTTTTTAAATACATAAATGGAGCAACTTTATAATAAAATCTGTAGGGTTTTTCAAATAAAAAAAAAATTAAAGAAATTATTCTAGCTTTTAATGTCATGAATATATTTGGCATTTAACAATGAAAAAGGAACCAGAAAAATCAGTAACATCAAGAAAATTCTTAGTCAAAGCCTAACTGGTACTAATAACTCAACCAAATTCTTTACTTTCTAAATTTGTTTTCTGTTGACAACTCAATCGAGTTCAAAACCTTTGAGTTTGACATTTGAACTCTTGTCATGGACATGAGCTACATACGGTCACACAAATTTATAGCTGTGTTCCATGGAACCAACAACAACAGAGACAACCAGCAAAAAACATTTCTGTGTTGTTTTGTGATTCTCATATTAGAAATCAAAACTAACTGCTACCAGTGTGTGAACCTCTTCTGACTGTCATGGATGTTCAATAACACAGCTGCAAAGTAACTCCATGTGCACAGTAATACAGAACAGATAGAAACAAGATTGTTCTGTGTTAACTTTGATTTTGTAAGTGTCTTTGATGCTAGTCTTTTACAGGAAAGTTATATGCTGGCACAATGCTACTGATGTCAGTTAAATTCTTCCACTAGAGAGTTTGGCCAACAAAGTAATAGACCATTTTTAATATAGAGTTCTAAGACAGCAAAGATGAAGGCTCACAGGCAGTCATTCCACAGTTTCCAACAGCAAAAGTGATTCATATTAAATACAAGTAGAATGTTTCAGAGACTGAAATGCAGAATAGTGAGTCAGGGGGCAGGGAGAAAAGAAGGGAAGAAACCTACAGGCCAGTCTAATTTACATTTAATGGATTGATGATATGCCATAAATAAAAGAGGTTATTGTGTGGCATAGCAGACAATTAGAAATACATCAGGGTTAGGAGAGGGCAAACATAAGGTGATATAATAATTTTTTTAATCCTATGCTATGCCTTTGGGCCCTATGCTTATGATGCATACTCAGTAGGATATAAAGAAATCTTAGGCGTGTATCCTGTACTCTATTTACAGAATACAATGCATACTCCTGCAAACATCAATTACACTTATGTTTTAATTATCTTGCATTACCTGGTGTTAATGGTGGGTCATATAAGGTTGACTCCCATGGGAATGATATAAGATGATATGGGAAATATAATCACGCCATGCTCACTGAAACATTCACTTGGTAATTGGTCTGACTGATCTTGAAGATTATTTTGTAAAAATATATCAGTAGTCACATCTGGCACAGTTCCACATCCATTTATATGTCTGCCTACCTAATTATTTTTTTTAAGTACTCAGTTAGTCTTCAATAAAGGGGTAAAATTATCTCTTCTTATTCTATAATGCAGACTGCTTTACTCATGAGAAAGAAGAGACATCCAAATGAAGAATTTAATCAAGTACTTGGTTATGCCAGGCCAGGACCTTCCACAGTTCATTCTGTGTACAGCTCTCACAGAATCCAGCCTGCCCAGCAGCCACAAAGAGATGTGGCCTCTGCTGGTATGTACATCTTTAAATTAAATGTTTCTCATCACATTTAAAATATTCTTCCCAGTGTGTCTTTCTATCTCATAGGATCATGTAGCTGTATTTGAGCTTTTTCATGCTCACTGGAAATATAAGAGACATGATGGTGAGGTGTTCCTCCAGAGTTTGTCTCACTGAGCTGTTTCAGTATGGACTTTCTAAGGGCACCCTGACCCCAGATTTCCATCAACAGAGCTGCCCAAATTACCTGCCTGCTCTTAAAATGGCAGGCAAGTATTAGGATAAGGTGCTAGATCTGAAGTTTTTGGGTCTGAAACTTAGTCTGAGGAAGATTTTTCAATAAGGTTTTGTGAATTGGACCCAGAATCCCCAGTTTCCAACAGCACCCCGGACAAGTTTTCGTGGGGGTCGTCATTCCAGTGGAGCAGCACTGCCCTCTTTGCAGGTTGTCATTCAAATGGAAGGCTGTTCCACGAAGTCTACTGCTATTTTTCATCAGATAAATTGCCCTCATTTCAGTTTATTCATAATCTTTAATAATGCAGATGTTTCTCAGCAAACATTTTTCATACTAACATATTAACCCTGACAATCAGACCAATGGATGAATTAGTGTTGCATGGTACACAGACATAAAGGAAATGTTCTTACAGATCCTGAAAACTAATGATGCCCATGTCAAAGGATTAATGCTACTACAAGAAAAATGGCAACAGGAAGAGAGTGATAAGAAAAATTAAGAAGAGATCTACATTTAGAGCTAGCTGTGACTAAGGTTTATAGTAACATAAATAAATCATCGTAAATTTGTGTGCTTAATAAAATCTCTCTAAGGAAGTCAGAACTACTTGTGCAGAAAATTCTACTTCTTAAATTTCAGATAAAAATAAAAAATAGTAACAAAAATTTTTAAAAAAACATCAATGATCAGGACAGTGGTGAACAAGCTTTGAAAATACTCCACAGTAAACAGCACAATAAGAAAGACAAAATCCACCAAATTTGCTAAATTGAATAAATAATTTCAAAACAGTTTGTGAGAACAAGCCACAGCTGGTGGTGTCATCCTGAGTCATATAACAGCTTGTTACACAAGTTGCTGGGGCATAGCAGAATGGAGCAGATGTACTGGTAAGCCTTGATGTGCAGGGCAAGAAGAACAGAAGAAAGCTCTGGCACAGAGCTGCACAGAGGCATTTGCACGTGTAGGAGAATGACTGAAAGCTCTTGTGAAGGGAAAATGCCTTGACACTTAAATCTGCTTTTCCCACAGAGCCTGAACTTAACTGTCCCTACCCCTGGGAGATGCAGCCAGAGCAGGCACAGGTTTGCTGGTATCTGCTAGGTCCATGTTCATGTCCTGCAAACAGGAGATGTGGAGGGAGTAAGTCAGGAGTGCATCACTTTGGTTAAAGCACTGCCAGTGCTTGTTATGGCATGACCAAGCTTCACTTAGATGAGGTCCACCTCCCACTCTCATTTCAGCCTTATTTACCCACCCTCATCTCTGATGATGAGGGTTCTTGTGCTTGGGCATCTGTCTGAGTCCAAGAGATACTTGTGCACAGCCACATATGCCTGATAGATTTATGGAAGCTCACTCAGCTCACTCAGGCAAATAAGTAATCAAAAATACTGAGTGGTTATTTACAAGAATTATTAGAAGATAAATAAATAATATTT
The DNA here is from genome assembly GCA_013398615.1 of Brachypodius melanocephalos. Taxonomy (NCBI): domain Eukaryota; kingdom Metazoa; phylum Chordata; class Aves; order Passeriformes; family Pycnonotidae; genus Brachypodius; species Brachypodius melanocephalos. Next base: position 50,075,162 of record VZSR01003803.1, read on the forward strand.
CAGTAAAAGCCTGTTTCATTTTCTCATGAGCTCTTCTCCAACATCATTTTGCAGCAATAAATAAAAGAAGCCAAATCAACTGTCAAAAAGCTATTTATTCCTACCTGTATGTACATCTGTTCAACTAATAAAAAACAGCACATGAGTGGCTGACCTTGTAAGACTTGTCCGAGGAAGAAACACAGGAAAATTGTACATAAATCATAAGTTTCTGCCTCTGAAATCTCTTTCTCTTCTGAAAGACCATTATTAAAGTCAGAAAGTGAGTATGAAAACACCATATGATTCAGGTTTGGAAAAGTTTTAGACAACTATAAATGGTTGCTTCTGTTACGAAGTCTCAGGTGCAAAAGGCACAACAGCTCTGCCTATGCTCCACTGCCAGCTGATTGCACTTTTATCTACAGCTTCCCTTTCCTTGGGCAATTTAAGTGCTCCACACAAAAGCTCCATATCTCGTCTCAATGGAACCATAAGCAATAAAACCCCAAAATATTAAATAACAAAACTACTCTCAGTCTTCCTAAAGGTATGCTTCTGGAAGGCAAGCAAGTTTTAGAAATTCTGTGATTAGCTTTATTATATTTTTGTTGTGAACTTCCTACTAAAGGCTGTGTTAAATTCTTTTGCAGTCTACATACAGGATGCATACAATCTTACACTCAGGATTTTCTGCTCCTGGTGTAGTGTGAGGCTTGCCTACCCAACATTTTTTTTTTTTTTTTTTTTTTTTTTTTTTACTGCAGAGCGAATTAGAATGCAACTTACAGCATATTAAGAACTCTGCACCAAATCTTCACGTGGATCGTTACCTAATGATGTATGCAATATATATTGGCTTGCAGTAAGAATTATGTCTCTTTCCCTATCATCAAATGAGAGACAGATCCACCTAATGCTGAGGCAATTACACTTTAAGATGTTGCTGAACCTTAAGCACATTAATAATGCAGTAAGTAATAATTACAGAACATCTAGGAATTAGTTTGTTGAAATATTTCTATATGGTGTACTTGAGATCTCATGCCTTTGATAGCCAAGGAAATAGATTATTTAACACTTACCAAGAATGGTCAAGTATAAAGGATAAAGCCTTTTTTTTATATCTACCTGTCTCCATTAAGGCTATCAGAGCTCCACGGCTCACAAAAAAATTAATTATGGTCTTAAATACAATGAACAAGCTGACCTTGGCAAATTCAGTCCTTCAGACTTCTATTCCTGCCAGGGATAATAGCCAGTAGGACACTTTGAGCACTGACGTTTTCAAGTTCTTGTAGAAGATACCCTAATAATGATGTTTTATAAGGTATGTTGCTCCCACAGACACAGAATAACTCTTCTCTGCTCCTGGTGTTCCCTTACGGTCCACACACTGAATGAGAAAAGAGCAACTACAGATCTGTAAGTTTACACTGCAGCTTGTGCACTGCATTCTCCATGTTGCCCCAAGATTCAGATGAGGTATACAGAACAACTGCAGCACAGCTGTAAGATGCAGTGTAAAATCTAACCGGCCTCAGCTGTGATATGAAAGACTTGTGCACATGGAGAAGAGGTGAAAATTTACCTTATTTATGTGTCAGATAAGCCTAGTTTGACTTTTGATGAATCATTCACGGGGGCAGGAGAAATATCCAAAAGACAGGCCACCACTAACAAGGCTAGGAATTCATTAATGAAAGTGCTTACTCAAAGCATATGGTGCTAAAAAATCTCCATATTATTTCCTTTACTACCTTCCAGAGTGCTTTGTGTTATGAAGTTCAATTATTTTTCTGGAAAGAAAAAGAAAAAAAAAAATTTAAAATTTTCAGAAACTGGAAATTTCTTAGCTATGCAACAGGTTATTTTGCCTTTGTGTAGCTGACAACCCAAAAGAATCCTTTGATGCCTAGACTGAGTGTTAAAAAAAGACAAATTTCATTTACAACCCCCTCATGTACTAGAATTAAGGGAGGGGCACATTGCATGTGAAAAAGACACAACGAAAATGATTTATTGTAGAAGCTACCATACACAGGAAAGTCTTGCAGTAGAGAATGTTTGAGTACTCAGTATGCCACAGAAACATTTAAATTGTTTCTGAAAAAATTCAGAATTTTCATTGCAGAAAGATAGGTTTATAAAATGCTAGTCATTTACTAATTTTTCTGTCAAAATACAAATCCATTTTATGGCTTTGTTGTATAGGGTCACATCTTCAACTCTTAATGTTAGAAGAGACATTATTCATTGCATAAGATATGCTGAAAAATATTACTCACATAATAAAGCCATCATCAAGGCCGGCTCAATGTCAATAACTGAGAACAGAAAAAAAAATGGTTGGGTGAGGAGTTACAGGAAAATAATAGCAGAATAAATATTGTGCCATTGTCACAAAAATTATGTATTGCCTCTTCAAAGATGATGGGATATGATATTACACTTATTCCAAAACTGCTGCTGTACAAAATGTACTTCCATCTTTCGTTTTTGAAGGAGAGTAGGCAACCAATTGCAGAGAATCTCAGCAGGCCTGAAATTGCCTTGTGTTATGATTAGATGTCCAGATCCCATAAATTCAAAGCCACATGGTTGAAATGATGGTAATTACAACAAGCAGGACAGAAAAACATCCAGCTGATCTCCCCACTGATTTCCTCCCTCCCAGGTAGTAGCTATGTTCTGTGTACCTCAAACAAACTCAAGGGGATGTTTCTTTATTAAAAAGACGTTGTCAGTGATCTGAGAGAGTTCAAGTAGCTCTGACACATTTTCTGTGGCTGAGAAAACAGTTTCATGCAGCTGAAGTATGGACACTGAAGTTGCTCAGTGGTGCTGCTCCTGTGGAAGTGATAGCACCTCTTGGAGACCATGCTAATGAAGAGAGAGTGTTCACCTTCGTCAGCAGCAATCTATGAGGTCTCCATAGACCCACAGAGTTGGGACAAAGTGCATTTCATTCTGGCAGTGAGAATTTGTGATAATGCATGAAAATGTCAGTGGTGACATCTATATTATTTGGGGCTTTTCAAGTAAGTTTTGTCAATCACAAACCCGTGAAGGGTGCTGAGAAACTCAGCTGAGGTTGAAGGGCAGGAAAAATGCTAAATGCTGATACATGCCATGGCAATGTAGATATTATTTATTCTGTTCTCAGGTCTGCAACAGAAATAATACCATACATAATTTCAAAAGTCGTGGGGAACCTACATTATATTTATGACCAGTTTCATGTAGCAGTTTGGTTTAAATTTTATGGAAATGCTTGATTTGCATGACAAGAATTTCTCTATTTTATAGCGCTCAATAGCTTTAAAAATCATGAAACTTATTTTGGAGTTTATAAATGTCAAAAATTTATATATAAAATGCATCTATGTATGCATAAAATACTCCAGCATTAAACCTGTAAACAGCCTACAAAAGGAGAAAAATATTTACACATTACTCACAATAGATTATTTTTGTCAAGCATATACTTCAATAACTCCACAAAAATTGCTGCTAGCTGAACCTTCAAAAGACCTCCAAAGGAAACTGGATATTCAACAAAAGAAAAGTAAAAGGATCTTGAGCAACAAATAGAAAAAAAAATACAATATAAGATAAATTTTTGTGAAAGTATAGAATATTCCATTCTGTATTTCTAAATAGTTTTATATTTGAATTACCTAAAACAATCTATTATGAATTGAATATCATAGAAAAATGTTGTATGCTGTAGAAAGGATGAGAAGCAGCTTGGTTTTCCTTTGAAACTGAAAATGTTTTTATTCAAATTTCTTCATTATCAGATGCCAGTAGCAGAAATGGAACTCAACACTTGCACAAACACAATTGTAGCAAGAACCACGCACAACTCAAAACCAGCTCTCATCTCTAGAGAAAACCTGGCAGATTACAGTTTTCCTTACTACCAGGTGTATTTTTTTCTCACCTAACCATCTCTGCAGTCAAGAGACTGGCAATTGGTCAGTCACTTGGTTAAAACTTAGGTTATTATGAACCATAGATAATACATTAGCGGCAGCTCACACGGATGACTCTTCTGGCTTTGTATGCTTTGGCTTTCTAATCTACACATTGGCTATTGGACCTCTTTTTCTAACTACAATGTGTTAATTACCCTTCATTCCTCAGCCCAAGGTTTCTTGCTGCTGTGGATGGGAAACTGGCTCTTGCTGTTCTGTTGGAGAAGCAGAGGGTTCTGAAACCAGGGGCTCCCTGGGTCCAATGCCATGGATCCACGTTGCCAGTTCGCAGCCTGCCTCCCACCCTGAGGGCATCTGTGCTAGGTAGGACCAAGCTGACTCAGCCCAGGCAGGGCCAGAAGCCAAGCAAGGTGTGGTCCAGCAAAGCCTGGGTGGTAGAGAAGGGCTTTGGTGTGTGTTTGAGAGGTACTAGGGACAAGGACTTCTCCCACGTTGTGTTACAGTGTGGATTCAAGACTGAGGCCTCTTTCAGGTATTCCATTTGCAAAAGATGTAACCTTAGGGTAATACTGACAAATAGATCCATCAGAGAATGTTTTAACCAGTATGGTCACTCTCCTGCCAGCTGTAACATGCAGCTTATTAAATTTCTTTTATTAGTACATCAGTTTCCTTCTAGCACTGCTTGGTTACCTTGCCAAGGTTGCTCCAGGAACTTTGCTCTCTGGTACATGCAAACTCTCCTCTCGTATCAGATCAGTTGGTGTCCTTTTCTCCATGACTTAACTGTGCTTCATTATACTTGTGTCATCTTTTCCCTTTGGCTTAAAAAATTCTTATATAATTAATTTATATAATTATTAATTAAATAATAACTTCACCCTCCATAATATGGTATATTCACTTCCCTATTCACAGGTACACATCTCACTACTAATACCATCAATCAATCTCTGCTGTCCCTCATTCTGACTTCATCCATTGCTATATCCCTTTCTACAAGTTTTTCCTCTTCTTGTATTCCCATTCTCCAGGAATTTAAGTTCATGTGAAGCCTTTTCCTTGGAGAATCACACCCCAGTTCCCATGCCACGAGTCTTTGAAACAGAGAGAAAATTCAGAGCCAAGGACACAGGTGATGTGAGTGTGGGGTTGTTTACAGAAAGGCACGCTCCCTCTCTGCACCCTGCAGCAGCACAGCAGTGTGAAATCCAGACGTGGGACAAGAGAATTGGAGTCACTCAGCTTCAGACTGCAGCCACATAGAGGGAGGAGATGATGACAAGTGCAGGGCAGCATAAAGTGCACAGGTAGCAGAGTGCTGAATTTCCATTATTTTGGAATAATGGAAAAGTCATTTTGGTGCCCTTATCCACCTGGTGATTCTATGGTGATTCCCTACTCTGCTTAAAACATCTTCATGCAGAAACCCCAGGGAAAGAACCCTAGCCTACAAGGAACTAGACTGGTCACCTACTCATCAAGGACAAATTGTTTAGGACCTTCCTATTCTCTGTTCTCTGTTTACTGACCTTTCAGGTCTTTATATTTCCTTTTTAATATCCATGACAACCATAACAATATTCATCATTCCTTTGGGTCCTTCCATGATGTCTAGAGCTACTTAAAAATCCCACAAAAGGGCTTTGTCACAGATTTAATGACAGGCATTCCTGTAACTTCAGCTGCATATAAATCATACCTGATGCTGGCAACACAATTTTCCTTTCTCCTCATAGCAGTATAATATTTTTATTAGGGTATGTAAATCTAGATGACACATGGCCTTGATCTCCCATCCTGCTGGTGTTCTTATACCATAAAAGCTCTTATTTTTATTGGATATGCCAGAGTTTTCTTCTAGTATTTTTATTGAGGCTGATTCTGTATTCACTGGGCAAGAGACAGCCTGATTTCTGATTTTTATATGTTCCCAGAGAAGCCAGACCCTTTGAACCTTTGCCAAAAAATCCTCACCTACCAGGCAGCTACATAATCATCTCCTGTTCTTTTTCCCTGCCTTTTCCCAAGTAAGATACTAATTGTTCTTTTCTTGGGTTTTGATTATTCGACACCACTTCCAAGTCCTGAGACTTCTGGTTTCCAAATTTTCACCTGCACCTAAAACAGGGAAGCAGAGATGCTGCTGGTGAGCTTTTATAGCTAAGCAGGCAGCCATGCTCTCCCACACAAAACAGAACTTTCACATTTCGACTGGCACAGGGTAGTTGGCTTCCACCTGGACAGCTTCTTCCAACTCCTCATGCTTGCCCACTGATTTCCATACATGTGGATTTGCAAGCTGTGCCCATTCTCACTTTGAGGAATTAACACTCTGCACTTAGAGAAAAGACACACCACTGAGAAAAGAACAATATTCAGTGTCTCTTTGACAAAAAAACAAAACTAAAAAAACCCCCGAAAACCAAACCAAAAAGCAACCAAACAAAGCAACCAAACAAAAGCCCCTCCCTTCTCACATTTGTTTAATTTCTATTTTGCATGATGCATAGTGGTGCTGCAATGACACTGCTGTGCCTGTGCAAATATAAACCTTTCATCCAGCTCCTCATGTAGCCAGGAGTTCTTAAAGTATTCCCCCAACATAAGCAGCAACTCAACACCTGCCAAGTCACAACATCAGCTCCAGTGTGAATTGCATCATGTTTTAAATAGTCAATAGCTGTCCCCACACAATCTTTCAAGCAATTTTCTGCTGAATTACTCCTAAGTAAAGCTCCAAGGAATGGTGAGAACACAACTGAAAATATGTTTTTATTGTTTTTGAGGTGACAGGGGTCCTTCTCCCAAACTTCTCCTCCGAAATCCATGTTTAATTCAAACATCTTAGTGAGTGATGTGTAAATTTGTTGCATACTGTGGCAATCCAGGAAACCTCAGTGGATCACAAAGGTCACTCTGCAGGGCACCATTAGAAGTGCAACAACGCTGTTAAGAGGACAGCACGCTAGTTCCTTTGGAAATATTATTTTTGGCTGTTCTCTGGAGAGAATATTCCTTTCACTGCTGCAAAAGGAAAACATATTTTCCCATACATTGATTAGCAGTCAGCTAATTGAACAGAGGATCATCCAAGATGAAAAGACAGTTTCGTCTCCTCTGGAGAGTCTAGCACACAGAAATATAAGATATTTTCAAGATAGTGGAGACCATCACACTACTTCTTAGGGCTGTGCTTCCACTGCAGGGCTTTGGTGACAGGCTGAGGGCACCACTCAGGGAAGGAATAAAGAAGCCAGTTCGACTACAGCTGGTTGGATGAGATTAAACTAATGTTTTTCTTGCTCAGAAAACTGTCAGAAATATGTAGAACTGCCAAAATCTAAAAGCAAGCCATAGACTTTGATATTTATTTATTTATTGTTGCAAGGAAATTCTGGGTTTGTAATCCTCCACTGCCCAATGAAACCCTGAAAAGATGGTGTTTTGTCAATTTTTTAAATTAGCATTAAAGACAGGAGTGTAGGACATGGTGAATGTTCAGAATAAATGGAACTCTAGAAGTGGCATTCATATAAACTCCGTTTTTTTCCTCACAAAAGGAAAAAATCAGTGCCCGTCATGTATTTATGTCATTGCTAACTATGCAGTTCCTGGGACAGCATTAACCTTGGCTCTATTTCTGTTACCAGGGGGAAATGGATGTCTAAATCTTTGCTGCTTGTCTTGCCTCCTGCATTCTGAATATCTCCATATGATGCCCAGACCTATCTCTCTTTAACAAAATCCTCACTGCTTCTGGTCATTCATGATTTGGCTTTCAGTTAGAGGAGTTGCCACAGTTAATTAATATTTGTAGGATATTTAAAACAATTCATCCAGGTTTGTAACAAGGAGGAAAATGTCACCTGGATGTGTCAAGATGTGTCACCTGACTTCTTGAATTTCTCTTTGCATCAATTCAACATTTTGAAGGTAATGAGCATTCTTGTGTAAATTTTCAAATAAAAAAATGAGATATTTTGGTGTTTGTTAAGATTAAAAATGTGTGTGTTTTTGGTGTTTTTTTTAGTAACTGAAACAATTTTAAAGAAAATTTGGCCCAAATATACAAAATTTACAAGTAACATACTCTGTTCCCAGAAACACAATTTTTTTTTCTAGAGGAATGTTTGCATCTATATCTGCATAATAAATATGAAATTCTGTAACATTCACAAATATATGCTTTAGACCAGGCCTTTTTTGAGGAATAAGTCTGATGTGTTTGTTGAAAGAGTTCAAGTACTTCTTTCCTTATTATAGGTAAAATATTAATATACGTGTTTAAAAGTCCAGTGTTGTATATTTGCCCTTTTTTCCCCTGGTTTATGAATAGTAAGATTAAATTTCCTTCAGTTGAACACATGGCATGTCTTTCTGTGTGCCACCTTCATTCCCACACTATAATGTAAAGACCAAGAATTCTGTGAAAGAAAAATCCTACACATAAGTCATCAAGCAAACATAAAGTTTGCTTTGCATGGTTTTAAAAGCCTCATGGAGGTTGTATTTATTTAATTATTTGTTTCTTGGCCAGTGATGATTCTTCATGGTGTAGGTTGGTAGTATTTCAGAGGTTGCTCAGGAAGCAGAAATACTCTTTTCTAAAACAAATTAGGATCTTGTCCTTCCCACTTTAACCTATATGGAAGAAGAATATTTCGCTGTTTCATGACAATTCAGTTCCCCGGATACTGGGGGATGATGTCTACCAGTGGGGAAGGTGCCGCCAAGTGCTTTGGGAAGCAGCAGGCTCTGACTTCTGCAATGTGCAGACTTCACCTAGTGCAAAAAGTCAGGAGTCTGCTGGCGAGCAGTGGGTTTACTTGATATTTAATTTTGAATGAAGTAAAGAGAGATACAAGCATTAAAAACCCCAGTGTTCTTTTTTTTTTGAAAAAAAGCTACAATTTTCTTTTTTTTTTCTCAGTGTTCCTTTAGTGCCAAAGGAAACTGTCATGCATTATTTAAATGGTCTTTCTTCACTACTTGAATGTTTTTCCCATCTTCTTGGCAAGATGCTAATTTTTGGGTTTTAATGGTTCCGGATATCCAATCTTTCAATCTAGATATTTCTTAATTTTTATAAGAAAATACCCTATTATGATCTTTTAAAAATCATCATCTCTGTCATTGGATATTTCTTTAATGCTTGTCTGATGTTTAATGGCAGATTTTCTCTCTGACAACTGCAAGATCTCTGCCCGGCCATTTTAGTTGCATAAGAGGTGACCGACAGCTTTACGTCTTCAAAATTTTTTAAAGGATTCAAAGGAGGAGATAATATGATAATTAAATGCCCTAATTTCAAGTTTCCCATTACTCTTTGTGGAATAGCTTATCTTGAATGATGGGCAAAGCTGAAAGCTCTTAATGCCTTCAGGATCTTCAGCAGTGGGGAGTGAGTCTTAATACCTCACTGGCTTCTAAAAGATACTTTTCTTGAGAACTTAAAAAAACTCAGAGTAGATAAGCCATCTTTAGCCAGCTCTGTTGGGGAGAAAAAAAAAGGAAAACAGACCCCAGAAAATTAATATGTTATTAGTAACTTTAATTTTTTTCTTGTGGTATAAATTCATAAATTGAATCGATGTGATAACAGAGTGGTTGAGGCATCTATGAGCAATGGAGAGAAGACTTTCAAGATATAGGAAAATGTTTTCTTCTGTTACAGCTTCAAGAATGATATTTCAATCCTTTTGCAATAGATCGAGCTTTGCAAAACCATCACTGGCTACAGTAGAAGAAAGAATTCACATCCATTTCAGCAGTTGTTCTACAAACAATGATTAAGACTCACTCTTGTGAAATAAATGAATGCTGTCATTCTCATTTTGCAGATGGGAAGACTAAGCTACAGAGGAACTGTAGGATTTGCTTACTGCTGCATGCAAAGTTGAGTACAGCCCAGGCCCTTGTCTTGTAATCTGTCTCCTTAATAGCTAGACCTCCTTCTAATAGATAGACATCCTTCCTAAATAGGAAATGCTGTCTGGACTCCTTAGAGATGTATGTACTTGGTAAGTCATACACTAGCAAAAATTCTTCTGTGATAATACATACCTTGAAATACTTCTGAAGTGAAAGCAGAATGGATAATACAGAAATTTTTTTCTTCTTTTTTTACTCACAGAATTCTTAAATTTTAAGCAAAGAATTTTAAATAAGTAGAAGTCGAATGTAAACAATGGAGATGAGTGGGTGAAAGGCCTGTGCCTTCAGAGGCTCAGAGAAGATACGTAAAAACACACTGTGGAAAAATTCCCTGCTTTTCACAGTTGCAAAAAAAAAAAGACCATGAATCATGACACCAGCATCTCCTAGATGTTGTTTCCCTGATTGCTTTAGATACCAAAAGTTACATAGCCAATAATGACCAGCCTAGAATGCAGAATCTCTGAGATAGACTATGAACTGACTGGCTCAAATGTCTCAACTCATGGAAATATCTTCCAACAAATCTTCCTATTAGAAGTTTGTCTTGATCCGTGCTGCAGTCTGGCCTGTTAAACACAGACCCTTCTGCTGACTGTAACCTCTTAAGCAATTTCCAGGTTATCCTGTTCATGGCTATTGGGGTGGGATCAACCTGGCAGAGCACTTGCTGCAAATTTACAACCAACAGACAAAAGCAGGAATACCTATGTTGCAGCCAATTCCATCTTAAAGATAATTAAAGGCAATTATCCTAAGTCAAATTTAAATAGTTTAAGTGAATCACCCAATAGGCTCCTGCTTCTCTCTGTTTGCAATTTGGGAAGCTGAGCATGCACAGCTCAGTTTTCTCAGATGAGAGGGACTCCACTCCTGGCAGCTTTGGTGAATTATGTACATGGTTTTACATTTTTCTTTACATGTTTAGGTTGGTTTTCTTTTTTTTCTCTGACAAATATCCTGAAGTCTTGATAAGTAGTACTTTCCTTCTCCCATGTGGAGAACTGGAAGATCAGCTCTTGGAAATCTGTAACCCCCTCCTATGCCAACCACTAATGGCAGTCACAAGCACAGTGACACAATCCTGAATACATACTTTATTTCATTCCCTTCCAGCAGGACAACCTCTATGCACTTTCATGTGAAAAAAGAGAGAGTAGGAGTAAGTCAGAAAGATGAGGACAGGAACATAGAGAAAAAGGATTGATAGATGAGAATCATCTTGCAAGCACCGAACTTCAGCAAGTTGAGTGCCACAAGGCTGGTGCAACCTTAGTGGGATGCATTTGGGAAACTCACCAGCAGTCATTTCATTAACAGAACATCCAGGCATTGACAGCCCCCAGGTGTGTCTTCCACTGACATGTTGCAAGTAGACTTATCTCTGCTGATGACCTGGTTAAAGAAGTTGAGACATCTTTCATTTTAGATCGGTGTCATTTCATTCATTTTGGTGGCTTTTATCAAGGAAGGCTTGTCAGAGCAGAGCATCTAATTTTCAAAGTTTTTTTAAGTTCAGGATAAGCATTTTTTTCCCATTTTATCAATTTCAGGTGTCTTTTTCATTAGATCTGGCAGGAAAGCAAAGCTGCCAATCTGCAGGGAATGACATTTAAAAGAAAATGTAAGGGCTTTTGAGCTTATTCAAGCCAAAGTCTGTGATGTTACCTGAAAGCTCTAGAGATGTTCCAAGGATGTTTGCACTTTCTAATTCTGGAGCCCCCTGGGCAGCTCTGCCTGGCAGCCTTCTCCAGGACCACTGATCTCAGGAGCTTGTCCAGCACCTCTAGGTGCTCTTTTTTTTTTTTTCCCTGCAATAGGCCAGAGGAGGATCTTACAGATGGATTATTTAGACTGCTCAGCAGAGACCAGAAAACGTTGCTGAATCAGCCTTAACAGTGCTGAAGCAGGAGCTCAAAAAATTGCTGCTGGGGAACTTGTTTCACTGATTTATCTCTTCTGCCCTCAAAAGTCTGCAGCACTTCTAATACATGGTACTTTAGCAGAGTAACTGATGAAATCAGAAAGAAATAAAAATGCTTTGTACTTTTGGTCCAGTCAGTTTCCCTCTCTGCAATCAACAGGAGGTTTGTCATGAGTTCAAATGGAGAAGAAACAAGTCCCCTGTTTGAAGTTTAGCTTGCACGATTTTGAAGCATCCTACCATGGCTCAAATGCAGGATGAAAATTAAAGGGTTGAAAACTTCAACTTAAAAGAAAATCAACAACCCAAACCTCTAACTTCAAAGTCATAAAGAAAAGCTTTTGCTCTAAAGAATTTCTCTGAAAACCCTTCTGGGACAAAGTATTGTAATTGTTAGCTTTGCACCAATGAGCAGTCACTTCCACCAGAAAGAAAGAAAGCAAAACAAAAGGAAAGAATTTTCAGCTTGATTGTGTTGATTCATCATCATTAACAGTTAAAATAGAGAGGAAGGAAAGGGAAAAACACTTCCTAGCTGCTATAAGGCAGACCTACTACTGACTTCATCTTCTTAGGTCAAAGAAAAGAAAGAAGAGACTTATCTGAAGTGCTCTAGTGAGGGATCCTCTGAAATAAACAAGTGCCCCTGCAGGGAGAGAAAGAGATTTTCTTTTTGCTTTTGTTAATCACAATTCCCTCAAAGAGAAAAAAAGAGAGGAAGGGAGACAGTGCTCTGGCTGACATGCTGTTCTATGTTCCTTTAGCCCAGCAGCAGTTTCATGCTGGATTACCCTGGCAGGCTCTCCTGCTCTCTGCGTGGTTGGGTTTATGGCTGAGAGAGCACTCACTGGCTCCTGCAAGATTTTCCTTCTTCTTCTTTCCATACTCACTGCAAAAAGGATTCAGCAGAGAAGTAAGTGTGGCCTGAGCATGGGATCAGAGAACTGACAAGGGTGGGAAATATTTAAGCACATTTGTACTGACATTTTCTTCTTAGAGGTTACTGTGTGGACTTTATGTGGGAAAGAAAAGACAGAAAAAATTGACCAGGATAAATGGCTGACATTACCAAAGTCCTTGCAGGCATTGGCTTTCACATCAGAGAAGGTGTCTCATCTGAAGGGAAAATCTGTTCATAACAGCTATCAGAGAGCTGATAAAGAGCAGCCAAGGTGACAAAACAATTATAAAGTAATTTCCACATCTTTTGTGTTTATTTAGTAGCACATTTAACCATTTTGTAAACTATTACTGCATCTGAGATAATGAACTCTATGTGGAGACAGATGAAGGGACAGTGATGATACATGTCAGCCTACAACAGATACAGCAGTCAGAGTTAATCAATGAAAACACTGCTATGATGAATCTGAAAAGATGCTCTTGCAAATAGTTTTTCACTTTTCTTGAGAAATGTGTCACAACTTCCAATATTCCAGCTTGTCAAGGCATGACTGATGAAGTGTCACTGCATGGTTAGTAAGAGAGAAGGGCAATGGTTACGTTAAGTAAAATCTGAACCGCTATTCCTGATGGAAGCCCAGTTACTGAGTGCCTGAGAAAGACCAAGGACATATGAGACACCCATCTTCTGTCATTGCCTGTTGCACCATCCTTCACTGAACCAGTCCCCACCTACTCTCCACGCTTGGAATCATCTGCTTCCAGCCCTGATTACCCTGTATATACCTTCCCTTTTCATGGGGAGCATCATGGCCCTCAGGCAAAACCTCTGCTGTGTCCTGGCCCCCATCAGTTTGGAGTGGGTGTCCTGCAGGAGGCTGAAACAGAACCAAAACTGCAGGACCCAGCTGCACTGGGAATACCCTTGTGTTGGCAGGGGAAGAGGGAAGAGCAGCTGTGCCTGCATGCCATAGTGCATGCACTCCCTGCAACTGCAGCTTTCCAAGCCTGTAAACCCCTGTTTGCCTCCAGGATGTGCTAAACAGCAGCCCAGGATGGAGTTTTTCAGAGAAATTTACTGAGAAGTTGCAGAGAAGCAAAAGGGAAATGCCAGGAATTTGCTGTAGAAGGTTAACAAGAGCCAGGTGAATGACTGCCTTACCAGCAGACAGATAACACTGAGCAGACATAAGAAAAGGGAAACCTTGAGATTAACTTCTAATGACAAGAAGTAAGAGTGGGAATACATCTGCTTGCATTTATTTTTCCCAGGTGCAGTATATAACGCAGCTGAGAAAACAATTCAACAAATGCTGCCATCCTTAATATTATTATTCTAAGTTAATAAAAAATTAAAATTTATATCTTTTTTACAACCTTTTTTTTACTACATTTCCTCTGTAGAGATCTTTTTCTTCCTTTCACATCATTAGGAAAAAATTTCCAGCTTTCAAAGAATTCATTGCCAGACTCATTTTTGACGAATTATTTCCATTTCTTATTCACTACCATCTCACAGATTATGCCTGAGATTTTACTGGCTTCCAGTCAGAAATTAGTTCAGCTCCCCTTAGGCACCTTTGAGAATATTAGAGTAGAAGAAGTAGGAAAGATTATTTTATAAAATTTTTGGTTTATAAAAAAGGAAGAGTTGGGAAAAAGAATCTTTTAAAAGGGAGTGGAACTATTATGCTCAGAATAAAGTGAAATATGATGAGTTTCCAGGAAAAAAAAAAAGAAAAAAGAAAGGAAAGCATTTGAGATTATACAAAACCCTAACCCTGTTCCCTCCAAATTTGAAGGACATTTTAAAATGCTGTGGAGGCATACACAATTCTGAAAGCAGTTCCCAGAACACTAGCACATATTAATTGGTAGAACTGGGAAAGAGGCATCCTGTCCTGAATGATTAAGGGCATGTGTTCCTGGCCCTAAGGATTTATAGTAATGAGGATTTAAAGTGGTGTCTTGTCTCACCAATGCCTGTCCTTGGTGCTGCATAAATAAGCAAGCCTCAGTGTTTCAAATGCAGGACGGTCATTTGAAGCATTAGGTGTTACCGTACTGACCAAATTGTTTTCTTTGAAGACACTCTTATACTTTAAATCAGTAAATCTAATAACTTATTTTTCTAGAGCACTTCATCTCTCTCTAGGTTCAACTTACAATTTTTAATTGCTTCTACCTTGTACTCAGACTGGTAAATTTATATCTGCCTTTATGGTGCTCCACTATAGTCATCTCACATATGACTGTACTGGTTTCTGCTGGTTTCATAATCTTCATAAGCTTCTTTATCTTAGTGTTATATAAGTTATGGCTTTTTGACCATCACTTCATAGGTTTCTCTTTTCAGAATAACATAACCACAGAATTAAAGTTATCATCATGTTTATTGTTGGCATTAGATTGGCATTCTATGTAGCTAAATTCCTACTCCAGCAGAATTACAACAAATAATGTTTTCCCCTATGAAATATAAATAATACCTTTTTTTTTGTTATTTTCCAGGGCTGAAGCCTTTCTATACATGTTTCATCTCCTCTTATTTTAGGAGTTTTCTCCTTACGTATTGAAATTATCTGGGTTTGATGTCAATCTATGTTTTATCAATTTCCACAAGCATTCAAGTTACTGTCTCCAAGTACTTCTGTCCTCCACTTGATCTTGCAGAAGGACCTGATAGCTGTGGTCAGAAATAGTTCATATGAAGGGATTGTGTCCTCATATCCTACACAGTGACACAGAAGGCCCACAAACCAGCTTTTATCAACTGAGTTTATTCCTACTCATCCCTTTCAATTTTTTTCTTGAGTGTTTCCTCCAATTCTGCATGATCTAAAAATCTATTCTGCACACCGTGAATAGGCCATCAGCCAATTTTGGCTCTTCTGGGAGGAAAACTATGTCTATCTAGAGGGATAACATCTAGATTTTATAGGGCATCCCTGAATTTATTATAAAAAAGCAATTATTTACAGCATCTTGTTAAAAAATCCCTTCTGTTATTTCAGTGTTTTAGGCAGCTCATTCCTACTCAAATTTAATTTGGTTCAAACATTTTCTCAGTTAAAATTAACAAAGCACACAGATGCTTCTCCCTCTAACCCTCTGCAACCAAGATATTTCTTTTCTTTTTTTCGTCCATATTTTAACACAAAAAGCTTCATGTCTTGCCATTAAAGACAATAGACCTCATAATATTTCAAGTCTCATTCGAGAACAAAATGCCATTCATGATCTTCTCTAGCACAGCAGTCCAACAGGGACAGAGATATTCTGTTTCTTTCTACCCATTCCCATGAGCAATGTCATGCCACAGCATGCAACCCTACTGCAAAGCAGTCAGGACAGACAGCATCCTGGTTTTACTGGCCAGTTCTTTGCTGTTTTGAAGGTGGTTGAACTTCTTCTGATAAATGTTCATTTTAGAAGAGATTACGTTTAGATAAGATTTTTTTATGTCACATTTTCCCAAGAAAATGATAACATGAAAATATGTTTTGTCAACTCACTCTTTTGCATCATATTTTTTCAGTAAAGTAGTAGAGAAACAGGCAAACAAGGAAGAGGGCAGAAATGGGTGTGCAAAAAACTTCGGCTTTGTAAAATCTGACCTGAAAATTTCTGGTTGTAAAAGCAACCATTTTCCAGACTTGTGGAATAAAAAATGTTGAATATTTCCAATCATTTCCACCCCTGCCCTTTTTTTTTTTTTTTTTTTCCCTAGATCTAAGAATTTTCTCTGGACAAAAGGCAATAAACGAGTTAATTCTCCTTTGTGTTTCATTTCTAATGAGATATATCCCTCAGCCTTTCTAAATGCAAATCTTATTTGTTATATAAGAAAAACTCATTCTGCAGTCAAAATAGCCTGAAAGACAGGCCAGGTATTATTATAAAATTACTTCATTTTACTGGAAATAGTTACGCTTGGAAAGACAAGAATAGAATTTGTCAAGAAAATCAGTCTATTCCCAGGTCTGTGACAAAGATATATATTTCTCTTTTCAAAAAACCTTTTCAACTAAAAGGCATGTGATGTCAGTAAGAGACTTAGAAGAAAAACATGCTAAATTCAAACCAAATTGGCATTTGCAGAGCATCTGTGTGCCCTGGAAAGTGGAGAAGGACGCTGAGTTCCCCCAGTCAGCTGCTGGCTTGGAAGGAGGCAATCCAGTCCATGAGACGTCCTGTCTGAATGAATAAGCTGCCCAGAGCAGGAGGGTGAATTAGGCCATGGTCAGCACTGTGCTACCTCCTCTACCCTTGAGACTGGTGCTGGCACCTGCAGAGCATTGTCCTGCAGAGTGTGGAGGCATTCCTTAGCTTGCAGCTGTCCTGGAAATGCTGCACCCTGCTTTTCTCTGTGTGTCAATCTGCCTCTAGAGCTGCCGTCTTTAGAAATACATGTGTGCAGCCATCTAACTTGAATTCCTGAACCTTGATGTGATGCCACAACTCTAGTAAGTCCTTGTCCACTTCAAATTGCATGTACATTTCTGAGTTTTAACATTCCTTTCAGCAAATGCATCACTTGAGAGGTAGGTGTTAAACCAGAAAGGCACAAGCCAAACCTACAGATTTCATATCTCGATGGAAATGTTTTGACTAACTCTATGTTCCTCCTGGCACATATTCATGGCTAAGCAATATTCAAACCTTTTCTTGAAGTTTATGCTTTGACTAAGGAGCATATGATAGCATTTGGTTTGGAATTATGAGAAATTATCTGACAGAGGAAGCAGTAGCTCCACCCCACACAAGTGCTCCTCAGTCTTCACAAGGTCCCACTCTCCCTTTTTTAACAAAACCATCACAGGACCAAACAAGCAAAGTGAATTTATATAAAGATGTATTAAGAGTACCATCTACCATTTATTATGCCTGCAGTTTCTACAAGTGAGTCAGTATCAAGCAAAACTCTGCAATTACAAAAACGTGGAAGCTGTTGTGATGTGTGAGAATGGAGGTACCCTGCAGGGCTCCTCACAGGGCTCCACGTTGGGCAGGCTCTGCAGGTGTCCCCAGACTGGTGGACATTGTCCACTGTTGTACTCAGCCTGTCAGTGGGTGTCAAATCTGTGATGTCCCCTTGGCTTATTTGCAGACTGCTATAGTGATGCACTAAGGATGCACAAGCAATTTCTCTTCAGCCAGAAGGACTGTATGGAGGTTTTGGGGTAACTGTTGAATACCCCTGAAGTTACCTTTCACTTTTCCTTCAGTAAATCTGTGTACCCACTATAGCACACCAATTCAGTTTTCTAGACTATGCAAAGTTTTTTCCAAGGAAAGGATGATCCTGGGGTGCTTTTCTTATCAAATTTTTCTACTTGCTCAATTGTAGCAGCTCCTTATGTCCTGCATGGTAACATAAATTTGTGGGATCCTTGTTTCGTCCCTTGACACTTAGAAATCCAGCTATCACTTTTGTCCTTCTGTTTTCCTCAAGCCACCAAGAGGTTATTCATGTGTCCAGCTTGTTTCTATATTCCAAAGGCTAAAAAGTCTGTAATTCAAAACAGTGTTTCTTGGGAAGAAGAAAAATCGACAAGAAAGTCACAGCCCTCCAGGACAGTAGGTGCAAAAAGGTCTGATATAATGGAAGGAAGAGAAAATCCTCTGGTTTTTCTTTTCTCCCTAGCTGTCTGTGCATTTTCTATAAAACTAAAGTGCTTTGTGCCTCCTCCCACTAGCATGGCATAAAATAGAGTACAGGTCTGAGACATGGAGTTATTTAAAACCTCTGAGCCTGAAAGTTCAATTCATTCTTGTCTGTTTTGAAAACCATATTTTGCAGGAAAGAGGAAAATGTTCCATTCTTACAATAAAGACAGAATCAAGGACAGATATCTGCTACCATCATCTGAGTTTTTCTTGTCAGATGAAGAAGCATGAGACATGTAGTGGATGAACAAATTCAAATAAGATAACCTATTCTCCACTCTTTTACCATAGACTATCCTCTGGCTTTAGCATATGGCCAGAATATCACACAGAACAACAGTTTCTTAATATAGATTAGGAACAGCACTGAACCAACTGCAGCTTCAAATCCATCTGCCCATGCAAAAATAGTTTCTCACTGGGATCTTCCTTCTAATGCTGCCCACAAACCCCTTCTTCCCAAATAACTTATGAAACAATGCACTTTAAAAAAATTGAAAGAAACAGAGGGCTCCTGCTACCCAGTGTCCCTACAGCTGTCTGTCAGTAGGCATGAGGCTCACAGTCCTCCGAGGTCCTGTCAGGATAACTTTATCTTCCTTATTGTCATTGTGTTGATTCTGCATTCTGTGAATATCCATATGCAAGCTTTCTCCTGTAATCAGATTTATCAGAGCAGAGTAGTGTCTGTGCAGAGTCCCTCCATAGTCTGTACATTCAGCATATTTGCAAAGATCTATGGCACTCCCTGGACCTGCATCCACTGGGCCATTTCCTAATTTTCCTTTATTGCCCATCCAACATTTCTGATTATGAGGGGGAAAAAAATTGTGCTAGGTTTTTTGGGTGCTGAGAGGTTTTCCTTAACCTGACTGCTTTTTTGTTCTGTGGGGTTTTTTTTCCCAGTTTTCCTGTTATTCTCCCCAGACTTCTGATATTCTTACTCAAAACTTCTTTTTGCATAATTATAAAAATACATCCACCATATTTTCAATCTGTTCTAACCATTATCAGCTCAAAACTAACTACATTTCCTTCCAACAGTAACAAGACTTCGGCAATTTGTCATGAGTTTAAATGTTTCTTCTCTAAATTGTCTGATGAAAACATTACTCATATTTGTAAAAGGGAGTGAGAGTGTGGGATTAGACAGTTTAATATGACTGCTTTCTCTTTTGCATTTTGAATTCAATACTGCAGATCAGGCACTGCACTGCAGCAAGCTTCCCAAAACTCACAGGATCTCAGCTCTCATCTCTCTTCTCTTTGCTGTCTATTGGTTTAGCTCCATGCAAGCCTAAGAGATTATTCCAATAAAAACTTGAGATGACACATTAGAGAATCAGGTCTATATTAATTTGATTTTTACAGAGACAAATCTTTTCCTAATTCAGTTCAAAGCATTCAGAATTGTTTCTAGCTATCCTTCCAAATTATTCCCTTCAATTTGGAGCCTGCTGTTGAAGTAACTTGTGTATAGCTCAGCCACTTCTGTGCTCTTGCTCATCTTAGTGAGCTGCCTATCATATACATCACTCCCAGAACAGAGAAAAAAATTTTGGACAGGCAGAAATGGATCTGTATGAGCTGGAGTGGCTGTATGAAGTTTCTTACTCATAGGTAAGCAACTACAAGGAAATTGAGATCAAAATCAAATACAACATCAACAAGTAAACAGCCTATGTAAATCATAGCTGGCCATCACCCATTAACTCAAGAGTATCTATTACAGAATCCTTGGACTTTCAAAAAAAAAAAAAAAAAAAAGTGAATCAGAGGCTCAAAGTGCTTTTAGGTAATTAAATCATTGTCTAGATACACATTACAGATTCATCAAAGAAGGATGAGATTTATGTTTTCCATTAGCTGTTGAAATAGTCCATTAGCTCTTCTTGGTCCCCAACAGGAAAACTTGTGAGTGAATAAAGGTAAATTGCTGTAGACTGTAGCTCACTTTACTCTTTACTGAGAAAAATCTGTCTGGATGGCTAAATCTAGAGACTGATGCTGAATGGAGTTCCAACCAGCTAGTGGCTGATAACAAGTGGTTCTTCCCAGAGTACAATACTGGGGCCAGCTCTGTTTAATATCTTTATTAATGGTCTGGAGGAGGGGATCAAGTGCACCCTCAGTCAGTTTGCAGATGGCATTGAGTTGGGCTGGACCATTGATCTGATGGGAGGTAGGAAAGCTCTGCAGAGGGATGTGACCAGACTGGGTTGATGGGCTGAGGGCAATTGTATGAAGTTCAAAAATTCAAGGTGCTGGGTTCTGCCTTTGGATCATATTAACCCCCTGTAGCACTACAGGCTGGGAGAAGAGTGGCTGGAGAGTTGCCCAGTGCAAAAGGACCTGGGGGTGCTGGTTGACAGCAATTGAACACGAATCAGAGTATGTTCAGGTGGCCAAGAGGGCCAATGGCATTATGCCAGCAATAGTGTGGCCAGCAGGACCAGGGCAGGGATTGTCCCCCTGTGATGGGCACTGGTGAGGCCACACCTCAAATCCTGTGTTCAGCTCTGAGACCCTCACTACAGGAAAGACACTGAGGTGCTGGAACAAGTCCAGAGAAAGGCGGCAGAGCTGGTGAAGTGTCTGGAGCACAAGTCCTGTGAGGAGAGACTGGGGGAGCTGGGAGTGTTTAGCCTGGAGAAAAGGAGGCTGCACTGTGACCTTGCCGCTCTCTACAACCATCCCAAAAGGAGGTTGTAGCCACATGAGGGCTGGTGTCTTCCCCCAGGCAACCAGCAACAGGACAAGAGGCACAGCCCTCAAGTTGCACCAGCAAAGGTTTATATTAGATATTAGGAAAAACTGCTTCATCCAAAAGCTTGCCATGTGCTGAAACAGGCTGTCCAATCAAGGTTGAGTCACTAGCCTTGGAGATATTTAAAAAACATGCAGATGTTACACTAAGGGATGTGGTTTAGTGGTGGAGTTGGAGGTCATGGATTGATTGGACTTGGTGATCTTAAAGGGCTTTTTTTTTAACCTGAAGAATTTTTGTTTGGTTGGCTTTTTAGGGCTTTTAACTCATAACAAGCTTTGAAAATGATATTTTGTTGAAAAATATTAACTAAAACAATTACTAAATTTTATTCATGTTGAAGACATGTCCTGAGACATGACAAGACATCATGCAAGTCACAAGACAATAAATGTTGCAGAAGGGTTTCCATCTACTCTGAGAGGGTTCTTTTCCATTCAGACTTAATGTATTCATCTTCTGTTACTTGGCATAAGCAATTAGCAGACATTTTAAAAGAGATAACAACAGAAGACATTTTCTACTTACTCCTACCCTTCTCCATAAGAACTGAAATGCAGAGGATTCCTGGTGACAACCCATATCTAAAATACACTCCAATAAAAGGTTTCAAACAGAAGGGTCCAGGGTTTCCCGATTTCCCCTCAAAAGAGATGAACACACAACAGTTTTAGTCTTGCTTCCCCAAAAACTGAGAATAAGCAATCACGTGGCCTTGTGTGCCACATGCCAGACCATCCTTTCACCCAGTAACTACTGACTGCAGTTACATATATTAAAAAGAAATGGTTTAGGGGAAAAAGCCAGCAAGATATTTTATTCCCACAAGTGTGAGAAAATAGGGAGTCCTTAATTTGGTGGTGTTGATGTTAAGTACACCAGTAATGAGACATATATTACTTATTTTTTTACCGTGAGAATTTATATAACAGTAAGAGTGGAATATTTGCCATTGGAGAATTCCACAGTAAAAAGACCTGAAAATGTGCTTAGATATGTACATGCATGGAAAAGAATGGGTTTAACAAGAGCAAAAGTTCTGATGGACACAGCCAGGATGGGATTTGAATGCCTGACACGCAGGTAATTAACCGTGTTGCTAGTGGACACAACTGGAAGCACCTTTCAGGAGGCTTCAATCCCATTACTTATGGAGTCTCCTGGGCTGCACTTAGTCAGTTTTAAAAGAGAGTTTAGGAAAGTCATTTACATAGGAAGAAACAGGGTAAAACAAAGAGGCAATAAGTCTTGACTTAAAAGTTGTTGGTACGGACTCTGCTATATTTCACAGAATTATAGAACAGTTGAGGTTAGAAGGGAACTCTGGAGATCATCTGGTACAATCCCCCTGGTCAAACAAGGCCACTTAGAGCTGTCTGCCCAGGACCGTGTCCAGGCAGGTTAGGAACATCTGCAATGATGGATGCTCTAGAATCCTTTGGGCAGCCTGTGTGACCTAGAGGAGCTGTTTCTCAGGTTATATATAGGTTCTAAAAAGCACATCCAATTTTTCTCTCCAGGGATAATATAAGGAGGTTTGTGGGTTATGTATCAATGGTTCAAAAATACATAGAACCATACTCTAAAAATGTAGTTTTTTACCCAAGCTGACAATATAAAACCTTTCAGTGACCAGCCTTTCAGTGTTTTCCATCACATTCACTCAGTTATGCCCTTTTTGCCACTTATCTAGTCAACGGGTCATTTTTTAGATACTCATCTTTCTCCTTAGTGATAAAATACAGTCATTAAAGAAAGATTTGCCAGAATAAAAAGGGAACAATTACTGCTCTGGACAAAACTAAAAAGAACATTTCTTAAACAGCTAGAATAAAGCACATGGGAACTGTAAATGTTAGTCTTCTGCAAAATAAAGATAATTACATACAGCAAGATATGCACTCTTGCCCATTTTTAAAGGGGGGGTCTGAAAGAGTGATACAAAGCTTATGCTTTTCAGCTGGATTCTTACACCCCTCACTTTCCTTCTTTTTGTGCATCTTCTCACCAGCTGCAGTGATGGCGCTAAGTAGGGATGGCCTTCCACTCCGGCATCCACCCAGCCTGATTCCAGCTCTGTTTCATCTTTCTCTTCCTCTTTGTGTCTCCAAGCATTCATAATACCTCTTACTCCTGGGGCTATCTGCATGTTCTGGTTGCTTAGAAACCATTCCTGAATGGCTACAGAGGATTTTAAAAAATTGTCTTCGACAATTCTCCCACCTCTTTTCTCAGAGTGGAGCACTGTTTTAAGTACTGTAAGCAATTCCTTTTAACTTTCATTATGTTTAATGTGGTTCTTATGTTGTCCTCTGATCTTACAAGAGCCATATTTACTCTTTCTTTTGCTTTCTTTTTCTTTCATCTTTACAGTCCAATGTAACTTTTAGTGCCACAGTTCTGTAGTATCCTTCTGATGCAGAGCAACTGAAAAAGTCATCACAGCCAGAGCTCTAGAAACAGAATTTGTGTGAAGGTACAATGCAAAATCACAAAGGTCTAGTCATAAGAGATGTCATAAGAGCATAAAAAAAGAGCTGCTCCCTTTATCCCTGCTAGCTTGATGATGCTATCAAATGTGAAGAACTGCAGGGCCCTCCCAGGTGCTTCTGAGGCTGAGAAAAAAGACATGTGATGAGATCTTACCAAATTAACACCTTTATAAAGATCAAATGCTAAAATAGATAGCAGATCCATTGTGAGAATCCAAACAAGAGCAGAAAAAAGACAAAAATGCTCTTTGTCTTCACAATGACTTAAATGGCCAGAGCATAATTCACCAATAGCCTTGTAGCTACACTTTGTTTTTTTATGGACACCATTAAAAATCATATTTTATGCTGATTTTATTGATTTTCAATATTCTGATACAAAATAACCAGTGTTGTATGTCCAACATGGGATCTTGTAGTACACTTTATTAAATCTGGTGACAGAGTTAATATTTTCAAAAAGACAACTTTTTTTTTTCATTTTTTGGAACTCATTCTATACCCACATTTCCTATAATTCCCTGGGTCAAATATAAAATTTATTACATTCTTTTGAACTACTAGTGCCTGTCTGAGTCTTATGGATATTCTATCTGACTGCCTAAAAAATTCTGTGAATAAGAGAGCAATAACTTACTGTGAATAAGTGGCTATTTTGATTGTCCTACATAACCTGGATCACAAATAAACTCTTTGGTAGCTGAGCAAATAACTGCCCAGTTAAAATGGCTGTGGAAAACTTTCTGGTTAAGACGAAGAATAGTGGCTATTCATTTGTCAGTGGTGCACCTTCCTTATCCCATCATCCTAGACTGGACTCTGATCTTTCACAGCATCCTGGCACGGGTCATTCCCTGATATTTTACAGTTATAAGCACTGAAGGATCTGAAGATCAACAGACTTGTGTGAAGGTTCATGAAAACACCTGGCTGTGCTAGTGCAAGTCAGGGCTAGAACTGCCTCTCTTTAATGAACACTAAGATACAGTATTAGTTCGTTGTTTTTCTCATCTGTGTTTTATTCCAAAACCAAAACTACTGTGTCAGCTGAACTTCCAAGAGCTCAGAAGTCATATTTAGATAATTAAAAAAAAACAGCTTGAAAAATGAAGCTATTAGTGCTAAAACCAGAAGTGTGTTTGACACCCCTCAGTGTGATTACAGAGACTATATCCCTGCCTGGAGGAAGTTATGTCTTCAAGTGAAGACACAGCATGATGAACTCTCACAAAGGGTCTCTCAGTCTTCCCTTATGCTACTATGATTTCCATCCTGCAAGATCTGCTTCCATAAGCTGCAAGAGAGAGAATGTGACTCTTCTGTCCATCCCCTGGGAAGTCACATATATCTTGCACTGCAGAAGAGCAGAGAACTAGCCCTTGATACAGGGGAATGTCCTTCTCCCTGCCATCTGAACACAAAGACTTAGAAGCTCCTATTGCTACTACTCTTCAAGTGATTTTATTGCTGCATCATACCCCTATCTTAAAAGCAATGCTTGTAAGCCACATGCATTCAGGGTTTTAAAATTTGTACATAAGCACCAGTTTAAGTGTGGTGAACTCTTCAATAGGTCTGAAAAGATGCAATGGTCACCTTGTTGTTTTGCCTTAGTCCTGTAATCCTATTACTTCTCTTACTTTTTCTGCTAACATTTTAAAGAGCAGCTGAGTACTTACATCTCAGTGTCCTATATGCTGAGGAAGGAGGGAGAGGGAGGGAAAACCATTTATTTTGCTGCCTTTATTCCCATGAGAACGACTAATCACGTGGGAGTAGAACAACAAGTTCTGCTAGGCACACAGAATCTGCTTATGAGACACCTCTGCATGCTCTCGAGGTTTCATTAGCTTTAAGTGGATTTTTTCCACTCCTCCAGATCATTGTTATTTC
The DNA here is from genome assembly GCA_013398615.1 of Brachypodius melanocephalos. NCBI lineage: Eukaryota > Metazoa > Chordata > Aves > Passeriformes > Pycnonotidae > Brachypodius > Brachypodius melanocephalos. The sequence continues at coordinate 50,100,668 of VZSR01003803.1, forward strand.
AAAACCAAATTTATTCAAACTAGGGAAAGACATCTCCTCAAGTATGTCAACTTCAAACTCGAGCACAAAATGTACTCTATGTATTTTTTCAATGATTAAAATATGCATCAGTTACAACAATGGGTTTACGGCAAACTCTTTTCCTGCTGTAGGGAATGCTAATAATTAGTGTGATTTCTGTCATCCTTCTATGACACCTCTGAAACAGGAGTTACAATGGAGAAATAATTTTATATATGGGGTGTCTTGCAAAAATAACCAGTTCCGTGTTTGTTATACAGTCATCTAGGGAGAGAATAACACAATAGCTACACCCAATGGCAACTTCACTAACAGCTAGTTTTCAAAGAAAACTAGGATTTTTTTTTACCACGGACTCAACAAGCAAGGTCAAATATAGATATTTAGGCCAGTTTTAACAGTTGTTTTTCATGAAGATAAATGCATTTTTAAATGGCGATACAATGAGTAATCTTTGATAATTCATTTTTTCTCGTAATTTACCTTTTAATGCACAACAGTGTTGTACTTTTGCCTGGTTTATTATTTTCACTCAGACTAACATAATGAATTGAGCCACTTATTCTTCTCCTTAGCAGATTCTCAGGTTTTGATATGTCTGTTCCATTGCTGTGGTAAAGTAGCTTTCAGATTAATAAGCACTGAAATTGATGCTATGTTGCATTCTGGGTTTGCCAAGAAAACTGGAAGTGATGCTCTAATGTGCATAAGATATGTCTCTAGTTCTGTAGAACAGCATGTTATCCTCTGAGACTACAGAAACCAATAAAAAAATAAAGAAGGGAGACCAGTTCTTGGCTTCTGAATTTTATTAGGACAATGATTTTTCCTATTGCTATGTTAGGACATTTTCATGGGAGCTTAAAATTTTCATTTTGTTTTAAGAATAATGAAAAACCATATTACATAGTTGCTTGGTAGGCACAGAGTTATACATTGATTAGAAAGAAGCCTCCTTTGGAAGCTTTGCTACTAATTGAACCAGACCAAGGGAAAATGAAGTGAAGAAAATCAGTCTGAAATTTTAGAGACATCAGCACATGTGACATAATTTTTACATCATGCAATGAATGTCAAAGAAAGACCTGAGAAATAGAAATAAAACAATGGACTTCCAGCCAATGCTTCTGGTGAAAAGCAGAGACCTCCACAGTATGTCTTTTTTAAATTTTATTTTTGCATCACAGCTGCTTTAAGTTTGATGGATTAACTTTTGCCTCAGAAAAAGTGGCAAAATACTGAGTTTCAGTCAAGTTTCACTACCAGGAATTTTGGGATAATTCCTGTAAGATTTAATAAATGAAAGGCTAGAATTTGCATATGTCCTTAGAGTTTCTGAACTTGTTCATAGATGCATTTTCTAGTCACATTCTGCACTGGTGTGAAAGAAAAGGGATTCATGAGCTGCATCGTGCTTTCAGAGCTTTCAGAAATTCAATGGAAAACTGACACCTGTCCCCTGCTCCCCTGGGCAGTTCTGTTGCATGACATGTTGCATGTCACAAAAACAACAGTGATGTCCTTTCTAGACTCATAAGAAGAGTTGATCCTCCTCCGCGGCAAAGGCTCTAAAATATAATAAAATATAAGGGCAGAAAATGTGCAAGGGGATCTTAGGTATGGGATTAGCCAATTTGCTTCCCCCATTCCACAACCCTAGGAAGAACCCAGTCAGATGCCAAGAAAACCAAAGTGACACAGAATGATTGAAGGCACGTCATTACCCAAATACACAAACATGTTATCTCAACTTCACCTAAATAGGCTCAGAGGGGCAGCAAAGCCTTTACTGAAATCATGTGGATATTATTCCTTTGAAAACACCTTCATCATCATCCAAAAAAAATAAGCCTTCATCATTGCCTAGGGAAATAATACACCCTCACTGATTCAAGGTATCTTTCCACACTCAGCCTACATATTTGTTCAAAGCTTGGAACTGCACTTTGGTTTCATAGCTGGAAGTTCAACCAAGCTGAAAATTCACCATGTGGAAAATTTAACCCCAAAGTTTGCTTATCAGCAAAAATGCTTTTAGTGAGAATCTTGTAGATTGTACTATTTAACCATATGTAAGAGCCTCCCACACCACAGTCCTCAATCAAAGTTCTGCTAAAACTAGTTACGCTGATTGCAATTTGCTTAAAGGACGGTTAAAGGTTGCTAGAAGGATGCCAGTGTGTCTGTTGCTGGAATATATGCATTAAAAGACCAATGACAGGCAAAAATACAATGGAAAAAACTTCAAATACAAAAAGGTGCAATCAAAAATCCCTGTTTTAGCATAAAATTGAGAGCATAAACAGGGTTTTAACTTCCCTACATGCAGGAAACCACTTGTTACACAAAAATATCCCTGAAAAAGCAGGGGTTTTTTCTCAAGATTTATCACCAGTGTTAGCAGACACCTTGCAAGGATGGCTCCTCCTCACACAGCAATGTCCTCATAAGCAAAAGAAACAATTTGGTTCTGCTAAAGACATGTGTTCCCTGTGTCGGGAACAGCTCTTCTGCAGTGTTTGTTTGTTTATCGAGAAAAATGGGAGGAGTCTCTGGTGAGACTGATGACACCTCAGTGTCTGTTTTAAATGCAGACCACCCAGGGATTACCCTGTCACTGATCTGGCCAGCACAGCTTCACTTCAGGTTCTTTCAGATCCTCAATACAGAATTCATGCAGAGGAAAAAAAAAGAAAAAAATTAAAAGAATCTTTTTGAAGAAGAGGTGGCAGGGTTTTAGATTAAGCTCATCCATCCAACATGATACTTACCTTCCCTATAAAGATGCTGAGGCCTTAACAGCAAAATAACTAACTTCAGCATCCAAAAGAGAAGAAAGAACTCTGAGCTCACTCAGAGTTTCCCAGCAAAGACACCATTGTGGTAAGTCCATGTCATAGTCCTTTTCCTACTGAAATGAGTTAACTCACAGAAGCACTCTGTTTAGGGAATTAGGTCCAACAAATCCAGATGCCCTATTCTTGCACTTACTGAAGACAAGAAAAAAATTACCACTGACTCTGAGACAAGAATTTTTCAACCCATCAAGGTTAAGTATCAGTTTATATATGCAACTTAGCACATTGAATATGACTAACATATTTGCTGACTCGGACAACCAAGCAGCAACCTGTGCAGATGCCAGTCCATGGGCATGCCCTGGTTTTACCTCTTTTTCCAGCTTTACTTTCTTGCACACCTCTAAATTCATTCTGGGAAGCAAAGGCCTCTTGTTTCAATTTTTTGGCGAGCCTTCTTATTTATGGTGTAGGGTTCTTCAGGGCTGAGACCACACCCTGAGACCAAACTTTCTCTTGAGTTGCAGCAATCCATGGGCATGAGGGATGTTTTAAAAGCACATGAAGTGACAGCTCCATAACCCCAACATCAGAGTTTTCATAGATGGCTTCACACAGCAAGGGCCACAACAGGTAATGGCAGGGTTGAAAAGGGTATAAGAGGGCAGAGTTATAAACAGGGAGGACACTGAGATGGGCTTGATGTTGTATGTTCACTGTGGGAAGGAAGTTTTCGAGAGACCTTGCAGGTATACATGTATGGGATTATTTTTTTCCCACCGGCATATAACATGGGCTGATTTTTGTAGTATTCCTCGATCAAGAGTAAATTAATCTTTCCTTGGCAAAAACTGTGGAGGGTTCGCATTTAGCCACTTAATTCATTCACTTAAAAGGGTAATTAATTCACAGATACCACCACTTCCTTCAGGCTAGTTTTTAGCATGAAACTAATATAACTGGTACAGTCAAATAAGCAAAATCTTTTCTCTGAACTGTTTTATTTTTAAGGCGGTGGTAGGCAAATAGACAAAGATCTGAGTCAGCCCCACACATCCCTGCTGGCTGTTTGGTCACCCTTATTTCACTATTAGTGTTGTGCCTGGCTGCTGCAGGATGTAACACCTCACTTTGTCGGGAAAGTGAGCAAGCATTCAGAACACATTACTCACAGGCTGCAGCTCCTGGCAAAGTCACCTTCACGGCACATAACTTGTAGGTAGGAAACACTCCACAGGGACTGCAGCTTAAGAGGGAGGTCCCCAAAATCACTTGCCCCAGCTCCTGCACTATCTTGCAGATAACTACAGGATGAGATTCTATTTGAGCATAAGTGGCTCATGAACTGTGTCCTATTAGTTGTCAGGATCATAAAGACCATTACAGCCTTATGATTTAATTTTACGCCTATCACAGAACGTGACAAATGGCCAGCTTTCCTATTCTGAGGCTACTTTCTCCCTGTGCTCCCCCTACACCCAAGGGAGAAGGATGCTCCTATATATGGCAATGAGTTCAGACTTCTGTGTTTGATTCATTAAGTCTTCTCTGATTATAATGAGACCCCAGTGAGATTAGCCCCACAAAGTTAATAGCTTTTGCAAAGACTTCTTAAGCATGCTTTGTTGTCTATTACTGAGCTCAACAACTCACTGAAGTGAACATTCATTTCAGAAAGGCATCTGTTCTTGAATTGAAGGCACTACAGATAAGATCATCTGATATCTTTGTCTCAGTCAGGCACCCTCACTTTGCTTTCTAGTCCTTCTAGAAAAATAGGGCATGCAAAAATACTTTGGAGAAATGGTACCCTGGAGTGCCTTGAACATAAGGGATCAGTTTTAGAGGCTCAGATGAGATGAGTCCACCTCAAACAATGCTGAACATACCATGGCTTCACTGCTTTCATTATCCCTAAAATGTAATTTTCTTTTGTCACCTGGTTGGAGGTTTTTCCTGATAGCCAGAGAATCACAAGCAAGTAAAATATCATCTTTCAATAAAAGAGAGACACAGAGAGGCTTCTAGCCTGTGTATCTGTGCAGACATGCTCATAAACATAAAAAAACATGTCCCACAGTCTCATAAATGTGAAAGTTTAAAATGTCAATACATTCTAAAAATAAATCTCATGATTTGCAGACCTTCCTAATCTTTGAGCAGTTAAGGTTGACAACACTGTAAATAGCACCTTCTGGCCAAAAACATAAGGCAAATTTTAAAACTTAATGCAGAATGACACAAAAGATAAATAACGATGACCTTAAACTTCTGTCAAAAAGTTCATAGACTAGATAAGCCATTCAGGAGAAAGGTGTCACATTTGAAGTATCTGCTTACACCATAAAACAATCTTTCAGATCCACAAGGCAGATTAGGAAAGAGTAATAATACATTTCCACCATCCACCCCAGTGGAATGAAAAGAAAAAGATAAGACTTTGTCAACAGATCCAAAAGAAACTCTAAACCTACAGTATGCACAGCAGGTGAAAGACAAGAATTTAAGTTTGGGCTGAGTCTTCAACAAAGTCATCAAGCCTTTATCATGACCAAAAGCTTTCTGCAGTCAAGTTCCCTTTGCTGTGAACCATCCCTATTGACAGCTTATTTCCAGAATCACTCCACCTGTAGCTCTAGGCTCTCCTTATCACAACCCAAAGTTTATCCCTAGCTGAAATCCTAAATTAATCAAATAGATTGCCCTCTTTCAAACCCCATACTTTCTATATTATCTCTACTATGCCATCTTTGTGCAGACTGAGTGTACAAATTTCATGAAGGAGGTGAGAAAGCAAACTGCAGCATGGCCAGGTTCAGCTCCTTATTTCAATTGCCCCATGATAGTTACTTGTCATACACCTGGCATTGGCTTCTTCCTGGTACTTGTACTGCCCTCTCCAGCACATCTTATGTGTCACCTTCAGTAGTCTTGTATGATCTAACCTTCCAAGTTTCAATTTCCAGGTGTGTCAGACCAGAAGGTCCCTGATGTACATCCAGGTGCTCAGAGAATTAGGTTTTAAGACAACAAGACAAGCTTAAAAGTTCATTTACATAAATATAAATAGCTCATCCTGAGAAGGTAGACACAGGGGAAGCCTGCACTTTGTGAGTCATTAATTAGATTTACAAGAAGTCTTTCTTTAGAAGAATCCAAGATTTTTTTCTGTTTTATTTAGCACTGATTTGTTAATCATTACAATGCACCAAGACTGCATTTTCAGGACTTTTCCTTTGAATAAGATAACTAAAAGGTATTTAGAAATTAAGAAAGGTATTCTTAGAGACAGATCATACTAGAAGCCTGAACTTTGACACGGTCATCACATACACAGAATAAAAATGTGTTTTCCATTAACTGCTTTCCTCTACCACCTGCAATGAAGGATAAGACACGAAAGAAAGTGAAGAAGACATTACCTTCTCAGATACAAAGCACTGATCATTGAGATGTTTACTTTAGTTGGCAATACCAAATCATGACCTTGATACCCTACAGAATTATATCTTAAATTGGTGTTCTGAGTCTATTTGAGATGGAGTTAATTTTCTTCACATCAGCCTGTCTGGTGCTGTATTTTGATTCTGCAATTTAAGCAGTGTCAAGAATACACCCATGTTTTAGCTATTTCTGAGCGGTGTTTGCTCAAGGCTGCCTCTATTCCCCACTTTGCTCCCCCAGTGAGTAGGCTGGACAGCTGACCCAGACTGACCAATATGATTGAATGTCATGCTCAGAAATAAAAACTGAGGGGTGAGTGGTTTAGGGAAGCTAGCCATTGCTTGGAAACTGGCTGGGAATTAATCTACCCATGAGAGGTGGTAAGTGACTGCCTTTATATTACTAGTTTGTTTTTTATTTCTTCTTACTCTAAGTTTTTTATCTCTCTTTATGTCAGCTCACAAGTTTTCTCACTTTTTGTCTTCATATTTTCTCCCCTATCCCACTGTTGGAGCTAAGCTGCCAGCCAAGGTCAAAACACTGTCACTGGGATGAATTTGAGCCAGGGGAAAACATAGTTCTTTAACAACTTGCCTGCAATGTTGCTTTTTGCCTTCAAAAGAAGTCAGAAATTGTCCAAAAGTAAAAAAAGTTCTGGTTTGCATGTGTTCACATGCACTTGTTAAATGCAGGAACATGACCTCAACTACTGCAGGAGACAGTGTTACACCCCATAGACTTGTACACAACATGAATCCAAAGATGTGACAAAACAATATGTACTGAGTGCTCATCACAGGGTGCTGTGGGTACAGAAAGTTGAAGGAAAACTTCTAAAACATTCCATTTGTATCACATGGACCACTGTATACAGTAAATGTGTTCATGCTCTGTAGTAGGGGAACTCTGGTATGACCACATCCTTGGAAAAACAGGTTGTAATGATTAGACCATGCCAACAACACATTCCAGTGGAGTTCCTCTGGTGACAGTGCACCCACATGATCTTGGTGGGGTTGATTCTGCTGCTGTCTTCATCCTGGGCTGTGTGATGAATCCAAGCAGGTCACATCACCTGCCTTTGCTGCTTCCAGACATGAGCAGGGGCCATAACCTCCACTGCACACTGCTTTGATACCTCAAAGTGTCCCGGGCACAAGTAGCCCATCTAGGAATACTTGCTGGGCATTTATGGCAGAAGACAGTGCCCTGGCTGGAGGAGTTGCTGGCCAAGCAGATGCTGAGAAACAGCCAGAGGGGTGGCTGTGGTAGAAGAGAGGCTGATGAGAGGTGCTAGACCGCACAGAGGGGATGGGACAGCTGTGTCTGGTGAATCAGCCCCTCAGGAGGGCCAACAGAGGTCCAAGGGTGTTAGGAATGGCATGGGAGGGAGCCAGGCACTGCAGGAAGGCAGCAAAGGCAGGTCCTGTGTGGGGAGAGAGAAATGAATGCCAGGAGGCCAGCAAGGACTACGGGAAAGAGGCTCATGCTGGCAGCTGACACAGGACACCATCAAGGTCCACACTCAGCCAGGCCAGGCAGTGACCCATACCTGGACAGGTGATGACCCACACCAGCACCAGCACCTATGGCCAGGGAGAGCACTGAGCCATCACTCTGTGCCAGTGTGGGACCCTGGTATCCCTGGAGGCATGCCCTGGAGTCCCCATGTCACAGTCTGTCCCCCACAGGCAGCACTGGCTGAGAAGCACCAACCCCATGGTGTAACCTGGCTCTGTTTTTGCAAGGATGTTTCTATTCACAGAGTAAGGAGAAGAAATTAAATGTAAGGGCCATGTACAAATGTTGGTTTTCCTGTGGTGCCGTAACAGGGATTTACAGCCCACCTCTGCAAGACCTTGTGTGCAGAAGGGTCCTGGGCTCAGCTTGACAGCAAGGAAGGATGGCCTCATGTTCTCATCACCATCATTGCACACAAAGAAGGGTTTGCTCCTTCTTCCACCCATGAGCTGCAGGACAAAACCAGGTCTGAATTTACTGACAGCTGGGCACAGAGGCTCTCTAACCAGTTTTACCTTGACCCTCAATGCCTAAACTGTTTCATTTAGGTGACACTTTGTGACCACAAATGACCGCGCAGAGCTTTTCCCTTCTGCGCGGCCCATGCCCCTCGTAGGACAAGCGCAGCAACAGCAGCATCTAGTGGCAAATGGGATGGTGGCTGAGCACAGGTTAGAAGTAATTTTTTTTTTTTTTTTATTTCAAAAATTTATCATGTTTGCCTGCATACATAACATATAGAATATATATATATATATATAAAAACTAAACTAGTCTTAACTTGTTCTTTGCTTCACAAAACTAACACTCACTACTTCAAACAGCAATTGATTTGATGACAATATGTTTATATCCTATTTAGCATGCTTCGATTTTACACGTCAGAAGCATAACAGCAGAATTTCGAGGGAAATTATACGTGCAATTACGGTTTTGTTAGATACTCAGGCAGTGAAAAGTATGATGCCTTAAGCATCAGAGAAACATTAGATGTACAATAAGACATTCAGTTCTCCTGCAAAGACAGAATTCTACCTTGTCTTTCCTATGCAAGTCTCAAAACAATTAAATTTTCTTTTTTTCTCTTTTCTCTTTCTGGCACAAGTCCTGGGTTTCATGTGCCAAACAGCCATTGTTCAAGATAGATGATTTTTTTTTGTTAAAACATGCACTTAACTCCATCCCAGCCAGACTCAGTACAATGGCAATGAGGAGATGTAGATTAAGTTTCCTCACAGCGGCCAATACAATGCTCTGTTTTAGATCTGTTACCAAACCAGTGTTGATAACACAGGTATATTTTAGCCATTGTTGAACAGCACTTGCACAGCATTAGAGCATTCACCAGTTAAATTTTCACAAGTTAAACTATATACTAAAGGAAATACAGCATCACTTTCCATATCAGCTTAACCGGAACATTTCTGGTGCCTTGGCTTCTTCATGAACTTATCACTGGACACTGCCTTGCCCTTGAATTGATCACTTACAACCAAATTTTCCACCCCCCCAAAATTATCACAGCAAAACTCAGTCTGAACTTGTGCTCCCTCTAGTCCATTCCTCATCCATGATGCTTTTCCCTGAAGTACATTTTCCATAGGTGAGAAGAACCACAGAAAAAGGTCACGTTTCCCCTCTATTCAGTTTCTGGTTAGAGAAAAACTGTCTTCAGCAGCAAGGTTCCTCCTGATCTGGTATATGGAGACAATGCATATACAGAAATCCAATGCTTAAATCCTAAGGAGGATATCCTAAGGATGAGTATGTTTATTCCTGTAATGGCAGATCATATTGCTAACCCTGTCCAGACCTGGTCTAAATGCTGTTCTACATCCTGCACCAATGGGTGTCACAAACTGTAGCAAAGGAAGGAGACTTAATTCATTTGCTAGGTTAGTTTTTTTGTTTTGTTTTTTTAAAATTTCCTATATCAACTATCATTTGATCCTATGCTTTAGGACAGAACTACAGGTTCAAAAGAGGCACATCACAAGGAGTTAGAATTTTCTCCGCTACATCTGTCCACAGGGAATGTGAAGAAACTGGGAACTCACTACAGTGAACAGTTTCATTTTACAGGAAGCAAACAGAGTACAAATTGAAAATTGTCTTTGTCAACTACAGCGTTAAAGTTGGAAAAATGTGGGTAAAATGTGAAGCAGAGACTGTGAACAGATAAGGAAGTATAATCTCTCCTTGGAAGACTTATTTTCATAGGTAATTTCTTACAGATTGCATGTTAATTTATTTTTCCCACTCTCAGACAAACAATCCATATGTGTTCAACAGTTGGTGTTTCTACTGACAGTGCATCAGCTTACCAAAGGAATGATTGCCCTAAATAAAAAACTAAGTGGATGGCATATTTCATTTTCCCACCTCTGCATGCAAGATGGCAGAAGAAAGAAGAGAGAATTATTTCCTTCTTGAAACAGCATCATAGAGTTTTCCAGTCCTCTTGACTTGAATCACTCCAAAGCCAGCTGCCTCCAGGAGCTTGCTGTATTCTGCTGCTGTTCGTTCTCTCCCTTCTGTCTGCACCAACATATTCATGGAATACAGTTGGGTCTCTACAGGCCCACTTTCATCTTCATTCAGAAGTGATTCAACCAGCAGCACTCCACCAGCTGGGGGGGTGAACAGAAAGAAAACATCCTGAGCAATGAGAAGCAGCCTCTTCTCATATTTCAGCGTCACAGAAAACAATGAAAGACCCAAAGCATCAGAGCATGTCTTGCTTTGTAGGTACTGAGGTCCCAGGGCAGAAGAGGGTGCTATAACTGGGATAGAAATTTCCCACTTTCCCCAAATGAAACTAATAGGACCCTATTGATTTTGCTCAGAAGATGACTCTATAGGCAGTGTTTTCAAAGCTCCTAGGGTGCAATGTAATGCTTAATTTTTTTTTTCTATGATGTATACACTTGTCTAACAGCACAGTGTTATGGCACATATCTGATATTCCTTCTGAGAGCAGTTATTTTTAAAATAAAATACCACAAAAGATCTAAGCATTAGTCCTTCTGAGAAAAATGTCTCTTAAAGAGCTCACACAATTTTCTCGTAAAAAAGGCACAAACACTGGTAGACAATAGATAACCACTCTGTTAGATTTCTTTATCTTGGACAAAAATAAGCTCAAAAAGATGGCAGCTGAACCCGAAGCACGAATTTACTGCAAGGTCTCTCCCCTTGGAGATGTCTGAACCTCATCAGAGGCACGTATGGAGCCCTCCCAGCCAGACATGCAGACACAGAGTTCATGAGAGCAGAGAGAAGAAAGCTAATGAAAGTGAACTGTGTCACCTCCAGCCTACTGGTAACACTCTCAGTGGCCTCTGGCATCAAAACACTGGGAACCACAAATTTGGTATTTAGAATGTGAAAGGAGTCACTGAGGACTAGCCTTCTTTGGCTTCCTCTTTCCACATTTAGAAAGATGGGAAATTAAAAACAGAGACACTAAACCAGGCACTGGGAAAGCACTGATGGAGCCCACAAGGAAGCCATATGACTCTTATGAATCCTGGCAGTGCTCAGCAGCACTGGTACAGCAGTGTAAGTGGCTGCAGAGAGTCTCTCAACCTAATGGCACTGACTGAAGGGCAGAAAGGAAAGTCTGGCACCAGAAAAATGTATTGAGCAGGCATGAGAAAAAGACACAGCTGCCATGTACTCAGGGAGCAAACCACTATTCACACAAATGAGACAGTAGAGAAAACAGTGAGCTTCCTAAAGCTTCCATCACTCTCACATTCCTCTTTTTAACCCAACCAATACAGTAAAATGCTCCCTTTACCACTTACAAAATTCCCACATATGTCCCATTTCCCAATGTCATACCTATCATATATTACAATTATATGATAGGTTATATGATATATTATAATACATTATATTATAAACTTTTCATAGTTTGTAAAAGACAATTCAGAGGCTTGTTAAGGAAGATCTATTGTCAGCCACATCCCAGGCCAGAGATCTGCCTGACAGGGGAAAGGTATAATGCAGCAAGAACATCCCTGCCACATTTATTCTACAGAGTTCTGGCCAGACAGGAATTTCAGCATTTCTATTCAGCATTAGTTTAATTGGAAAACGTTTGTATTTATATCCTTTTTGTATTGTGGAGCCCAAAGCTACAGTGCTCGAAGTGGGACTGCAGCTACCCTGAGCATAATGGGCCAATCACTTCTTTCAGCAGCTCAGTTACACTGTGATTAATACACACAATGAGGCAGTTGTCCATTTTGGCCAACACAGCAAATTGGTGTTTCCTGTGGAGCTTATAAACAACCAAAACCCCCAGATCCCTTCCTGCAGAGCTACACTCAAGCCCCAGTACCCCAGCCTATAAGTACATCCAGGAGTACACCATCCCGAGTGCAGAATCTGGAATTTGTCCTTCTAAAATCTCATATGGTTGGTGATTGTGCAGTGGTCTAATCTATCAAGATAGCTGTAAGTCCTCCCTACCCTCAAAGGATTCAGTTCTTCCCTCTAACTCAGCATCATAAGCATCATTGGCAAATGACTTGGTAACATCCATCAGAGGGAAGACTGCTTTATCTTCAGTTGGAACATGGCTGAGATTACTTCTCAAAAACATGACAAGAATGTGAATTTTGAAATCACTACAGATTGTTAATGAGGAAAATTCAAACTGAAATTGAATAGAGGAGTTTTATGCAAATGCACATACACACAGGAAAACAGCATCAGCAAGCATTAAGGAAATTGAAACTGCTCCCTGTCTACCTTAATGATACACTGTCTGAGAGAGAGTCATTACAAGACACTCTGTATTCACAGTCCCTTCCATCTGAAGGGACATAACAGACAAATGTTATCAAACCATCTGCATGGCAAATTAAGAAAGGGAAGAAAACAGTTGAAAAATCTTGTTCTTTCCATGGTATAACAGAGGCGGGGAAAGGCCATTGAAGTCAGCCCTCTGTTTCTCAGACATCAAAAATTAAAAGTGGGAAGAAATCCCATCACAGAAGAAATTTTCCATATTTAAGGCAGTCAGACGACAAGTCCTCAGGTATAAATCACGACATTTTTAAACCTTCATGCAGAGACAAGGTCTACTCAACCAAGCCTCCAAAGGTCAGTGGGGTCTCAATAAATATTAGGTCCATCCTGAGGGCCAGATCTGCCTTAGTTTTTTGTTGGTTTTTTCTTTCTTTTAGACTTCTATCAGGATTATTCAAGTTCAAAGTCAGTTTACATTATGATGCTTTATTAAGAACTATTTTATTGTCAGAGAAGAATGCCCTGAGCATTTCAGACTAAGACATCTATATAAGACTGAGTTATATTTCTTACCTTGGGGACTAAAAACCCACTGATGTATTGCACAGTGATTTGAAAATAGTCAAGGTCTTCTGTCAAATTCATCTTTCTGGACTGAGACACAGATTTCCTGGCTCTCTTAATTTAAATAAGCTTCTTTCTACCAGACATAGAGTACAGCATCTGATCCACATAATCTTATTGCTTCTGAGAAATGCACTGGTTACAAAACATGTTAGCTGAGTTATTTGGCTTTGATGTGTTCTTCTGTCAGGTTCAGCAGTTTCTTCCATCATCAAGTATAAGGCTAAAGAAGAGCTGAGGATTAAAGCTTATATTGTCAGTTGATCAGTCAGCAACACACTGGCACCTCAGAAGCATTTAAAAGCTTGTAACAAGCAAAACAGAATCAGTACAGAAGAATACCAAGAAACTGAACTCAGTGTGATGAACCTGAGTTCATAAACCAAAGCAGAATCTTACTTTAGGGTTGTTCAAAAGCATAGATTCTCCATTGAATTGGCTTTTGATGTGAGAAGGCTTCACAAAAAGAACATAGCAAGAGATAGAATGTAATATGAAGAAAACCTCTGTTGATCTGGCATGCATTATCTGTTTTAAAGGTACGAGATACAGCACAGAACAAAGACTTAATATGTATCCTTCTGACAGCATGAGTCTCAAGCCATTCTCAAGTCTCATACTGAGATGTTGGAAAAAAACAATAAATTTTATGTGCTTTAAGTCAGCCCCTGACAGCCTGATTGCACTAATATGTAACAAAAAGACCTATTTCCTATTTTAAGGGATCTGTTTCACCCCGTAACAATGAAATTGCTTTTAGCAAGCCTGGACATGTAAACTGCACCCTTTCAGAAGCTGCACAGGGTGAGAACACCCAGTTCTGGAAAGGCTGGTCTCCTGGCAGCCTTTCAGAGGACGTCATGCTCAGGGAGTCTGTGTCTGGGACAGGCCACCTCTGCTGCTGGGGCCTGAGAAATTCATGTGCTATTAATCTTGCCTCTAACAATGCAGCAACGAGTTCTTGTGAGAATGGCTTCTTTCTTGTAAGAAAATAATGACCCAAACGACCCAAAATGAGGGTTGTTTGTACAGTTTGTACTTCTGTGGACAGTGTCTGTACAATGCACTGTAGGAAAATCCAACACAGCTCCATCCAGTGCTGGATGGAGCATGGACATAGGTGCTGGGCATCTGAAGCAACATCAAGATTTACTTGCTATTTATATCCCTCTTCTTTTTTATTAAGACTGTTGCTTTATCAAGCCATTTATTGCAGGCCTTCCTTACTGAGTTCCGGAAAGCACCTCTGCCCTCAGTGTAGAGCACCCTCCATAACGCTGAGAGAGCTTCATTCAAAATGTTGCCCTACACTAACTAGTCTGCAATAAGGCTTTTTTGAAGGGCTAAAGCATTAGAAGGGAGAACTGTGGAGAACTTTGGGGGGAAAAAGCACACACTTTCAGAAGCACACAGAGTTCAGCACAATCTGTGCCTCAAGGGTTCTCTAGAGCAGGTCAGTGGAAGAAGGGAGAGCTGAACTTTGGAGCCAGCAGGGAGCCTGGAGTGTGGGTCCTACTGTCCCACAGTGCTTCCACAGCCACAGATCCTGTGGGACAATTTCCCACCCTTCTGCCCTCAATTTGAGGTCTCCTTTGGCAAGATGTTTCTAGGCTGTGCCTGATCCTGCTGCAATGGGGCTGTTGTGTTTCTAAGCAGGAGCTCCTTACTCCATGCCTCCACTGGTTTTTTTTTTGTACATAACTGAATGATGTGGCTGCATCATCTTTGTACCCGTTTTGTAATAAGAATCCCTGAGCTTCTGTACCAGTCATTAAGGTATGCTCCTTTTTCATAATCTAAATCAAAGTCTAGAGGAAATAAAAAAAAATATATAATTTTTTCATGCAAAACTCCCCAAGGCTCAGAGAGGGTTTCTCCTGGAATTCTGAAAAGACCACAAGGAGATATAATTTGTTATGATTTTATTATATCAATATCTCAGGAATAAAAATGCAGGCAAGAAAGCTCAGTACAGGGATTAGTTTTATTTTGCAGGAACTCAAGTACAAATTCAGCTCTGCTTTTGTCAGATACAGTGCTAAAATCAGAGAGATTGATACAAGCTGAAGCAGACACACTATACATTTCTTTTGTGGATTGTTTCTTGTGGAACATGTGTTGATTTCTTTCTTTCCCTCACAGATCCAAAGGCAAGCAAAGCCAGGCTGCCAGATTTGCATGTTGAAGATCTGTCACTGGTGTCTTCTGACAACATATCAGCTTACAAAAAGGTGGGCAGCCTTAACTAAAAGCTAAGTTGATCATTGCCCCCTAAGAAGAGAATAGCACATTTCTCAACTTTTTCTGTCTTGTTACATACATAAAACACGTACTACTATTTCCTCCCTAAAACAGCATCATAGAGTTTTCCAGTCCTCTTGACTTGAATCACTCCAAAGCCAGCTGCCTCCAGGAGCTTGCTGTACTCTGCTGCTGTTCGTTCTTTCCCTTCTGTCTGCACCAACATATTCATGGAATACAGTTGGGTCTCTACAGGCCCACTTTTATCTTCATTCAAAAGTGATTCAACCAGCAGCACTCCACCACCTGGGGGAGTGAACAGAAAGAAAACACACCCTGAGCAATGAAAAGTTGAGCTACTTTTGAGCTGTTACTAGAACTGATCCTAATCTTACGTTCAGGAAGAAGCAGTCTCTACATTAAGTAATGTTTCAGCATCACAGAAGACAATGAAAGAGCCAAAGCATCAGAGCATGTCTTTGCTCAGCTGTGTTGGTACTGATCTCCCAGAGCTGGAGGAGGTGCTATGGCTGGGATGGAAATTTCCTATTTTCCCCAGCTGAAATTGACAGGACCTTACTGATTTTGCTCTGAAGGCAGTGCTTTTTAAACTCTGAGGCTCCATTGTGATGCTTAATGGGATTTTTTACTATGATGTTTACACCTATCAAAACAATAGCCAAAATTCTCAACCCTTGACACTTTACGCCTTGAAAGACGAGTTCTTGCACAGGAGATCAAAACTAGAAGCCAGACAAAGAGATCTTAGACCAGGTGCTGTTTGTGTCAGCTGCATGTGGCTGGCTTAGGGAAAGCAAAGGACTAAACCAAGAAACTCCTGCACTGAAACTCTGCCCCCCAAACTGAGTGTCCAGGCTGGTGAGCTTCACATTGCTGACAGGTAGGAGTCCCTCTGCTCTTCAAGAGTTCACACCTACCAGGTTTGCAAGCTTCGTAGACTTTTGCCAGTAGTTGTCTGCATTTGTCATCATCCCAATCATGCAGTATCTTGGATAAAATATACAGTTCAGCTTCAGGTATTGAATCATTAAAGAAGTCTCCTGTAAAGCAGGAATACAGACATTATACAAATCCCCACAAGACTGAGAGCTCAGTTATGTAAACATTTAGAGTTCTGTTCAATTCCAGGCTTGCAATGTCCTTCAGATGTATCAGACAGCAATGGAGTTACCAGGTAAAAGTGCTCTGTTCCACTGCATAGGGAATTTTGCTTTTGATCAGTCTCAAGAAGATCTGAAACATCCAAAGCCAACAACTCATCCTGAAACAGACTGACGCACAGGAAAGCATCTGAGCTCAGGTTTTCTCCAATGACAGAAATTCAAATTCATAAAGCATTAAGGAGACAGGTTCACATGGTTTCTGCCATGAGAAAGAAGGAAAGAATATTGCCTTCTCTAAAAAATTTTCAAAGATCTTTGGTAATCACAGAGTTACTTCGTAAATCTGCAGGTAAAAATACACATCTCTCACCTCCTAGCACTAGCTTTGTTATTCCTTTTGTTTAGCAGCTGGTGCACTGCACTCAGATTTTTTTCTAAGCATTTTACTTTGTCATTTCTTCTCCCATTTTCTTGTATCTTTGTTTTTATACACTCCCTTCTTTCCTCAAGGCTTCTTTTCTCTCTCTGAGCTTTGAGCAATTTTAAGCACTTCCAGCACTTTGAAGACTTTTGTAAACACTAAAAATGAGATCTCCCTATACTCATTTTCCTCATAGATAGTACAAAGACTATGCAGGATCAGTGGCCTGGGCAAGAGGAATAGGAGCTAGCTCACCCACTTTCATGGTCTAAAATATCTCAGAACTTGAAGATCAATCAAGTGTGACCAGAGACGGAAAAACTCTTGTTCAGAGCAGGCCTGGCATGCCTCACATCTGCCAGGAGGTTTGCACAGGAGAAAAGAGGATTGTTAGGAAAATTTATAACAAAGCATGGCAGATTTCAAAATTTCAGGATGCTTTTTTTTCATTTCTTAAGGAATTCTTCAGGAATTAGTGTTGCTGAATAACTGAGTTGTGTTTCTGACAGCTGCTGATGGACAGCTGGGACAGCTGCAGACCCGGGCTGGGGAGGCTGCAGCCTGTGACACTCAGTGTGTGCCCCCATAAGGGGCAGCTGGAGACCTCCAGTGTGACAGCTCTGAGCAGAGCCAGGGCTCTGCAGCAACAGCTGGGACAGCACCACACTGCTGTCCACACCTACCTTCATGGAAAGTGATCTGACGCTCCTCGGGGGAAACAAATTGTTCTTTGGCCACTTGCACAACTTTGGGCAGGTCATAAATTGTGACGGTAGAATTTGGATACAAAGAAACACACTCTTGGGCCAAAGCTCCTCCACCTCCTTTGGGGACAGTAAAAGAAGGTCAGTACTGGCACAAACCCAAGCTGATGAGTGACACCCCCGTGAAAGCACATAGGCAATGGTGCATTCGGCCTCATGGGAGCTGGCAATGGACATTATCACCCTGTGAGAGGGAAGAGGAGGGGCAGGAGAAGCCACTGTCTCCATGTGTTCTGCAGGAAGGTGTGGGGCCCAGGCATGTGGGGTTAACCCCAGCCTCATCACTCTTATACTCCCTCCTAGCCAGACCAGCTGTGGGTGCTGGAAGGTGAAAAATGAAAACAGAGTCACTAAACCAGGCACTGGGGAAAAAGTGAGGGAGGCCAGGGGGAAGCCTGCCTTGTGCCATGAATCCTGGCAGTGTCCATCAGTGCTGGGACAGAAGGGTGCTGCAGGATAAGACGCTGTGGGCAGTACCTCAACAACAGTGACTGAAGGGGAGGAAGGGAAAAGTCTAGCACTGGAAGAATGCATCAAGCAAGGCATGAAAAAATGCTAAAGCTGCCACATCCACAAGGGAATGAGTGACTACTTACATAAATCAGACTGTAGAGAAGAGCACTCAGCTTCCTAATGCTCTCATCACTCTCACATTTCTGGTTTTAACCCAACCAAATCAGCAAAATGCTCCTTCTATTGCTAAGTCCTGCTTTCCATTGTTTTGCCCATCATATAACATAGGAGTTGTTTTCCTCTACAGAGCTTATAAAAGACAATCCAGAGGCTTGTTAAAGAAGATCTTCTGACACTCACCTCCCAGGTCATAGATCTGTGTGAAAGGGGAAAGGTCAAATGCAGCAAGAACATCTCTGCCACATATGCTCCATACTGAGTTCTGGCCAGCCATGAATTTCAGCATTTCTTCATCTGATCTAGCAACGCAGAGACAGCACAGAGAGAAGGTTCCTTATCACATCCTCAGTGATTCCTATCATATAACTGCTGCTACATGTTTTAGCTTAAACAAAAATCTCTGGTTTTATTGACACAGAATATGTCCTCTTTGCATATAAACCTACCTTCAATATTACTGTATCAGGAGGGTACAGCTATGAATTCATGCTTTTAAATAAGGAATTAAGACTAGTGAAATCCAACAGTTTACTATGCTGCTCATTCTCAGAATTACCAAGGGATTTTTTTTCCTTCAACTACCATTGCTTCTGTCAGAGATCTGTGATGTTTTTCAGATTAGGAAATTATATACTTCTATTCAAAATATCAGACAGTATCCCAGTAACTGATATTGTTAAGAAATAAAAACATTGAATGACGCTGATGAAGAGAATTCTCACATCGTTATATTAAATTGTCCTGAGCTATAATTAAAAACAGTAGTTTTATCCACAACAATAATTAAAAAAAAATTCTATAAATATTCTAATGATTACCTGTACATTGCTCCAAAAGGGTCTCTAGACGAAACACCAAAAGCTCTTTCATATTGGTTTCTTCCTTCTCTAAAATAACAATTGAAGAAGCCTATGAGAGTGCTGATATATTTCTCAGCCTCTCACAAGGCTGGGGTGGGATAGCACTTTAAACAACCTGATCCAGTGAGTGGAATTCATGGTAGGAAGGTTGGAAGTAAATGATCTTTAGAGCCTCTTCCAACCCAAACCATTCTAGGATTCTGTGATTTATGGGAACACACCTGAGGTAAAGGTACAAGACTGATACAATCACCATCATCTACACCGTGTTTGGTCACCAGTTTCATGGACTGGAACAAGTGAGACTCCAGACACGTATTAAACTGCCCCTATAGACCTTTGCAACAGAAGGATCCTTAGCCACCATTACCCATCATTTACTTTTGTTGATGTCTGCCACATCCAGTAAAAGCCACTGTAATGATAAAGTGCTTTGCTGAAGGTGAAACAAAGAAATCTGAATTCTAGATCATTTCTATAATGACAGGGAAAAGGAAAACAAGAACATACACAAATAGAAAACAATGTGGAGGAAAAGCGCACATAGTGACCATCTTAACAGCTGAATTATCTGTTGCTTTTTAATTTCTGAGGACCAGCCAGCATCTTTATTGAACTCTTCCCCAGAAATACACCAGCCAAAGCAGTGACACAGACGCTGCAAAACACCACACATCACACAACCCTCCTTACCTCACAGCATCAGCCAGGTACTGCCAGCACAAGTACACTGTGTTGGAATAATACATCATAATGTGATACTGAGACTTTGGACTTGATTTTGTAAGGTAGATGTCGGAAATTTCTGTGTTTTTGTAGAGGGCTAAAAGTAAAATAAATATATTTACTAACATATATGATATAATACCTTGCCAGATCTATTGTACAGCTTGGTGTTTATCATCAAAAGATGTCCATACAGCCAAAGACAGAACCATGTTACTTTTACAACCAAATCCTTCCACTGCAATGAGCAGTGGGTGAGGGCTGCTGAAATCTGTGTTGTCCTATTCCATCTAGGTAAACATTATCTCCCTATGCTTAACTCCAGCACCAAACATTTCTTTCAAGGAGAGCAAAAAAAAAAAAAGCCTTATAAGTGTCATCATTTACATATAGACTTCTGCTCTCAGAGGAAGCCTGCAGTGTGCTCTGTTTACGTGAGAAATCTTTGCAGACAGATCTTTTTTCTGATCAACAAGGTCAGCAAGTTGGGGGGAAGCCCCAAAGCAGCAGGCCATGCACACCTACCCTCCCTCAGTTCACTAGGGCAGGACGTTCTGCAGACAGAAGAGTGCCTAAAGGACTCCCAGAAATCCCCCACTACCTCCAAGGCATCTGCAGTGGCATCACTCACCCACGGGACTTGCATATCAAAGGAATATAAAAGATAGATCCTGCTCTCCCCAAACTCATGGGGCAACAACTATAATCCCTAAAACAGAGGATGCCAACACAAGGCAGAGCAGGGGACTCCAGCTAGTCCTGACCAGCTGTCTGATGGCCAGAGATCCTTTCTGTCCAAGTGGATTCCATGTTTCTGATGTTAGGAAAAGCTTACATCACCTCTCAGTTCTGATCAACAACCTAACAAAATAGTTCACACAATGGTAAAAACCCTAAAATAAAACCTGTTTTAAATCATGCTGTTACCATCCACCCTGGCACTTTAAGTTTAAAATCCTGCCCATACCCCAAAGATTTCTTTAGACAAACTCGACAGAGATCCTAAATATCTTCTCCAAGGTCACATGAGGCTCTTGCACAAAGATGTTTACGGATATAGGGCTCTGCACCTGTGTTTCACTTTATACTTGTGATCATGCTGACATTTGCCTCTTCTTCTTCAGCAGAGGAGTGAATCCCAGGGGTGATTCTCTCCTTCCAGCTACATTAAATGACTTAACATTTGGTATCACCTTTGCCCACACATCTTACCTCACTTTCAAAATTTCAGAGGTCTAAATCTTTGAACTTATTCCCATTCCTCTGCCTTTATTACCTCCTTCTTGTGTCATCTCTACTGCCAAGAGTTTCAATCCCACACAGGCATCCAGTAGTCTTTTCATCCCCATGGTGCTGGCACCCAGATGTGCAGCAATGGCATCTGAAGACAGAGGCTTTCCTGACTCCAGAAGAAGATCAAACACCCCCAATTCACAGGCAGTGAACATAACCTGGGGTTAGGGAAAGATGGGACTGAGGGATTAGTTGAAAGCACAAAGCCTACTGCATTTCACAAGCTGCTTAATTAGGGAAAATATAAATTTAATAGTATTTATTTCAGATAAACTTGTATTTCATATAAAAAAGTCCAATTATTAAATTGTAGTTTATCTGAGCACCAATATAACCTACGATCCATGCCATGAACTCATTGGTCTTTTTTTTCCCTTTTCCAGTGAAGCCAGCCAATGCTTCTTGGCTTCCAAAAGTCCACATTTAGAGACCAGATTTTATGTGTAAATGTCCCTGCCTCTTCCTTAGTTTAGGAACGCATTCTCACAGTCTCCTGGAAAGAACAAAGGCAAGACTGGGTGGTGGTGCTTGTTCTCTCTTTGTTTCTGTTCTTTAACTAAGGATTTAACACATGTTTTGGTGAACCCTGCAGAGTCTCTCTCTTCATAGTCCATTCTATGAATCTTGTTTTCAGGGAGTGATGTGAAGGAGTACAGTGATCTTCCAGAAGCAGGGAGTTTTCTCTCATCCAGAAGAACTGCTTCGTTCAACCCAACAACAGCCCAGTCTTTCCGTATAGTTGTGTAACTTCTCCAGCAACATCCACCAACCTTCAGATATAGCTAACCATACACAAAAAACCCCAAAACAACCATCTTTCTTTAGCTGTACACAGTCACCCATACAGGTATTAGCCAATTACTCTGGTCACATAAACATTCCTGAAACAGTAACAAAGACATCAATTTAATTGACTGCCTATATCTACAATGATTTGAGCTACAATGATTCCTGTACAATGAAGCTCCTTTTACCCTGAGTAAAAACATGGCTTAACCAAAGTTGAAACTGTTTCTCAAAAACACAGTGCTAACAATGTTAATCTGGAAAGCAGTGGGCACTTCTTTTTCTCACAAAGTGATTTTTCATTATCTATTTTTCCTCTCTTTATTGTCAGCTCTGCCTTTCAGAAGCTTAAGGTGCAGCAGTATTTGTACAACCCAAAGACCATTCTTTCTGTTCTCATGTTGGCCAGAGGTACAGCAAGGGACAACAGGAAAGCTGAGTCATAAATGAGAACAAAAATCATCCACTGCACTGGATATAATTTTATGGCCATCTGCTTAGGCAAATAACATCAGCAAACAATAAGAAGAGTGGAATTACTAGTTTTGCCTTTGTGCCTTGAAAATATGTTTGGAAAAACAATCATTATACCATTGCTTTCACTTCTTCCAAAGACTTACATTCAGGACTTAAAGAAAAATCTCTGAATATTTCTGTCTGCATACTCTTTCTAAGAGTTATATTTCTTACCTTTGATACTAAAAATCCATTGCTGTATTGCACGATGATTTGAGGATAGTCAAGGTCTTCTGTGGAACACATCTTCCTTCTGGACTGAAACACAGATTTCCTGGCTCTCTTAATTTAAATAAGCTTCTTTTTACCAGACACAAAGAACACCAGCTGATCCACATAATCTTATTGGTTACAAAACATGTGAGCTGAGTTATTTGGCTTTGATGGGTCTTTCTACCCGGTTCAGCTGTTTCTTTGGATCTTCTATCATCAAGTATAAGGCTAAAGAAGCAGTGTGGATTAAAGCTTGTATTATCAGTTGATCAGTCAGTAACACGGTGGTACCTCAGAAGCACTTGAAAGCTTGTAACAAGCAAAAAGAAGAATACCAAGAACCTGAACTCAGTGCAGTGCACCAACATTCATAAACCAAAGCAGAATCTCACTTGGGACTTGAAACTTGCTGTGGGCACAGTCCAGGGGACCCTGGCTGGCAGTAGGGTACACCCCATCCCCAAGTGCAGAAGCAGCAAGTCCAAAGAGAAGTTGTAAGAATCTGTTGCTATTTTCTCACTGTGACTAGTTTGCTCTGATGATGATCACTCAGGTAAAGCCTACGAGGAATTAAACCTGCACTTGTTACTCTCCTGTATTTTGCAGGTCCTCCCACCCACACTGGTACCAGCTTAGAAAGGAGTACCTGTGTGATAGCAGCACCTCAGCAGGGGTGTCCTACTTGTGCTTTGCCATGTTTCAACAGAGCAGGGTGCTGAGGGATGACAATACATTTTACATTTTCCAGCTGGCTACTACAGTCTTCCTCCCCTTCTCTGCAAAACTAACCATTGGTAGCAGAAGGCCCTTGGGAAGAAACAATGAAATTACTGCAAAGTGCAAGATGGGGCGTGGATTTCAACTTCACACAGGACATAACTCATAGGTTTGCATTAGAAAATTAAACCCCTGGATTACTTGCCTGAAATCCTGCTATCCCACTGTTCATTTCTCTCTGTCTGGCACCTTGCCCATCTCATCTTGGGTTAGATGTGGCAACACTCAGGTGAGGAAAGACCTTTTCCATTAAGAAAAAGACTCAGATTTTATATCACACATTAAGTGTGGAACCCTTCAGGAAACGATGTTAAATTGAACCTTATTAGGTAACACACTGAAGATAAAACGTTACAAATCAGCATTTTTTTCAGTGCCAGCTTTCTCCATACTTCAGATTCTACTGTATAATCCTCCTCTGAATTTCTATTTCCATTCATATCCCACATTTTAGCCAGAAGATGTTATATTTCTTTTAGCCAGTATTGAAACAGCAACTGTCTTTGTGTTAGCTGTAAAAGTTAGTTAAGCAGGTGTAACAGTTTTCAGCCTTTTTCCCTTCTGTGTGCAAACTCAGAGTACCTGTTCTCAGGTTCTAACACCATGCTCCCTGTGTTACCAGAATACTAGGTATGAACATTACAAGAATTACAGCAAACACCAAATTGCAGAAACATGTAGAACTGCTCCTCCTGGCAAACACAGCCTATTCACATAGTGTTATTGTCTGGTTAGTGCACCAGATTCAGTGTTCAGTACAGATTAGACACTCATATTCTGTGAATTTAGTACGTGCAGGCTGGACACCCCAGAACCAGCAAACCATTGACAGAGTGACTGTGGATCTGTACAGTTTGCATTTAACAAGACACTGAAGGTTTCAAATACACAGCTATATTCATAGTGGAAAACTTCCCCTGTTATCTTCAGCTCAAGGAGAGCACATGAGCTATTTATGAACTTCTGTTTGCATATGCAATAAGCTGTGAGCAGAGTTCATTTATTTGGATAAATCTAGATCTGCTCTTGGTGAACACACTACAGCTTTCCCAGTTCTTTGGTTTTATTCCAAAGACAGCTTTGTAGAAGGAGAAAGTTAGTCTCACTAAGTCTCCATCTGCATGGATAACCAAGTCAACTTATTTCCCTCAACACCATTCCCTCTCCTCCAATGAAAACAGAGAACTAAATTGTACATAAAATCACACATCACCAGCCAAAGATCATTATTGTTAGCCAAAAAGATTAGAAAGCTGTATGAAAAGAAAAATATTTCTCTTCTAAAGGCCAATTCTACCTTCTACTGAGAAACTGGTGCAATTTCATGCAAGCTTTAGATTTCCCTCTCCTGGGAACACAACAGCTATTCAGCCCCAGGCCATAAATGCACTTCACTTAAGGCAAAGTTATATGGTACATGAGTCTCCACTAATAAAATGACCACACAGTTGATTAAACACACTTGAAGTTGTTTTTCAATTATGACTAAATCTGTCTGTTGAGGATACCAGTTATAATCATCTAATGGAATTACTACTAGTAGTGAGATGTAGGGGAAGAGGCTTGCAGATAACCCACACGAGATTGAAAAAAGCCACATGCAGCGTGTAGCTGTTTCTAAGTAAATTGTTAGTGAGGCTTAAAGCTTATGCTCCTTTTAAGCTAGAAATGCATTCATAAAGATGAAATTGCAATGGTTTGCTTTCTCGGAAAACCCTCTCAAAGGTTTCTCTCATAGGGCTGACACCACATGCAGGCTAAAGCCCTTATTTTACCACTACAGCTCTATTTCAGTGATGCATTTTTCTTTGCCTAAATGACTCACTACAGTTGAATGCTACACAAAAAACAATTATGTCATTTTTGCGTAACATTTCAAAGTAGGAAATTATCTATGAACAAAGAAGATTTAGTAAAATAAATGTGTGTGCCAGTGAGAAATGGTAGATGACACTATCTTCTCACATGAAATATTCCTTACAAGCAAAAAACTGCAAATCCCAAGGATGTGACTATGATGAGTTTCAATGATGCCAGTAGGGAAACAACTGTGCCTTGCTATCATGACTAAGTATCTAAGTATACCCAGCTTATAACAGATGCCCTGGAAGGGCACTAAGGTAATAGTTTGTGACCTTTTTTTAACAATCAAAAAAAATCAAGATTGATACTCATTATCATACTTTTTCTTTGAAATAGAGTATCAAGTTTAAAATGCTCCTTTTCTTCTTTGTAGCTTCAAATTATTCTCATAATTTATAATAGATGCATTTTCCTAGTAATATGACTATTATTTTCATCACTTTTGACACAAAAGTTTTTGTTTTGTCCTGTTTTCATCACATATACTAATGGCAAACACTTGGACTGAGCAGGAAAACCTGTATATAAGCAAACCCTCCCTTCTCTTTAGATTCACTTACAGTAAAAAACTCTGAGAACATCTTTTAAAGTGTATCTCAGGCAATCCAGAGTTGCTCTTGGTTTAAGTTGTGGACTGCACATCTCTCAACAAATATTTCAACTAAATAGTCATTGAGATTTCTATCAAAGGAAAGTCCCAGCAGATAAGAGTCATAGTCTTCCTGAGGAGAGCCAGCTAGCTACACCAGCTAGAAGTGCTGGATGCAGAAATTTTATAGAGAGATGCAAACAGAAAAACAAGATGGATAGCAGCCAAGGCAGGCTCTGATTTCAGAAATTACTTGTGTTCTGTCAAGCGTCACAAAGGAAAACTGTGGATATACAACTGCCTTAAACAGGCCACTTTGGAGGCTTGGCTTTGCTGGAGATGGCAGGAACATCTTCCTGCCCAGGGGAGATGGTGAATAAATTCCTCACTTTTGTCTTGCTTGTGAATGCAGCTTTGGCTTTACCTTTATATTGTGTTTAACTCAATCCACAAGTTTTCTCTTTTACTCTCACAATTCTCTACCCCATCCCACCAGGAGTATGTGAACAGCTGCATGGAGCCAAGTGGCCAGCTGCTATAAATGACAGCAGCAAGCCATGTGCAATGAACAGAAAAGATTTTTCCAGGCCTCCCCTTTTACAGGGAAGGTAGAAAGTAACAGACACCACTAGGCAGCTCCTCAGAGCGTTGACAAACACACATCTGGATTCATGCAGAACTGCAGGGAAAATCTAATTTGAAGGTGACCAATTTTTGTTCAGACACTTTGCTGCCAGTGCCTGGGAGTTACATCCTTCATATTGTCCTACAAGTAGTCCAACATCATGGACAGCACACTTGAACATCCCATGTAGAGCAGGTGGAGCTCACCTGGCAGGTGCCACAGTGCACATGCAGCTAGATTAGTTATCAATTAGAGAGCAATCCCAATCAGCCTTAGCCCTTCAAAAATTTAATGACATATGCCATGGCAAAGCATTAGCCTGAGCTAATCTATGAATCATTTTTTTAATCAGGCAGCAGGAGATTCAGGAGGTGCAGCATGTGAGGAGGAAGCAGACCAAATTTTCTGTGCTGCCACTAAAGAAGAAAGGATGCTGGTGCACATCACTTCAAACAAGCCTCAAGAGCCCAGTATTAGATTAATATACGACACTTGATCCCTTCTGTACACCCAGTTCTGAAGAATCAAGGGCAAGTAGATCACTGCTTTATACAAACACTAGAGATCACTGCAAATTTACTGTGAAGCAGCAAAAAATACTTTCTGCAAATAATATGTTCATTAAACTTGGGAAAGGCCAGTTCAATAGAATGCAATGTAAGCTTACTGAAATGGGTGCTGTATCCAGAATAACCAAACCTCAAAAGCAGGATACCAGAAGAAGATACAGAGGCAATACATTAGAAACACAAATTTGATCTGTACAGTAATGCAAGACATCAGAGGCCAATTTTGTCCACGTATTTATAAATCAAGGTATCTGCCAAACTAGTTGGTTTAATTGCTGTCTTATATAGAATGTAACATCTCTAGCTCTGCTATCAAACATGAGCAGCAACACTGTCCATAGCAACAGGAACTTAAGGTTTTTTACCCCTTTGAGACTCCTGTTCTTCTTTGCTTCACAAGTGCTGCAGAAAAACCATTCCTGTTGCCACTGCCAACAGCTATGATGAGGCAGCAGCGCATGCACCAGCTCCTGCCCAAAAAAGCCAGCTCAAGAGCTTTGGCCCACAGACTTCCTACTCTTTTCAGCTCAGACCTTGCTGAAAGAAGTCTGTGAACAGCAGGGTTTACATACTCCAACAGGAAGAGGTCACACACTCCCTTGTATTACTAAATGATCAGTGCACTTCAAAACCCTACACACTCTCAAGAGCAAAGTGCGTTCCCACTTGATCCTGTCTTTCTGGCAAGGACATAAAGGAGATATTGTGGTGACAGATGTGAAATCTCTCCTGAAGCCCAGTGCAACAACTGAGATGCATTCTCACAACCAAGAAACTCTCTTCTTGCCTCATCATGTGAGTTAAGAATGATCAAGAATGACAGCAGAACACTGGAATAAACACTGGGCATTTCTTGAGACTCAGTACATGAAATAGGGCTCAGAGGTGTCTTTCACCGCTTCCTAGGCTTTCCAGCAGGCATGAACACAGGGCTGTAGCACGAAGTTGCCCTATCAATGGTTAAATAGGATTTATACCCTGTATTTACACCAATCATGCTCACTGGGGAAATTTTTCCACTACTGAAGGAAAAAAACCCTACCAATTAAGAGTGAACCTGAGCTTTCCTCAGCAACAAAGCCTGATTTTAAGCTAAGCTGGAATTGACAGGTATGGCTGCCTAACATAGGGCAAGAAATTGGGTGAGTTCTTGGCTTCGCAATGGATTTTGGAATGAGGACACAGAAGAAACAATCCCCTCCCTTGACCAGATGGCAACACTGTAACCGATGTGCCCCAGGACACATTGGACCCTCCCTGCAGACAGGGTACACTGAAACCCACGTTCAACTCCCCATGGATCACATCCTCCACAATCTCTTTCGGCAGGGCTGCTCTCCAGTGTCTCATTCCCAGCCCAGAGCTGCCCCATCCCAGGTGCAGAATCTAGCACTTGCCCTTCATATGGCTGGTGACTACCCAGCCCTCTGATTTGTCTATGCCTCTCTGCCTTCGAAGGACATAAGAGCTCCTCACAATTTGCTGTTGTCAATGTTCTGTCCACAGCAAGTAACTACTAAGATTTCAGCAGCATGGTCTAGTAAGAAACAAACCCACATGAATTCTGAAAGTAAAGCAGACAAACTGAGTCAGCCAAGGATCCAGCTGAGCTGCAGCACTAATGTGCTTCTCCGACACTCCAGGAAATGGATGCTCTTTGATTTCATGCATCAGTGTGAGGAAAATGGCATCTGAAGGCTGTAGTTCAAGAGCACACATCCTGCTGAATTAAGAGTTGACATAGCTGTAACATAAAAGGACCATGAAGAAGAGAAGCTGAACTTCATTATTCAAACGTGCTGAGTGATGCTTTCAACAAACAGGTTCTTAACACATCTGCAGATTTTAATATACTAACACATGAAAACAGCAACTTCAGTTCACTGGAAACAGTTTTCTTTTTAATTTTACCATAAAAATGCAAAATAAATTCTTTCACTGTAACATTATAGCTTTAATATTCCTGAGCTGCATTTTAAAAGCAAAAGTATTCTTAAATGGATTTAACAAGAGACATTGCAGCCTTACTTTTCAACAACACAAGTAAAAATAATTTCGCAAAAAGGCCCCTTTTTCAAGACAATGTTCAGATCTTTATGTACCTGAAAAAATGTTTCAAGTAGCCCTATGCCACCTGAAATTACAAAGCCAAATATATCAACAAAATACCAGAACAACTTTCAACCATTTTACCACTGCTTGTTACTTCCTACACCAGGTGTGCCTTTCTTACATAGAAGTATGATACAAAGGCATTATATACCAGAATAATTTGAGCCACAAAGCTTGGCATCACACAGACATATGAAGGAATCAAAGCAGTTTAAAAGGTATCCTGCATAACTTTATAGTCAGTTTTAAGAAAAAATATGAAGTCCTGCTACCCATCTCAATCAATAAAAACTCTAGTTTGTTAAACATGATTTCATTGAATGTATCAGGAAACACTTTAAATGAAATCTGCATGTAATAGCTTGTCACTTCTGAAGTTCCTATAACTGGCACCCATGTATTTCTTAAGCCAAATTAGGTGATAAAAACTAAATACACTAAAATTAAGGTTTAGAAAACTGAAACTGAAGAAAACAGGTTGGCTTTTAGCATTTTAGACCTTGAACACAAGCACAGGTGATTATACCTACATTGTGGTAGAAACCTAGAAAGAGACAACAAAGGAAGGTCAAAAAATCAGGCATCTTTTCTCTTGATTTTGGGGACTAGATGCAAGCTAAGGATTGGTTAAAACAATTGTGTTTTCTACAGCAGTCACACCGATGAGGTCTGGTGTCCAATTTTGTGGCCCTTTTGTCCTACCACAGCCTTTCAAAGGAGCCAAGGCCTCCAGTACCCACTCCAAGCACTCCCCTGCTTATTCAGTGATCACCTCCGGTGCCTTCGCCTCCTGCTCACGCTTCTGCGACTTCGACTCCTTTCTCTCCTGTCCCGTCTGCGCTCCCTACTGCGTGTTCTCCTGTAACGGGAACGTCTGGGGCTTGAGCTTCTGCGCCGAGGACTGCGGCTCCGCCGAGGGCTGTAACTCCTGCTGGAGTGTCTGTAATACCTCCTGTCCTTCCCATGCTTGTCATCCCGGGAGCTCGTGCCTCTTCTGTGTCGGCTGGTCTCTCGCCTACCCTTGCTCTCATCACTGTTTATGCTGCTACATGAATGGCTCTTTCTTCTCCTTGGCTCTGTTCCACGTTTGTCCTGCTCACAGTGCAAGTCCTTCTTGCAAGTGTTCTGGTCATGACTAGAGAGGCTCTTCTGGTCCTGGTTATTGGCAGGAACACACGAAAGTATCCCTGAATCTCTTTTATCAGAACGCCTTTCGGAGTTTGTAGTATGAAGATTCTGACTTTCTTTGACATGAACTTTGTCATGAATGTTGCCATTTAAGTATTTGCATTGAGTATTTACACTTTCAGGGGATGCTACTTCTGTTTGAGAGCCAGGAGCCAGTTTGCCTGTAACAGCCTGTCCTGAGGTAGAAGTGATGCAGCTGGATGACACAGTGTGGGGAACAGCAGTAGCACTTTTCAGCACATCAGTCTGAGATGCTTCACTTTCTTCTTTGTTTTGGTTAGCTGCATCCATTTTCTTGCTCAGAAGATTGTTCAGTAGTTTCTCCCTCAGTTCCTTTTCTTTTCTCTGCAACCCCAGTGCTCTCTCTTTTTCCTCTTCCACACGTTTAAGCTCAGCCTCCTGGAGCCTTCGTCTCTCCTCTTGCTGCTGGAGACAAATCTTTTCTTCATTCTGTTCTTGCTCCAAAAGCTTTACTGCCTGAAAGACAGTCAAAGGGAAGAGTAAACAAAAAAATACTTGATCATGCTTCCAAGTTACAACAAAAAGGCAGCAATACAGCAAGAAAACAAAACCTAACCAACAGAACTTAACCATCCAAAAATAAAATGGTGTTTCCTTTCTAAAGGGAAAAAAATCCCAAAACAAATCAACCAACAAAATCCACTAATCCAAAGCTGCTGTAAGTTGAAACATTATTTGTCCACAATTCTTGAGAGACCCTTCATGACTCCTCACTATAACGAAAGTAACAACATGTGAAATTTGCAGTATTGAAATACATTCATCAGGGTCAGAACTTGAGGGTTTCAGTCAAATTTAAAATTTAAAAATTCAGCCAAATTGAAAATGCTTTAAATTTTATTGAGAAGAACTTCTTTTAATGACTGCCATCTGTGGTTCATAGATGACTTTACACAGAGTCCATAAAAACAGCAAGTAATTAAATGGACTAATATTATGCAGAAACTGACTGTCATTATGCCAACCACTTTAAAAACTCACGAGACTGGAAAAAGTTCAAACTTTCTTCTATTCTGACATAGTAAAGTGGCTTAGTATAGACCTCAGAATTCTCTACATGAAATAAACACACTCTCTGTTTCATCAGACAACCTTTCTATTCCACAGCCATAAAGTTAAGAAGCCTGCAAAAGGCAATTCTCCCTTCTTCTAGTATCTAACTGAGCTGTACTGCAAGTTCAAAAACACTCCTGAAGTGCAGGAAAGAAAACACCCTGTGTTTTTCCACACAGCTTTTCATTTTTACAGAAAATATTTCACATAGAGTTCACCCTAATATGGTTTTATCGAAGTCTTAAGCTTCAGTATTTCAGTGAAAAAAATAACAATATTGCTAGAGAGACAGAATCTAACATTTTAAACCTTTGCTGAAGTACTTTTCCTACAGAGGAAACATTCTGTACATTTCAAACACTGACTAATGAAAGCTCAATCTCTGAAACTGCAAAGAACAGTGAACAGAATTGCTGTGAGGCAGATGGGAAACAGCATCCAAACTGAAACTAGAAAAGGAGTCTTGTAGCTTATCCTCTGTGGTTAGCTCAGTTCATCATGCTCACACGTTCTTTTACTGGACTTAAGAAAACCCGACAATTAATTTATCGCTAAAAAATGCTATTCATGACTACAGGTTGAAATTCACTTTCCATTTACCTACAAGTACATATCTCACCAAGAGAGAAATACTGTTTCATTAAGCTTTTCTGAAATTTTGGTCTAAGGAACAGCAGCTGCAGAGGTAGTAAATCCGGTCTTTAATGAACAGTGCTCCCCACCTCCTCTCAAGCCAGTAAAAGGCTTTGTTTTGTCAGGTTCTTCATCAGCTTGTGAAATAAATATTGAAGTTACCTTTGCCCTGCTTAGCAGTTCTGCAATTAATCTAATGGACTGAAGATTTCTCTGAGCTAACAGGAGCTTCCTTTCTTCTAGCTTTATCTTCTCTTGAAGTTTTCTCTGTTCTTCAGCTTGAAGCTTTTCAAGTTGCTTTTTGTTCCGTCGAACTTCACGATCTTTCTGTTTCTGTTCTCTCTTGCGCAACTTCTCTTCTCTTTTTCTCTCTCTCTCATATTCTTCAAGCTCTCTCTGTTTCCTAAAAAGATAAATATTTTTGCCTTATCTAGGCAAAGCACAATTTCCAACTTCTACTGTATGTACATTTTATACATTAAGTAAATTTGTTTCTAAATAAGTCATGCTGATGAAGAACAGAAGTTGAAAACTGATCATTTTAACCCTTACCTGTTACAGCAAACAGTCATATTCTGTCTATTTTTAACAAGCTGGAATTCAAAGGAAAAAAATGGCTACAGCAAAGAATTTTTTTAAAACTACTTTGACCAGAGACAGTAACAATGCATGAGGCAGCTGGGCACAGAATTATCACAGCAAAAAGAGAAATGCCAAGCCAAAGAATGTGTGCAGCAGTGGTGAGTTTTATTTCTGTGATTAGTACAAAATACTAGCTTCAGCTAAAGGCCAAGGGTCTCTGAAACTAGGTGTCTAATGGCAAGATTTTTAGGAAATTGAGTATTTCGCAGGTCTAATATTTTGAACTGAACAAAAGCATAAGTGGCAAACTAAACAACCACACTCAGCTTTAAGTGCTTCACTTTAGCTACAGGAAATTTGTGTTTAGTTATTTTCTATCTTTTGATTCCAATATGAGGGAGCACTTTTGCTATGCCTGACTGTTAAAACTAACTGAACAAAAAGCAATAAATACCTTTCTTCTTCTTTCTGTTTTTCCTCAGCTTCTTTCTCTTTACGTTTTTGTTCTTCTCTCTGCTTTTCAAGTTCTTGCAGCTTTTGCCTTTCAAGTTGACGCTTCTTAATTGATGCATCACTGAGGTGTTTTGTTGAGTCAAAAGAAACCTTTACAAAATACAATTGAAAATGGTTTTAATGAAACAGAAAAAAATCAAAAAGTACAACCTGACAATTTTAATTTAGACTTTGTGTAAGTACAATCAGATGTGTAAAATCTTTTTCAAAACAAAGGGAACGTCTCTATGTGCCCAGAGAAAGCAGCACCTATTGTAATCAGGTAATCGGGTACTAAATGTGTGCACATATGTAGCAAAATCACATACCACTTCATATTCTGTGTGTCACAACCAAAACTAAACCCCAGTGTGGCTGAGGCTCTGTCTGTCCAATGTTTAAAATGTGTCAGAATGGGCATATACAGAACTCTTAATTAATGCATGCTGTTAGGGATTGTACAGCACTACACAGAAATAGGTTTAAATAAAGGCCTTCCTTTCTGTCTAAAACCGTGATCCTTAAATTCAGCAGAAGACACAGTTCTACAGCATTCAGCACCTGGTTCAAGCCTCCCCACAGTTCCAAAACCAAGACTCCCAAATTGAGGTACACTGGTCAGAAGATCCCAAGTCATGGGAACAAAAAGAAAAAAAAGATGCACACATCTGAAAAATGAGACTTCAGAGGCACTCAGCTTCCAGGATACATGAACACACCTTGGTCATGTCCAGCTGGGTGCTGGAACAGGACACCACCAGACACCACAGCCCTGGTGTCCTAATCTCCAATTCTGAGTGCAGGAAGGCAGAAATCTGTAACACATTTCCACATACCCATGGTCATGAACCATAGGGCAGAGAACAAGGAGCACATCCTCTGGAGTTTAATCTACCCAGGCTTTACCCAAAATAACGTTTCACTAACAGACTGACAAAGGGGTACAAACAGAGAAGGTGTGGTGATCTTGTATGACAGAGAGCTGCTGACCTGACAGGGCAGCTGCCAAGAAGGCATGACTCTTCTTGCACAGCCAAACTAAATTTGGGAACCCTGATCCCCTGCACATAAATGACAGTTTGAATTTCACCAGGTCAAGGTGCAGTTTCTATTCCACAACTGACAAGCTTTGGTAACACTACAGTATTTTACTTACAGTATTGTATTTAAACATTACATTTTTTTACTTACACTGACTAAACTACAATTTGAATAAATACCTGCATATTCCCACATTGCACAAAGGAATATTCAAGGGTGGCTTTTTTTTCTGAAATACACTCTCTGGTTTGATGAATGACTACTGAGCACACTAAAATACATACACAAACACTTTACTTGATCGCTATGTAAATGCACAGATCACCTCCAAACAGAGTAAGTTTTCTTGAGGCCATGCTTTCAGAGACACTACATCTGAACAGATTGCCTTGTTCCCTCCTGCCATAGCTGTAATTTCTAAGACAACGAGGTTACAGAAAATTACTTCTGGAAAACTCTGCATGTAAATAAAACGAAATAAACATAGGGAATTCACAGGAAGCTGTGCTACAAATGAAAATTATCATTTAAATTTCTGTTGGACCTTCCTGTATATCAGGTACACTAATGATTAACTGTGTATTTCCCACACCAGACACAGCACATGCTACTAAACTTTTTAGTTCTGATCTTTGACTGGTAGACCTAGTTATCAGTGCAGGGACCAAACACAGAGACTGTGAAAATCTCCCCCAAAATGTCTCTCTGTAGTGAACACATGAAAGAATAATGCATTTTACAGTAAATTTTCTGGTGAAATTTGTCTGAACTTGTTCAGAACTGGAATTTTAAGTGGAATCACGATTTATAAGTACATATTATTTTCTAAACCAATTTAGGAAATCATGTTCATAAATTTCATCCTTCCATCAGCAGTTCTCATTTCTAGAACCATCTTGTTAAAGAAAAAAGCAAAATCTCACTCACTTAAGTCATGCAGTCTCACAACACACTTTTCTATCAATGTTTTCCTTTAAAAATTGAATTATGTCTGTCCCATAAAGCTACATTACTGCTGTCAATGTCACCCGTTGCCATCACTATGGTATACAGATAAAGGTTTCAAGCACTATGGAAATAACATTTAATTGAACTCGGGTCTTTCATGTGGGTTCCCACACAAAAGGCAGCAGTCTCTCACCTTGATATTGCAAGCCACTGCTTTGCCATCCTCGCCCTTGTACATCAGCTTCATCCCTCGCAAGGCATTCATGGCCTCGATGAATCCTGCGTACTCCCGGTACTGAACGTATGCTTCGAAGTTTAAATGGCCTCCAAAGCTGAAAGTGTGGAAATTCCTGCCAGTCATTTCTTCTCTGTAAGGGTCCAGCATGGGTATGTCCACGTTACGGATTTCTCCAAATTTCTGGAAAACTTTTATAAGGACCTCTTCGCTCGGCTTTTCCGAGCCAGTCTCTTTCGCTGCAAACCACTTACAAGGCAAACCTTCCAAGTGGATGGTATCTGGCCTTTCCCCAGGCAAGGTTTCGTTCATATCCTTTGCATCACGGAAAAATGAGTCCCAGTCATGTCTGGTAGGAAAGTCAATCTTGTACTCCGCAGCACGCACTTTTAAAATGTCAGAGAAGCCGCTCAGCTTTATTGTTTTGCCATCAAGGCATGCCAGGAAAGATTTAACCAAACTTTTGTTCTCGACCTCGCCTTCAAACCGAATGAAATCCATTGTGCTTTTAGAAATCCGCAGAGTGGAAAACTGATGAGTTTGCACCATGCCCTTCAATCTTTCCATCACTTCCCAGTTCGAAATGGATTTTCCCGGTTGCTTCAGCTGAGGAAGTGCCACACTGATGGTCATTTTTGTAATGGGTTTAAGGTATAACCCACAGGGAGCACAGAGCTCTACAGCTTCTGATGTATCATGAACTATTGTTGCAGCAGCCATAACAAAGAAAAGGCATAGGATAAAAAAATAAAAGATGCAAGTTTAAGTTCCAGGCTAACAGTAGTCAAATAAAATAGCCCTTATCCATAAATAATTTAATTCTTTGGTGAGTTAACCATTCCCAAGTTAAAACGATGTCTCTTAACACAAGAGCGAATTACATAATTACAACCGAGTAGTACAAACATCTTAAATTACTTTACAACCACTAGAGCCTATAAGTAATTAAATCTCTGTAAGGCCTCTGAATAGAAAACAAGAAGCTGATGACAGTCTTAGGAATACATGAAGTTGGTATGTGATTGCTCAGAAAGCAGCTACCCTTTCTCAGGAGGGAGGGGACTGGCGGCGCGATGTCACACCGCTCCCAAATCTACTTAACAACCAGTGAACCCCAGCAGGCTGGCGCCGAGGCGGATCTCATGTTCTCCGGAAGGAAGACCTGGAAGGTGTCTGCAACGAGAGAAAAGCGCCCCTTTTATTTAAAAGCCCGAAGCCCCACCGCCCCTCCCTGCCGGCAGCGCCGAGCAGCCTCCGCAGGACAGGGCTGGGTAGCAGCGCGAATCACACCGGAGCCAGCGGCCACCGCCGGCAGCTGCCCCGGGAGGGCGGAGCCCGGGCGGTAGGGGGACACCCCGGGAAGACGCCAGCGGGGAAAGCGCCCCTCGCCGATGCCAGGGTCACTCACAACCCCGCCGCCGGCTCCTGCGCGTCCCCCGGCAGGCAGAGCCTGGCTGCGCGTCCCTCGCTCCCGCCGCCCGGACGGGACCCCCGCGCCCGCCTCACCCGCAGCTGCCGAGACGCACCACCCCGCGTGCGCCGCCGCCGCCACTTCCGCTTCCGCTTCCGCGTGGCGCGAGGCCCCGGCCTGCCGGAGCGCCTCGCTGCGGCGGGTGGCGCCGCCTGGCGGCGGGGCGGATCGCACAGCTCCGGGACATGGGGACTCCGCTCCCCAGGGAAACGGCGTCAGCAGGGATGCTCCGTGTGCTGGGCTGAGCACACACCAGGCGTCCGGACAGCTGGGGCTCACTGCATGGCAGTGTTCCCTCTTGCACACAATCAGTTCAGTGGGAAATGAACCGCCGGGTCATCGAGTGGAGCCCATGACCGAACACCAGCGTGGCAACAGACCACGGCACTGAGTGCCACGGCCAGCCTTTCGTTAAACACCTCAAGGGACAGTGACTGCATCGCCTCCCTGGGCAGCCCACTCTAATAGCTAATCACCCTTTCTGTTAAAGAATTCCTCCGAATATCCAACCTAAACCTTCCCTGGCACAGCTTGAGGCCATTTCCTCTTGTCCTGTCTCTGGTTGTCTGGGAGAAGAGGCTGATCCCCGCCTGGCTGCAGCCTCCTTTCAGGTGGCTCTGGAGAGTGATAGGGTCACCCCTGAGCCTCCTTTTTTCCAGGCTAAACAACCCCAGCTCCCTCAGCCGCTCGTCATAGGACACGCTCTCCACAGGACATGCAGTCCATGGGACATGCACTCTGTAGGCCGTGTGCTCCCTCTGCCAGCCCAGGACACGAGGGCACAGCCACCCTTCCCTTAGAAGGCAGAGCAGGGGTGACTGTGATCACCTGCCCCTGCTCCGCTATTTTAAAACAGGCATCAGGTCTAACCTTGGATAGAATTCCACCATTTGAGAAACTGTGACTGCAGTAACCTTCAGCAGCAGGCTGGGTGCAAATAATGGCTTTGAGGCACCATTGACCTCAGCGCAGGAGGTCACCGTCAGTCCAGCAGCTGCAGCAAGACCGCAGCTGTTGCACAGGGGTCTATTTCACACCATACTGGTCCTACACACTGCTGGTCCTACTCTGTTTCTCTTATGTTTAAGTGATAGTATAAACACAGAATAAGGAACTACTGCTATCGTACAACATCTGAAACAGTGTGTGCTTTGTGTTCTGAGAGTCCCTGCATTGTATGTCACACCTTCTTCTACAAACTTGCCCTTGGGAGCACACAAAGCTGAGCCAGATATGTTCCAGGAAGTTTCTCTAGCAATGCAGGGAGACCCTTATATGGCAATGATTTGGAATCCTGTGCATAATGATAGCCCCACTGCTCAAGACTGTGCCGGAAATCAATATCCTGTATTTTAAACTCAAAGACTAGAAAAATGTTCTGAAAAGTCACAAAATACCAGCATTGAGGTTCCTAGTGACATCAGCCACAACTTTAAAAGCTACCACAGACTATTTTTCTGATATACTCAAAAGAACTGTTACAAACATTATATTTAAATGAACAAGAGGAAGTATTGACACACCTTTTAAAAGCTATAATCAAGCATAAATACTGCAGTATAGAAAGGGTAAACTGTCTCTGCTGAAATGCAGTCCTTTATGTTGGACAGATGTGTAATTCTCATTTTTATTTTTCCAGTGAGGTATTTAAATTAGTAAATGAAATGTCTCCCTTTGGCTTTCAGAGTCTGAAGAGAAGGTCAGTAAAGCAATGACACCAACGAGGCAGAAGGATGAACCAGTAAAGTAAACATCAGTAAGGGACAGTATGTGAGTGCAACTGTGCATGTAAATCTGTATTTTACTGTAAGACATTGATTTTCACCAGCTCTGTCAAATACATTGTGCTGTCGACCTTACAAACCATCTGTCATGTCTAAAAGCTTGTATCTTTTTTCTGACTACAACAGAGAGTTTAATGGAAGATGTCACTTCTACCTATTAACTCTCTTCTGTACATTCAGTAGTTAAAACACCAAATCCCACAAAAGTTCACTAGAGGGAGTGCTTGTTACTTACATATAAGAGATCTATTCACAAACACAATTAAAATAGGCTATAAACAGCAGATACTAGGGTTTGTATTCATGCCAGAACACAGATCATTTTTCCTTTATTGGAAGAGGATATAATCCTCCCAGCTACACACAGTCCTATCTGTGTACTTCTTCTGCTCTTCCTGAAATGCACCGTTTTCTTGACCTTGTGGTCATTTGCAAAAGCATGCAAGATGTTACGTGGGTGTTTACATAAAATAAAGCAACAACCCACTATGATTCCATTTCCTGTCCTTCTATCTTCCTTCGTCTCTGAAACACACCAAAGAAGAAGAAAACCTCTTTTTAGTTTAAAACTTAGCTGTATCTCTTGGAGAATGATTTATCTCCTGTGTTCATCTAAATCTTTGCTATTATTCTAGAAATGTTCCTGGTACAAATCATTTTAGAATCAGAGTATGTAGCACCCTGTGGTTCCTTTGGATATGATTTTGGTTTTCTGTTGTCACTGATCAGAGAATACCTCTTTATTCTCTCCAGCAGAGGGAAAACTGAATGATTCACTGTGTACTTGAACAGTTTATGAATGGAAATTGCAAGTGGAAGCAGGAGCACAGAAGAATCTCTCTGATTAAAAGATTGCATTACTGTTGAATAGACATTACAATGTTGGTTTTAGGCTCTAAATAGCCTCTCCCCACAAAGCAAAATTAATCCCTGAAGTCGGTAGGAACAGAGAAATGAACCTGAAGTATATTGATTTATTTCCCATGGTAAGAAACAGCTCCACAAATAATTCCATTTCCTTTCATTAGCTCTCCTCTTCCTTGTTTGGATTGTTCTGTGTGTCAGCGAATTTTGTGGGTGTGACAGATCACCTCCCTTGGAAACAACACGTAACATTAGAACTAATACATATCCTGATGTAAAGCAACCTCAATTAACTAGAATTAATAATCACTTCCTGGGCCTGGTTCTCTACAGGTCTAACTATTGCATTCTGCTTAAAGCATTAGAATATGACAATATAAAGATCCATTTTCACTTTCTCTAACACAGCCTTGTGGCAGACAATTAGCCTTGAAGCACTGTGTAGGATGCAAAGCAGATCATTGTCTACTAATTTGTCTCTCTGCCTGTGCCCACTGCCATCTCTCTCACACTAAACAAAAATGACAACATTTCTGCTTTTTGCTTTCACTGAGGCAGAACTGGCATCTGTTGTGGTATTGGTATGTGAACTGTCTAGTCAAACTGTAGTGTGCTGTAGCCTATAAAACATAAAAATTAGATTTAATTGTCAAGACACATTGTACTGTACTTGTTAGCATGATGTGTTTTTTTAAAGTTTTAGTACTGTGCTGTCAGATACATTGCTGGTTATTTCAGTTTTTCTACATGCATCCATGAAATATTTTCACTTAATGACAGATTTCAAGAACTATCACTTAAAATAAATCAAAATGTAAAAGACTTAGATTTTTTTTGCTACTTTTTTCCCATTGTCTGATTAGAGAAAATATTTTAATTGAATTCAAATTAATGCTTGAAAATTAAGTGTTTCCTTCATAGTATTGCAGATTACAGATTGATAACATTCATGAAATTATCTTGTACACTTTTTAAATCCAAAATTTTTTTTAGTAATTTATGGAGTGAAAGGCAAGAGCTGTTGGCCTTTCTGAAGAAAAAAAAGAGTAGCGGATTAATAACACTAACCTTCCTCAGCAGGATGTTTGTCTTGATGGATTCTAAGTGCAACTGTTGGCAATTAAAATTGAAGAATTACAGTTCTGAAGAAGAGTGCCCCGCCCATTAAAAGTTCCACCTAATCCAAAAAGACCAGAGACACTTTAGTAGATCTGGTATAAGTATGAATGACTGGCATCAATTCCATGTTTCAGCAGCAGTGTCTGTAGCCCAGCCTTGTTTCCCAACACACTCATCAGGGATGTCAGGGGAATCAGTGCCAGAATGTTCTGCTGAGTTTGCACTCTTCTTGCTCCTGGCAACCTTCTCTCATTTCCCAGGGTCTGATTGTGAAATCTTAAAAGCTAAACAAAGGAAGGGTGACCAAGCCAGGTCACTTTGATCTGCACATAGCACTGCCCTTTTCATGCAGACAGGTACTGTCAATATGTTCCAGAATGTGCTGCCAAGGCTCATTAATTGCATCTTTAAAAATGTCTACTTGTCATTTCTATTACCAGATATTGAATTTATACTAAGATTCAGATTAAGACAGTTGAAATAATCATTAGGTGGCCTCAATCAGTGACCAAGTTTTATCAAAGTTACTTTCTGGCCTCTCTTTTCTCTCTCTCTCTCTCTCTCTCTCTCTCTGTGTGTATATATATATATATATACACACTTCTATATTCATCACTATACACCAATCTATTTATCAAAATATGTGTACATGTATGTATATACATAACTTGATTTTCTCCTAAGGTCCTTTTTCAGCTGAGAGAGACACTCAAGTTTGTGTTGGGGGAGTCTTCAGATGTCTGGTGATTCTGTGCTGCAGAATGACAAGTCACTCAAAAATTAATTTGTAAATATTCTCCTCCCTCCCCAGGTACATCAGCAGGTAAAGAGACAACTTAGATATGAAAAAAGGACTGGGTAGTCAGAATAAAATTCAAAAAGTCATGTAGGTGCTATATATTGGCTAATATTGGACAGCAAACAACTTCCAGCCAGAAACTAAAACCCAGAGACTTTTTGGGAAAAAGATTATGTGGTTGAACTTGCCACAAATGAGCAGATATTCAGGTCCTATTGCCTATTGTGTCATCCAGAAGCAGCAGAAAATGTAAAAGTAAGGAGACATAAGGCTGGTTTAGTGACATCAGCTTCAGGTGTAGTGCAGTCTGTTTTGAGCTGCACCACAGGAAAGTCTGACCCATATCTATGTAGAATTTACTTATTCTGTCCATGTTTAGACACTCATATAAATCCTGGCAGTTTCCAGTATTCTGGCTGCAAGGCCCACCACATCACTGGAGGTGAGCTATTTTTCCTAACAGTGTAATGACTGGATGGAATAAGCATTTTTTCATTATTTCTATTTAACCTGCACTTCTCTATTCTGTTGACAATAATGCTATAGGCATGATGGGAAGAGAAGACAGAGGGAGAAGGGAGGTTGCAATGTATTTCGTATCTTTGGGCAGTAGATATCTAATATTATGGCAGTCCTGTTTCAAGGATAAAGTGAAAGTTTTCTGCAAGTGGGGAGAGAATAAAAAGTTTTTATCAAGTAATTTTACATATAGAAGTAATTAATTCTAATTTAATAGTGTCTTTGCAGCTAGTTACACTACAGTTTAATTGTTGTCTTACTTGTAATTTGGTACAAAATAACCACATGCAGCAAGCTTTGCACCAAAGGAAGAGAAAAGTTATTTAGGTTGGTGCAAGGAGACTTAATTATGAGCCATAGGGTATGTCTTAGAAAGGGAAATGTTTCTGTGTTTCTATGATGTGCTTAAATATTTTATATATATATGGCACAATGGCCACAATATTGTATAGTGTGGATTATGGTATTGTAAAAGGACTTAAATTCTATAATAGTGATTATCTACAACTTTACCACCTATCTCTACACATTTAGGCTATCCCAATTTTCTTTACAAATATGGATATTGTTCCTGTGATCTCAATCAGTTTTTCAGGGACCTCTTTTTAAGCAAGTTCTCATCAGAAGATTGCAGGGAAGTATAGTTTTAGGCAAATGTTTGCAGCTGCTGACTCTCAGCTCAGCTCTCCTTTTTTTCACGCAACTTTCTTTCACTGGCATTCTGGCATGTTCTTACTAAAATAGTGAGTTTAGGGATATGGCACATTAGTTGGAGAATAAAGCAGCATCCTAGTAAGGATGAACTCTCAAGGCCTGTCAAATCCAAGTTCATGACAGCTGATAGTGACTATACAGTATGCAGAAAAAGCAATTTGATTGTTGAACTGTTTCTCCAACAGACTGAAATTGGTTTTTTCTCTG
Organism: Brachypodius melanocephalos; assembly: GCA_013398615.1. Taxonomy (NCBI): domain Eukaryota; kingdom Metazoa; phylum Chordata; class Aves; order Passeriformes; family Pycnonotidae; genus Brachypodius; species Brachypodius melanocephalos. The sequence continues at coordinate 50,143,619 of VZSR01003803.1, forward strand.
TCAAAACTTCTCTATAAAGACTTTCTAGCTAAGATAATTAAACATGATGGTGGTTAAGTTTGAAGTGTAAAGCTATTGCTTTGTATAGGCACACCTGCATGAAGTTAGTCGAACACCTTAGGTGAGGTTTTAAAAAGTCAATTGGGAGAAGAGAAACTACTCAAGACTGAAGTCAGTTACAGATTTGAGGTCTTCATTTCAGCTGTCTGCAGGAGATGAGTGCTGAATCTCTCTCTCTCAAGGATCAAACAGTTGATTTTTTAAAGATCCTTTCAGTGGAGGATCACAGGACCTTCATGATTCATTGGCTTCTTCAGGTGAGGTAGGAAGCCTAAACACATTTCCCATTTCAGCCCAGAGGGAAACAAGCCTACAACCAAAATTTTCAGGGCACATTTTTACTATAAAATCAGAATAGAATCTTCTTAACACAGAAGCCACTATTCACTGTTACAAACCTGAGGTGTTTGGTTTCTAGCAAATTCTACTTTTCAGTCCAGGCTCTGGGAACCAGAAATGTGGTAATGTTTATTAAATGATTAGTTTAAAAGATAAAGGAAAATTGGGTTAGCCCCTCAACTGCCCAGTGTGCAAAATCTGTTGTGGTGTCTGTTGTTCAGACAGCAATTACATCAGGGCATGAATCTAGACAGGGATATTCTAAAAACTGCCTGATGATGAGGTCTAAGTCCATGTGATGTTATTTCTTAGAAGTACTTGGGGAGACTTTCGTTTGTGTACAGTGTTTTTCAATTCTTTTCACATTGGCTTAAACTCTTTCAGGTATTTTATTTCAGATAAAAGTCCAAGAGTCTTGCTGGTCTCAGGGATGTCAAAGACAACCATATCTGCTGATCTGTCAGAGAAGAACTTCCTGTGAGCCTTTTCCCACACAAAAGACCAATGCCAGTCAACCAGCTCCAGCCTGGCTGACCTAATTGATTTTGTCTGTGGTCATGGGCAGTCTAGCCCCATGCCTTCTCCTTCTCTAGCCAGAATCAGGCAGAACACTGCCTCAGGTTAAGGTGTTATCATCTGCACCAATCTGTTTGGCATCTCTGCTGGAGCTTAAGCAGAAGAAGGAAAAGTTAGTATTTGTTTACACCTCTGCTGCACTCATGCACAGTTCAACTTGTTTAACTGTGGGAGCTGGAGCACATGTCACACTTTAGTCTGCTGCTGCCAACACTTCTAAGTGCACTGAAATATATATTGAGCAACTGAGGTCAATGCTTCTGCATGTGACTTCGGGTTCTACGCTTTTGCCTGATTCAAAATTACATCATTAGGTTGAGAACTAAAGGAAATCTGAGAAACAGCAGAAATAATATATTTACTTTCCTTCTCCATCTTCCTCTCACCACTTTTCTCTGCAGGAAGTTGGCTGCAAATTTTGATGTTTCATCAAAGCAAGGAAAATTTCTTGTAAAGAACAGTGGTTTTTAGAAAGACTTCTGTACACAGAGCATGTTGCTCACGTGGTTGACCTTCATCTGTAATCTAAAAACCTCAAGGGTTCAAGCAGTGTGCTCCAGACTAACTAGGCTCTCACAGCAACAGATGAAAAGGGATGTATCTGACTTATGATAAAAGAAGAATCATAGAATATCCTGAGTTGGAAGGGACCCACATCATCAAGTCTAACTCCTCCACAAACCAAAGGTTTCCTGAACTCTGGCAGGCTGGTGCTGTGACTGCTTCCTTGGGGAGCCTGTTCCGGTGCCCCACTGAAGAGTAGTGAAATACAGACAAAGCACAAAGAATGCATAGATAACTACAGCATTTATAGCACTATCTACATTTAGCTTATGTAGATAATGGGCAAGAATGAAGAAAAATATTAATATTCAGAACTGAAATTTCACCTTGAAGGTCACTGACAGGAAAACGGCCTAATAGCAGAAAAATGGAATGTAACTTAAATTGAGTGACTAAACCTCAAGACGGATGAGAAGTGCTAGGCATGGGTGCTGTAGCATAGACTCTAGCCCAATGAAAAAGAGAGGGACATATCTGCAAGTAAAACATTACTAAGTATTACTAATTCAGAACTGCATTAATTATGGGAAATTATTATTAGCACCACTATTTTTACCAGGTACTTCTAATTTTTCTCAAGAGTAATACACCTAAAACTAACATTGAGCTTTTGACACTATATTAAGAACTCTGAATATGTACTGGTTTTAATCATCAGGCTTTCTGACTTCTGCTTTTTGGAAAGCCCCAGCTTACTTCTCACTTCTGAATCTTTTCGCCTCTGATACTTTCAGGTTCTTGTATTTCTTGTTTGTGTGAATAAAGCCATGCTTTGGATTTTTTTTTTCATTTTTACTGATTTTATGAAAGCTGCTATGTATATTACTGCTCCAATCTATTTTGCTTCTATCTTCTACTGCTGAATATGATGTTTCCTTAGAGGAGCTCATGTTAAATGATTGAGCTGCTAAGGAGCAAATGAATGGCTGAGGTAATAATTTCTTTCAACATTTTAGCTAGACCTCAAAGAGGACAGCCTTTTCCCAGTCTCAGACATTTGCACCAGTCAGGAAAAAAACTGATCTGTTTAGCATGGGACACTACTACCAGTGCAGAGAAATTCTCTGGTTTAATAAATTAGCAAAACAAATGCAAGTGCTATCATTAGGACGCTTTATCATAGAAATGGATTTTACAGGATCAACAGAGGCCTCAGGATCCTGTAGGCATTGCTGGCATTACCTAATATAATGTCTTTGTTAGTTGTCTCCAAAACAGGGTGTCTGTACCCCAAGGAGTGTGAAAGACAATTCAGGGGAGAGCAGGAAGGATATATTTTTGTACTATTAACAAATAAAATAAAAATATAAGTTTTTAAAGTAATGTTTCTTTCTTCTTTATCTCATCCTTTTTAATTCCTATTTCTTGTAGTTTTAATAATGTACATAATATGTTATTACAGTAGTATATCTGTATAAATTATTTATGAATAAACATACATATATTGAGATGTTGTGCTTAATTTTTTTTTACTTGGGTTGCATGATCAAAGGAGTTTGGAGACCTGTGTTATATTGGAACCATCCTGCACTGGACATTTTTCTGATCAGACATTTTTCTGATCTTGTGCAGAGCATGAGCCTTGGTACAGATTAGGTTTCCTCATGTGGCTAGCCTCATGTAACACTATTGAAACAGGTTCCGTGTTTCTTCCACTATGGAAAATTAATCTTATGGGTGAGTAACAGGGACAGATCAGGCTGCTAATATAGAGACAACATATTGCTTCCCTCTTACTCATCTCTCTCTTCTTCTTGGATAGTACTTAATATTTTAAGAAATTCTTTGCAGTTTTCCTTTCTTTAAAGGGAAGGTACATATACACCGGAATTTCAGTGTTGCAAACCATAAGTCAATTCTGGAAAAATGCCTCTGGTGGTGACTCCAGCATTTGTGATGCAAGGTGAGTGAAACAGCCTTAGAGTGCTCCATGAGCACAGGTTTTCGAACTGGAATATTTTAGCAAATATTGTAAAATAGCTTTGTCAGTGATTAAAAGGAAAGAAAGTAAGAAATAGGTGTAATAGTATAACAGATGTTTGCATTGGCATCCTACAGCAGAAATGCATTCAGTAAGAAGAGACTGAAGAAATTCAATGTATGTTAAAGAACCAGGTAAGGCAATAATTTATTTATTTAGAATTTATAAAGTCATTAGGAGCAAAATTAACTCTTTACACAGTTTGTTTGACTTACAGGAGTATTTGATTTGTGGTAGTATTTGTTCAATATTTGTAGTTTGAAAAGATTGAGTTTGTCTAGAATGCAGAAGAAGAATGTTTGGAGGGCTTAGGGAGGAAAGAGCTCATTATATCTGTTCAGAGTGAGTTAAACAGGACTTCCAGGCTTCAGACTGAGTAAGGAGTCACATCTGGAAGATTTTTTTTTTCTTTTTTCTCATTTAAAGGTGGCATTTGAACAAATTGCTTGAAAAATTTATACTCCCCGTCATTCTGTCTAAAAAAAGTTAGATAAACAATTAATGTCATAATTTGAACTGATTCTGCCATAGGGAAAGGATGTGAAGAAATAACACCCTGTCCAGCCCTACTTGTTTTGTGAAACTGTGGTTGCTATTTCTTAATATTGTTTTGAGTTATAGAAGGGTAAATCTGGGTTTTGGTCTACCTTTGCCCTATCTGTTGGTGAAATAAATTCCAGAGGTAAACCCCTGCAGCCCCAGAAACTATTTTACCCAAAGTCCCATGGGTTGTAAGTGATGTGGTTTTAGTTTTCTGTATTGATTGTGTAATTATGTAAAGCTGTATTGTAACAAGCCATATTTTCCTGAAAATGTCTCTGTGGAATTTAGGCTTGACCACAGTTAAATAAAGTTGTGAGAGGATCGCTGTTTAAGGCAATAGCTCTTTTCTGAAAATGAGGTTTCACTGTTATATCTACTGATCTAGTTAATTTATTTAGCTAATTATGTATTTTGCTCTTGCTCAATTGTGTAATGCCACTTCTGTTTTATGATGCCAACTTTACATACATAAATCCATCTCAGGAAAAGTTTTCAGAACTGCTTTTGTAATTTAAGAACTCGAGTCAGATTCTGCCTTCTGAAGTCACTTTGGCTTCATAAAGAAATATTTTCCTCAGTGTCTCTTTTGAGAGACCTGCTAGTGTTAAACATGGGCAAGGTGCCCACAACAGCAGAAGTGAGTAGGATGAGGACTATGTGACACCAAAACCCAAAACTCTGAGAGCTGCTCAGTTTATTCTGCTCATTCTTCAGGAGTTTGCTGCAGGGAGAGGGGCTATCCTTGTCCTCCTGCATGCATATGAATTCAACAGGCTGCTGAGAGAGAAAGTCAAATTGGGGTGATGAGAACAAGGGAAGATAGCTGAGATGTAGATGCTGGAGGGAGATGACCTGTACTAGTGTTGACACACTATGGTCAGCTGGTTAATGTGGGGAGAAAATTGACTTTTCTGTGGAAAGCTTTCCATGTCCTGGAAAGACATATGTGACTTCAAACATTGTGAAGGCATTATTGAATTAATATGCACTGCATGCAGAGCTTATGAATACTCGGGTTGACAATATACAGAGCTTCTCAAGGATTTCAGATAAAGAAATCAATTATAATTGGACAAAAGGTACTTTCTGAAGAGAAAGGCTAGTACAGAAGTGGGGTTTTGGTAGCTGTTTTTCTTGTGAAAGAGTTAATGTGAAAAAGTCTGGTTTCTGTCTTCACTCCACTGTTTTCCTCACAGGACAGGTACTTGACAATTTAGAATAAACCCCAAGGACCCAGTGAAAAAGTCCAATGGTTTTCACTGATTTTTATATTACACTTTTTAGAAGAATAACATGTTATGTAAGGAAATTGATGTCTTCTGTAAAAACTCCCATTAAAGGATTAAAGCAGAGCCTGGAGTCTTACAGATTTTGCTCTCCACTTCTGTTTGATATGATGCCAGAGCCTGTAGGTTCATATCATTGCCTATACCAATACTTCTCTGGTGAAAGGGTAAATCCTAATGAGAAATGTCCAGAATGCTTCCTTTTCTGTTCAGCTGTGCTCTTTTGACCATGTGCTTGCATCTTCATGCACACACAGAGTAGCTGTATTCTGGGGGGTTTTTTCCCCTCAGTTTTGTGCCTCAATTTTTATTTAGGAAATTACTGGAACCTGTAAAACCAGATATGTTCACAAAAGACAGTAGCAAAAACATGAGCAAAAGAGCATCCTTTCTGTTCCCACTGTTCCATAAGGATGTCACAGCCTCTGTGGGATAGGCTGCTCCACAGGAGCAAGCCAGGAGCCAGGAGTGGCTGTGAGGTTGGCAGGGCCATGGCCTCCTGTGGCCGGTCAATCCATCAGCACCCAGCGAGGGAGCAGGGATAAGACAGGGATGGTGACCATGGCCAGCCCAGAGCCCTGCAACCACCTGCCAAGGCCCCAGTGATGGGGCAGGCACAAAGCCCAGAGTGGGCAGTAGGTGATGGCCAGCAGGTACAGGCTGGGCACAGACTGGCGTGGCTCAGGAAAGGGCCATGGCTGGGGATCAGGGCATGGATGCAGTTCCCAAGAAAATGGGAGCTGTAAAGCTACCCCAGAGATACAGGCAGAGCAGGCTCTTTCTGCCCTGACTCCATCCCAGCAGTGTGAACCCAGCCAGGCTGCAGAACCAGGGGCAGCATCCCTGGCCTGGGAGAATGGGGGCTCAACAGCAAAGCTGGACTGGATTTTTCTTGGATCACTGAGAAATGCTGTTGTATGACCTGGAGAGTTTTCTTGGAAGCATATTGCATTATGAACAAAGTCTCTGGGTTCCAAAGAGGGCTTTCTGGGTCCTGGAGCATGAGGCCAGCAATGTGAAAAAGCTTGAGAGTGCAGCAGGAGCCACTGCAGCCACGGTCTGAGGAGCCTGTACTGGGGACAGAGGCTTCGAGGTGTCTGTGCAGCAGGCAAAGGGCATACTCATAAAAATCCTTGAGGGTTTGAAACTTTCAGAAGCATCACGCTCCTGGAGGAAGAGCACCACCCAAGGTGTGTTTCCTCAGAGGAAACATAATTTCTTGGAATTTTTGGCTTGTCAGAAATGGAGGGAACTATATTGAGTGTACAGTTTTGTTCCAACTCAGGCCAAACCCAAATTTTAAGAGCATCTGAACTTCCCAGAAACCTCAGAACCCTTTCTGCTCATCTCTGGAAGTAGGCTTGCTCTGCCACTCACCATTTTGTTCTTTAGAACAAAAAGAATTGATTTCTGCACAAGACCTTTCCAGGAAGCACATTGCGATTGTAACTGAACTTTACAGCACAGAATATATATATTAAAAAAAAAAAAAAGGCTTTCACAGTATAGAAAAGCAAGGACTCTAAAGCTGTAATGAGGCAGAAAAAAACTGGAGCAGGTAAAAGCCTTGAACGCTGAGAGCACACTCATTTATATTTACTTCATAGAGCTACAAAGATAATGACTTTTTTATTGTGGTATGGACTTACTGGTATCAGGAGGGGATAAAAGCAGACAGTGTTAAAATCTCTCTCTTCAGACAATGGTTAGACCATAAGAGAAAAGTAAGTTGATAATAGTGTGGCTTATTTATATTTCAATACAAAGTTTCAATGTGCTACCTGATATTTCAGTGTGAAAAATATTGCTATGAATATAACAGTCATCAGGATGCACAGGAGCTTCATATCACTTGTTTTAGATGTTAAAGTCTCTTTCCAGGCAGTGATGTAGCTCACGTTACACTCAGGTTAAAGATCTAATATGAACAATGCGAGACTTTTCAGTTTTTCATTAGAGAAGCTTTTTTATTTTTTTATATACTTATCCCTACCTCATCATACACAGGCAAGTGTAGGAATATTATTTTGGATGAAATCTTTTGTGGAGAAGCAGCTCCATTGCCAAAACCACATGAGTATAAAAGTCTTAATGGATTCCAGGAACTGGTGTGTATGGTCTGTCTGACCCCTCCTAAGTGGCTTTTACTTCTGGCAGTTTGCCACAGGGATGGGGTTCTAGATTCAGCAGGATACAACAAAGTAAAAATTAACATAATCCTGTTCCTAGTGATATCCTACAGGGAGGAAACAGAATTTTGTTGACAGTGTAAGTGCAGTTTCATTTATGGATTGAGATTGTGGCCATGCCCTAACATGAAAGCCAATAGATTTGACCTTTTATGTCCTCATGTTCATATGTACAGTGGAAACTACCTTTTCTATGTACCTGGTAGGAAATGAGTCCTACCTTAAATACATTGATTGAGTGTTGAACTTGTTAAATTGTGACGTGCCCTTCCTTTGAACAGCTTGAAATTGGTTCTGTACCCGTGAAAGTGCTCAGAGGTAAAGATGGCTTGATATTTTTAACTGTTGGGTGTTAAACTGCCTTGGTAGAAAATCAAAGTCCTGGCTGCAATTTAGAGACAAGTCATGGGCTAGCCATAGAGGTCAAAGACCCCATTGCTAAGACACAAGGATGGGAAAAAAGAATCAATGAATAATTCAAAATCCCAGACTTCCGCTTTTCCTGACTTCTTGTATGGGTGATGCAAAGTCCATTTTTCAAAATCTGTTTGTGAAACACCTGAAAAAATGCTCACAGTCCTTACCAATGCAGAATGCATAGCAAAAAGACATACAAATGCTATTTTTTGCCTTGTGTTATATTTATGAGTTTAAAGTTCAGCATAAAATCTGCGTGAAGCCACGGCACTGGCATGAAAAGGTTTAAGGCACCTGGCCTGAGTCAGAGTAACAAAGTCCCTTTCTTCAGAGGTGTCTCAGGTGTTTTATTACTGTTATTAGAAGAGTAATATGGGAATGAGCTTGCAGTTACAACCCTCCACTTGGGGCTCAGAAACCTGGCAATTCAGTCATACAACAAAGCCATGGCATTAAATATATTCTTCCTGCCCTCCTTTGATAGCAATTCTCCGGAAGCGAACAACAGGGTTTTTCAGCAGGTGCCACCACCCCAGGCTCAGGAATCCAAAGCTGATTCAGCAGCACCTCTTGCTCTGACCCTGCTCAACCCCAGGCAGCTCTCTGACCTGCTGAGGGTGTTGCCTCTCTGTCCTTCAGTCTCAGGCACCTTCATCCAAGGATGTCCTCTGACATGGAACTAAGCCAACTGCACTGAGCTCCGGTCCTCCCAGGATTTCTGAGGTAGGTGCAAGGGTTTTGCTTTCAGTATCTGAGAACTCTTGTCACTCCTCAGCTGAGTATTTAGGGTCCTGCTTCAAAATGGCTATGTGCATGTTTTGTATGAGTGCTGGTTCCTTTCAGCATTTGTGAATTGGACTGGCTCTCTTTGAAGTTGTTCTTTGGACAGTACTGAACTTTGAGAACTGTATTGTGGGCCATTGGTTCTGGGACTTTAACATTTTTCACATATTTTTTTAAAGCTTTTTTAATTATACTTCAGGGCCGCCTGGGTGAAACTGTCAGGACTCGTCAGTTTTTTCCTCACTTCCTCTCATTTTCATCAAATCTGCAAAAAACACAAATAACCGTCCTAAAGTGAGGTGCATTGAGAATCCCTTCTCACCTTCTGCCTGTACTTCACTACACGTCTCCTACCTTCAAAATTACTGGATTTTCCCACAGCTTGTGGCTCCTCAGCCCTGAGGATCAGCTGTATCCAGAAAGGGATGACAGACACCTGGGAGGAATGAGTCAAATGGAAAGGAAGTCAAATGCTTGGTATAGATGAGTAGACAATCCTATTGGGGAGTTCAGGAAGGAGATGGAAGGCCAAGGATTGAAGATAACCTTTCTGGTTTCTGAAAAAAAAAGTTAAGATGGGTGAGGGTGAAGAAGAGGAAGAGGGGAAGGGCATGCAACTAAAAATAACTGTGAGTACAAGTAGAAGAAAGAGAGAGAGTATTGCTGGATGTCAGAACTCACCTCCTACCCTGGGACTGCAGATACATGTGTTTCCATCCCAAGCTGTATTCTGTCAGTCTTGATATTTGCTGACCAAACCCCAAAACTTTTCCATTATATCCTGCTCATGGCTGATAAGCCCAAGTTTTCAACTCTGAATCATCAACTGAAACTTTTATCTCAGGACTGAATACATGCCCATCTATTCAGGAAAAAAGGGGAAGAAAGTACATGGAGAATAGGGTCAAAAAGCTATTAATTATATCAATAGCTTCTTGTTCTTTCTTCCATGATTACTTTACATTGTTTCTTGAACAATAGAATACAGCTCCAAAAATCAGGGTAGAAAGACATTTGCAAGAATTATTTCTTAGGGTTGATTTCTGTAAAAAAAATAAAACCAAAAACCCCAAATCCCACAACAACAACAACAACAACAACAATAATAACACCTCCTCCCCCCCCCAAAAAAAAACACCCAAACCAAAAAAAAAAAAACCAAACAAACAAACAAAAAAAAAACAAAAACAAAAAAACACCAGACCAAATAAAAAACAACAACAAGACCAAACCAGACCAAAACCCCCTCCAATTTCTAGTTTGGAGGAGCCGAGGTTCTGCTGGTGGTCCCGCAGTACACCAGAAGTGGCAGCTCCTGTGCTGTCATGCCACCACCTAGTGGGACCTACTCGTCCCTGCAGCTTCCAAATCCCTCGTGTGGTGCCAATTCCTCGGCGAGTTTTTTGCATTTTGCCCAAGGTTGGTGATGCCTTAAGTTTTAGTTTTCATGTTTTTCAGATTCTGTGCTGCCTAGGTGTGTAGTTCTGAGACTCACATTAAGTGTTAGTAAGCTCTCTTCAGAGCAGGTGGACAAAACAAATCCTTTTCCTGCTGAGGACCAAGGATGACTTTCAGCCCAAAAGCACAAACAAGGGTGGACTGAAGAGAGGAACAAGAAGGATGGGACCTCACAATCTGAAGCTGTAATTGGACAATTAAACCCTAATATGCAAACGGATCAAAACTTATAAAAATGTAAGATCTTGTGACCAGGCAGCCATTTTTGTGACCATTCTTAGTCCACCTCTGGTGTAGTCCTAGTCAGGCCCTGTCCTGCCCAGGGTGTAACCTGGAGGCCTTTCAATAAATACCTGCTTTATTCTCTAGCTCTGTCCAATCTCTGTTTCAGATCAGCCTTCCCAAGGCATCACTGGCCTTTCAATGGAGCCCAGATACACCCACACCCCAGCCCATGATCGGGCACAGGCACAGCCAAGTCCTCAAACCTTTATCCCATTGTCTTGCTTTCTCCAGGTTTTCAAAGGATGGGGCACGGGTGAGGTCAAGTGTACTCCAGGCTTGTCCCCTTATAAATTGAGTCTGATTATCTGTAGATACTGAGCCAAAACTGTACCTAGCCTTGTGTGCAGACACAAAAGAAATGGAATTGTGGGGCTGGGAGTGCATTAATGCAGCTCCTGCTCTAATGAGCAGTATCAACAAAACCTGAGGGTTTTTTAGCATGCATGATTGACATTAGTAGTTCTTTGCATCCACAGAGGCAGGCAGAGCTGAGGTAGCCTAGAAATAGACATCCTCTGACTGAGGTCAAAGGAAGAGGAGGAATATGGTTATGTACTTAAAGAGCAAGCCTTCTCACAGTGTTTGTGCAGGGGGAGAATGGTTTTCATGCTATTATCTCCTAGTTTCCACAATTTGACATTCCAAGCTACTTTTAAAGGTGACATTTTACATTTAATGAGTGCTCACTTTCCTTTTGGTTTTTCCTGTTGTTCTGGAAACATTTAACTTGCAGTCTGTATCTCTGTGCTGCAGCTGCCACAATATCCTTCAGAAAAGGATTTTCCTACATCTTGCAGCAGCAGCATGACGTGTCAGTGCAGCTGCCTGGGATTCTTCCATCAGATCATATTCTAAACTGTTGATGATGCTGGATTTTTTCATTTCATTGGAGGGAAGTCTTTTGTGGATAAATGAAACTGGTTTAGGTTCAACTCCATATCACCTCAGATCCTTTTTTAAATTGCATTAGTTGGTTCTTTTTAATTATAACTTGAACTTTCTTCTTCATCTACTTTTTGCTCTTAAGAGAAAACTTTTCCATCCCCATAATTGTAGGAAGAGGCTTCAAGATATGGATCTTTATGAATGACAACTCATAAAGTAATTATTTAAGAAATAAATAATAAATACATAAATTATTTAAAACCATCTCTTAGTACTTATCACATCTAGGATTTCTAGGTGCATGAGACTGGCAGTAGGACTTTCAGGTAAAAGTGTGAAGGAATAAAAAAGCATTACTTTCTGCTCCCATTCTCCAGCTCTAAAACATTTAATTTGAAAGATCTCTACAAATAGCTAGCAATATTATAGACTTAATCTGCTAGAGCATCAGTTGCACCAACTAGTACTAACTCAGACTCTTCTTTCAATTTTTCTAAGGTGTACACCCACAGAAATGTCATAGTTATATCATTTTATGAGAAATGAGGATGAGACAGAGAAAATCACTTTTATACTCATCTGTTATCATATTTCATCTAAGCTTCAGTCTAAGGTAGTTTGGTTTCACAGACTGAGTATACCAAGGCTTGTTTTTGGAACCTTCATCCTGAATATATGACCAGCAATGCCTGTAATGAGTTTAACTCATTAAAAAACCTGTGAGCTAAGACTTGCCTTTCTGGAGTAAGTCACAGGGGATGGGATTCATGTAAATTAAACAGTCTAAAATGCAAGAGTCTGGATCAATCTCAACAACTGGGGAGTGATAGACACTTCTATCTAGAAAAGAGATTTCAATTCTTGCCAAGGGAGAGGGAGAGAGGAGGGAGGCAGGTCTCCGCTGGTGATCAAATCTTTCTAGTTTCTGTTGTGTCTGGCAGTCAAAGCAGGGCCCAGACAGGTCCTTGAAGACATCCCACGCTCTCCAAGTCACAGTCTCAGCTTCACTGAGAGAGGCAGACTTCAGTTTGGCATTGGCTTAGTGGGGCAGCAGTTTGGAAATATAATCTGTGGGACAGAGCCCCACATTGCATCCAGTCCAGAGCCTGCTGAAGGGGTAAAAGCTCAGAAGTCAGCTAATTCGATTTTCCTGAAGCTGAACAACAACAGAGGAACATTGCAGACCCTTGGAGTAGCATCTGGCTTGGCCATCCCTCCTGCTGTCTCCCTTCCCTTCCCTGGGACAGCAGCTGTTTGCTCCTGCCTTGTTCTGGCAGGAACAGGATGTTTGTGATGCCAGCTATTGCTGTAGGGAAAGGACAGCACAGCTCATCTCAAAAGTGGGGAGTCAAGAAGTTCTGCACAGAAGGAGGATTTTGCAGCAGGTGGGAGCAAAGTTTCAGGATTTGATGTTTATGAAGGTCCATGCTCTTGTACAGGGTGTCAGCTGAGGCTTCTACATGTATATCCCACCGAACAATTAAATTTAAATGTGTTCAGTGTAGCTCAGTGGGCTGCAATTAGTGATGCACTAGCCTTATTTTTTATCCTGCTTGCTCATATTTCTTCTCCTTTATAAATGTTGGTATTCCCCAATGCTTTCTCTGTAGGAAATGCAAACTAAATATGTCATAAAATTGCTGATTTCTCTGTTGTTACAAAAAAACAATAGATGGAGCTGAAACCTGCAGGAAGTACGCCTCATCATCCATGGCCATGGGCTTGTGAAAGATTCAGCCTCTCACATTTGAGGTATGTTTCTAAGAACAGAGGTTACAAACAGATCACTACATATGTTATAAAAGCTGAGGCAGCCACTCATATCTGTGTGTGGAAGTTGAGAAGGAAGGTCAATAATGTCCCCACATCTGAGGTGAAGCAGGAGAAATCTGCAGGATAGAAAATCCAGGACAAATTGGTTCACGCTTTGGAACTGGGGAAACTCAAAATATTTTGCTCTTGTGGAAACTTACATGTGCTCAGAGATTTGAAAAGCTAGCTGCAAGTTCAAAAATCAAAATCTTTACATTTCCATCAAGGCTTTAAATTAAGGTTAAAGATACTTCAATGTTAGATGTGGAAAAGAAATCAAACCTGAGAAAAGTTTGGTTTAGGTCTTAGCCTTTTCACAGAGCCATAGTGCCTAACTACGTAGGAAACAAAGAATTTCTTGAATATTTTGCTTTTCTCATTTGGCTTCTAGCTGCTTCTTAGGAGTTTGTTCAGTGCTGAATTAGTCAATAAGAACCAAAGAAAACACTGCTGCAGATGCTTTTGGACTGAGTTTTTGCTCCAAGTAAGACAATAGGATTGTTCTTCTGCCACTGGATCCAGCATCCCCAAAGGTGTCCTGGTTATGTAGGAGAAAGGGCTCATAGTGAGCCAGCAGCCTGGCCACCTGAATCGGCGCAGTTATTGCTGCTTCCCATGTCTTCATTAGAGCTACAAAAATATATTAAACAAGCCAAGTGATCTCAGCCACTCCTCACACAGCCTCCCCTCAAGGCCCTTCACCATCTTCATTGCCCTCCCTTGGACACTTTATAATGGCTTTATATCTTTCTTATATTGTGGTGCCCAATAGTTAGCTAAGGACACCTTTGTTTGTGGCTTCAGGAGCTCAGCACCACGGCAGAAGCCACCAGGAAGCACCATTACCTGTCCTCTCATGCTGGCCCAAGGCTACCTCTACATCTCATTAAACTTGAAGCAGCAGGAGTTGGCAAGGGAAAAATAGACTTTCTGAGGTGGCAAGAGGGTCCTCTTCAGAGGATGGACAAGAAAACCCACATAATGCACAGGGAGTAAACCCAGAGAGGGATAGAGGGGCTTTGCCCACATTCACATGGGGATGGCGCTTTTCAGTCTCCAAATACCTCTCACCTCTGTCCTCCAGTTTCTATTTTGGCAAACTGTGGGGTGCAGCAAGCAGTGATCCCTGCACACCTTCACAGTGGTGATGGGAATCACAGGAAAATGAGCAGCTGGGTGGTGTAAAAGCGGAGGTTGCCTTTAGGCTGGCTGCCCGTCTCTGTCATTGAGAATGACACCTCAGGCATAGAGCAAGGCAGGTGCTGCAAAGCTACTTCCAGTGTCAGCATGTGCTTCCCCACCAGAGAAAGAAACAATACCTTGACTGGGGGTAAAAACACGCATTAAAGGAAATATACAATTAGTGGCACAGCTATTCAGAGTGCCTAAGACACTCTTGTGATACATTATGTACCAACATCTAAATTGCAGTTACAACTATTAAGAGAGACGTATTAATTACTGCAGAAAATAACTATTAAAAATATTTATGGATGAAAATGTATGTTCTTTCCTGAGATGAAAATGAAGAAGTGAAAGAAGTAAAAAAGGTTTCTGATCTGTAAGGGCACTTATTCCTTAAAAAATATATAATATATAAATTTTTAAAAGAAATAAAATAATGGGTTTATTCTTTACTCATTTGGCTTTCTTCCATAAAAAAGAAAGGGCTTTATTTTTTTACCTTGTAAAGCCATTTGAGCAGAGATCACCAAAAACCATCCTATGACTGTGGCAGCAATAGGTACCAAAAGAGAGGAGGTACCCAAGGCCAAAAGCTGCACACTTCCCTGTCAGTCCTCTTCTTGATCATTTCTCTGCTAGCTCAGGCTTCTGGCAGGAGTTCTGTATCTGCCTGATGCCTTGGGCTCCCTTTCAGAAACTCCTCCATAAACTGACCAGCAGCCCTTCATTTTACAGCACAGGTGCCTGCATTGCCTGCTGTCCCCAGCAGAGCCAGCTCCTCAGCTCTCTGTCACCCTGCAGGTGTTGCCTTCTGCAAAAGGAGATGATGCTGCAGCTCAGGCTGCACACAGAAGACTCAGGCACTGCCCAGGAACTGGTCACTTGACATTGCAACCATCTGAGGTGTTCAAATCTTCTCCTCTGGTGTGCATCTTCTCCAAGTCTTTAATTTAGGAAGACAGGTCACACTTTTCAGTGCAGCAATGACAGATAACAGCTAACTGATGTGTTACCTACATTTTCCTTAAGAAACACTGCTTACATTAGAGATGCTGCTTTGGCTCACAGGTCCCTGTGCTCTCTCCCCACTCACTAGCAATGGCATCACAATTATTCAAAAACTTCTTAAAGCAAACTTTTCACTTCCTCTTGAACACAGTTCAGGGAAACCAAAAAGCACACTGGTGCTTTCAACTTTGTATTGTGAAGGATTTTTGTGATGTGATATATGCCTGAAACAGCGATAACAATAATCCAGTTAGGCTATATTGCAAACTGAAGAGTTTGTTTGGGGTTGTATGAGCTTTTGTTGGCATTAAACAGTCTCCACTTTGATCCTGTTGTTGTTATTGTGCTGCAAAGAGTTTCAATGAAAGGCAAAAATGAAGATCTGCAGATACATTCCTGAGACATGCATTGGAAATGAAGATATGCTGAGAACTTCCTAAGAAATGAATTACAGAACTTAAAATGCATTTAATCTCATGATTTCGGGGGACCTGAAAAGACTGCTATTTTAGAGCTTCATTTGCAAAAGAGACAGCAAACTGCTCTCTACCAGAACAATTGCAACTTCTTTGGAATACAATTACCATCACAAAATAGCTCAGTATGATCTTTCTTGGCATATGAATGTCTCTGAATTAGAAATGCAAGGTGTACATTAGTGCAGGGGCCCTGCACTCCGTTGGACTACATTTCTTGGGCTTAAAAAAATTCTTCAAAGCGTCTTTCCCTTTTGCTTTCCTAAAGGAAATGACTCAAGACAATATAATAAACATTCAGTCATGGAGCAAAGAAATACCTGGAAGGATAGCAAATTACATTGTTGCCTGGGTCAAGGGTAAGTGCAGATGAGTTGACAGAGCCTGCAGTTAAAAACTGAATAGCAGAATGATCCACAGATTATCTTCGATCTGTCTACGTAAATTTCGTTTCCTCTTTGCAAGCAGTGTTGGTGCTGCTGATCACTGAGTGTTAACATATTGCACGTACATTTCCTAACGATGTTTGTGTTTTATCAGCCATTTCCGGGCATGGCCTATCATGTTATGTACCCCCAAATATCTGAAGCGTGTGGCAAAGCGCGGCACAGCAGAAAATCAACGTGGTGCTCTGCATCTCTGCTCTCTCCAGGCACTGGCCTTGCAGCCTCACCTGCTGCCCAAGGTTCGCTCACAGGTCCACGTCTGCTGCCAGGGAGCCCCAGCCCCAAAAGCAGCTCCACAGGGCTGGAGCTGTGCTCTGTGGGAGCCTGAGTTGAGCCGCAGCAGGAGCACTGTGGCTGTCCAAGCCGGCAGGTTTGCATGTGAGGCTGCCACTCCTCTGCAAACCTGCAGCCAAGAGGACACCTGTCACAGCAGGCGCCCCAGACGGCTCCTCTCCAGCTGCCTGGGCACTCCTATAAAACCTTCCCGATCCACGCTGCTTACTTCCTCACTTCTTTCCCCTCCCCACTGCCCTTCCAGCACAAGAGCCATAAGCCAGCAGACTTTTTTCAGAGTCACCTCTGAAAAGTCTGTGCCCTGCCCTGAATGGGAGCATTCTGGATGCACAGCTTTGCAAGCAAAGGAAATGAAGACGTCAGGAGCAAGGCTATAGCTCCATGAGCATGTCAGGAATACTGGAATCATTCCAGGAGCTGCCATGGTTTTACTTGCACCTTAATAGAGCTGGGAACATAATTTGAGCCTCGCTTTGTTTTTGTCTGATGGTCTCAGGAGTAATTACAAGGCTAGAAGTACAAGACCGATGCATTTATCATAGGAATAGAATCCAGGTTTCTGATTTAAGCTGCAATATAGAGCCCTTTGGGCATATGCACAACCTCACCTCTCCCTCTCACACACCCCATCCCTTTTTGCAAGAAATACCATGAATTTTTTTTTTTTTTTTTTGTACTTTGCTGAAAAGACTTCTTAGCAAATGTGCATCTGGAAAAGTCAAGAGCTTTTCTGAGTGTAATAGCCATACAATTAATAATTAACAAGCAGTAAGATCATCTGGGGTTTTTTGTTTTCCTCTTTTCTTTTTCTTAAAAAAGAAGGGGTAGAAACAGACTTCTCTTGAGACACAGATTACACCTTTAAGCAATGGCACATGATAATTTAAGAAATTGGGTGGAGTACTTCCTTCCTGCAATCTGTAATAAGTGAGAAGTCAGAGACAAATAGGATGTCTTACATAATGTCTGCAAAACAACCTTTTAACAGTTAAAAAAAAAAAAAAGTTTTCCCACCTCCCTGATGGGCCTAATCCTGAGTCTTCTTAAAGATACAGACGTCAACTCCCTGTCTTGGTAGGTGGAATTGCTGGTGCTGGCCAGCTGGTAACTCTTTCACCTGTTATTTTCTCCTCTTGCTCAATAGGCAGGCTTACTTCTTGCACACCTTGTCTTGGGGGGTAAAAGTAGATTTATCTTGAAAATATTTTTGGTGGCAGTCAAGACTTGAAAGTGTCTGGTTACCCAAACATGGGTGAATACATTTTCCCAGCAACTGTATGATGCAAGATGGGGACAAAGGGGAAAAAAACACAACCAAAACCTGCAGGGATCTCACCATCCTGTATGCAACAGCCACAGTCTCCTTTTTCAGCACCCTCTGCTTGAGAGCAGATGGCTGCCCTGAAGCATCTACTGGCCATATTTGAGTTTGTCATATCTGGGCAGAAAAAAAAAATAACAATAAAACAACCAACCACTTTTCAAATAGCTTAAAAAAAACAAACAAAAAAAAACCCCAAAAAAACCCAAAAAACCCCAAAAAACAACCTTGAAACACTTTAGTTGATAAAATCAAAAGCAAAAACAAACACAAAGATTATAATTTTTTTTCAGCCACATAATATATTTTGCTTCCCTAGGCATTGACTTTTGCAAGAGCAAGGCCATTTTCCTGCTGGTTTTGTCCAAGAGTTAGACAGAGTGGTTACAAGGATCTAGGAAGATGGTCAGCCTGAGGAAAGGCTTTCCTACTTGCATGTCCTTCATTTGGGGTTGGACTAGGTGATCTATAAAGGTCCTTTCCAACCCAAACCTTGTATTATATCCATGACCTCAGTTCATCAGGGAACAGGCAGACAGGAAGCATTGGTTTCCTGCCCACCAGCCACTAGAGTGTCTGGGCTGGCTACTGAGGTCTGGCAAGAAACAAGTCTGGTAGGTAAGGGACCAAATGGCCTTGATAAGTAGGGATTAGGGGAGCAAAGTGCATCCCATTGTAAGAAGTGAGGTGTGTGACCATTTGAGGAACCTGGCTGTGCATAAGACTATGGGACCTGATGAGATGCATCCCAGAGTCCTGAGGGAATTGGCCATTGTAGTTGCCAAGCAACTCTCTATGATATTCCAAAAGTCATGACAATCAGGTGAATTTCCTGGTAACTGGAAAAAGGGAAAATATTATACTTATCTTTAAAAAGGATAGAAAGGAGTGTGGGAACTACAGACCTGTGAGCCTTACCTCTGTGCCTGTGAAGACCATGGAGCAGATCCTCCCAGAAGCTATGCTAAGACACATGGAGAATGGGGAAGGGACTCAGGACAGTCTGCACAGTGTCACCAAAGAAGTTCTGCCTGAATAATCAGGTGGCATTTGTCACTGGAGGGACTACAGCAGTGCACAAGGGAAGAGATATTGTCTGCCTGCACTTCAGTAAGGCCTTTGACATGGTCCCTTCCTACATCCTTTCTGTCTAAACTGGAGAGAGATGGACTCAAAGGGTGGATTGTTGGGTAGAGTAGGAATTGGTTGGATGAACTCATCCTGTCCCTAGTAACACAGCTTTGACCAAAGCCTTGCCCATACTGATTTCAGTTGGTCAGTCCCTAGGTGTTTCAAGGCATGATCCCAGAAACTGAGACCCAAGAATATGTCTGCTTTGGTTGATGTGGTTTTACCAGCATCTCATAAGTATTATGGGGCAGAGACCCAAGACAGAGTTCAGTTCTGGGGTAACACTCTATTCCTTCTACCATAAGAGTGCAGAGGGACCCCTGCTCTCTGCAGGACCACAGAGATTTTTCTCTTGGGAGACTTTAGGAGGGCTCCAGAGCAATGGGAGATGTGGCCATGTCTGCCTATTCTTAGGAGCTCAGCTCAAACAGGTGCCTGGAAAACGGCAACTACTGGCTACATTTTCTCCCAATCCAACTCACCTTGGTAAATTTCTGACCTCTCTGCTTGTCTCTGCCTGAGAGAAAATTCCCTCTGTGAAATGCAGTAACCTGATAGACCAAGGTCTATGGATTCTGCCTCCTTCCAACACTTCTCCCACAGAATTAACATGTGAGGTTCTCAGTCCTGAGTCTGGGTCTTAGGCTGAAATTGAGATGCATTTTTTTAAAAAATGACAAATGACAAACAGAATTGGACTTTACAAGATTGGTGGAAAAAATACTTCCAACAACTACACAGTAGGTAAGAAATTCTGATCTCCACACTTTTTTTTTCTCCTCTTTTACAATGACTGGAAAATTAAAGTACACTCATTTATTAGGGATAACATGCTGAAATAAAATAAGAGCAAGGGGAAATCACTTTTAAAGGTTGAATGAGTATCAGGATTATCAAACTGAAATCTGCCTTGTAACAGTTAGTCAGACCAGCAGTCTGTCAGCAAACGTGCAATTTTCTGAACTATTTCAAAGGCAGTTAAAGGTTTTCTCAAAGCTGAGTCAATTCAAGCAAAGGCTCTAGCTGCTTCATGCTGTGCAGGTGAATTTATTCAGACTGAGCTTTTGAACCATCACAGTGGAGGCAGTGATCAAAACAAAAATGACAGAATGATTAGAACCTTAAAAAACACTGCCATGGTGAGAATCAGAGATATAAATTTAATTAATTTCTACCAGATCAAGAAATGTGTACTTTATTTTGTGCTGATTAAATTTTTAGTCTCGGTCCAGAGGCATTTTTTCATTTGGGATTTTTTTTCTAAATATGTTTTTGGGGAGTCTAGGGACAGCTAGATTCACAGGAGAGCTGTGAGGTGGCAGCTACAGACCTGGAAAATGAGTTCTGTTGTTTCACAAAGTGGGGTTCAGCTGCAGGAAACTGAGACACCTCTTGGTTCTCATTCCAAGCTTCACCTCCCTCCCAGGAGCAGTCACCAGTCACTGGACCACAGATTTATTTTGCACTGAGAGAATTTCAATATTTTGTACAACATCGAACAGGAAAGACAAATGCTGCATCTGAACTTGCACTCCACGATGAACTTGCATGCCACAATGCATCTGATGGGCCTGGTTATTCCTGGTTTGCAGGCTGTGCCCCCTGCCTAAGGGCTTTTCTCTGCTCCCTTGCTGCTCCACCCCCCTTGCACATCATCGAGTATTAACTATCCTCTGCCATCTGTCAGCACTCTCCCTCTATTCCTTCACAGACTTTTTCTCACTGCTTGCTTGCAAGAAAGTCTCACTCACTTGAACCTTTGCTGCAAGTAAAACCTGTGCCAGGAGTCTGCTTTGGAGAACCCCTCTGGTTTTGTGTAGAAACCAGGAGGAAAGTGTGTGTGTGCTTGGAGGGGGAAGAGATGTTGAGACTCTGAAAGTCTTTGGACAGGTTGGTTCAGAGGTGTGACCAGGACACTCACCTCAGTGTAAAAAGTAGGAAATTTCCCTGGCTATGGTAGAACAGATCTAGTTGGAGAGATCCTGGCCCCAAAAGGCCCTGCAGTCCAGTGACTGAAATGCTCCCCCAGAGGATGGAAGGCCCATCTCAAACAAAGCAAAAACTCATATCATATACTACTACCATTGCCACTCAATTAGGCAGAAGCTCTCATTTCCTATGAGAGAAATTTCCTATGCTGAAATGAAAAGATGTCCGTTTGAAAACACTGAGATTAATTATTTGCTTTGAGGTTTTTTCTCCATTCATTTGCTCTTGGGCAACATTAGACAAACCTGGAATTTGGGGGTTGAATAACTGACAGACAAAATGTTTTGACCCTTGAAGGCTGTGATGTTGGGCAAGGGACCAGGTCACATCTTATGTGCAAGGAAAAACTGTTAGGTACATTTTCTTTCTCACCATATCACCCCTCCATGGACCTAGAACACCTGTAATGGATCTAACTAGAATAATTGGCCAAGATATCTGCTTATTCCTTAAAAGCTGGTAGGAATGTCTCCTTTCTGAAGAGCTCCATAGGTGATTTCATGTCAACACTAAAATGAACAATCAGTCATAACTGAGGACTGGAGTTTCTTCAGATGTGTAATGGCATCATAGCACACAGGTCAACAGCATTGGGCAAAAATGAGTTTTGCCACCTGGATGATGAGCACTTAAGTAATGTATTCTGTCTGCCATGTATTCTGTCTTTCCTATCACTCTCGGCATCACAACTCAGTTCTGAGAGTGGGTGGTTGTTACACAGATTGGAGATAATCAGTTTGGTTTTGATTCAGGGGTCTCCTCATTCTTTTCACTGGTTGTCTGTCATCCATTCATCCCTCAAAAAAGCTCATCTTGCTGTGGGACAATTCATGCCATGGTTATCTCACCTGCCTAGAATGGACCAAGCACTTGAGCCCTGGAGATCTGCTCAAGACCTCCTGATGCTGGATGACAGACAAGCAGAAGTTCTCAGAAAACACTTCTCCTTTCCTTCACCTTTGCTATGATAGAGGATACATTCACCAGACCCTCTATCCTCTCTCTCTGTTCTGCTTGTCTTCCTTCCACAGTTCAGGGACTCCTCTCAGCCTCCCTTGCTCCTGCCATCTCCCCTCACTTCCATACAGATTTACCCTTCCATCTTCTCACTCCCAAATGACAGGATTCTTTTTGGAGGTTACCTGCTGTCACACTCCCCTATCACTGCACTTACAGACCTCCCACAACACCTGTGCAAGCTGCTGATCTCTTTGTGTCCCAGTGCATCTAAAGCTGAGCTCCAACCAGAGCTGCACAGCTCAGCTCAAGCTGAGATGAGGAACCCCTTGGGAAGGTGGAATGACAGCTTGCATCTGTCTTGCTTTCCTGTCACAGCTAACATTGTGCCATGTCCTCTCAGGTCAGACCTTCCTCTGCACATGGAATGGCAGGCTAGGTCTGTCAGAGAGACCCCAAAGCAGGTCCTGTATTTAGCCTGCAATTCTGCATTCCTCCAGACCCTCTTCAGTTGCAGAAGACAATCTAGTGTTTGCTTCTCTGGGAATAACATTGCTGTTGATGAATGATAACATTTAGCCTTAGTGCAGCTCCCCAAAACCGTTTATTTTTTCTCTTTTCTTTATGCAAAGGGTTGGTATGGTCTGAGGCTGGGTACCCCTCAGGGCTGTGTGCAAATCAGATCCCCATCTGCATCTGCTTCCTCTGGGCTCCAGGAACCAGAGCCACATTCAGGTCAACCTCAAGGCTGTTGCAAATTGACCCTAGAGGAAGACCTCTGCACTGGAGAGATACTGAGGAGCTTTCTAACATCACTTTATTAAAAAAAAAAAAAATCCACCAGACTGGTCTTACACAAAAGTCATGTCCCTGTCTCCCAGGAGAACACAGTTGAATTGCAGGTTTTTTACCAACAAAAGCAGGAGTCCAAATACTCATGGACTGCTTGAAACAGCTCTAGACAAGACTTTCAAAGTGAACATTAGAGCCTGCTGAGCTCACTGAGAAGCTAAATATGGACTCCACCCAAAGGAAACTCATCTATAAAAAACGACACCGTTGCTCATAATCATTCTGAAAGACATGACTAGTCTTTAGAGGGATGCTTTCTTACCACTTAATTGCTTTCTAAGGAAATTTTAGCATGGCCAAATGAACATCATCAAATTGATTACCTTGTAAAAGTAGTAGTAATTATTATTATTATTTAATTATTCATTAATTTTCTTTTCATTATAATATGATACATCACTGTATATTGTACTGCAGCATTAATTACTGCATATACTCATTATAATACTCTAGGAATTTGGAAGTTCATTTTTTTACCAGAAGTACATGCTGGGTCTGTTTATTCTGAAAGTTTCTTTCCCCAGTTTTAGAGAGGAAAGCTTCTTTAAAAATGGCAGTGAATTAAAAGTTGCAAAATTTTAATTATTTGTAACCTTAAGGATCAAAAATTGGAAAATATAAAGCTCTATTTCTAGCCTGCTATATTTGAACTACAATATTTGAACTAAAAGAAGATTGCTAAGAAATATAATAACCAAAGAAGCAAACAAAATCTCATTTTTTGGAGGAGTTTTTAGGGGGTCTGATTCAATATATTTTGCACTCTTTGAGGCTATGAGACTGAAACTCCTTCCTGTTTACCTGTGGGCTCATGATGAGAATACTGACAGTTGGTTTCAATTTTTTTATATGTGGAAGTGAGAGGAGTTAAAGCAAGAACTTGAGTCTCCATCCTGCAACCGTGTTCAAAGTAAAACGTCCTGATGTTTCTGCATATGAAGCTATAGCATCAGAAGCCATAGCTTGAGGAGTCACACAAATGTTTTGGCCTCCATTCCAAGACAGAAACTAAGCACCTGCTCAGATCAAGGATCTTGATATCCTCATTATTTTTGTGGTAGACTGTAAAAGGATAAACTTCAAGTGCAAACCAGTCTCATCAGTACCTTGTGGGAGCATGCCTCTTGAGTCTTTGTTACTGGAAATAATCATTAGGGAATAAAAAGGTAAAACTTCACTTGCAGAGAATAAGGATTTTTTTGTAGTAGTAGTTTTTATAAAATCTTGACGGCATAAAATGTCTTGCGAGCATATATATATCTATACAGCAGAAGGAACTCTTTTTTGGATGCTAAAACTCCCAAATAAAGAATCTTGCAAAGGCCTTTTTCTTTCCACTGCCTAAATTCAAGAGTGCCTTGAATTAAAAACTCTGTTGTAAACATCTACAATGCAAATGCCCAGAGCTTGGCAAGACGACCTCATCTCTGTCTCAGAAAACTCTACACAGGGTCTCTCCAGAGGCTCAGAAGCCCAGGTGCCACCTTGTTTTCTGTACAGAGGTGTCCACTCCCCAGAGGAAGCTTGTGCTCTTGTGAGCAGCTGGCCTTTAATAGCTTCCAGGCTAGTAGTGGGTGTTTATAGGCTCAGTCTCAGAAAGGCCTTTTAGTCAAACAGAAACATTTAGGAGAGGGAAAGAGGGGTTTAGGCACAGAGGGGTTTTTTGCAGAGGACTAACTGCTGATGCTCCAGCATGCCTGACTTTCAGCTGGACACCCTCTGTGTATAAAAGTATCATATATTATATGTACATCAAATGCTTGTCCAGGCTGCAATGGATGCCACTCCTTCAAATAAGGTTTTTTACCTTGCTGTCTTGGGCACCATGACACTGAATCCGTGCTGAGAATATTGCTCCACTGCTCTAAACCTCTTCTATAAATGAGAGTTGAGAGGTCAAGCCATTACTCGAGGCCATTTCTGCACTTCATTACATAAGCATCACTCAACAGTAAAATGTACTTTGTCACAGTTATGCAGAAAACATTGCAGTTTTTCTCTTTCATGGAGGTGATCAGAGTCTTCTTCTCTGGCCACCTGCACATTCTCAGAATGAAACAGAAATCATATGTAGGGCAGAGCATTTGTTACCAAACTGCAGTGGAACTGTACTTGAAAGTGAGGAAGGAGTTAATCATTTCAAAATAGTCATTTCCTGAGTCCTCTGGTTGGATGAGTAAAAACTTTCAGCTATTTCTATTTCTTCTGTGTCATTTAAGAGGCTTTCAAGGTGCACTGTACCTCTCAGACCAGGTAAGGAGTACAGCTTTTCAATTCTTCATTGTTTATTCCTAATAGTTTTTCAGAGGAGCCAGACTCAGTCAAGACTGATTTTTTTTTCTCCCTCCTGTTATTTACATCTGAAGTGAGAACAAAGTTCATTGCAATCCAAGAAGTACATGTGTTTCTTTGTGCCAGATGACTGTAGAAATAAAGGAAGGACGGTATGGCTTAGTAATAGACCAAAGATGATTAAGAAATTATGTTGCACATATTTAGAAGTCAGAATTATTACAGCAAATACTGCAGCAAAAGAGAAAGAAAACTCATCGCCAGTTTTAAGGAGTTCACTCTGCAAGAACCACTAACAAAATAAGGAGTTCTCAGGTGCACAGTTTGCTTTAGTGAGGAGAATAGTAAAAATCATAGTGTGTCTTCAACTCGGTTTTTAAAAAGAGGAAGAATGAGCTTCTACATACTGGGGGATAGAAAAGAAGATCAAACTCCGATAATTTTGGACCAGTTTTAGTTGTAAATCTGGACTTGATATCTATCTTTAGCTATCGCAGAGCCGTGTACTGTACTCATCCTGAGACTGTTCCGGGGGTTTGCAACAGCCCAACACACACAGAGAAGTGACTGTGGAACAGTATCATGAAATGATGCAATTTCATCAGGGTCTTTTGCTGTATAAAAGCTGAACTCAGACAGACGGGCACCAGAAGGAAGTCCCGTAAGACGGTGCACTTTTGCATACGGCATTTGTTGCCTCTTAATAGATAAGGAGAGAGATTATTTGTGTGAAAAACTTTTTGTTTTGTTTAATAGTTCAGAAACAAGCATAAAATAGTTGTCTGTGGGGGCAGTTATGGTAATAATGTCCTGTCATCGTGTCACCATACAAAAAGGGAAATTGTACGTGCCATGCTGATCCCTGAGTGAAATCATACACTGGTATGGCATTTGTGGGTTTTTTAAGGTGCAGGGGGTTTTTTGGCATTTGTGGGTTTTTAAGTCTTTGATTGTAATCAGTTTTAATATTTGGACGTTGACTCCTTGAACGTTTGGTTTAAACACTTGGATTTTATACATAGTAGTCAGGAGAATCTAGTTAGAACTTTTAACAGACACAAAATTTCCATCCATGTTGGGACTTCATTCCTAAATCATTTCCACTTGTGAAATTGCTGTTAGAGTAGCAACTGGACCTCCGTAATGAATTTCACCCTCAACAGACTCCATGATCCACTTGAAGTTTTGTCACTGCATCTACAGATGGGGAATTCGTATGAATCCCAGCTGGTGCCAGACTTGTGCCCTGGTTTTTGCAGCTCCCCAGAGCAGGCAATCTGATCAAGAACCCCAGTCTTCCCTTGCAAAGAGCTGTGTCAGTTTAGAAACAAACAGAGAGCATTCTGCTGGGCAAGAGGCTATGGTATGGATAAAAGCATCTGCATCAGCTTTAGTCTCCTCAGTTTGAACATCCGTGCTAAGCAATTTGCTGTCACACACAGGTCTGAATGGCCTCAGCTGGTAAATACTTGCAGCCTATGCCATAGTTTGCTGGAGGAAAGCTGGCTGAGGTGTGCCTGCCGTGCAGCAGTCACATTTCCCTGTTATTGAATAGGCACAGCTCAGGGGAAAATGTTCAGCAGCTTTGTGTGGGAAGAGCAAACCTAACTCAGGCATCCCCTGTCACCAACCAGCATCTCACCCACAGCTTGTGTATTCACCTTCTGTCTTGCGCTGTGGCTTTGGGTTCAACTCAGATGCTGCTGCCTGTCCAGATAATTAGGCTTTCAGTAATGACTGTTAGTGCAGAAAAGGCCAGCTCAGATGATTTAAAATGTTTGTTCTCGATGCTCTCTTTCAGCACCAGTATCTTTGTTCGATGTGGGGAAATGGTGCATTCCTCTGCTGGAGGGTGACATACGTTATGTGTAGCGGTTTTGTGTAACAGCACTGAAAACAAACAAATACTAGAAAGGTCCTTCCTTGTAGGGTTACTTTGGTCTGCCACAGTAACTGCCACGTTCTGGTCAAGTGGCCAGAGGGGAGGAACCCAGACACAACTCAGCTGCAACAAGTTATTTTGCGGTAGACCCTCCATCCTGCTCGAAAATGAAGGCACATCAAGACTGTGTCACCATGCGTCTAAAATACGTGCTGGTGTTTTGCACGTGTATTGCCACTTAAAAACTTTACTTCACATTTGCATAGTTTCCAGGTAAAAAGTTGTTTGGAAGCAGAAGTTCAGGGGGCTTTGCTGCTGACAAGCAATGTTTGCAAAGCTTTCATTTGGACAGAAGGGTGGTTTTCTTATCAGGAGTATTTATTGACACTGGTTCCATGCTCTTCACAGTGTGCAAAAGAAGCTTGAAAATGTAGCTCTCCTCTGAAAAATGACAGTATAGAAATGATGTTAGAGTTTGGACCTTGACTACTGCCTCCAGAATTCCTGGATGAAATTATCTCTGTTCATAATTAAATGTCTGTGGGATTGTTCTTTTGGCTTGATTATTCTCACTGCCAGCTCTCAAATGGGAAAGTCAAGCTGGCGTTCCTCTTGGGCTTACTATATATACACAGGAAACCTGAGAGGGACTCAGCCTGAGGGTTAAGGTTGTTATTTAAAATAGGCTTAAAATGAGTAATATAATCCAATTTTTGTCTAAATTTAGTTGCTAATCTATCAGAAATGTCCCACAGGATTAATTTTCTACATCTTTGAATCTGGTAATGTCAGTTTGATCCCGTCCCTTTTCATATATTTTTGATTGGAAGCCTTCTGGCCTTCCAAATTTTCCATTGGTAATCTTATTTTTCAGTGTTGATGAATATTTAACTAAAGCTAAATACTCAGAGAAAGAGAGAGAGAAATCTGTGTATGCTTCATGGAACAGCTCGATAATTAAATACTGGATTTTAGCTGTCATTGATATCCTAACAGAGAGATTGTGCCTTTTTGCACACAGACTGATGAGGGTCCAAATGTTTAGACTGGGGCCAGGGGTCTGTAAGCTTGGTCATCAGGAGCTGCACATTTTTGTCACATTTTCACACTACTGCATGAAGAATTTGGGCTCAGCAGCTGGTGAAATGAAAATCCTTGCTCTCCCAACTGCTGACTAAATCTTGAAATAAGAACAGAAATTACATCTTTCTATGGTCAGGAAGAAGCAGCTAGGGCTACTTACTGTGAGATACTCTTCACCTAATTCACATCTGCAGAAATGAGAAGGGAAAATAGCAAACAAACAAGAAGTATGTGCTCTTTTATCTTTTCTTCATCTTCAGATGTCTGTACTCTGAAGCTTTAGTAGTCCTGCACAGGTATGTTTTACAGCTAGTGAACCACATATTTAAGGCTGTGAAAGAAAATAGAAAATCTTATCAGTGCTTGTCACTGTTCATAATTATCTTTAGATATGTTTTTTGAGGGTTTTTTTGTTTGTGTGTTTGTTTGGGGTTTTTTGATTCTTAAAAGATTCCTTGTTTATTCCTTTCTGCAGATCTTACTCATAGAGGAAATCTGACCTGCTGCAGCACGGAAACATCAGTGGTGCAATGGCGAGACAAATTCCTTAGGGAGCTGCCTGTAAGTCTGGTCAACATTTAAGATGAAAAGTTTTGCATTTTCTTTGGCAGGATGTTACATGCAGAGTTTAGCTGTATGAGGCAATTGCTGAAGCAATAAGGGAATATTCAGGAACACAAGCTTTGAGTAGGTGAGTAAGCACAAAGGCAGAAATAATCTTGTTAAGACTTTCTTTCTTCCCTCACCACCCCCCCTCAATTTCTAAAAAATATGATTGGTCCTTGAGGCTCACTAAATCATGCCCAATTGAAATCCTGTTCTCCCAGAATCCTGGATACACTGAACAGACCCCACTTTAGGGCTACAATGGTTCAGCAGTTGAAAGCTGTGAGAATAAGCCTCTTTTGTACTTTTGTCGCTTTGCCTTGTGACAGCCAAGCAGTGCAGGGATCAAAGGGAAATCCTCCTGGAACACAGACAGTGGTGAGAGATAGGGTAGGAAACTGGCTAAGGAAGCACTGAAATGGTGAGGATGAGACAAAAAAAAAAAAAAAAAAAAAAAAAAAAAAAAAAAAAAAAAAAAAAAAAAAGGCAAAACTGGTAGTAGGAACTCGGAGTTGATAAGGACAGATGGTGGAATCTGGACAGCAGTTAACAGGAGGAGGAGAGAACTTTGGGTTACAGGCTGATGGCAATGAAAGTGGATTTGTAGAGGACACCAAGGTGTGATTCTTCCAGCTCTTTCCCCCTGGAGAACCCCCTGAAATATCCAGATCTCGGAAACACAGAAGTAAATCTTGGAGGCAACACGGGTGTGTCTGCACCCTCTAGTGGGTTACACAGAAAATTGTTTCATCCAGCAGTAACTTTTCACTTCGTTTGCTGGGACCAGTCATATCCTGATCTTTGCCATATTTGATACACCTGTAGTAACTGTTTTCAGCCTCTTTAACATGATGGCTGGATCTAAACTTCTTTTCTGGGATGGTCTTCTGTCTGTCATAACTCCTGAACTATACAAGAAGTTGATTGTGGCTCAGAGATTTTTTGAGGGGGCATTTGTTGGTGTGAGACAAAACCATGCCAGAACTGTAACAGCCCAGGCAAATTAATTTCATGGTCTGAGCATGGTTCTGACAGTGTTAAATTTACTAATATTGACATATTTTACGTATAGTAAAATCTCCCCTGTGCAGGTAGCATATTCCTCAGATTCCTAAGGGTAAATATTACAGAATAATACTTCAGCACAAAAATCAATGAACAACCTGTTTAGTGCGAGACCATTTCCTGTCTTGTTCATCTCTCATCTACTTGCTGCTGGAGGACACATGCTGACTGAGATGTAGAACCACAGGAAAAAGCAAAGCAGCCTTGTGATTTTAGTGACTGAGTGATGTTCTGGGAAATATGATTCTGCCACTGATTTTACCTGAAAGGAGATGCTGAGAAAAGCTTTTGTGATGCTGAGAAAATGTTGCCTTCTTAAGAAAAGCATACCTGTGAAATGCCTGAAATGGAGCTAGGATGGAAGTTCAGAGCTTGAGCTCCAAACAGGGAAAATTCTGATGCAGCCTCTGACTACTGGGAAATCATACCATAGCAGTTGCTTCATATAACAAGATAGCAGTACTTAAGATACTTAGAGACAAATACAGAGAAGATATCCATTAGCAATTATAGAACAAATGGATTTTGACAGGACTGAGAGAGCTGGCCTGGTGCCACCAAGGAGAATGCTTAAAGAACATGCAATGAAACTGTTTCTTCTTTACAAATGCAAGTACTTGCTTTTCAAAAGGTCAAAGAGTAGGAAATAGTGTTACTCCTTCTCTAGAGCACGCTCCCAGGAGAAAGAACGTGCACATTCAACTCTGTCTTTGGAAAGTATTTTAAAGGCTTATCCACCTCTTTCCTTACCAGCTAGGTAGTATGCTAGAGCTATGGTCTGGGCTGAATTGCACCCAGACAGCAGAAGCTGGAACAGCAAGCAAAAGAAAACAAAAGAGGCCAGAAGCCTGAAATGCCATTCAGCTAAAAGGCTAAAGACCTTATTTCTCATCTTGTCTCCAGAGACACTGTTTCACAATAATCACTGGATAACTCCAAATGCCAAACTAAAGAGTAGATTCCAGGCCTTGTGCACTTACTTGATGGCTACCTTTTCCACTGGACTAGAGAATCTCCTGCCCTCCTTCATGGTGATTTTGTCTTTCCCTGAGTTGTTGTATTGATAATTCTTTAGTGTGCATCTCTGATGTGAAAGATGGGCAGTAACCAGAAGCTTTGTGGCTAAAGCAATCTCCACTTCACATAGTAAGTCCCATGGTCAGACTTGGAGGGCAGCTTAAGGCATCTATTTCCTCAAATTAACCACTACTTTATCGTTCAGACAGGGAAGAGAAGTGTTTTTCATCTATCAACTGTCTTTAAAAATTGTAGCAAATTATATTTAGGCCCAAGAAAGAAAAGGCAACAGGGAATTTTAACAAAAGGAACTTTGGCAAAGAGGTCCAAGATTCAGATCTCCCTGTAGTTGCCCTGTGAGAGTATGTTCTGTGAGACTCACTATTTTTTTTCCCCCAATTTTTCATGTTTTTAAGGCTCATCCTTTGTCTGCACTGGATAACCTATGTGTGTGGCATGTGAAGAGTGCTGACTTCACACTGTTCCTTATTGTTTTTCTGACTACTTCAGACCCCATTCTGAGACACCTAGGCCTTCACTGGTGCCTTCATCCTTCCACCCATGTGATGCTTATCTTCCAGAGCCTGAAATTCTGTTTCAAATGTGGTTTCAAGGGGTTAAGCTTTCAGAAACAGTCATCAACTCTGACTTCCTAATTTTCAAATGCTTATTAAAAGATATCTGGATCTGACTTGCAGAGTATTGAGTACTCACAAATTCAGGTATGGTCAATAGAAATGTGGCTTTGAAACAGTAACATTTTATTTGATGCCAAATGCTCTTAGAAATCAGGTTCTAGGTAACTCAGGGCCCTCAGTCCTCACTTTCCTCTTTGTAATATGGGCTTAATAATTTTTATATTAGAGGAAGTCTGCAAATAAGAAATTTGTAGGTTTTTCTGAAGTACTTTGGTGCTACAACAGTGGATGCCATAAAAATGCCCCAAATTAAGTTGTTTAGTTTTTAGTACAAGTGTTTGAACAGTGCATTGTACATAGGGCATAGCATCATTTATTGAACAATTAGGGAAAAAAAAAGTCTAAATTTTTCTGATAGGGTATTTTGCCCTTGGAAAACTGCTTTTTTTTTTTTTTTTCCTAATAGAAATCAAGTGGAAAAGGGCAAGTTTAAACATGTCCATTTTCCAGCCCGTGACCTGTAAAATTTCTTGGCAACTGGGCTGATTTCCTGTCTTCAGCTTGTTGACTTCCACCATTTCACTAGTAGGATCATTCCGCTAAAAAGCAACCAGGGAAACCTGCTGATGAAATTTTGGCTCTCAAGATCTTCAGCTGTTTATATTTTCAGGCTGCTAGAATATCTCCTCCCGAGGTAAATGGGTATTGTGAGCATTTCAACATGGAAGGAAAAGATGAGACATTTGCATAAGAGACACCTTCCATTCCTCTCAATTACATGTCTCTGCAAAGCTGCTGATCTCAGTTACACAGTGTTTAAATCCCCAGTGCACTGATCAGAGCTGTTGGGGTCTTTAGGGATGTGTCGTTAGTCAAAAAGTTTGCAACCTGTCTGTGATGGCAGCTAACAGAAGTTGGCTCCTAGCACAGGAATGTGAGACAGAATTAAACAGAAGCAAGATCAAGACCTTAAGCTGGACTAAACACTGCCTTGCACACTGCATACACCATCTCTTTATCAGCCCAATTTGTAACCTAAGTCTCTCTATCCCTGTCAAAGAAAATCACTGGAACCTAGTATATCACATGAAGATGTGCCTTCTTGTTCACTGATTTTTTTTCCCATGGGGCGTAACCATATCTTTAACACCTCTAAGAGGATGAAGAATGAAATTTCCTGTTACTTGTCTGGCTTTTGCAACCTCAGAAATTCTCAGCAGTGCAGATACATAATCTTAAAATCTGGTCTTGGTGGATAAAATAGCCTCACAAACTCATCACTAAGGTCTTTTATGGTGAACATTTAAAACCATATGTCTGGTTTTAAAACCATATATACTTGTGAAAATTATTTTTGAGCTTTTTAAATGAAATGTTTTCCACCAACAGCTCTTTGAGAAACTAAGAGGACATGGCACAGTTTTACATGTTACAGTGGTCTGATAGGTTTGTTCAACTCACATATCTGTTTCTGATAATGTTTGTGGGTTGAGTACATAATTACCCCCACATGAGAAGAGCAGAGATCATAGCCAATATGGATATCAATATCAAATACGATTGGTCTATCCTGGGCTTGGAAATGTTTACACTGAGTGGGATGGATTCTCAGCACCTCCCAGTTTTTGCTGCTGCACTACTGCAAAAAACAACTGCAGACTCTCACAGCAGTGCCTGGGAATCACTTTGTTAAATGTGGAACACCAGCATGTGGAAAGACTACTGCTATGCCAGTTAGCAGCAGGAGAGCAGAGAGAGAAATCATATTACAGAAAAATCAGTTCCTTTGGTTGTGCCTATTTTTCTGCTCTACTTGCTCTACTTTGGGACTACTGTAGTCATGAGTGTAGAAAGAAAAAGAGGCGGTCAGAAACAGAAATATTTAGGTTGGAGAAGACCCTCAAGGTCACTTAGTCTAATGCTTAACCCAGCACTGCCAAATCTGCCACTAAACCATGTCCTGAAATGTCACATCTACACATCTTTTAAATATCTCCAGGAATGGTGACTCCACCATTTCCCTGGGCAGCCTGCTCCCATGCCTGACAACGCTTTCTGTGAAGAAATTTTCCTATTCTTCAATCTAAGCCTCCCTTGGTGTAACCTCAGGCCATTTCCTTTTTGCCTATCAGTTACTTGGGAGAAGAGACCAACCCCCACCTGGCTCCAGCCTCCTTTCAGGTGGCTGTAAAGATGATAAGGCCCCCTCTTTTCTTCAGACTCAACACCCCCAGCACCCCCAGCTGTTCTTAGCTTCAGATTGTGCTCCAGACTCCACTGTCCTTCTCTGTACAATCTCCAGCACCTCAATGTCTTTCTTGCAGTAAGGGGCCTGAAACTGAAAATCTTTGCCATCTTCCAAAGCACATGTGGTCACCTGGAGATTTGACTTTCTCAAGTTTGAAATAAAAACCTCAGTGTTGCAGCTTGCCATGGACAATGATTTTGTTGTTCACACTAACATGCTAGAGGAGCTGTAAATGCTCCCCTGCCCACACCTGCCACAGCAAAGTAAAAAAGTCCACACCCTCTATGTATCATCAGCTTAAATTATTCTAGTAAATCTGAAGAAAATAAGTAGAGGTATGTTCACAAAGAATCAGCCAGAAATTCAAAGTGTGCCAGGTGTTAGAAATAAAGCCGTGCTTATATATTAAAGACATTTTAGTGTCCAGCTATGGGCCCAAGAGAACTGAATGATAAATGCTTTCACTTCCTTCAATGGAAGAAAAATATATGGTTCATTTATAAAGTGGGTCTGTCACATTTTGAGTCAAGCAGGATCCAGTGTACAATTTGCAGGCTGATATTTCTATACATAAGAAATACTTTGTCTTCTATTCTGAGCTACATTTTCTTTGTTTTGACCCCAGACAGCAAAAAGGGGTAGGTGAAAGGCATTTTGAACAGTTAGGATGAGATGGTGACACTGCCTCATAAGGAGAGATAACATCAACACTAGTCTGTTTTCTTACTGTGACTTAGAATGGATTAATATATAATGCATATTATCCTTATTGCCATTGCACACATCTACAAACTTCTCCTGAGTTATTATGGCCATTACACACAGAAAACCATATGCAGTTGCACTAATCAGGGAAAGGAACTAAGAAACATTAGGTGGAATTATAAATGTCTGAATTCCAGGCTTTCATACAGTCGGACAAATTATTTATGCAATGCTCAGAAACTTAGTTAATCTTGGGATTTTGACCTTTATCAGCCAATTCATAGTTTTGGAGAGAGAGAGGAGAAATATAGACTCATGTATATAGATCAAAGATCCTTTTCAAACAAAGCTGGACAGCAGCTGGGCTCAGTATCTCTTTGGGGTTTATTTACATTCTTGATTCTATGTTAATGATAAAGTGAACAAGTGTTTGATGCCTGTTCTGGCTGACAGTTGCCCAGGACTCCAACATTCCCTGCTGGATTCTCCCATATCACATCCTTCCCCTACAGATGAGGCTACATGCTCACCCACAGACTTCATTTGCCTGATAAGAATGTGTACTGAAATATCAGAGTCTTTCACTTCTAAGTTCAAGCAGCCCACCCGGTTTCTGTGAACGGCATTCATTGACTGACTCATATTAAGGATTGCCTGGCCCAGCATCTCAGTGCAGCTTCTCTCTGTTGTCTCCACTGTGCTCCACAGAGCTCTGGCCCTCACCTTCCATTTCTGCAGCCCAGGGTCACTGTGTTCTTTCTTTCTTTTTTCTTTTCTTTTTTCTTTTCTTTTCTTTTCTTTTCTTTTCTTTTCTTTTCTTTTCTTTTCTTTTCTTTTCTTTAATTTTCTTTTCTTTAATTTTCTTTTCTTTAATTTTCTTTTAATTTTCTTTTAATTTTCTTTTTTCTTTTCGATGAAAACAATAGATTCAGGCTGAGCTTTCTGCAGGCACATTATCATCTCAATGCTCTCCTCCTCCTCCTCCTCGAGAAATGTGCTGCAGAGACTTGTAGGGGTTTATTTCCTTTTTTGAGATCTGAGCCAAAGCTGAAGTCTCTTGATGTGTAGCCATCAAAGGCATTGAAGATAAATAACTCACAGTAGTGCTGGTAAATATATATCCTGCAGACTGTTACTCACTGCCTTATTGTTTCATGCACAGTGTTAAATGGGATTATATGGGAGCAGAAAGTTAAGCTTGCAGCAATTAAACTTCTAAATAGTTTTGAACATCAAGATTAAATATTTTCAATTTTATATTTATTTTATTAACATTTATTTCACTTATTAAATTAATTAGTCCTAAATCATTCTTAATCTAAATCCTTTCCACAAGTCACATTGGTGAGAAATTATGCCATAGCTTTTTGCAAGGCCCTACATACAGACAGTTGCAAACAGCACTTTTTTGAATAAATTTGTGACATCTCTTATGCGTTAATTTTTTTTATATGTTAGGGCTGCAAAGATTGTATTGCTGCTGAATCACTACTGCCAATCACAACAAATGACAAAAGTATTTTCCCAGTGGAAAAACAGCCAAATATTGGTACAATTTTTTAAAAGCCAACAGTGCATTCGCAGATCAGAATTACAGAGTATGTAAATGTTCTTTGCAAATCAGTTTGTATTTGACACTGACAGTCCCAGTGTCCTTTGTGGAAAACCCCACAAAGGGTTTTAATGTTTTTGCTCTGGTTCATACACTTTTGATCCACTCAATCTTAAATTAAATAACTAGATAGAAAAATTGTGCTACCCTACACAGAAAGGGTTTGGAAACCAACCTCTCTTCTCCTATTAGAAATAATCCCTTCACTTCATGTTTTGGTCTGAATGAGTGAGAAAACTGAGCTTGTTTTTTGGCTAAAAGTGTAATGTTTCCATTTCTGAAGTTTTTGTTGCAGTTTCCACTAGTTATGAACACCTACACCCCCAGAAAAAAAAAATCCTGTTTGAGGCTCTTCTGTGTTGTTTATACAGCATTTAAAATGTTATCAAATATTTCTTAACTTTTTTCTTTGCTTAAAAGCAGATTGTTTCAACCACTACTTCCTTATTTCTCCCTCCTTCCTCTTAACTCTTTAATAGAGAATCTCTATGTGTGCTTTACTCCTCCATTTACATTCTATGAATAAGTGAATCTGTGCATCCTTCCAATCAACTGGGATTATGAAAGCCAAGCAAACTTTAGGGTAGCTTTCCATTAGAACAGCAAGATAGAGTTGAAGAGTTGGCAACAGCTTTCTAGGAGTGGGGGGAGAGGTGGTGTCTGTCTCTTACCACTGAAAATCTTAGAGTCTGCTCATTCATCCTTCTGACAGAGTTTTATTTTGACAGTCTGCATCACAGATAGCATCATATTGTCACCACACAACACTAAAAATTTGATCATCTGCTGCTTTCCTCAAACCTTGTCCTTCACACTGATGCACCCCCATACCCACTGATAAGAGTTAGTCATGGCAGCAGTGACAGGATGTCACAAGAGATAGCTGAGGTCCTGTGCTGGTGCAAGAAGGTGTGTGTGTAATCTCCTCCATGTATGTCCTGTGAGCCTCATTCTGTTACAAAAACATTGGGTTGGTCCTTGCTCTGTGGCCAACCTGAGCCTTCCTGTAGCTCCATGAGCACAGCTTTCATTCTCACTGGAGTCCTTTTTCCTGGCCTGGCCTTCTAGGTATTTCCCTCTGCAATTGCCCCCCTTGGCAGGAAAACGTAGTCAGTGTAAGTATGGGATCTTTGTACTGTTCTTCTCCCATTCCAGCCAGGAAGGGGGAATGTGTAAATGATCTTAGCAAGACACAGAGCAAGTAGATATCTATACCCCTGTAGGCTGAAATACACCATCATGACATCATCCATCTAAACTACGCAGGAAATCAGGAAATTTTGTTCAATGAGAAAAAGCCATACTTCACCCCTGCCTGTCACAGGGAGAAAAGATACACTAACACTCAGCCAGGTGATTTGCAGTGAAAGCATCACTTACCAAACTCAGCCTCACACACTTCCATAAGTACCTTATATCTGCCTGGGAGAATGGTGCAAAAATGTGGAGTTGAATCAGGTAGGTTTTCTATACTGAATGTCTTTCCTAGTCTGCTGGGACAGGATATCTCTTCTCAAGGGGTTTAGCAAGACATTTTAACTCCATGGTTTGGAAGACTAATTGAGTGGCAGTACATTCTAGAAGACCTGCCAGGGTTCTTGAACTAGAGAAAAGCAACTGGGACTACAATAAAAGCAGAAAAGGCAAGTATTTTTATTTGACTGCCACTGATTCTTACAATAGAGGATGAAGACTATCCATCCAGTGCAGGACCATGCTCACCAATGGATGATTTAGGTAAGAGCATAAGAGATTCTTCTGCAAAAGGGGCATAAAATCAGGAGGCAGAGCAAAGCAAGTGTGCATTTGTGACTCACATTATATGCCTAGTATCAGGCCTCTGCATGTTCATATGCCTGACCTTCTTGCTGGTATCCACTCCATCCCTACACTGAATGAGAAAATTTTCATCACAGGTGGAACTTCCAGTTTCTGACCTTTATGCTAGCACTGAAAAAGGCTTTAGGGGCCCAAATACTCTTTTGTTGTCACTAAGTGCTAAAACTCAGGACTGAGGCTTTCAGCTGCTCAGCTTTTGCTAAAGGTGCCATTATTAAAACTATGAACCCCAGTCACTAAGCCCATATATCCTAATACCCA
This sequence comes from Brachypodius melanocephalos, assembly GCA_013398615.1. Classification (NCBI taxonomy): domain Eukaryota; kingdom Metazoa; phylum Chordata; class Aves; order Passeriformes; family Pycnonotidae; genus Brachypodius; species Brachypodius melanocephalos. Next base: position 50,181,704 of record VZSR01003803.1, read on the forward strand.
GCTCAGGCTGAAGGCCTGAAATGAACCACAGTTGTTGAGTGGGGGAAAGACTGATCCCTGTGCTGCATCAGTTTGAGAACTCAGTATACCATAAACTGCCAAAACACTCATTGGTATACATCCTCCATGGAAAGAAGCAAGATGTCAATGCCATATGCCCTTTAGTCCTGTGAATACTTAGGGCACTCCCTACATACAGACTATGGATGTTTACCTGGCGTGATTGGAACCAAGCATTCCTGCAGAAATGCATTAATCATAATGTTATTTGTCTACAACTTGTCTTTACTCCTGCAGCTCAATCTGTTCCAGGTTGCATGCTACCACTGGAATACAAATTCCATGGGTGAGAAAAAACTGTAGTGTTTCTTAAGTACTTGAAAGGAGAAGACATCCAAAATGCAGTTCCTATTTCAACATAATTTATATATTTTCTGTGAAGTAATAGAAAATCGTACTTCTTGATGGGGTGTGTAGGTTTAAATCTCATCACTCTGAAGAGAGAAATAAATTCATATTTCCCATATCCCCATTGTGTGATATTTAGGAAGTGTGAATACTACCCTTGTTGTTGGTTTGGATCCTTCTGGGTTTTATAAGATAAGACAGAGGCAGACATCTCATTGCAGCAGAAATTTAAGGGGTAATACCCCTTAAATTGTGGTTGTATCTAGAGGTCTCCTTGAAAGCCTCCACAAAGTGTCAAAAACTAAAGCTTTCTCAGAGATTAAGGCATTTCTGTCTAGCTTTCTTGCTGCTCAGTGTCCTGGTTTTCTGTATCTCATGGTAAAATGCCTAACTATGAGCTGATGAGGTGGGGACATCTCAGATGGGGCCATGGAAACTCCTCCAGGCAGGTGTAGAAACTTACATATTTACAACATGAGGCAGAGTAGGTGTGGATGGTGCTGCACTGGGCTCTCTCTGTGGTTTCATATTGTGTTTTAACTCTACTAGGTACTTGCTGCTCTACTGTGTCTTTTTTTTTTTTTTTTTTTTTTTTTTTTTTTTTTTTTTTTTTTTTTTTTTTTTTTTTTTTTTTTTTGGTGATTGAGCAAATCTAACCACAATCTCTTTTTACACCCAGTTTCTAAAGAAAGTATTTTGTCTGGTTTTCAGCTGAACTACTGCTTCACTAGAAGAACGAGGCATCAGAAATTCAGCATACAAAATAATACACTGATTCTGTAATATGAGGTATTCAGTCATTTGAGAACCAGACAATCATATAGTATCCTGCAGTTTGTGGAGATTTTTCCTCTTAGGATACCATTACACTATTATATTTCATGCAGAATAAAAAAAAAAATCCACTACCTCTAAATGATTTTTTTTAATTGATTAAGGAAGTCTCATTATATCATCATTTAAAGTTCAAGGAAGTGCTCAATTTCAAAAGCCATTTAAAATGTTCTCCTTAAAACTCTTGTAGCATTTACAAAGAAAGACACTAATATTCCTTGGACCATGAGCAGCAAGGTAACTGAGTTGTGTAAAAAATATTAGTATTATGTAAATAAAAAACTATATCAAAGTAGGAAAGTGACTTTTCGGAAGGGATTGAGCAAGTGAAAGAGAGCACTGGAATTGAAGATGTTCTGCTTATCATCCTCAAAAACACACCTACAGTCTTGTCTACCCTTGTCAATCCAGTCAACCCTCAGAAGAGACCTGATTCTTAATCATCTACCTCTTGTAACTGCAAGGAGGGTTTTTCACCAAGAGATACAAAGAAGTCATTAACATTTTCATCTCCTAATTGACATGGCTTTCTGCAGGAGAGATAATGAGGAAGCTCACTGTGAGTGTTGCCTTCAGTCCTCTTCATCCCGGCACTTCAGAAGCGGTTTTGGAGTGCCAGATCCTTTTACACAGCCATATTCAATAAGGTGGCTCCTTAATCTAGAAAGTCATGTGGCTTTGGATATGGTGGCATTGTGGGGAGGACACTGACATACTGGTCAAAGTATTGCTGCTGTGTTCTCATAGACAGTTTTGGCTGCAGGAGACAAGTTTGCTTTTGCTTTTGCTTTTGCAGAAGGGTGCAGGGAAACTAGTCAGGAATGCCACTGCTAAGGACTGATTCCTAAAATATTTGGATGCCTTCTGAGGACCTAAGGCAAAATCAGCATACTTTCCAAATGTTGTTTTTTATCAGGTGTGTAAAGAAATGAGGAGAAAAATCCCCAGAAAAAAACTCCTAGTTTTAATACAAATGGCAATGGCAAGGTGTTGCCATGTGATGTGACCTAAAAATAGAGCACTCATATGAACACATGTTCAGACTAAAAAGTACTCTGTCTTGTGATTAGTGTGACCATTTCAAAATATTTCCTGTTGTGATTGTATATCCTTTAAAAAGAAAAGATAAGTTTGAGCTGGTGAATTGCTAGGTCTTCTCTTTCTACTGGTCTTGGTAAAAAAAAAGGGATAGATTTCTCTTACATTAAAGAAACAGGTAAACAAAACTAAATGACAAGCCTTGAGGGTTTTGTGTAGGTTAGTTTACATCATGCTGTAACAGAATGCTCTAAAAACTACCAACCCACACAGTATAAACACAAGTAACTTTTACACGTAGTTTCTAGTACATCTAAGAAGCATCTATAGAGACGGTGTGGGAGTGAAGGGAGGGCTGAACTGAGGAAACTGCTTTTGAAAGTTGTTTCTTTGTGTGTGCAATTTTTTTAAAGAATTTCAGAGAATGGAAAGAGGAACCTATACTGAGCAGCTAGGCCTAACTTGTAAGAAACTTTCCCCACATCGTGTGGTGAAACATCTTTTATCACTGCACTCTTATCTTTAGTGTGTTAGCACTATGGTTTGCTCACCTTCATGGACGAATGGATGGATGGGGCTAGAAGGGATTCTGAGAATTTATTTTGCTTTTCAAGGCTCTTTTACAAAAATGCAAGGCATAACCTTTATTAAACCACAATCCTCAAGAAAATGGATTTATTTTAAAGCTTTAAGCTCCTTTTCCTTCTCTCACTTTCTCTGTATATTTATATGATGATAAAGCAATGTAAGAGAGAGAAACACACAGAGAAGAAGAAAGGAAACTAAAGTTGCTCTCCTGAAATGTACATTGCCTTTAGGTTTTTAGAAAGGTCTTTCTGAGATGTTAAAATAAAAAGGACTCAGGTCTCTTTCCTTCAGTTCCCTGAAAGAGCTTCAAAACACTGGCATTTTGCTTCATTTGCTTGCCAAACCACATTAACCTCCCCATAGACTGTCACAAGCACGGGTGACTGTCACAAGCCCAGGTGACCTCATCTTGCATGTCCCACCCAGCCCCACCGCTGCCGAGCTGATGCCACACAGAGATAGATGCTGGCTGGATGCCATGTGCACATGCACAAAGTGGGCCAAGGTTCCAGGGGATTTCAGCAGGGCTGGGAGAACAGAGTCTTGGCAGCTCTGTGGGAAAACCCTGTGATGGCTCTGAGCCCCTGAACTTCTTCATAAGCAAGCACGAGCAATGAGTCCTAAAACTGGCACTAAAGCTGGGAACTAAGTAATAGTAAAAGAACAGATAACCTCCACTACCCTCAGAAAGAGAAGTGAGAAAGTAGTTGGTATTGATGTTTCTTCACTGGGAGCTGGGGAGCAGGCTGCACTTTCAAAAGTAGAGACTTATCCTGTCTCTACTCCAAGGCAGCTGAGGGCATCCTTGGGGTTTCAGAAGAGCAGGTGGCTGAGGTGGTGGCTGGGGTCATATCTCAGCCACTGCCAAAGCATCAGGTGTCTGCAGCAAAGGAGCCTCCAGCAGCAATTCTCCTTCACCATCTATGGCACCACAGCAGAGCGAAAAAGAGAACCAAAACCTTTTGATAGGGAAGCCCTCATGAGAGCCCAGGTTTCAAGCTTGCCATTTGCTAATGATTCTCAGTTAAGCAGCTGAAGTTGTAGAAATTTATTTGCAATAGTCAGTAGCCCAAAGCTCTTTGGTGTCTCAACTGGAAGAAGGTGACCCCAGGTGAGTGCTCCTGCCACTGTGGAGACTCAGGATTAGCAAAGGCCTGAGCCAAAAGCTGCTAATCCTCATCTTGTGAGGAGCTCCACACTGGGTCTTGAACAGCTGATTTCCACAAGGAATCCCATTTGATGTGCCTGAAGACACACATTGCCAGAGTGTATTTTCCTAGCTTTGTTAGGGGTACTTGAAATGTTTTGTTTTTTCCATATTGTTTGCTGTCACAGCTGATTTTTCTATCCCAAGCACATTGCTGCCACATTTACCATCCTCATTAAGTGACTGATGCAGTCCTCAGTCACAGCCTTCAGCCCATGGAAATTTGGTCTTGTGTTGATGCAGCTGAATTGTTTACTGGATGTGACACAAAGCTTCCAAGTAATGCTGTAGTAATGATCCTGAAGCAGTATGGCACATTTTGGCAGGGCTATATCAGTGTGTGCCTTTGGCCATACCATTCCTAACAGTCACTTTCTGTCATCAGACTTCTCAGATGCCTAAATTAAGTCAGATTCCTGGCTGAAAACCAGGGCAATCATCCTCAGCATTTATAGACTTTTCATTTAACTGGTTTTTTTATGTATCTGGGATTTTTTGTGGCTCACTGTTTTATGTGACGTGCTTCACACACTTCACACGTAGCAACTGTTTGTCTGGTTCCTTCCTGGACTTTATTAACACCTTTTCCTGTCCTTTTCATTAAGACTGCAGAGGATTTAATAACATTCCCACCACTAAATATATGTCATCCTGAGCAATGCACTTTTCTGTTCCAATTGGCTCTCTCTAATTTTTAGTTTAAAAACTATAACATTAATTTTCAGTAACAGAAACATTGCCCTATTTTAATTTAGGTCAAGCTATACTGGTGATTTAGGTAATTTAGGCCAAACCTGATGGCACCATCTGCACCAAACATTTCCTTTATTCTTAAGTGCATCTATATAATTTTTCTATGTATCTGTTGTCAAGTTACACTCTGAATATGCAGAAATGTGGTAATACTTCAGATCACATCACTTAGAGATCTCTAGGGCTCCTAATAGCCCAGATTTTGTCTCCAAAGAACTGTCTCCTGGTGCTTTAGTGTTATATGCATCTTATTGAAGCATAACTGTCCCAGTCATCAAGATTGCCTTAGAGCAGAGTCCAGCTGGCAGCCCATTGCTAGGGGTGTTCCACAGGGGTCAGTACCGGGTACAGCCTTGTTCAACTTATTCATCCATGACCTGGGCGAAGGGACAGCCTGTGGCCTCAATGATTTTGATGGTGATGCAGAGCTGGGAGGAGTGGCTGATACACCAGGCTGCTGTGCTGTCAGCCTGAGAGGCCTGGACTGTCTCACCCACACAAACCAGCTGCAGAATGTTTGACTTTCATAGATAGCATTCATTACAATAATGTATCAGCATATATCTGACTACAGTTAGGGCACTTATATACTCTTATATACTTCTGCAAGCAAAAAGTATGTTAGACAAGGATAGAATACAATTTCTCTCTTATTTATGTGTTTAAATTAATTAAGTGCAAAGAGGACTGGAGAGAAGACCAAACCCTGAATACCATGGCACTTGGAGTCAGGTTCAGCTGAAAAGCTGAACTTTGACTTCCTGTCTCACCTGTACTTGAGGATATTAAGAGAAGTGAAGCAGATGTGGTTTCAGGCTGCTACTCCTGTTTTAGCTCCTTTTATTAGTGTATAGCTCAGGTGGTCACAAAGATACTGGACCAAAGGTGAAGCTTTTCTTAGAAATCTTCTCCCTTTTTTCCCAACTTTATAACCTCTACTTCTTGTATGTTAGCAGTCATAACTGCTAACATAGCTCTAACTGGTATCAAATGGCCAAGCTGAGGAGAATTCAAGAAAAAGTGTTAAGTCATGGAGAAGATAATAATTATGTTGGCTCTTTGCTCCTTCTTTCTGTGCATATATGATGCTGCATTTAAAACTACGTCATATCTGCTCCTGTAGTCTGCTGTTTCTGCACAGGTTCCTGTTACCTGTGCACTGTGCCTTTGGGTAGATGAGCTCTGCACTGTTCAGGCACTTGTGAGTCCATATTGTGCCTTGTGCCAGCCACAAGCAGCACAGCTGCAGTTATTGATGCTCAACAAAGCTGTGAGCTTCTGCAGAGAAACCAATTTTCAGTTCTTTCCACGTGTGAACAAAGTGATTTTTTACAAGCTTGGAAACAATGTTCTCGCTTCTACCTATGAAGCACAGAGCTCTGAGGTGCTGTGCATACAGCACACTGAGCTGCCTCAGGCTTCACTGTGAGCTGCATGAACACCAGACCTGCAGGACTGCTCCTGAGATAATTGCATCCTGGTCACGCCATTGGGCCTCCATGGATGATGTGATCATAATTAAAAGGCAGAATCAGCCAGGGTACCCCATGACTGTAGCTTGAATGCTATTGAATGGTGTTGGCAATTGGTTAAAAAAATGAAGAAACTTTTTTTAGCAGAGAACCACAATCACTTATACGTGACCATATACATGAGCAAGTGAACATCACTCCAGAAAAATACAGCTCATATACAGCTCAGTAGTACAATTCACATTCTGAGCTGTGACAATAAGCAGTAAAAGAAACTGGGCAAAAGAAATAGTTGTGATAGTGCAAGATTTCTCATGGAGATGACCTGAGGTGAGCCCCAACCACCAGTCCCTTCAGGACCAGCTGAAAAGGAAACATTGCCCAAAGTGCTGGGGAATGAGCTCACATTTCCCACTGCCTTGGATTGCATACATTTCTACCTCCCAGTCCTTTGTCAGCCCAGGCACAACTCTCCTCCTGAAATATATGCAGCCACCTATTTTCAGTGGGTATTGACAAGAGGTGCAGGAGAATGGCTGAGTGCAATATCAGTTCCAGTCACACCAAAGTGCCTCCAGCAGCCAATTTTTGTATCAAAGCCTTTCAGTAAGATGTACAGTGTGACAGGAAGTAATGCTCATTCTGTGTATCTGCTCCTCTTACCCTTTCAGGAGCAGAGAATAAGATATGCAAGAAATCTGCACAGTCACATCAGTTTAGCTCCTACAGAGCTCCTGGTTCTGTATTTTTCAGCCAAGACTGTTTTCACTAGAAGTGATGAGAGAATTACTCCAAATTGACATGAGAGTCAGGAGAACGCTCAGGAGTTCACTGCCAGAACATTGCAGAAGGCACCTGAGGGGAGAGCAGTGGTCAGTCCATTCCATGGTCTGCCAGTAAGGGCTAAATGACATGGGCTGAACAAGTACTGCAGCAGGACCAGAAGAAGAGAAAATAACTTTTATTCTGAGTCCTTATGATCATGTAAAACTGTAGACTTTGACACACAGGTGGAAGAAGGTGGATATGGGTAAAACAACGCATTTGATCCTGTTCTGTGCCAATTTATTTTCACACAAAAGTTGACCTGGTCATTTAAAAGTAGCAGCTGAGAGATCCAAGTGTGAAAGGGGTCAATTATGTTTTAGTGAACTAGCTGACAGATTTAGATTTAGATTCTTTAGATTCCAGGCAATTATGGGCCTCCAGAAAATCAGGATCTAAATCAACAGGATGTTTAAAGCAGGCTGGAATCAGCTTCAAACACCTGCATTTACTGTGGAAGTGACTACATATGCAAATACTGCAGTCACTGGAGATCTGCCCTGTACAGTAAACACTTTCCAACTTACCCTAAAATAGATACTTAGATTTCTATGGCTGATAAATCCATAACTGTAGCAAAGAACAGGCAGGAAAGGCCACCCATACCCAAATCCTGCCACTTAGTACTACTGCTGTGGAAAAAGTTTTGCCTATTCATATAGAGCTTAATAGGAGGAGCAACAATTCATCCTGTGTTTTTACAAGTCACCAGTTGTTATGGATCCAGCACAGGCTTTTTGGGACACATCTATTTATCTAGGAGGTAGAAAGATGTTTTGAATCTACTGACACTAACCACTAGAAATAGTGGCAAAAGGCCCATCCGAAGACAGCTTATATGTTCAACCAAGTTATTTGATACACCCCTACAAACATTGCTTCCAATTTCTGGCCCCGGTATGTTATATGGCTGTTAGAATTATTCTATGTTGTTTGCTCAAAACATTTCCCAAATACCACACCAAATTATCCTTTCAGGTACCCCTGCAAAACTTTGTGGCCTGTCCTGTTTATGGGCTCCATCATAAGCTAAATTGATCAACAGCTAAAGACTGTCATATCCTTAGTGCAAGTATGAGAAAAAACATCATTCGAGGGTCTTTTTTTGGGGTTTTTTTTTGTTTGTTTGTTTGGGTTTTTTGTTTTTTGTTTTGTTTTGTTTTTTTTTTTTTTTTTTAATTTTTATCTCTAAACATAATCTTCAAGAGCACGCAGCAAATCCACCTCAATTCCTTTGTGGACTGATTAGGAGAGGAAACACTTGAAGAGAGCTTCACAGAAAAGAGATGGAAAGATAGAAAATAGAGATTCCAAACAGAAGATGATATAGATATAGATATAGATATAGATATAGATATAGATATGCTTATACATGTGTATATTTATATATACATTTGTTGCTGTAAAATGCCAGTTTGAGCACACGGATTCAGTGTAAGACTACCAAGTTTTTGAAGATTGAGGGATTCTCTGTTAGGAATCTGTCATTGTCTACCACAAATGCCTTGTGTCAACAAACTGTTAAATTCTTTTCCTGGAATTTGAGGTCAGAAGGGAAATGATTGACTACACTTTTTTCCTCTGACCCTCACAACAGCTATGTGAGGCAGTTACTTGTAAAGGGAAGTAGTTGATGACCAGAAGCCATTGTTTGTCAATCCTGGATACAGACAATATTTAAAAACTTAAAGATATAGAGGAAATCAGTTCATGTGTTATTTAAATTTTAACTAGATCAGGCAATTTCATCAAAGTTCTATAAAAACATGTATCTTCATCTTGTCATGAGTCAAGGCCAAAGGACCTGCAGGAGAGCCCTCTGGCACAGGATAACTCCACACAATGCAGGATGTCTGCCAGAGGAGTTAAAGGTGGATTTACAAGCTGATTGTTCATGGCCTTGCACCATCTGACAAGCACTGTGATCCATTTAAGTGAAGCTTCCCTGCCAGGAATCAGCAGTTTCAGGAACTGCTTCATGGCTCTTCCTCCCTGTGCAAGACAGCATGGTTTCACCCAGAGGAAAGTTACCTTGTGCTGTTGGCAAATATGAGTGTGCCTATGATCACAGAGGGCTCTACATCCCATGGAATGAGTTCCTGAGCTGATATGTTGAACTCTTCTGTTGCCTTAGCTTTGCTAATCCTTTTAAAAATATCAGTCTTCAAAAAATTAAGCTTACAAAGCCTGCTTATGTAGGAAAGATCAACATATATATAATATTGTAGCTATTAGCTCCTAAATTGGAACCTCTTCAAATCTGGTTTAGGATGCTTACTCTGACTGAAATTTAAACCAGCCTACAAAATTTACCAGTGGAGTTATACAACTTGGGTTTCAACTGAGCTAAGGTTTTGTGCACAGCATTTTCATAAGCTGACTTGTGCACTGATAAAGAAAACTGCAAACTGCTTTATTTTGTAATCTAAGTAGCACTCAGACTGTAAAATCATGCTTCAGATGCTAAGAGTTTTTGTCAATACTGGCCCACAGTATACTATTTCCAAGAACCTGACTACTACAGAAAAAACCTTTTTTAAAATTTTAAAGACCACATTGATGAGTTTCACTCTGAACTGGCTCATTGGCACAGATGACAGTGGCTGTGTTCATGCAAATCTTACCTAAATTAGGGTGAATGTTGCTAACACCAGCAGAGAATCCTGACTTTGCTGATTTATACTTAGAAAAGGTGAAGGTTCAAGTGAACTAAAATTCAACTATCAGCAAAACTGCCTAGTCCAGGACAGACACAGGAAATTTGAAAGTAGATATGTACATTTAATTTTACTACTCGGCTAGTTCTGAAGATTTGGTGCAGTACTTGCTTGTGGAGTTTCTTTGCCTCTCATCTGTATATTAAAATTTCACAGTAAGAATTTTTTGGTTCAATCATGGAAAGGGCTTGCTTTTACTCTGTCAAGCTGGAGAACAGAAGCACTCCCTAGTAGGCAGAAATGACAGCATTATTTTTCTCCACTTTTGAATAAAGTCATTTTTTCTCCACATTGATAGAGCTAACAAGCTCTTACAGGTAGAGGTATGCACTCCTCCATTACATGAAAGCTGGTAATGATTCTTTATTTTCTTGCTGAAAAAACAGAGGTTTTTTTACCTCTTAATGTGAAATCCTTGTGAAGAGAAGACACTCTTGTTTTACCTTGTCCTGATGGTTTGAGGTCAGAGATATAACCACCATAGGGTTTACTTTGACTGTGTGTTCTAAGATAAAGACTGACATTTGTCTCTGAAAGAGTTTTTGATTAATATAATGAGTATAACTTAACTTTTTCATTGTAAAAAAATGTCCACTTTTGCAGTGAAGGTATACATATAACCATATGTTATACTTACGTCCTTTATCTGAGTGATCTTTGGTGAAACAAAAAGAAATAAAGAACAGTTTTATTTTTTAAAGCTAAATGGCATGGAAGATCAGGAATATCAAAGCTACTTAGATGCTTTCAGTCTTGTTTTCTTTGCTCAGTAATACTTGCACACACAAGGGCACAGAGTGTAGGAGTGTCATTTCCCAAATGTATTTCTTCTTAAAAGAAGGTAAGCTAAAACATCAAATGATGCCTTTGTGATAACATAACTACAGGCTTGGCAACAGTTTCTGAGCCTTGTAATAATGATACTCAGAACAAAACAACAGGAAAAAAAATCAGCTAAAAGATACAAGGAAGCCCAAACACAAAGAAATTTCTTAGAAGACTTAGGTTCATGTCTTCACTGAGTGAATCAAACTCTTGGTCTTTGGAGATGTAGAGATGTAGCAGTGCAAGCTAAAATTTGCATGAAAGTTTATTGCAAGAGTGAGAAAGAACCATCAAGACAAAACCTGCAGCCTCTTTCGATAAGGCCCATGTTCAGTTTAGGAAACATTCAGACGGAGATGGACTCATTTACATTCCTCAGTTTGGTGAGCTTGAACATTTGCAGAAGTGTTTCTCTGAATCGCATGAATGATGCTTTAGGAACTGTACTTGAGATGTGTTACCAAATGGCACTTTTTCTTCTTGTTCTTCATACTAAAACCCCTACTTTATTTAAATATCAAAGTGTTTGTCACTTTTCCCACAGCTCAAGATTACTGACTCTTGGCTCTTTACCTTCCTGACTCAGCCTACAACAGAAATTAAGCATTTGTTTTACTTGATTTTACTTGCTTCTGTCATTTCAGTAGTAATTCAGACAGTCCAGGAGGGGTTGAAAACCCAGAAGGAACAGTCCGTACTGAGAACCCCTAAGTTTTCTCTAATTTTATCTACCATTAGGTAGACATAAACTATCCTAACCCTTTAGCTCTTGTTACTGCTTTGTAATCAAAGTAAGTAAAGTGGGTAAAAAAAAAAAGTAAAATAAAAATATACTAAAAAGTAGTCTTTAAAAACACCCAAAATATATTCTTCTGGTACACTTGCATTGATGAAAAAACTATTAATAGGATTTTTCTAAGTGCTTACAATAAAATCTGTGCTTTCACTTTGCCTCATTCTAAACCCATTTAGATGAAATGCAATTGAGATGAAATCGCATTTCAGCATGTTTTTCCTCTAATCTGAAACATGCCATCCTACATTCTTCAGCTAGAAAGGTGTCTCTCTAAAAATGTAACAATATTAAAGAATTTATGAAATAAAAACTTGTTTTCCTTATGCAATAGTGCTTTTACAGGTAGTGAACCAAAAATTATGAAACACAATAGGTTTTGAAAGCCTTTCTGCTGCATGATATTTTTAAGAGTTATTTTTTCATCTCAAATCACAAAGCAAATCTCAAATTTTTTATAAAGTGGTAATTGCCATTTTGACTTTGCTCACGGACTTTTCAGTCTTTTTCACAGGTGCACTTGACACTGACAACAGGAAGACAGCAGATGTAAGAGAGAAATCACACCATCTTAATTTAGCAGTTCTCTAAAAATAGAGACATCTCTACTGTTACTCTTCCACAGCAAAGAAATAAGACAGATATCTTGAGATTTTTTTTACTGTTTGATTTTCAGTACACCTTTAATGTTTTATTTATCATCTTTTGACAGTTGAAGGGAAAGAAATTCCTGTTCCTCTCAGAAAAGCATTAAGCAGCTGTCACCTTAGCTTATGGTTGCAGCTTGGATGAAAACCTGATGCCACTGAATTTCCAAGTGAGTTTTCTGTGCAGAGTGCCACGAGCCAGGGAGTAAAAAGAGTAGCAAAAAATCCTACATGGATTTAGCAAATATTACTCCAGAGGCTTAGTACTTAATATGAGACTAATATACATTCATCTACTAGATGTTCCAGAAATCAGGCAAGCAGAAAAGGTTGACATTTCTCCTTCTATGTCACAAGCTTGAGGACTGATGCAAATGTCAATAGGACTGGATCACGTCACTCAAAGGATCCTTACTGAGTTTTCATTTCGGTCTGTCTGTATGTCCATTGGTCTGTCATATTTTAAATATAGATCTTCCAAAATTAAAGCAAAACCATGTATTTCTAACAGGGAAATTTATGTAACAGATCTATATTTTTAAAAATTATGCATAAGAAGCCATAGCTTGGGGTGTATGTTTTAAAATCCATGCAAGTTTCACTGATTTGAATTCTGTTGGAAACCTGAAATGGAATGGAAAAAACTCATAAAATGTAAGAGGAGTCTAATTCTAAACCTCTAAAGAGAGATTGTCTCTTGATGTATTACATTTTCAAATTAAACCACAAGAGACAGACAGAGACTGTGGGTGCAGTGGGGGAAGGTCATAGTTACCCTGAACAAGAAGAAAATGTAAACACAGCATTAACTAAACCCCAACAGACACACCCATGGGAGCAGTGAAGTATTTTGAAATGGTACATTGTGGTTCCAGCAGCTTAACCTGGTGTCGTGGTTTCACCTTAGCCAGCAGCCAAGCCCCACAGTCGCTCACCTCTCCCACTAGCCAGGACTGGGGAGAGAATTGAAAGGGTAAAAAGAAGAAAAACTGTGGGTTGCAACAAAGACAATTTAATAAGGAAAGCAAAAGTCATGCACACAAGCAAAGCAAAACAAGGAATTAATCTGTTTCCCACGGGCTGACAGATGTTCAGTCATCTCCAGGAAAGCAGGGCCCCATCACATGAAAGGGTTACTTGGGAAGACAAACACCATCACTCCAAATGGTTCTCCCTTCCTCCTCCTTCCATCTACTTTATATCCTGGTAATGATGTTGTGTAGTATGGAATATCCCTTTGGTCAGTTTGGGCTACCTGTCTATGTCTCCTCCCAGCCTCTCCTGTACCCCTAACTTCCTTGCCAGCATGGCACTACAAAAAGCAGTGTGGCAGCTCTGTGTAAACCCTGCACAGCAGTTACAAAAATATCTCTCTATTGTCAACTCTTTGTTCAGCACAAATCCAAAAAATAGTCTCTAACCAGTCACTGTGAGGAAAATTAACTCTATCCCAGCCAAACCCCACACATCTTGGGCATTTAAAAAGCAAATCATTACAAGTAAGGGTGAATCAGAGCAGGAATTTCTTCTACTCTGGGCTTTCCTGACAAAGAATTCAGGATTAAAACATGAAAGAAATGGCAAAAGGAAAGATGAAATTGGGAGGAGGATTTTCTGTACTCCACATTTCTTCAACTTCAAGAGGCTACTCACCCTCAAGAATGACATGCAACATCAGCCTTGTGTACTTTGCATGCCCCCTTCTCCCCTGCAGAAGACTGTAAAGGAACCACCCATCATTCTTCTTCTGCTCACTGTGATGGACATCATCATTACTAAAAATGATGTCAAGGAGACCTACCCTTTTTGGAAAGCCCTTGTAGGCACATAATCAGTAAGTCTGGGGTCTTTTAACTCTAATTCAAAAGGTGCCTACATTTGAAGACACTTATGTTTTACTGACAATAGTGTTCCACAAGTGCATAAAATTTGCCTTTAGTCAGGCCATTAACACTGACACTGTTTCGTGTTCGGCAGCGTGCATTTTTTATCTCCTTCTTATCAAGATGTTCTGTCAGAAAAAGCAAGTACAGAAGAAAATACGTTTGAGATCAACACAAACCAAAATGTGAGACATATCAGGTAGCTTTATGACCAGTGTGACAGATTTAAAGGAAATTTTCACCTATATTCCTACCTTCCCAAGTACCTGTAATTTCTAGAGGAATAGCATCTAGGGGCCTGTGATAGCAAGTATCTTTCACTATATTATTGGAGCTCTGTGGTAACTCTGATATAGACAACAATTTCATGTTGTTTTTTTTTTCAAGTTAGCCTGAAAAATGAAAAATTAGTTTCATTCTTGGCAGAACTCCCCTGACAAGGACTGAACTTCATTTGCAACAGATTTGGCTCAAAGGGCTTTTTGCAATTGTGCTCATCTGATGATCACTTCACTACTTGAAACATGCTTTCTCTGTGACATGTGGATGATATATGTACATCTCTGACTTATTTGCAGTTCCTATTTGCTTGTTCCTGTATCTGGGATTCCAACAACTCACCTGGAAGCAACAGTAATGATTTTGATACTGATACTGACTCTCACCACTTCTGAACATTTTAGCTGACATTGGAAGCACAATGTCAACTAGATCAGATCAAGAAGAAACCTCAATAAGCCCCCACTGAGCTGCTTGCTGCTGTAGCTGTACCTTTTTCTGGATCTGCACTTGGGTTTTTCTGAGATGATTCTCTCTTTACTGCACTGCAACCTCCAGTAGAGACTTCATATTTGTCAGGTCTCAGGAACCATCAATAGCTCAGAAAGCAAGTTTTTCAGTAAAAGCCTCTCGCAGGAACCACAGTTTTTGCCAGAATGGTTATTTCCAGTGGTTGAGTTTCCCAGCACCATAGGTTGGGCTCTTTGAGGGACTGACTGGTTACACTGTTCATGGCCTATGACCACATAAATTAAAGCTCTTTTCTAACAAGATATGAGGTTAAGTGATGCCAACTGGCACCTATGTTTTTCAATCTAACCTTCTACATTGGGGCTGTCTTGCAACAAGATGCTCGGAATAAACCATGCAGCTGATGAGAGTCCACAAGCAGGTCTGCCTGAACCCACTCTCTCCCTGTTAATAAGTAGAGATGTGCCCACAGTTATTGGCTGACTTGGCCTGGCACCTCTTCAGCCCTTATTGTAACTCTTCACTGAACCTACTCTAGATATATCCTCTGCCTTTCTGGGCATTTGTTGCCATTTCTTCACTTTTTCAATGCTATACTTCTGTGAAATTTCCTCCCTGTACTTACAGCTTAACGAAAGCAAGCACACACATTGAGATGTGGGTTCTTTCCTGCAGCAGCTGAATGCTGCTATGTTGCTTAAAATAAATTGGCTAAACCATGAGCTATTGCATCTGCCAAGAAAGATTTATGTAAACCGGACAGTGAAAGCATGGGGCTGCTTTGCAGACTGCAAAACTGAAACTAATTTTGCAGAATTACAGATTGTGCAAATAAGACAGCTGCAAACAGAACATGTTTAAATAACTTATATTTTGCAGACACTGAAGCTCAATAGTCTTCTTCTTGGTAGAAGAGGACTTCTCCAGCCTGTAAACCAGTCCAAGCAATTTCAATCTGTCCCTGGTTCTCATGTTTCTTTCCTTATATTCTATTATAGATATAGCAGGAGTCATTGAACGCATGTTCTCCTTTCCCTAAATTGAAAAAAAGAAGAAAAAAAAAATTAAAATCTGGCCCTTACTTGAAATGGATCACAGATTAGTTGGAGAGGGGAAAGGGTCAGAAGACACTGTGCACTAAAGAAGTCAAGGTCATGACATCTAGAGTAGACACAATGGATTTAGCTCATGGAGAATCTATGGACTAGGGGTCTCATGCAGACATCAATTGAATTTCAACTTCTGATATGTGATTTTCTTTCTGTTACAGTAACATAGGAGGTGCGATAATGAACAGACTACAGAACAATCTGGACAGTGGGGATTGATGGGCCAAGGTCAATGGTGTGAGGTTCAATAAGGCAAAATGCCAAGTCCTGCACTTGGGTCACAAGAACCCCATGCACACTACAGGCTTGGGGCAGAGTGGCTGGGAAGCTGCTCAGTGGAAAAGAACCTGGGGATGCTGGTTAACAACAAGCAGTGCTATGATTTAATTGACATGGTGGTGTCTGATCAAAGGTTCCATGATCTTGGAGGTCTTTTCCAAGCTTAATGATTCTATGATTCTAAGTATCAGAAAACCATTCAGCAGCAAAAAGTAGCTGTCCCAAGATAGGAAGAAGTCAGACTGGTAAAAACATTATGAAAATTTGGAGGGAAGCTAGAGTTTTCAGAATTAATTTTAATTTTTTTTCAGTGCATTCAAGGAAAATCTGCCAAATTAAAGAAAATTTTTAGTTGATTAATATAGGATTTATGTCCTTAATTTATGTTTTGATTTTTTTTTTTCACTTGGCATTTCTTCCCTAGGTTTTCAAGCCAAATGTTCATTATATGATCCAGCTGGCTTACAGGGATCAACAACCCACTTGAGAATAATGGTTAAAAACGAATCCCACCTGGATGCTTTGACGCTGGCAATGCTGCAGAATAAAACAATCTCCATCACTCTCCCAATTGTGTATGCAGTGGTAGCTGCGGTCAGCATCCCTGGTAACTTGTTCTCCCTTTGGGTGCTCTGTTGGCACATCAAACCCAAAACACCTTCTGTTATCTTCATGATCAACTTAAGCATCACAGATCTGATGCTGGCCAGCTGTTTCCCCTTCCAGATTTCTTATCACCTCCAAAGCAATCACTGGAGATTCGGCAAGACCCTTTGCAGCCTTGTGACTGTGATGTTCTACTCCAACATGTATTCTTCCATACTGACCATGACCCTTATCAGCATGGAGCGATACGTGGGTGTGGTACACCCCTTGAAGTTGATCAAGTGGAGAAGAAAAAGATATGCCTTGGCTGCCTGCCTAGCTATGTGGATTTTCTTGCTACTAGCCTTCTACCCACTAGAAAATTCTGACCTGACCTATGAAGTGAAAGAATTAGGGATTATAACCTGTTTCGATGTCCTAAAATGGGATATGCTACCCACCTTTGCAGCTTGGGTAGCCTTTCTCCTCACTTTATTTGTTGTGCTATTCCTGATCCCTTTTGTCATAACAGTTGGATGCTACATTGGTATCATTAGGAAGCTAATTCAGACATCAGGTAGATATGGTAATAGGCAAAAGACTAGATCCATATACCTGGCAACAATTGTTCTTCTGTCCTTCATCACTTGCTTCGCACCCAATAACTTTATCCTACTCGCGCATATGATCAGCCGCCTATTCTACAGCAGCAGCTTATACCCTGCCTACAAGCTCACCTTGTGCCTCAGTTGCTTCAACAACTGCATAGATCCCTTCATTTATTATTTTGCATCAAAAGAATTTTACCAGAAATTCATGCAATTGTTTCGACCTAAAGCGCTGCTCAGTGACAGCTTAGAAAACAGAAGGGAAAGTTTATTCTCTGGCAGGACCATGTCAGCCAGATCGATGTCAAGTGGACCTATGGATGGGTTAGATGGAGAAAAGGTCAATTTGCAAAGGCAGGAAAGTGTTTTTTAGCTTTAGATATTCCCAGAAAAAAGAGACCTGTGAAACCCATAAGTAGATACAGAAAACATTTCCTTTTGAATGGCCACACTCAAAATACCTTGCTCCAGTAACAGAACTCAAGCTGTAATTAAATTGAATTTCAGAATTTTCTGGTCAGAAATGGAAAGGCTAAAGGAACTGAATTTATTCAAGAAGGCACTGAAGCAAATCAAACAGTGTTAGCCTGGAAATAGCCTTGCATAAGACCGAGGGATAGGTTTAGAACCGTTACTCTCAGGTTGTATGATAGTTAACCAAAGACTCGTGATTCTTAGTGAACATGAAATATTACTGTGCATAAGTTAGAGCATAAACCAAAACTGGTTTGGGAGTAGAGGGAGTTGTTTTTCTACGCAATGTGCTAAGCTTTGTTTTTGTTTATGGTTTTTTAAATTATATTTCTTTCTCTCTTGCTGTATTTTTATAAAAGAAATAATAAAAATAGCATGGCATTTTACCATTGATGCATAATGCACAGCCACTGTGAAATCACCACAACACTCACCCAACTGCTTATGAGAGTCAAATCACACTGACACTTGAAAAGGTTAGGTTGACTCATATTATTTATTTGAATCTTATACAGCAAAACATCTCATACAATGAAAGGAAAGCTAACAACATTTGCAAATACTTCTGCATTTCCTGAAATTATTAATTTCTCGGGACTGTGGAGAGCAGTTTATTTAAGGAAACAGACTTTCCCACATTAACCTATTACAGTACCAATGCTGCTTGTATGTGGTTAGTATCAAACTAACCAATTGGTAGTATCAAGCTACCAATTCACTGTAGGCTAACCACAGAAGAACCATCTCCCTCAGCAGAATTTAGCTTTACATAGTGCCTGGGGAGTGAGTTTTTCTTCCTTACAGAGATGGCATAGATTATAAACCAGATTTTCAGCTGGATAAATGAAAATTCAACCACAGACTAGAGAGTGATTCTGTGCCAGCAGAAACCAGCTGAAAACTTTTCCTGACAGCCAGATGTCAGAAACGGATTTCTTTCACACAGACAAGAAGAAAGAAGAAAAGAAAGAGGAAAATAGGCCTTGAGAATGGGAGCTCAAACCAAACACCCTCAAAATAAGCTATGGCAGGTGGGTTGAGCAGTCCTGTGTTTGGAGCCCTCCTCTGAAATGTCTTTCTACAGCTTGTTTGCAAATTCCATGCCGTGTTTAATTCTTCTCACATCTCAACAACTGCCTGTGTGCTTGGAAAGACAACTGCTACAGAACATTCACTAGGGACAGAAGAAAGATAAGTTTTTCCTGTAGTATTTACAGCTTTTTACCTACATTTGACCCTCATTGACAGAGGAGAGACACAAACCACCTGAGAAGACCAGACAAGTCCCCCACACAAGCAGGAAAAAGCTACTCCATATCCTTTCGCTGCACCACAACTCCATCCAAGACTGAGGAGGAAGCTGTCTGCAGCCTTGTGGATAGTTGGTTCAGACATCTCATACTGCACTGATTCCTGAGCTCCTGTGCCTAAGTAATAGGCAACACCCAAGGCCCTTAAAATTTGACATTTTTCTTTGGATATCTCATGATTAAAAAACAATTTTCCACTACTAATCACCATAAATTTCTTCACAGTGGAGGGTGGAAAACCACAACACACACAGCGAGATATTTTAGTGTCCTATCGTCTGCTAAAGTATTGTCAGTTTTTGGAGCAGAATAAATGTGTGTGGACCTAGCACTACTGTTTACTGTTTAAAGCCAATGTGAACATTCAATGCTTTGTGGCCTTTAACAGTGTTAGTTTTAATCGATCTGCACATTATCTGTGTATAAGGCCAACCTAAGTGGTATGCAACACCTAAACCCTCCCATCCATCCGCCTGGAAGCTACTATTCACTTTCACATGATTTCCACTTTCTCACTATCACAATTGTTTAATTGTTTTCCACATTTTGTTGTGGCAGAAAAGTTTTTGAAGTTTATACTGAAATTTCTCTATTTTTTCTTTTTCTGTAACATGGAAATATTTTTACATTGAAAGCCTTTACTTCTCTGACATCTAATGCAGACTTTGTTTTATCTTGAACATGGTCCTCAAGTGCATAGTTCCTCCTAAAATATGCTGCAAAGTGCTTGAACTATAACTGACACAAAATAGAGCCAAAAGTGTAGAAACTTTGCACTTTGGACATCAACTGCTGTATTTTGAAAAATAGTGAATTTCTCCTTTTTCAAGTGAGAAAAGATGTTCACAACTGACTGAAAATATTCTCTCCAGTCTCATCCAGCTCTTCATAACCCTTCATGTCTCTTCTGAAAATGTTTAAAAAGGAACAGGAAGGTTGCCTCATTTGAGTACACTGCCATTTCAACTAACTAGCCTATAATTAGCTCAGATTCCTGTTTGGGTCAGTGGGACTGTTTCTTGAGAAAGGAATATAAAAATGAACACATCAACAGCAAGGTTTCAAGTTCAATGGCATATACTGTGAAGTCTTGGAGAGTTTTTATTAGAGAGGAAGAGAATAAATTATTATTAAAAGAGGCCCATCATGCTGTTCTTTGATCATGGAATTATATTCTTCTGGAGCATCATAAGAATAATGGCTTCTACCCTCCTTGATCAGTAAGTTGACATCTATATACATATATACATTTAAATGTGCATTGCAATTTGTAAGGTTATTGAAAAGTTCATGTCCATATTATGTTCAGTTTGGGGAATATGGGCCCTGGGCAACTTGCTTACTTGTAAGCATTACTGTGTAGTTGATGTAATTTTACTGAAAAAACAAGAATGCAAAGGATTCTGTTTGTTTCGGGGGTTGGAGTTTGTATTTTGTTTTTTTAATTACTGTATAGAAATTTAACCTATGAATGTGCTTGAACTTTTTTGTGTATATAATGTTAATAATAAATAAAGCACATGATTTAAGATTCAGTCCCATGTTTTTACCTGCCATATGTGAAAAACTTCCA
The DNA here is from genome assembly GCA_013398615.1 of Brachypodius melanocephalos. Classification (NCBI taxonomy): domain Eukaryota; kingdom Metazoa; phylum Chordata; class Aves; order Passeriformes; family Pycnonotidae; genus Brachypodius; species Brachypodius melanocephalos. The sequence continues at coordinate 50,202,382 of VZSR01003803.1, forward strand.
AACATAGAAGAGGGTAGGGAAATCAAGTTACGAAATAAAATTAATCTGTTTCTCCTTGTTATTGTGGAATTTTTTTTAAGTTTTTCTCAGATATTTTTCCAGGATAGATATATATATTAGAAGTTGGCATTGTCATAGACCCTTCACACAAATTTTAAAGGTATCAATACTTTAATGAGATGTTGGCTAACTTAAATCCTTCTCCTTGCCCAATAGGTGCACCGATACATACATTTTTTAATTTCTGAGCATTTCTGAAGGACCCTAGCAGTCAGAGCCTGTCTCCCTGCCAGCCTGGAGCAGGGCATTGGAGGAAACTGGGAATGGACAGTCAGGGTCAGTAGTCATGGAGTCATAGAATCATAGAATATATGAAGTTGGAAGGGACCCACAAGGATCATCGAGTCCAACTCCTGGCCCTGCATGGGACACCCCAAGGGTCACACCATGTGCCCGAGAGCATTGTCCAAACACTTCTTAAACTCTGTCAGGGTGGTGCTGCGACCATTTCCCTGGGGAGCCTTTTCCAGTGCCCAACCACCCTCAGGGTAAAGAATATTTTTCTAATAGCCAATCTAAACCTCGACTAACACAGCTCCAGGCCAATCCCTTTGGTCTTATTCCTGGTCATCAGAGAGAAAAGGTCAGTGCCTGCTCCTCTTCTTCCCCTCACAAGGAAGTTCTAACTGCAATGAGGTCACCCCTCAGTCTCCTCCAGGTTGAACAGACCAAGTGCCCTCAGATGCTCTTCATAAAGTTTCTCCTCTGCACACTTTAGTATCTTTGTAGTGTTGCTTTGGATGTTCCCTAAGAACTTCATGTCTGTCTTATATTGCAGCACCCAGGACACAAGGTAAGGCCACACCAGCACAGAGAAAATCAGGACAATCACCTCGCTCAACCAGCTCATGATGCTGGGTTTTAATAAATGTTCCCTAGATTGACGATATTCCATTTTGGGTTCATTGTCTGTTTGGTTACATATATGCTGATACATGAGTGGGCCAGAGATTATCCTGGAGTCAACTCATAAGTTTTTGTCATTTTTTTTTCCTGTTCAAAGTGTTTAAAATAACATGATGTCTACATTGATACCTACCGGGGAGTTATTTCTCTGAGGTGATAGCTAGGGTATATGCTACCCAAAGATGGGAGGGATAGCACAAATGTTTGTGTGTGAAATTCAGCATTGGTAAGTGTGAAGTTATGCACACAGCAAAATACAGTCACAGCTTTGTGTATAAAATTATGTTGCTCGTCAGCAACTGTTGTGAATCATAATCCATAATTCCATTCATCAGCTCAGTATCACAGAAACCCATGGTTTGCCCATACTTAGTTTACTCTCTGCACTTCTGGCCTCTGTCACAGATAGGATCAACAAGGACTAGAAAAAATCAAGGTAAGAGTGTGGAGTCGTGGGCTCTCTGCTCAC
>VZSR01003803.1:50203916-50255321 GCA_013398615.1 Brachypodius melanocephalos
TATGGTATGCTCTAAGAAATTAATTTAAAATCTTAGAAGTTAAATAGTTTAGGATTGCTCATCTCAGAAAAGAAATAATATAAGGTACATAGGAAAGAGGCCTACAAAATCCTCAATGAAATGCAAAAGCTGATTTGGATGACTTACACTGCCTTTGTCCAATAACTGGTGAATAACATACTAAGCTAATGAGATCTAGGCTTAAAACAAGATAAAGTTTGTATCTCTTCTTACAACACACAGTATAGTTAGAAAACAGTTTGCCAAGAATGTTGTGGATGCACATAGTACGCTAGTGTAGAGAAACCGGAAAAGAAATCCACTGTAGGTTACTAAACAGGCAATCCTCGGCCCAGGAAGACTCCGAGGATTAAAATTGTCAAAGGCTGAAGGAGTACTAAGAGGAAGTCATAGTATGTGATTGCCCTGTTCTCCCTTCTCTTGAAATGCCAGTGTTTGAGGCAGGACACCACAAGCAAGAGAGCCCCTTGGCTCCGCTCTGGTCCATCTCACACTCCCAGTTAAGGCCTGCCAGAACCACCTTGGAGCCTGGTCTCTTCCACCCTGACTGCTGGAGTGCTGCCGGGGGGATTCAGCAGGGAATTCAGCCTGCTACCATCTTGGAAGAAGATGTTCCACAGTCAGGGGAGCCTGGGACACAAGCTTGATTGTCTGTCACTCAGCCCTTTTGACAGGTCACAGGATCACAGGATGGCTGAGGCTCAAAGAGGCCTCTGGAGGTCTCCATGTCCAACCTCCTTAACCAAACAATATCTCACAATCAGGTAAAGACGAACTTGTGTCTTCCCCTTCAACAAATCCGTCCAGGTGCTTGTAACAGTTCACCCATTTTGCTTCAAAACACATAATTATTAATTCCATTTCTGATATATTTTCTCACCTCTGCTCTCACTTTTTCCATCACCTATCTCTCTCAAAGGCTGCTGCTGTGGAGCTGACTAGCAGCAGACCTTCTTGTCCACTTGAGGCAGGGCAATTCACTGTAGCTGTTTTAGTTTTTTTTTTTTAATTTCTTAGGCAGCAGCCTAGTGTACTCTTTAAAGCTCACAGCTGCATGAGCGAAGACTACAATTCTCTGGCCTGGATTGTCACAAATACATTGGCAAATACAATCTAGTGTACCTTTTCTGCAAAAAAAAAGGTAACAAAATCTTTTTCAATGATCTGACAAGTTCCTCTAAAAAAGTTAATTAAAGATATTACCTGGCAAAGTCCATTAAAATAATCAGTTTTACGGGGTTTTTTTTTTAGATGTATCTAAAGTCACAGTTCTTTTAAGTGCCCCCAATGAAAATTCTAATATAAAATAACTCTCACAAGAATGATTAGGATATAAGCCTTGGTTATTGTCCTTAGAAATTAAATTCATCCTGAAAAAAAAAACAAAAACAAACCAGGAATAAATGTACTTTACTCATTTATACTGCAGTTCATAGTCTCAAAAGGAGTTATTGAGAGCAAAATTTCAGTCATACTATTAATTTTGATATATTTAGATTACTTTCATTCTGGATCAAGTTTTTGCAAGTAAGTGTTTCCTTCTTGAATCTATAAAGTGTGATTATGGAGTGCATAATAGAGTACAGCATAATTCTTACTTGAAACATCTTTTTAAAAGTTTTCTTTTTTATGTGAGAAAAAAACTCCCAACCTGCTATAACTGGACTGCCACTGAACTGATCTTTCATGATTTAGTTGCAAGTCTTCTAGTATTTTTTCTTAAAGTCTAAACAGCTGGAATATATTATCAAATGAGGAGACTCTCAAGCCTCTTTAACTAGAAAACATGAAGTTCAGAACTGCCAGACAGAATACCATTCTAGCTTTTAGCATAAATCAATAACTCCCTTCTTGACTGTTTTAGCTCATGATGTCTTCCAGTCAGTCTTTTTCCTCTGCAGAAATTTTCAGCACAGGGACACTGGTGGTTCTCTTTCTGCAGTTTCTGCACCACTGCCCACACAACCTGGCTCTGGCACACCTCAATTTGCAGAAAGAAAAGTGCCCATTGTCCTACTGAGAGCTACCCAGGCTAATTGTCTTTTGGAGCTTTTCCTAGCATGCTCCACAATCTTAACTACCGTTGTTGGGTATGGTGAAGTACCAGAAAAATGGAGAAGTGTTTTGTTGAGGAAATTTAGAGGTTTTTCTCCTCTGCTGTGTACCTGAGCAGTTTTGTCAAAGGAGAAAGGAAAACAGACTTATACGAAGTATAAAGAGATTCAAGCTAGAGATGGGAGAGGGGTTAAAGAAGTAACTTCTGTGGCAGCTGGGCAGAGAAATAGTTTAAGTGACAGCAGAGAGACACAGGAAGTTAGTTTCTGCAATATGCAATCTGCAGTTAGAGAATTTCTGTAAATACTTTTCTTCATAAACAGTCACTTTCATTTTAGACACATGGCGCCTTTTCAGCAGAAAAGCTGGAAGCAGCAGCAAATCTCTTGATCTCTGCTGTAAGGAAAGGAATGTGATTAACAGACAAATAAATGCCACTGAGATACAAAACAAACATCTCACAGAGTGGCTCAAACCTCTGGAAATGTGGACTTGCCATGCACAAAAGGCGTAACTCACCTGATCAAATGTTGCCCTAACCATCTTATTGCTTGGCAGCTTTCATGATGACTGATGACTGTTTCCTTCATTTTGTAAGCAATATCTGCTTTGGGTTTTGATTGCATTCAGACATCCAAATCTCAGTAGATCTCTGTGTTAACATAGACACACCCTACAAAAGAAATGTTGGTATCCCACAACTGCTACCATCTTCATCTTGACAGCTGTTTTTTAATTTTGCCATCTTCATCTTGACAGCTGTTTTTTAATTTTGCCATCTTCATGCTTGTAACAACAGGTTAAAATAATATTCCTGGGGATCCCAACAAGAAGTTAAAAAGGCTGTGGGTCTTTCTTACCTCCTCAAACTTACACAGCTTCAGAAAATAAAGCAAAATATATAAGTTAATGTATAACTTAATGTATAAGTTAAAGCCTCTTCCCATTATTTGCCTCTAGAAAGAGTCTGTCCACCTTCTCAATTAGAAATTCTCTGTGGAGTGCAGTGGCTTTTTCTCCCGCAAAATGTTTCAGCACCATAACACCTCTGACTTGGTTTCCCCAGTTCCTTACTGTCAATATGCTGATATTTTTTCCTTTCCCTATTTCATCCTGCATTCCATAGTGTATGCAGAATGCACTGGTATCCCACTCCATTTTGATGAGTAATGCAAATTTCTCTGTACACTTAAACATAAAGTGTCCATATGTTTGAACTTTTTAACATCTCTAAATGAGTACAAAAATAAGTTAAAAAACAACATTTATTTTTTCTTCAGTTGATAACATCTAGTAAAATTGAGATGATAGAAGACAGAAAACTGACAACATTTATTTCCATATTCAATAAAGGTATTTGTCTCATAGGGTAGAATTATTCCTGTTCTTATAACCATGAAAATTTGCAGGAATCTTAGTATGTGTGGCAATCATAGCACTTATTACCATGCTTATGGTTTCTCTTTATCACTCCAATCTCAATGCCTCTCTTTCAAGACATTGCTAGACATATCGCCATTCACATCAGCTCTGACTGTCCCTAAAAGTACACATTGTACACAGTGTGCATCCATTGCTCCATTGCTGGAGAAGAGGACACTGAGGGGAGACCTTATGGTGGTTCACAGCTTCTCCTCGAGGGCAAGAAGAGGGGCAGGCTCTGACCTCTTCTCTGTGGTCACCGGTGACAGGACCCCAAGGAATAGCTTGAAGCTGTTCTATTATGTAATCCTTAAAATTAAAACTAGGAATGTGAGCGTTTGGGGTGTGTGGTCTTTAGTTCTTACAAGTTACAGCATTTTACAGGTATTTGAAAGTTAAAGTACATGATCAAATACGTAGGAAAAAGACGGGACGCACTGCCCTCCGGTGGAGATTCAGATAATAAATACAAGAGCTCCACAGATGTTCTTGACCTTGGAGCCTCGGAAGTTATTTTCTGGAAAAGCTGGGATTACAGTTGAGCCAACTAATATTCTCTTCTCTGCACCCTATTTTAGTTTTCCCTAACTTCATGTCGTTGTCTTTGCAGCTATCACTATACTGTACAAAAAGAAGATGACGGATTTTCCAGATTTAGGCAACTATATATTTGTATCTTACATTACTTTTGTGTACATATATTTTTGTAAGCACATACACACATAGATAACGTGTGCATGTTGCATATACAATATATATTATGTGTACATGTATTTTCCCAAAAATATTTTATGTACTTGTTAATGTGTTTTTCAAATTTAAATAACACAGAATCAGTGTTCTTCATAGTCTGATACACAGATTCGTTTTGTCTAGAGACTATGTAAGTGTTAATTGAAGTGAGACTGGGGCAATGCTGAGATTAGAGGTGGAACCTGCATGTACAGCAGAAACTAGACATATGACTTCAAGAGAGGCTCATGAATTCAATATAATCCACTGGCTGTCAAACACACAAATATCTAGGGATATTGTCAGCAAACACTTATCCTCCTGTCCCAGAGACTACAGGGATAATTATTAGACACTGCCTTCCCTTCTGAGGCTGCTTATTGGCCTCAAGCTCACAGCACGGAGAAAGCAAGCTGCAGACCAGAAGTGGCTCTCAGCAGCAGACACTGGCTGTGGCAACAGTTGGGAAAGTCAGCACTGGCAGCGTGTGTAACTGTAATGCTCTTTCTTTTTCACGTAAATCACAATGTGCTTGCAGCATTCCACCTTATACTGGAGGAGAATATAGCACATATTTGATCTTGGGTAGAAACTAGCAGGAAGAAAGCATTCTTTTCTTTCTTCTATTTTGTGTTGCTACTGTCAACCTGGCAGCTCATCCTCTTGGCCAGCACAGGCACAAAATCTGTAATTCAGTGCTCTTCTTACTAGGACTTAGTTGTTTTCACACTGAAATTTATGTCAAGGCTCTAGGCTTCTCCAATTTGCAATATCTTTTTCTGTGGCAGAGGCCAAAAGCAAAGTCGTTAGTTTGAATTCCTGACATCCTTTCTTCAATTATTCTTGGAAGGACATTTTTTACACTAGTTAAATGTGCTGGCCAAGGATGTTTCTTTGGGGCTTGGATAATGATTTCTGTATCGTTAAAAGTTGCTTTGTGAGCGGCCATGTCCTCCTCCTGGGCATTGCTACATCCGTGTTTGATGTAGCTGCTTTCCTTGTCCCAGGAGATGGGCAGGGACAGATGGGTTATTATATTTCTGCTACTAGTTATACTGTACTCCCTCAGCAGTTGTGAAGTTTCTCCCCGAGGTATGATGTCTTTTTGATAACTATGCTATGAAGACAAAGATCTTCAAATTTAGTATATGTAAAAATTTTTGCAGGGACATTACATATCCTACAGCCTGTGTATTTAAATCTTATTTCATCTCACTTCCTGTGGGCTTCACAAAATGTCTCCATATGATTGTAGTACTAGTCTACTCCAAATTGGAAGGAAATTCTGAGAAGTGGTCACCTGCTGACATCGAGATATTACAGGCCTTCTAAGCTGGAAAGAAGAGGAGTAAGGAGCATTTGGACCTGAGCTGACAAATTGGTAAGGATTCTTAAAAATGAGAACAAAGAGATAAGCAATAAGGCTGTGAAAGAAACCTAGGATATGTGCTCTGAAAGCACTCCCTGAGTCTGGAAAAATCTAGAATACCCCTACATAAACCACAAATCTAGTTGAACATGTAAAGCAATCTTAAAATATTAAGAAGATGGAGTGCTATATGAAGTGGGTAACTCTGCTCAGAAGGCTGCTAGCTAAATACAAGCTGTATATAAAAAGACAAAAATAAAACATAGGACAGGGAATCTTAAATGACACCATGAGTTTAAACAGAGTTGCTGATGATTAGTTGATGAAATAGAATCCATCTGCAAACAACTAAAGATCTTTCCCCCTACAGTAACAGAAACAAGAGGTATTAATTACTTCATTAATTTGGCAGACACATTAGACTATGACAAGGATTTTGGTAGCAGAGAAAGGTTCACTGACAAATGTAAGTGTGAACTCTTTGAATTGATGAGGCTATCATAGAAAAGTCAAGCTGCACTGTGAAAGGTGAAGTGCTTATTCCCTTCATAGCAACTCTATAGCTAAGCTCCTAGAGTTCATGAATTTCCTCACAATGGAAGTGCATTGTTCCTCAAACAAGACAATCATGTGCTTGCACAGGTGGCTCAGGCAAATAATACATCTAGGTTGAAATATATACACTCATCCCAAAACACACAAAAGTAGGCACAAAAACTTAATGATCACAGTGTTCTTCATTTGTTTGGAGCTGTTACAGTGATGGCCACTGAGTAAATGCATAGAAAGGCAGAGAAGTCCAGAACAAAAATATCAAGGTCTCTGCAGTCCAGAGCTTTAACTGCTGTTTTGCTTTGGTTCAAAATACCTTGGATATTTGAAAAAGTCAACAGTTTCACAACCAACCTTGGACAAGCTAATCTTTGACTAGCTCAGTCAGCCACGACACAATTTTTTCTGATAACTGCTGGTGTCATTGATCTTCCCCTCGGTCAGCTGACTGCAGCCTCATGCTGTGCCTGGCTTGCGAGGCCACCATGGGGCAGCCAAAGGCTCTCCGCCAAACCTCTCCCAGCCGTGGCAGCTTGTGTCATGTGGTTTACCTTTTCTCACTGGGTTCTTTAGTTTGACATTTAGACCAGCAGAAATAAAATATAAAGATGGTAAATGAAAATACGTATTTCAACAGGCTCATGGTTTTGTCTTTTAAATAAACAAAATCACTATTTGCCATGTAAGATTAACAGAGTAAGAAACTTAGTTATTACCACTTCTTAAAAATAATAATCCAAGAACCACATCTCATTTTCTTCAATTAAAAAACTCTTTTGGTGGTCTCTGGTTTCAGGCATTGTCTTAACTTTCATGTAAAATATATCAAAATTCCACATATTTCCCATTTATTTGTTTAAGTTTCAAAAAGTCTGTTGTGCAAAGCAGAAGTCAGGTAAGGGAAACAAATCAGGCTTGTTTTCTCCTTCAGTTAATGAGATGCCACACCTAAAAAAGAGGAGTTATGTTGGGTGCATCTCTAAAGGCTCTATAGGTGTCTAGAGACAGATCTGTCTTTGTTCCTCTCTCAAAACAAGCTGTCAGGAACAGGTGCTCTTTCATCTCAAGTCTTTCTTTTATTCACACACACAGATTCATTGCTCTGTTGCTATGCTAGCCAAACTATATTGGAAGATTGAATAAAATGAGGAAAAGAAGAAAATTTGGCCTGTTGGTTGGATATGTAAACCTTTGCATTATCATCTTAGTCCTCTGGAGTGTCTGATTTTACTTTATCATCCTTGCTTATATTCAACACAAAGCAAGGCATAGTATGGAAAGATTACTCTGGACAAGAAATGTGTCCCAGATTCTAGAAACACCCTAGGAAATTGCAATTTCCCTTTTTTGGTTAGTAATGCAGTCATATTGAGGATGCACATATATTAGGATTTACATTTTTGTTAACCTTGCAGAGTTGTAATATTTTTTCCCAGAGGAATAACTCCACATATTTTTCTGTATGTGCCAGGAAACATAAGCTTCTGTTACTTGATGAAATCTTTCTCCTTTTATTCCACTGTAATTTATTCCATTATAATTCCATAAATTATATTGGTATCACAAGAAACACTTCTGCAATATCTTTCAGACCTGTCATTTGCAAGGAGCAGTGTCACACTTCACAGCCCTGAAAAAGGAACAGTGAATTTGTTCTGAGGGGCTCTAGGACAAGTATAGACTATTCCTTTTTCACACGGGCCCTATTTTCCTCTTCAGATATCCAGAATTATATTCAGTATTATGGATTTGCAGAGCGCAGCTGTCTACATACATAGTTTTACTTAATCTAAGGTTCTTATTTCTGTTTTCAATTCAGCATAATTTCCCTAGGTTCTATGCATTTTGTAATTACTTGAGAAAAAATATCTTTAAATTTTCAAGTCTGCTCTCAAGTCACCATCACCACTAAAAAAAGAAAAAAGAAAGAGATTTTAAAAAAATATCGAAGTTCAAATCTTAAATCCTGGAACCTAGGATGATGTACATCCTGTCAGGTGATGGTGACAAATGGGGGATCCCCATGCACCAGGACAGGAGCTGGAGGCCCAAGTCTGAGTCCCCTGTCCCAGACCCTCCTGGTGCCACAGGAGCCCTGTCCGAGTTGTGCTACTGGGGGGGTTCCACATATACAATGTAGGTAGGGGGATGTGTATGCACAAAAAAAAAAAGCTTTTCATCCTGATCAGTCAGAGGGGAACAATGAGACTGCTGGTGCTGTTTGTGCCTGTGTGAGTGCTTAGTGTCCCTGTATGTGTTGCTCCATGTGGTTTTCCATGTCTCCAAGTACACATGCCATACAGTATGGGCATGTCTGCCTGCTGGCAATGGACTGCACACTCAGCCCTGCTGCTGGGGGCACCTGGAGCATGAGGCTGTCAGATTGGCAACCCCTAACACAAACCGTGGAATCACAGAATGGGAAAGGTTGGAAAGGATCCTCTGGTCCAAGGCCATCATACAGCACATTGCACCATGCTTGTGGTACACTGGATTGTGTCTAGACGGTTCTTGAATATCTCCAATGTGGGAGATACCACAATCTCTCTGGGCAGCCTGTCCCAGTGTATGGGCAACCACACGTTAAATTTCTTCCTCATACTTGGGTGAAAATTCCTGACCATCAGTTTCTGCCTATTGCCTCCTGTCTATTGCTTGGCACCACCGAGAAGAGCCTGGCACCACCAATGAGACACATGGTCCATGAGAGAGGTGTCAAAAGATCAGGATATGCAACACAAACTCCTGTTTTAATGACTAGACATATTTTTAATGCTGGAAGACAGATTTCACTTTCTTCCAAGACAACTGAGAAAGCATGCAGCACCACACTATTTGAAAGTAATCTGAGTTTTTATGTTCTTTTTCTACTACTTTTTCTACTTTTTCACTTAAAAGGCCAAATAGGGGATATTTAAAGTTTGATGAAAATGCAACAGGATATGATGACAATAGTCACAGAATAACAGAATGGTACGGGTTGGAAGGGACCTCAAAGATTCTTCTGAATAGCTAACCAAAATTTCCTCTCTTTCAGTTTATACCTCTTACTTCTCATCCTATCACTACATGCCCTTGTGAAAAGTCTCTCTCTGACTTCCCTCTTTTCACTCTTCAGGTACTGAAAGATTGTTAGGAGGTCTCCACGAAACCTTCACTTCTCCAGGCAGAACAGTCCCAACTTTCCCAGCCCATCTTCATAGCAGAGGTCCTCCAGTCCTCTGCTCAACTTCATGGCCTCCTCTGGACCTGCTCCAACACTTTCATGTCCTTCTTATGTCAGGGTTCCTTCTGAGCTAAGGAAAAGTAATAACACATCTTTTCCAAATACTTCGTGCCAGCGTTAGTGGAGCAGAAGAGATGGGATGTTCAACATGATGTGTGTCCTGTATTTGGCACTGGTGAGGCCATGTCTCAAGTACCAGGTCCAGTCCTGTGTCCCTCCATTCAGGAAGGACATTGAGGCGTTGGAGTGGATGCAGATAAGGGCAATGGAGCTGGTGAAGGGTCTGGAGCACAAATCCTAAGAGGAGCAGCTGAGGAAGCTGGGGTTGTTTAGCCTGGAGAAAAGGAGGCTCAGGGGTGACCCTATCACTCTCCAGAGTCACCTGAAAGGAGGCTGCAGCCAGGCGGGGATCAGCCTCTTCTCCCAGACAACCAGAGACAGGACAAGAGGAAATGGCCTCAAACTGTGCTAGGGAAGGTTTAGGTTGGACGTGAAGAAGAATTTCTTCGCAGACAGGATGATTGGATAGTGGAATGGAATGCCCAGGGAGGTGGTGGAGTCACCATCCCTTGAGGTGTTTAAGAAAAGGCTGTACGTGGCACTCAGTGCCATGGTCTATTGACATGGTGGTGTTCCGTCATAAATTGGACTCGATCTCAGAGGTCTTTTCCAATTTGACTGATTCTGTGTTCCAAGCCGGCTATCAGCTGGTGCGCAGGTGGTGACCGGGACAGCTGCACCGCATCTCCTCACGATGGGGTGGCTGCCGAGCCACCTTCCCCCCACGCGGCCGCGCCGTGCCGCCAGGAACCTGCCCCAGAGGCTCTCTGTTCCCGGCCCGGCTCCGCCCCGCGGCCCCGCCGCCACTTAAGGCCGCCGCCGCCGCTTCCCCGCCCCTGCGCAGCGCGGAGCAGAGGCTGAGGGCCCGCGTCTGCCGCCATGGCGTTGCCCCCGGTGCTGGGGAAGCTGGTCAGCAAGCGGGTGGTGCTGGCCAGCGCCTCGCCGCGCCGGCAGGAGATCCTCACCAACGTGGTGAGTGCGGCCGGCGGCCGCTCGCCCTCACGGGCCGGGGGCTGCGGGCAGCGGCGGCCGCAAGCGCCGGCCCGGGCCTGCGAGGCCCCACAGCTCCCGGCCCGCCCGCTCCATGAGGCCAGTGGGAGGGGAGCGAGGGAGTAACAGATCTCCTTTCGGAAATGCACTAGTGCTGAGCAAAGGAGACTGCAAGTTGTCATTCAGACCCTTCAGTCCCTGCGGAGGAACGTGTCGGCCTCGGTGGGCGAGCTGAGGGAGGCTTGTGAATAGCACTTGGGTATTAGCTATCCAACTTAGGTTGCTTAGTGTTACCATTTTTAACAATTCAACCGATAAATTGAACTTAAGTGAAGAAACAACTTCAAAATACGGATGTGTGGAGAAGCACCGAGATTCAGTCATGCACTAAGTTATTAGAAACATAGCATGCCTGCTGGTTGTAATGAATATGCACTGTAGTAAATATACACTGTACAGGTGTAACCTAGAGACCAAAAGTTGGAAGAATAGTTGGGCATTGTTTGATAAAACCAGTCAGAAACTGTCTGGTTTTTTTTTTCTGTTTATCGTATATAAGGACACACAAAGTGCAGTGAAGCTCCTGTAAGAATGTGCACTGCTGTTGCATAAGTACTATGGATGGATCCAATTAAAAAAAATCCAGTAGTATAATCCTCTGTTTACGAAGTGTGTAAGCTTATACTGTTAGTTTTTATACGAAAATAATGAAATTACTAATGTGATTAGGTTCTAATAAATAAGGGTAAAATCAAATATACACACCAATTTCAAAGTTCTGATTGTTTTGTTTTAGACTGCTTGCAAAGGATATGTATGGACTAAACACTGATAGAAGCACTGGGGGTTTTTTTCTGTATACGTTGAGGGGGAGGTTGCAGATGTCAAATTTGCTACTTGCTTAATATGCCTTAGGAGCAATGTTTAATAACAAGATCAGATTGACTGCATCACTTTCCTGTGTTACAGGGCCTGCGGTTTGAGGTGGTTCCATCCTGGTTTAAGGAGACACTACAAAAGTCATCTTTTGCAGCCCCTTATGAGTATGCTGTGGAAACAGCAAAACAGAAAGCTCTTGAAGTAGCAAACAGAATGCATGTAGTAAGTTACTAACAATTACAGCAATAAGCTTTTTATCTTTAGGTGGTACATGTTACTGTGACTTAATTTGGTTGCACTGCCTAAGTGATCCCTGAGTCCTTTTTCTCCACTGAAGGCTTAATGGATGCTTTCCTGTCATTTGTGAAAGATGGTGTCTTGAAATTGCCTAATCAAGGGTCTCATGATTGCAATTCAGGCTTTCCACAAACTGAAGTGGCCTGCATCTTTTGTCAGCATCATACCTACTCTTGTGCAGGATATATATTCCATAGTTTATTTGAACAGTCAAGTGTATTGCTGACCTCATTCCATGTATTTGTTGATTATGGAGACAGACTCCACAGAAAAATACTGATGTGATTCCAGTGCTTTGCTGTAGTTTTCACTGAAGGACTGACAAGAATAGCTCAGAAATTATGAGTATAGAGGTACTGGAGGAAAGCAGAAAAAAAATTACTCTTTCTTTGCCCAGAATGTTTTAAAACAGAATTTGTCCATCTGATTTTAACAAGAGAGAAGCTGACATGATTTCAGGTTCTATTAGACAAGGCATCCATTTTGTATCCTAAATTTTATCAAAACCAGTGATGCAACTTACACTATCAGTGGTGTTTGACTTACTTGGCTGTGATCACTGTTTGAACACATAAGGCTCTTTGCTGCCAGAACATATTTAAAAGTCGAGCTGATTAAATCTCACAAAGTGGACCATAATAATTTCTTAATAATACAGCTCTGAAAGAGAGAGGGCTTCATTGATCCTATTCTAGTGGCAGAAAAGGAATGTTGAACACTTTTAAATGAACAGTGTTGCCAAATGTCACCATTCTTCAGAGCAAATATTGCATGATCTCCAATGTAAATCGTTACCCACGATTCTGTCAACTACTTTCCAGACAATAGTACAACACAGGAGACTGGATTTTAAACACAGCCTCTCTAAATTACTTACTTTGGACTTTCATTGCAAAACACTGTGCCAGTGATAGTGCTAGTTCGGTGGATTTCAAAATGTTTCTTCATACAGGAGGAATTAGTAGAACTAATTCTAGATATCATTAAGCAATTTAGAGCACATCAAGTCTTTGTCTATAAGAATTGCCTACCTATAAATGTTTTGTTATAATGATCACACTTAGAGATTTCATGTCATGTTGTGATAAGTAACAGTGATATACCTTATAATATGCAGGTAAATTAAAACTTAGCTATAAGGATATGTACAGTTTAAAGTCAAGAAAGGTTTACCTGAGGTGGTTTTGAGAGAAGAACATGAAGTGTAGCTAAAAAAAGGGTTTTACTTTTCAGTAAAATTTTGCTTGGAAAAATGATCCTAGAAGGCTGTAATCTCTGGCTTTCAAACACTAGGCACTTCCTTTAAAGGAATTGTTTTCCACCTTGAAGACAAGATTGACTTGAGAAAGCACTTTATTTCCTGGATACATTTATTCATCAGTAACATATCTGGGCAAATTTATGGCTTGAGAATTGTGTGCTCAAGCCTCATTTTCATGGTGATATTAATGTTTACTATTTTACAAACAGTGCAAAAGCAGAAACAGTGTCTTGTTTTCAGGTCAGTGTAGACTGCTTCTGAACCAGTAAACTGCTATTTTCTTACCTTAAGTCTTAAAAGATTTTGTTCTATTTGCATCTTCTGACAAATACCTTCCTTCTTATGCTTTTGCAGAAACATCTGAGAACACCTGATGTTGTCATAGGAGCAGACACTATTGTGGTAAGAAGTCTTTAGTGATTTAGCATTATTTTAATTTATGACAAGCGTAGAAAATACTTGTATCTTTAGGTTTCAGTTTGAAAGCTGCCTTCACTGTGCAGTTATATCTGCATTATGATACATCTTTTTGGGCTTTGTTGATGTGGCTTTTAGGTTTTTTCCCCAACAGGGTGATTTTTGAAATCTTGAGAGCAAGAAGCCATACTACTGGTTTTGGAGATATTAATACTGCCATAAATACTGCCTTGGATACTCCAATGTGTAATGGAAATTCTGTTGTCAGGTGACTTTTATCTATCAAGAAGTCTGGATCATATGAACTATTCAGTGTTGTGCCATGTAGGAGGAGGTTACTTTACACCTGACATCTTCACAGAGACTAGAGCTGTGAAGAGTCAGCTAGAGTGAGCTATTAAGGACAGAAAAAGGTGAATTATCCTTTTGTTTTAGAGGCACAGCCACTGGAGGATAGAGTGTGGCATTCATGTGCTTGACATTAAATCACCTGTTCTATCTAAGTATCTGTGCTTCTTGCTCTACTCAGTGGACTCAGGTCAGAAGCCCTGGCTGAAATATGATTTAAGCATGATTTCTGAAATGTGAAAAAAAAGCAACACACTCACTCTGTCTTTCTATTTTAGTCTGTGGATGGCCAGATCCTGGAGAAACCGGTTGATAAGCAAGATGCCTACAGGATGCTATCAAGGTCTGTAATTTTAATTAAGGTATGAAATTTGAAGATGCAATTTCTCCATCACTTCATTTCTGAAAAGGGTTCCACAGAAGGGATACATACAGATTTTTTTTAGGTTTTGTTTTGATTGTTGTAAGTTTAGTAGGTCAATCTCTTAATTAGGGATATGAAATGCACTTAATATTTAGTTTTTTAGAACTCCAGGAAAAATGGCAGACAAGATGATGCATCTTTGCATATATCCAAGGTGTCATGAAAATTTTCACACTTTCATCTTACAATTGAGTGTGGAACCTTTTTGGGGACAGAGCATGTGAGAGGCTTCTAATCACATCCAGAAATATCCTGGATAATCTTTAGGAGACTATTCCTTAATTAGTCTCTTCAAAGAGTCACAATCCCTTGCTATTATTCATCTGTTGCTTACGCAGGAGATAATAAAGTCCTCAGAACTAATTGGCCACAGCGTGGCGCTCTGGAGCCACTACAAGAGAGAGCCAGGGATAAGGGAATCTGGGCTCTTCCTCTGCACACTGGCTTGCCGTGGGATCTTTGGGGGCCAGTCTGGATGAAATGAGAACATATGCTCTAGTTCCCTATTACGTGTTTAATCTGAGTTGCATCACCTAGCTATTTATTGCCGGCTTTTAGTGCAGATGGCTTTAACAGTAGTGTTTATGCCAACTGGCCTTTTCTAATGCACTTGGAATAGTCACTTTCCTGATGTACAATGAATGAGCTGATACCATGGACTACTCTTACACAAGTGGTATTTTGGAGACTTGAGATGACTACAGCTTTTGATAGTGTTTTTTATGTGGTTTTTTGGTGGTTTTTTTTTTTTGCCAATGTCTTTTCACTGATACTGAAATAAAATTTATTTGTTTGGGATGCATGTCAGATCCATTGAGTGATATATTAATATAATGGTGTGCTTCTCAGGCTGTAGCAATATAATCATGTAGAACATTTCATAAGACTGTTGCTTAATGGACATTTTTTCCCTGACAGGTTGAATGGGAAAGAGCACAGTGTTTTCACAGGAGTGGCTATTATACACTGCCGCAGTAAAGGTATGCGTCATTTTATTATGACTCAGTATTTGTATTGAAAATTACTCCCATGATACTTGTACAAGTAAAGAAACAGGATGAAAATGTTTCATATACAGTCTGAATTGGTTTTCTGCTCAAGAACTACCTTATCAAAATATAAATTAAAGACTCCCGACAAAAGCCAACCTTCTTCATGTATTCAGTTTTCACACAGAAAGGAAAGTGACAAGAGACAATGGAGTTTATAAATACTGTCTCTGAAAGCTGGGAGACTAATAAAAATGCCAGTGTAAGTTGTGGAATATTCTAAATTAAATTCAAGTAAGGTACTACAGCTGTGAATGTAAGCCATATCAACTTCATGCTATGTTGTGCTTATAACAGTTGAGGCTTAATGCCTCAGACTGGTAAGAAGCTGTAGGGAGGAATACACCAATGTTCTTTATCACATAATTTATAGAGAAAGCGAGTGGTTTTTATGGAAACTGTACCATTAATAGAATTTGAGGGGTGTTTGAAGGGCACTGTCTAGTAATTGTGCCAATAGTCTTTTAGTAGAGCTTTTGCGGACATTTTGCTGGGCCTAGTCTTTCTGTACACAACAGTTTTTAATCTTTTCTGGAATGGTTACTCTTAACTCTTGTAAAATAGAATTAGTCATGCAGTACTGCTAATATGCTAGTACAGTAGAGGGAGAGCTGCTGCAAAAGAAATAAAACATGTTACCAAGGGATTCCTGTGACCAACCCAGCAGTGTAAATAATGCCTTTAACTGTTTACTCAAGGAAGAAAGTTAAGTGCACACAACTGTAGTAGTGATGCTATAACAGCACATCTCATTTGAAGTTTACAAATTTGAACTGGATCACAGTCAGATGTATAAAAATGTACCTTTAGTCTACAGATACCCAAAGAGATGCAGATAGAACAGTTTTGTAGAATACATTTTTATTTAGAGTTTAAAATTACAATATGTTTTTTATCTTGCTAAAAGTTATTATTTTGAGCTGACTAGTGTTTTTTATCAATGCTGAAAGACATGGTAGTCTGTCTTCATATGCACCGATATTCTTATTTCATCTTGGGTGTTTTGTTTTCACACTACCACCATTAGAAGTTGGTTAGCAGTCTTCTATTGGTCTGCGTGTACTGTAGATATTTTTTACTCCTCCTCAAGCATTTCCACTGCTACCAAAACTGCGGTAACAGGAGATGCTGACCTTGGTGTGTATATAGGAAAGAGTAGAGAGCGAATAATCTGTAATGTACGCACTCTCTTTGTGCAAGACTGCTTTTTGGAAAAGCCTCTGTCTGTAGTAACAGCAGGCTCACAGTATACCACATGCAGCCAGGTCCATACCCAGATGTGCAGTACTTTATTGTACTTCCCCTCAGCCACTTCCAGCTACAGATGTCTGAAGTAACTTTGTCATCTCTTGAAAGATGACAGGAAGATGACAGTGATAGTTCCAGATGGGGCTGGATACCCAAGACTGAAGTGCACTTGCAGCTGCACGTACCCACTTTTATGACAGCTACCTGTTGAACTCTGGTATGTTGTTAAGAGTTCTTTGACAACAGTCATAAAGTTGGAAGGGTGGTTGTAGCCTTCTTTGTAATCGGTGCTGGATGTGCCAGCATCCATAAATAGCTTTGTGTAAGCATTGTTAATTTAAGAATCTATTCCACACAGGAAGAGCATGTTAGCTCTGAAACAGGACTGCAGAGGTTGAAAATGCAAATTCTTAAGGTTTTGGGAAAGTTGAGTTCACTGTCCCTAAAGAACATTATTAGTCATTTTGTACATCTATGCAATAGATTTTTTTTCCAAGCAAAATTGTCAAATGATTCAGAAATACAATCTAGATGTCATGCTCTCTAAACTAGAATTCCTGTTTCTGATAAGCCCTTTTTCTTTCTGTAGACAATCAGCTAGAGGTAGATATCACTGATTTCTATGAAGAGACTAAAGTAAAATTTTCTGACCTGTCTGAAGAGCTCTTATGGGAGTACATTCACAGTGGGGAGCCAATGTAAGTAAGACCCTGATGCCACCACACAACACTTGAGAATAGGCTTTAGGATACATTATTAAGCCAGTGTAAAACATCATTCTGAGTTCTGTGAAATTTTCCTCTGTGTGTATGATAAATGATAGTATGGGTGAAGCAAGATCACAGTTTGTGTGTTGTGCTGTGCCAAAATTATCCTTCAGCCTTTCTGCTACATTGGTAATATAGTTACTGGTCTATATAGGCAAAATTTACAAAGACAGTATACCAGACAACAGCAATTCCATAGAAGAAATAGGATGAGAACAGAATGCCTAATTACTACTCCTAAGATAAAGTTCACTAGATTGCTAAAAAAAAAGTACTTATTTGGATAAAACAAGGGAAAGGAATTTGTCTTTCCTTTGTGTTAGCTGAAGCCGCCTGAAGGCATAGTTAGCACTATGGACTGCATATCAGGTGATCTGATGTGTACTTTTGTCCCTGTAGCTTCAATTCTGACCAGTAAGAATATAAATTGTGGTGGTTTTTAAACTCATTTGTGCTATAAAACAATAAAGCCGTGTCTTACTGGGGAAAGAGAAACACCAGTGTAGACTTGGGATATACTTCAATGCTTATGTGTAAATGAGGCATATTTTGAACGTGTAAGGTTGACAGCTTATTGAATAGAGTGATGTTAAATTGGATTATGTGGAGAGAATGTTTTGGCAAGACTACAGCTTGTAATAAATTCCTATGTAGGTTTTTCAAGGTGATGTTTACTATGCTGATTAGTATGATTAGATTTAGTGGACCATAAAGTTGCAGTTTGAAGGAGAAATGACCATGGATTTTTAGGAGGAATATGAGTTTGAAAATTATTTTTGAATACTCTGAATATTTCTTCTGGAAGCAAATATGCTTTAGCAGTACTTTGCTGCAGTAAAATGGCATGTGAGCAGTGCTGGGTTCTGTTCGTTCTGCTCAAAAGGGTGTGTGACATCAAGGTTTATCAGGGACCAAAGGTTCAGAGGATGTATTTCATTACTCTCTGTAGCAGAAGCCAATTGATCTTTGTTTATATAGTCCCAAGGAAGCATTTGTTCTGACTTTGCAAAGGAACTACTAAACACTGTCCTATAAATTTTGCAAAGCAGTAAGAAGTATCTCACAGCACTTTGTTGTTGTTGTTGTTTTTGTTCTCTCCTCCATGTCCACTCATACAGGTTACACACTTCTATGCATACAGGTTTTTCTAAGCACTTTTGCAGTCAAGTGACCATTTCTTATTTTTTTTAAATTTTACATGGCAAAATAATTTTCTGAAATAATACAAGACTTAATGATCACATGAAAAACATTACTAGTGCTGGTGAGGATTATATTGAGCTCCCTCAAGAAGAAAATTGGCAAAGAGTGTTTAAGTCAATCACTGGTGACAGAGACTAATACTAGAAATACACAACTGACCTTAAGTATGAGTACGGAAGGAGGGGAAATTGCTGTCTCAAGGTACCACAGTAATCCTAACTTGTATAATTGAGTAGACTTAGTTTCCTCCAGCCTCTTTGACCCAACTTTTTGTTTTGTAATCTTTCCCTTATGAACAACTTTCTCTGTCTCTGCTTACAACTTCTAGCCTGAAAATCCTGTGTGGTTTTAGTAGCTCTCCTCTGATGGCAGTGAAACCAAAGAATTCTACTGCAGTCTGGGAAGGGGGTGATGACACAGCCTAGAGCTCTACATTTTCAGACTTTCCTGTGAAGTAATAAAATGCAGAATGTAGATGTTCTTTTCGGTATCCAATCCCAGAACAAAGTGTTGTAGAAAAATAAATATGTGACCAGTTCTGTGAATGTTCTTGCTGAGAGTATAATACTGCTGTTTTTGATGGTTGTTTTTTTGCTTCCCTGTAAGCATTCATCAAAATGGCTGCAAGTTCATTTAAAAATGAGAAGACATTTTAGTCAGTATAATATTCCTAATTTAGTTGATGTAAATTATAAAAGGAGAACTAATTTAACTAATGACAAAGTTATAAGGTCGTGATTACAATGCAAGATTAAAGGAAAATTCCTACTCCATAATTCAAAAATACTACTTGCTGGTATACTGATTCCTGTTTGTTTTAGAATGCTATTAGAAAGGGAATCCAGAGGTAAGTACTAAAAATTAAGGTCTGTGTCTGATCAAATCTAAGGTTAAAAAACTGTTGCTAATTTTTTTTGTAGTAACCTTCTCTCTCAGGCAGTTTGCATAATTCCATGCTGCCTTCTGTTAATAGATCTGAGTCTGACTGACCTTTGGTTTCTAAGCTTGCTGACTTAGACTTTCAGACTCTGCTGTTATTTAGGAAATATACTTTTACTTCCTTGTTCTTTGTATGAGAACATTAAAATTGTTGGGTGTACTGCAGCTTATCTGACTTGTATGTATTTCCGTTCCACTCTGTGGAATTTGCATAATTATGCCTAAAGACAAATTGGATTTCCATGGTTCGTTTCTGTGCAGGTACATTCCTGTGCCAAATTACCAGCATGACATCTAAGAGCACACTGTTGTGAACCACAGCTTTATTCTATCCCAGATGGTAGCACAAGATATGGATGGATAGGGCTAAATAGTGTAGTGTTTGAATAGGTTGCTCTTTCCCAAGAATATCCTGTCTTCCCAGTCCTCATTTTAGGTATTCCTGTGACTGAGATTTGCAAGATGCATTCCATAATCATTTGAGTTTTAAAAGGTCGTCTTTGTTGAGCTCCTTTGGGACTTAACATTCCTAATGGCTTTTCAGCCTCTTGTGGAATTGAATGAGGGTCAGTGTGCATCTGGTGACCCAGTGGCAGTGTTGGTCTTGGTGACACTGTAACCTTTTTGATAGCCACAACTTGGTAACCTATGACAACCCACTCTGACTGCAGTCACCCGCTGCTTAGGTGATTGTTGCACTTGCACTGTCTGAAGGATCAAGACCTTTGGCTACTCACCCTTAGCAGAAATACTGATCCTTATATTTATCTTGTGAATTACAAATTGAAGTGTTGAGCCTACCTAGTAGATTTAATCTGCCTCTAACTTAGGTACAGTAGTCTTTATTCCAGCCTCTGCAGTACTGGTGGATTACTAGTGTTCTGTGATACCTCTACTCTAAACCTTAATTAAAACTGTTGGTTTTGTTTTCTCTTCCCCAGGGACAAGGCTGGTGGATATGGTATCCAAGCCCTTGGTGGAATGCTAGTTGAGTATGTCCATGGAGACTTCTTGAATGTGGTGGGATTTCCTCTGAATCACTTCTGCAAAAAGCTAGCAGAATTATACTATCCGCCTTCTAAACATAATGTGCAACATAAAAAGTACGACTCTATCCCTTCTGTGGACACTTTCGAGAACCTAAGTGATGGAGAAAGTGAATCTTCAAATTTCACAGAGTACAAAGTTGCTAGTAAGTTGGACAGCAGTGGGATAGATTCCTCGGGAGCTGTTTACACTTCTGAAAACAGTTCTGCTGTCAGAACAGCTTTTACAGTACCTTTGGAAAATCAGAATGGAGTGTCACAGAGTGCATCAAAACTTCCATCCAAAATTCTAGAGCTGATGGATGGTTTTAGAGCTTCAAAGGTAAGGGAAAAATAAAACTATTCATTACATTGTCATCTGATACATTTGTTTCACTGGACTTCAGTATGTACCAGGTATTATGAAATACTTCAGCTGGGGAAGAAATGTATTAATAATTAGTAAAAAAGGACCACTGACATTCTGGAGAATCTTAAGATAGCCAAAACTTCTGGTGTAGTGCAAACATTGCTGGGTTTGTCTTTTTGTATTTGTTTTTATGAGTTCTATGAAATTTCAGTTACCTATTGGATAATTTTATCTCTTGAGTTGAGAGGGAAAAGAAGTTGCAGATTTTTTTTAACTGATCAGAAGAGCACAACCAAGCTGGAATTACATACTCTTCAAAGAAAGCTTTTAATGTGGTTAACTCAGCTGACTTAAAACTATTATAAGAATTGTATGTATTATATTTCCTTTATAACTTTTAATGCTTTGCATTAGAATTCTGTGGAAGATCTTATTTTTTATTGCCTCTTCTGAATACTATTTTTAAATAACCTTTTTCCCATTCTGACTGTGTTTAACTGATGGTATCCATGATGGAGGCGTACTTATAACAGCTCACAAACAAGGCCACATGCTCTGTGTATCAGCCAGGTGTGATGAGAAATGCATAGCTGGACATTTTAAGTACTCACAGATTTTCTACGTAGTTCTAGTGAGCAAAGACAGGGAAGAAGAAATGAACAGTGATCATTCTAATAGATCACTGGTCTCCATCAAGTTCTTTGTATTTTAGGAAGAGGTGGGAAAAAAGTGCGAAAGTGGCGGTGAGATGCAAACTTGGAACTAAAGATCCAGCAACTTTGAGGTGAATGGAGGGAGGCACACCAGACAGTGAACAATAGTTTTGCCAAAACAGTGGAGAGTTGTGCTCAGCTCTGAAGGAAGACTGTAGAGTGATCATGTGGTGTGCTTCTGTGGGCGTGCTGCTTGCAGGCATGCAAAGCTGTCCTGAGAGGTTTAGAATAAAGTGGCTTTGAGGCTGCTGCATTTGTGAACTTCTTGTGTAGCCCTAGGCAGTGGGTTATTTGAATGGGTAAGATGATGTAAGATGATGCTTAACATTTCTTCAATTTAAGTGAAAATAAATATAGAGAATCATCAGCATGTGGCTGTACATTACTTATACTGTTTACAGGGATGTGATGTTGAATAGTTTTGTGCAGTGAAAGACAATGGAGGCTGGAAATAAAAGGAAAAGCTTTACTTTCCCACTATTCCAGTGTAAAATCATAGTATGAAGTACTCAATCACATGTTGGAACTAGTGGGGTTTTTTTTTTCCCCACTTCATGGATCTTTGTAAAATTAATTTCCAGTAGCATTGAATTGCAATCTGACAAAACTCATTGTGTTTCCATTTCCACAAAAACTCTCTTTTTTTTTTTCATTTTGATTCTTGAGTGTCGCTTCAAGAACTTTATAAAGCAGAGTAAAAGCTCCTGCATGTGAGGATATTGCTGCCTATTTTCCTCTGAACCACTCTATTGCAGAACTGGAGGGGATCAGGGTTAAATACTTGCAAGTTAAAAAACTTTCAAGTTCACTATGTTCCATACGATCTATACTTGTATCTTTGACATTTTTTCTTCTTTAATTCCTTTTTTTTTTTTTTTTTAACTGAGAATTACTGAATGGGTAGGTCAGCCAAGTTATCTGCCTTATCTTCTCACCTTCTTTTTCCTGTTCTAATATTTTCCAGTTGGTATCAGTCTAATGACTGGGCAGCTCTCAGAAGCCATCTGGTTGCAAACTAGATGTAATTGGTCAGTATTGTAAAAGCCTGAATTATAATAAATCCCAGCTATATGTTCTTACTAGAATAAGTAAGAAGGAAAGGAAACTGTAAAAAGAAGTGAAGATGATAGAATACAGACACACACAGCAGCAAGCACCACCTCTCAAAGTTGATCTTTTTCTCCTTTTGATTTTTATTAAGCAGAATGTCAAGGCCCTTCTTTCCTTGATTACTTTTAGATTTAATTTTCATTATAGTTGCTTGCAATTGTAAAGAACTGGATTCTGTGATAGCTCCATTTGCCTCCACTATTGTGCTCTCCACAAGTTCCTTGGTTTTAGGTGTTCTACCTGCTTCAGAACACACAAAGTGTAGAATTGCAAATTAATTTTGAATGGAGAGGTATATATTACTACATTTCATTAACTTTACTCTGGTTTGGTTAGCATATCTTTAAAAAAGTCAGCTAAGGTTTTCCATTTAAAGCAGCCATTGCCCATGGGCTTTTCTTCACCATCAGACACTAGCTCTTCTCTTGTCCCCATTCCGTGTGTACACATCCTGTTAAGGTGTGCCTGTAGTACTGTTGTTCCATTAAGTTTTATTCTTTTTGTTCCTAATCTCTTTGGGGTTTTTCCTTAATTTAATAAAATAAAGAGCTGTATGCTAGCAACTGAAGCTGTTATAACATCTTAGTGGAGAGTTTTGAGTTCTTTATGCTTTAGGTATATCAAATTTAATTTGGTCTTTTGGTATTGGTTCATATGCTTAAGAATGTTCCATAAGGTCAAACAGCCATATAGATGGGGAAGTGCTAAATATCTCAATAAAGAAGTTTCATACAAAACTTGTAGGCTACATTCCAGAGTACTCCCTTGTCTATCAAACACTGTTGTTAAAAGTTCTGTTACTTGGCCAAGATACTGAAACTCTCTGAAAAGGGAGTAATTTTTAGGAGGTTTATTAAATTGTGTTGCAGTAGTTTAACAGTAGTTGTGTAGAATAATTCTAGGCAAACAATATCATTCTTTTGTTTTTTGATTCCAATGTTTTAAACACAGCATGATAACAGTTTCTTACCTACACATAGGCTCTGTTTGTAGCCTCTAAGCTGAAGATATTTGATCATCTGAAAGACAAAGGTCCAGTGAAGGCTGTGAATATTGCAAATGATGTTGGAACCTCTGTATGTGGAACTGAAAGACTCCTTGATGCATGTGCTTCTCTTGGATTACTGGAGAAAACACCACAAGGTGATTAATTTATCCTCCCTGCAACTGCCTATGCTACTGAAAGATAGGCAGGACTGGAAGAGGTGCTTTTAAGGTCACAGGTTCTGACTTGATATTGTGGGTAACTTGGATTTGGGGCAGAGTGGAATGGATTGTTATTCCTTTGCTTTCATTATTAGTAGCTGGAATTGCTTCATGTGGGAGAAGGCTTTATGTAATGAACACATTCAAGTCTCTTTTATGAAAACTTTAGATTGTTTTTGATCTCTGGACACAATACTGACCAATTTTCTAAGAAAATGTTGCATGGACAGTCCCAGGGAACAGTGTAATAGCTCAGATGTGTTACCTGTACTGAAGTCACAACAACCTCATGCAGCACTACAGGCTGGGGGGAAAGTGACTGGAAAGCTGCCCAGTGGAAAAGGACCTTGTGGTGGTCACAAACAGCTGAGCATGAGCCAGCTGTGCCCATATGGCCAAGAAGGCCAATGCCATCCTGGCCTGTGTCAGCAGTAGCGTGGCCAGCAGAACCAGGGCAGTGACTGTGCCCCTGTGCTCACCACTGGTGAGGACACAGATTGAATCCTGTCATCAGCTTTGAGCCCCTCATGACAGGAAAGACACTGAGGGGCTGCATCAGGTCCAGAGAAGGGTAATGGAGCTGGTGAAGGGTCTGAAGTGCAAGTCTGATGAGGAGTGGCTGAGGGAGCTGGGGTTGTTAAACCTAAAGAAAAGGAGGATCAGGAGAGACCTTACTGTTCTCTACAGCTACGTCTAAGGATGTTGTAGCTGGGTGGGAGGTGGTCTCTTTTTACAAGTAACAAACAGCAGGATAAGGGGAAACAGGCTCAAGGTATGCCAGGGGAGATTTAGATTGAATATTAGGGAAAAAAATCTTCCCTGAAAGGATTGCCGCGAATTGGAACAGGCTGCTCAGGGAAGTGGCTGAGTCACCATCCCTGGAGGTATTTAAAAGGTTGCTTGGGAACGTGGTTAAGTGGTGACTTAACAGTGCTGGGCTAAAGGTTGTACTTGATAACCTTAGAAGGCCTTTCCATCAAAGTGATTGTATATTTCTATGTAAAATGATTGTCAAATTCCATTTCCTGTTGCAGCAGTGCTGTCAAGTCTTCAGCAGAGGATCAGGTTTTTAATAGGGAGAGTTCTGCAATGTGTACTTCCTCATGGACAAAAACTTAAAATTTTAGTGCTCCTAACTGGAACAGTCCTTGAAGGTGTATGTAAATGAGGGAGGCAGTATTAGGATTAACATTTTTAAGTCCACACTATGTAGTTCTAAGTTTCCATGTGCATCATTTATATAGTAAAACTTGAAATGGTTAGGTATGAAGAAAAGAAAATAAAGGAGTCTTTTTAACTCTATTAGAGGACATAACAAATGAAAAAGACCTAAAGACAAAACCTAATGGAGAAAACTTGAATTCAGGGAAGAAGCAGCCATAATCTAAACAAAAATGCAGTCAAGAATGAGGAATTTCTAATACTGTCCCTTGAATATTAGGTATCTAACTGGTTTAAAATAAAAAAAAAAAAAAAAAATCAGTGTGTATCTATATTTCCCAGCATCTAAATTCTTTCTTGAAACTAAGTCCTTGCTCCTTTAAGAATGCCAGTACTTTCAGAATTAATTACTATTTGTGCAAAAGTTTTACTAATAAATCATAAGATCAGGATTTACTAGTTATTTATGCAGGGAAACATGCTTTCAGATTTTAAACAACAGTTGCAAAGTACTGAAACAAAGCTGGTTATAACTGTGTTCTTCCCATAAGGTTACAGTAATACAGACTCAGCAAATACCTACCTGACCTCAGATGGTAAATACTCACTTCATGGCTACATTATCCATTCTAATGATCACCTTTGGCCTCTCTTCACACACTTGGAGTCTGCTGTCAAAGAAGGGAGCAGGCAGAATCATCGCGCCTTTGGAAAGAAAGCAGATGATCTATTTAAGGTAATACAAACTCTTATAAGTATCAAAGCCAGCTGTGAGGAGCCCAGAACTGATCTAGGGGCAAATAGAGTCTGAGCTGTCTGAAGAAAATTTGTCAGTCTCAGAAAAGGTAGAAACTCCCCAGTCCCAGACTTTTGTTCCCTTCAACTTTGGGCTGTGAAGAGTGGAGCAATCATAGAATATATTGGGAAATTGGAGTACTGATAAAAATACTCCAGATTATGTGTTGCCCATCGCACCGACACACTCTCAGAACAACTTCTGGGCCTGTTTAATTTTCATTTGTGTCCTTTTTATAACATCAGATAGTACCTTCCCACATGTGTACGCCATCCATCAGTCACTTGATACTGATATGCATTCAGTGTAGGCTGTGCTGTGTAGTCCAAGCTGGTTTGTGTTGATGCAGTGGAACAGGGATCCAATCTCTGTCAAGTTTTGTAGTTTTGTATAAGCTTCAAGCTGATCTCTATTAGTGATAAAATTGTAATCCTTCGGCCACCTGTTTCAATCTGTGGCATTCCTTTCCCAATGCTAGCCCAGATGGATGTGATCAGACTGGACAATCACTTAGGGTTGTAACGAGCCTAACTTGTCAATTACCCATGTGGTGAAGCAGGTTGAGAGCCATAAATATTTGTGCCTGTATAAGCAGAGAGCTGGTAGTGTGAGTAGAAGAGTATGTCCTTGATAGCACTGCTGGCTTGAATTGTACTTCAGACTACATACTGAGGTCCTTAATTTGTATTAAACTTTAAGATGGTGATGAAGGCAGTCTCCTGAAGGAGATGTCTACATCCCTCATGTATAGTCAATGGAACAAAATAAGGACTTCTGGAGACTTAAAAGCTCTGCTCATGTTAGTACTTAAATAACTGGAAGACAGAAAGTCCATTGGAAGTCATTTGAAGGGTCTTTAAAGGGAGTTAAAATACTTTGCTTTAGGGTAGCTGTTGCAGTAGATGCCTAAATTTATATACAAAGTAAGTGGTTTAATGTATGTGAGCTGGAGCTCATCCTTTGTTAAACATCTGGGTTATCAACTTCGCTTGGGTGATACTTGTGTCCAGTTTGGACCTGGGTTCCATATGTGTACAGGATGGTGTGTCTGAGCAGAAGCTATGAGCTGCCTGTGGCACTGTGCACACCACAGCCTGGAGGTACTTCCACTTCATGGTAGTTGCAAAGCCAGCCATAACTGGTGAAATCTCTATAAAAGTGAAACATAAAGGGGTTTGTGTGTATGTGTCCATGAAAAGGTAAAGGCACGAGGTTCTGCTCCTGAATGTTTGCTTCTTCCCTAATCAAAAAAAAACAGAGTGATCTTTAATGTTTCTGGTTTATGGTATGGTCCAATTATCTGATTACTTTCCCTTCATGGACAAATAAATGTTTGAGTGAAATGAAAGCAATTTGTGAGGATATCAAGAAAGAGAACTAGAATTTTTCTCTCAGTCTCCTGAATCTGTCCTTTCAAGATGTCCCTGTGATCAGAATTCTTGAGGGGATGCAAAAATCTGCTTATCACTACAGCAATGGATTTGGATAAGCAAATAGTCAGTGGCACTTTTAATGGACCTTTTCATTGTGGGAATTCTGATGTTCACTATGTTCACCTACTGCCTTGGTTGTACGTAGTTTTAATTAACTGATGAAAATAAGCCTTAATTATGCTGCCTTTCCCTCTTTTTAGGACTATTATCACAGCCAGGAGGTAAAGCAACGTTTCATGGCTGCCATGCACAGCATTGCTTACCTGACAGCAAGAGATGTGGCTACAGCATTTGATCTTTCACAGTTTAAATCTGCTTGTGATTTAGGAGGTATTGCTTGTAATTGAACTTCTATACAAATTAAAGTGAAAAGCTTGACTTCAGTTCCACATTTTATTACTTAAAAGACATTTTAAATGTATATTTATTTTAAAAAATGTAAAATGTATATTTTTTTAACTAGAATTGCAGTAATATTATCTACTGTTACTTTTTTGATATTGCAATGTCAGGATAAAAGAACAGTGCAAAAACAATTGAAAACAGAGTTACCTAAATGGTATATTAGTAGTTTAAGATAAGTGAATGTTTATCTCAATCAGTTACACAGTTCAAGGCAGAAAAGAAGATAGTGACTCAGGTGATACAGCATTGGGCTGGGAGTGCCGTTTTCAGCAGCGTTGTTGCTCTCCTTAGGTACATCCAATATTTTCAAAAGTAATGAAAGTGAACCACCACTACTGGGGTGTCAAACTTGAAACACTGCACTGCTAAAACAAAAGTTTTGATTCTTTTCTAGTGGGTTTGTTTTGTGTATTGTTCTAGTTATTAATATCTAAGATGTCCACCAAAATGTTGAATCCCAGTGATATACCTGAAGAAACTCTGCTTTTAGCATTCTTTTTTTTTTTTACCCTGTGCTTGGAGCTGCACAAAGGAAGTGTTATCACATATGGAAAGATCCACTGAAAGAGGAATACTTCATTTAGTGCCCGGGGAGGTGGACAGTATCTCAGAGGAATTAACCTAATACTGATACAACTGTTGCTACTTGTGCAGACTCCAAAATTTCACAGTCTTTACTATGCTGGAGAGTGTCAAATTTTATGTGTCAGTGCCTTGTAAATGCTAAACAGTTAGAGGTGTTGTTCTTCAACAAATAGAAATCTTTGCCTTTTCCATTTACATTTTGATACTCTCCAAAGAAACCCTGAGATACTGATAGCAAAGGTCACTTTTGCAGTTGCATGTCAGTAAGGAGTCATGTCTGCATTCCACAAGCTTTAAAACCTTGCTCTATCAACCAGGAAGTCCTGTTGCCCATGTTAGTTGTTGAATTGTCTACCTCTGGTTCTGATCGGATGTCTCTATTTTAATGTTATATACAGCTTTGTCTTTTAAAAATGTGTGCAAATTCTGGGAGAAAATATTTGATTTGACTTCTTTAAACTTTCAACAGGTTGCACTGGAGCTCTGGCTCGTGAATTAGTGCAAGTATACCCAAATCTCAAGGTCACAGTATTTGACCTTCCAGAAGTCATTGCGAACATCTCTTATTTTCAGCCTTCAGGACAGCACGCCGCTCCAGTGATATTTCTGTCAGGTAAATGTAGCATGTGATCTTTTGTCTGATTTCTCTTATCCTTGAGCACAGAATAGGCTCTTTTGCTGCTGCTCCAACCCCAAACATCTTAGTACAAGGCAGTGTAGGTTCATCCATGCTAAATGGGGGCATTGTATTTTTCAAGACTGATAAAAAATAGTTGGAGAATGTGACTGAATAGGTATGAATTGGTAATTTTCGAATACCACTGGAAGCAGAGGCTGCATGTGCTTGTCTGAGGTATTTAATTTCTAGACAAGATCAGCATGGTGACTACAAAGAACTTAGCCTCCTTTCTTGCTATAGGTTAGCTCTCCATTTTTTTTGTTAGAGAGTTCTTGCCTATGCTCTGCTCTTTAACTACACTTTCCTTATCTGCAAATCAGGACATACCTGTACCTGTTCTTTCTTGTTACTTTTGTACTCTGCTGAAGCTCCTTCTTTTTGTAGTATGTACTCTGTGGTTTCCATAGGAATGTACTGTTTTTCCAACAGGTGACTTCTTCAAGGATAATCTTCCAGAAGCAGATCTTTACATCCTTTCACGTGTTCTTCATGACTGGCCTGATGAAAAGATACATGTGCTGTTAAGCAAGATATCAGCTGTTTGCAGACCAGGTATGTTTTTTTTCATCCTTTGAGCTTAAAGATGTATGTTAATGTGCCTTTAATGAGCACTGACTAATCTTTTCTAGTATGAGCTTACAATATTTTTTTTCAATCATAGTAGCCTTTGCCTGAGTTGTCATTATGACAATACCTACTAATAAAAGAAGGAAACAAAGCTGCAAATAAAATTATATATAGTAAGCTTTTACTATAGTTGCAGGCTTCACATACAACTGTATCATATCCCCAGTCTCTCTCATGCCCAGTCTTTCTTACCAAGCCCTGTCCTGTATTATCAATTAAGTAAGCATGTGCTTATTTCTATACATAAAATTAGCCTAACTAAAGTTCTTTTGGGTTAATCAAAAAGCAGCAGTTTGTTTTGCTGTTGTTTTGCAATCTCAATAGTGTCCAGAGTATGGTAAACAGGCTGAAGTTCAGTACTCCTTTATGTACACAACCATGAGAAGTATGCGGCCTCTTTGACTTTCTACTACATTTGAATCATCAGATCATCAGAGTGTCTCAAGTTGGAAGTGACCCATAAGGATCATCAAGTGAACTCCTTGCTTCTTGAAGGACTAACTAAAACTAGTTCATATGACTAAGAATGTCATCCAGATGGTCCTTGAACTCTGGCAGGTTTGGTGCTGTGACCACTTCTCTGGGGAGTCTGTTCCAGTGCCTACCACCCTCTGGGTGAAGAACCTTTTCCAAATGTCCAGTCTGAACTTTCCATGATGCATCATTCCATCTCCTTGTGTCCTGTTACTGGCTCACCAGAGAGAGGAATCAGCACCTTCCCCTATACTGCTCACTTTGAGGAAGTTGTACACGGTGATAATGCAAGGCTGTACCAGCACAGAGTAGAGTGAGACAATCACCTGTGTAGTGATTTACTGTCCTGTGCTTGATGCACCCCAGAACACAGTTGTCCCTGTGGACTGTGAGGGCACACTGCTGACTCATTCAGGCAGTATTAAAGATCAAAGAAGAGAAAAAAGTAGAAAAACCTGACCACTAAGATCATCTGAGTCCTTAATGCAACTCTGGGTCTGAAGTTTGTTTCAGAGGAGAGGATGCAAAATAAGACCTAGCCCATAAATATAACCCTGATTATAAGTTATGAAAGAATTTTGGGTGACTGTCTTAATCTTATGCAAAGTTTGGGTTATGGCAGATGCTTACAGGAGTTGCTTGGTTCAAATGAAAGCAAGGCTGAGTTTAAGAGCATAGGCAGGAAGTGATCTGAACTTCCAGAGACAATGCTCCAAACTCCCCCTTCTTTTTAACAGTTAAATGGTTGCTTCCAGGAAAAGATCACTGAAAGTAAACTTCTTTTCACTGATTACTGAAGAGCATTAAAAAAATCAGTCTGAGGGGATCTCTAACTGTCTCTGAAAAAACACTTTTAAATTGGAGCTAAAAATACTGACATGGAACCACTTGTGATTGTTTTGGAAATGCAGGAAGTGCCTTGCTAGTGGCAGAAACTGTGCTTGATGAAGCGAAGACGCACCCTTCAGTAGCTGTGCTACAATCCCTCAGTATGACTGAAGGCAAGCAGAGAAGCGGCTCAGAATATAAACAGCTACTGGAGAAATATGGATTCACAGATGTACAAATTAAGATCACAGGGAACTTACTAGATGCTGTTCTGTGCTTCAAGAAGAGTCTGTGACTGTAGTGTTCCCAGAAGCAATCTGGGATGCTGAATTTCCACCCCCTTATGCAATATACCCATCCATCATCATCCAGCTCATATTGGCAGTTGAGGATCATTTGGGCCCTTTAGCTGAAGCATACTTGTTACAGGCCTTGGATACAAGTTGGAGTGCAGCTTCTGCCAGAGTGAATTCTGTGCATTTTAAAAAGCATCTGGGGCAGGCTGAAACTCCTGCATGTGAAATACCTTAATGTCCAGTTCTTCTGCAGGCTGTATTAAGCTTAGATTTGGCATAGCTGTGTATGGCATGTCAAGTTAAAACTGCAAGCTTGTACTGAGCTACATTAATGGCTTAATTTTCTTGGACCTTAAAATTAAAGAGAATTTTCCCTCTGCAGTGTATTCAGTGGTTACTACTAGTTTTTATCAGAAATTAAAAATTAATATTGCACCATATGCCTGAATTAGGGGATGTTAGTCCTCTTTTTCACTGCTGTGTGGGACTTTACTCAAAAATATCTCATATATAGCCTTTTTAAGCACTTTTTTTACAAGCAAAAGTGAAAACAGAACAAACCTCAAACATGTTCCTACAACAGCTGTAACGTCACAGAGGAAATTCAGCAGCCTCTGGCCTCCAGCCACCGAATGCACCTGCACAGATGGCAGCTGAGAGCTGTTCATATTGCTTACTATCACTTCAGGGGTTTTCTGAATATGGTTGAATGGCCATATATGCTTTCTGTCTCATTAATTGAGATGAGTTGTAGGATTTATGTATAAAAATTTGTATGAAAATTAAAAAATTAAAGTTTCTTCATGCTTCAGTCTTCAATTGGAGAACTGCATCCTGCATCCAATTGCTTCAAGTAATTTGTCACTAATGTTGCCTCTCCTAATGCTTATTTCTTTCCTGATACTTCACTGACATTATTTTTTCTCATTTAAAGTGTAGTGGAAACCTCTCTGGAGATTAAAGTTACACTTTCAAACTAGTTTTCTTCTCTGTCAGTTTTGAGCTTCTTGCCTGTCATTCTTGCCTGTCATTTGTACAGCACTAGTCCCAATAAACTAGTGTGCAAGAGGCCATGCCAATACTAAATCACCAACCTCAGCAAATTAGAGGGTTAATGAGGAAGGTTAAGAGTTGCATCTGCCTGAATGTTACTTAATCAGGAGTTACTTTGCTCCTTGACCAATGGGCAAAGAAAAAGTGCCACAGTGACTCAATTCATCAGGACAAATAGGCAGAGCATTTCAGGTGCACAAAATCAGGGAAATATCAGACTTAACCACATTGAGGTTTTTAATTCTTCAGAAGGTTTCTATAAATGGAATTTTGACTGATGTCATCTGTAAGACTTTTAAAATAGATAAGGCTGAATATTAACAAATGAATAAATTTAACATGTTTCTTTTCCACATTGACATGAAGCTTGCTGTTAGCTTAACAGGTTTGTATGTTGAGAGAGACTCGTTCTGGCACTCAGATGTGTCTCATCTAATAGTTAGCCATGAAGTTCATAATGCTGTTCCTTAAGCTGCTCTAAGCTGTTTGAGTCAGAAACAATCAAATCCTAAAGTCAGCACACCTGTAACTGTCACAGACTTTAAAACTGTGCCCCTAAGTACTATGTCTCTGACTGTAAAATTTGAATAGAATGTGTTTGGCTACCACCCAGCCTTCATCTACTCTGTGATTAAGCACAACACTAAGCATTAGTCCCTTGGGCATGCTGTCTGTGGTCATACACCACAGCTTTGCATTCTAAGGATAATTAAGTGTTGGTCCAGGGAGGTTGTGGAATCTCTGTCCTTGGAGGCTTCCATGTGTTAAGCCAGCCCTGAAGAAGCTGAGCTGCTTGCAGAGCTGCCCTGCTCTGAGTGAGAGCCTGGACTACAGCTCTCCTGGGGTCAATTTCAGGCTCAGCTGTTCTACAATCATTTGATGCAGCTCAGTCACATGAGGAATTATAAGCTCATCTTACTAATATACAAAATGAGTTTTTCAGTTGCTCTGAATATCTTTTGCTGACTGGTAGAAGGAGTGGATTTAATAGTCAAACACTCAAAATCAAACACTCAATCAAAAGATTTTCTAAGCAATATGCATAACTGAGGAAAATTTACCTGACATGAAAAATGAGGGGGGTTAAGTTTTAAAACTTTTTGACAATTGTTGAATGACTGAGCTGTACAAGTTGGAATGGCTCTGATAAGATTGTCTTAAAGGTCAGAAAGGTATGAATGTTATGCTGCAGTTAATAAAATCACTATGAATTGCTGCTATTTTGATCTGAGTTGGTGTAAGGCCAAAAGGCAAGTATGTAATCAGTAACCCTCTCTTGGCTTCCCTTTCCCCTCACAGGTCTGAGTATGGAGAAGACACTGTAAATTAGATTATTTAAGTTTAATTTCATCCTTAGGTCAGTCTCACAAAAAAGAATTCAGGTCCTACAGAAATAATGTCCAGAATGTATTGAACAGAAACACTGACTTCTCTCTGCTTCTGTAATGCTTGCCATCCACTCTTGTCTCTGTTTGGCATCATTTCAGTATGAATGTGAAGCAGCAGTATATCCCAAAGAGATGCAACTCTATTTCTGTCTTACTGTTTTCTATAGTCCTCATGCCAAGTCTACAGAAGTCATCCCTTTTTCCCCTGAAAACAGAGATGTGACTTGACTTGTGAATGTTTGATCACTCCATACTGTGAAAGGGAATTTCCTGGGGTTTGGGAGAGGAGTGGATTATTCACCTAATAGTAGATTAGTCATTTAATAGCAGAACAAATCCATAAATGATAAAGGAAATCACCCAGATCTTGTAGTTTGCACCCCTCTATATGGTAGCAGAGATTTTCTTGCCTGATAATGGATTAGAAGTGTTGCATGCGTTTGTTTGTAAATTAGGCTGTGCGATTTTGCTGACTGAAATGGTGTTGGATGATGAAAAGAAGAACAGGAGCACAGCTCTGCTGCAGTCTCTGAACATGCTTGTGCAGACAGAGGGAAAGGAGAGAAGTGGCTCTGAATATCAAGCCTTGCTGGAACAACATGGATTCACAAATGTCAAAATCAGAATAACAGGAAATTTGTTAGATGTCATTCTCTGTGTTAAAACCTAGAAAAAATGTATTAAGTAGTAGTCTGGATGTCTTACACTTGTGTCTGATGTTTTGTAATTATCCAAATACATTCTCAACTTCCCATCAATACTATAAACAAGAAATGTAAGAAGAAATGTCAGCTTTGTGGTGTTACTTTTAAAAGGGAGGAAGGATTGATTACATTTATTTTAGTCTTTGGTAGAATGATGACAGGAGATTCTGTGGCTGCACAACACGTGTAGGACACAAATGGTGTCATCAACCCAGTAGCAGTATTCACACTGCTGAGAAATCACTGTTTCTTCATACTTGGTGCAATTAAAATAGCAGAGTTTTTAGACCAGCACTTTACTTTGCCCCTGTTTCAGGAGATTAAGGCTGGTATCATTTTAATGCTCCATCACCATCCATTTTAATATCGTTTTATGTTACACCCGCTACTGTAAATACTCTCTAATCAAGTCTGGAAACTGCTGCTGCAATGGTGTAAGATTGGAAACAAGAACTGGAGCAGCAGCTTCCTGAGAGAGTCAAGACAGACTGCTCTGCTTTGAGAGGCTTCCGAAAAAAAGGCAGTTATATAAAAACACAAGTGTCCTCTGTGATTGTAATCTGAGATTAAATGTGAGGGCACTGAGTTTGTTTCAAGAACACCATCCTACACCTTTTTAGTCCTACTTAATTTGTGAGCTCTTATAAAACTGGATAGCAGGATTTGAGATAAGGAGAAAAAAAAAAAGGTGCAGAAGCAGAACAAAAGGCATGGTGATAGAGAGAAAAGGATTTTCCCCAGTCATATGCAGGTAAGCTCCCAAGGTGAACAGAACATGACAACTACAAATTGAAGAGTTTCCCATTACAAGTTATGTGCCTTTTACCTTCATTTTTCACACTGACAATACTCGAGAGTCTTAGCATGTAAAGTTCTTTTTAAATCAACAGAAAATCTTATGGTAAAAAAATCTTAGTCTTGCAGACAAGATATTGTGCTAAGAGAGTATTAACATCAAGTTATGAGCTTTTTAAAAAGGAAAAAATACCACACAGTGTATGCCTCCCTGAATGAATGTACCACAGCATTTCATAAATTATGTTCAAAATAGGGTCTTGTAACACCCTATGTGCATAACTGTGTATGAGCACAGGAGTAACTTCAGACTGCCTGTATTATGATTTAGAAGAGCACACAATTTACTTAAAATCTTCTAGTGTGCAAAAGAAAAGTATAGTGACATACCTTGTACTATGAGCAGAGACAAAGGCTACACCTGGCACATTTTCTTCTCACAACATGCCCTCTTGAGAGACATGCTCTCATTTTGAAATCCTATTAAGAACATACATTTGTAAGCAGTGGTTTCTGGCACCTCAGCTGCTGCAACTTTGTGGTTCACCAGTCATCTGTTTTAAAGGTTTGGCCTTATTTACTTTGGTTGGAAGCATCTACTAAAAGCGAAAGCATGTGATGTGAACTAATGCTCTCCAGCTTAGAAAATTTCAATACTTTTAGAAAGAATAGATATAATTTCAGACAGAAGTTTAACAGGTTCAAAATAATTTCAGCATACAGTAAAATTAGCAAATGGAAGCTAGGGCTGTCTTGGTAGGGCTTGAATCCCTACCATGAGTGCTTGCTCTGACAGCCTGCAGAGGAGGTTTTCACAGTGTCTAACTTCCAGTGCCCATATAAGAAGCTGGAACCACCCTGTCCTATTGTCTTTCCATTGTCCCACAGGAAACTGCAGCTAAGTCCTTTGGTATTCCATTGTCTTGGATCAGTTGAGTGACATACAGAAAAGCCCCATGATGTGACTCTTGGCACTGGCAGTGCTAAGGAAGAGGTGGGCACAGAACTTGGAACAAAGATATGCCATGGATCAGCATTACCCAGAGAGTGGTGAGCATTGAGCAAAACTGACTGGTGTCAGGACAGTGCCTGAAATCTGCTCCCCTCCACCTGACAGCTGCTGCTGCCCCACGGGGACCCCATGCAGAAAGCGGTATCTCCCTCCTAGACTGGCTTCCAGCAGTTGCCACAGAAGGAGCCTCCCAGTTCACGTGCTTCTGCTGCTCACTGACTACTGCCTGGGGCCACAGACCCACAGAGCCAATGCTCCACCAGTTCACACTCAGCTTCACAGAATCAGAATCACAGAATCAGTTATGTAGGAAAAGAAATCTCAGATCATCAAGTATAATCTGTGACCCAAAACCATGTCAGCAAATCATGGCACCAAGTGCCAGATTCACTCTTTCCTTAGATACACCAAGGGACATTGACTCCACCACTTCCCTGGACAGTCCATTCCAATGTCTCACCACTCCTTCTGCGAAAAATTCTTCCCAATGTTCAACCTAACCCTCCCCTGGCACAGCTTAAGACTGTGTCCTCTTGTCCTGTTTCTGGTTGTCTGGGAGAAGAGGCCAACCCTCACCTGGCCACAGCCTCCTTTTGTGGTTGTAGAAAGTGATAAGGTCACCCTGAGCCTCCTTTTCTTCAGGCTAAACAACCCCAGCTTCGTGAGCAGCTCTTCGCATGATTGTGCTTCAGACCCTACACCACCTTCATTCCCCTTATCTGGATCCACTCCCAACACCTCAATGTCCTTCCCGGGTTAAAGGGCTCAGAACTGGGCACGGAACTCGAGGAGTGGCCTCACCACTGCTGAGTGCAGGAGCAGAATTACTGCCCTAGTCCTTTTAGCCAGGATGCCATTGACTTTCCTGTCCACCTGGGCACACGCTGGCTCATTTCCCGATGCTAGCACCAGCACCCCCTGTCCCTTTCACGCGGGGTAGTTTTCCAGCCAGTCTGCCTGTAGCGCTGCATGGGTTTGCCCATGGATCCGGCCCGTCCAGATCGGTCTGCAGAGCCTGCGTGCCGGGTGGTGCGGGGACCCCCTGGGCTGTGCAGGCTTCTGCGGGCAGAAAGCGATCGCAGAGAGCGCTTGAGAAGGCGACTGTAGTGGGGACAATACTGTGAGCAGCGGGCTGCCCCACAGGCTGCCCCGCGGGGGCCGGGCCGGGGCGGTGGCGGGGCCGGACTGCCCCGGGTGACGCCGCGCTGCGACACTGGCGCCGCAGCGGGGCGGACTGCGAGGGGCGGGGCGTTTTCGCCACAAGCCCCGCCTTCAGAGCGGACTGGCCAATGGAGAGGTGGGGGCGTGGCCGGCGCTGCCCGGCATTAAGCCCATGCGCGGGGGCGCTCCCGCCCTTTCGGCTTAAGCGGCAGCAGAGTCTCCCTCCCGGCAGCTCCGGCGCGGCGCGAACATGGCGGACCAGGCCATCTCCTTCCTCAAGGACTTTCTGGCGGGCGGCGTCGCCGCCGCCATCAGCAAGACTGCGGTGGCGCCCATCGAGCGGGTCAAGCTCTTGCTCCAGGTCAGCGGCGCGAGCGACAACGGGTAGCGCGGGCGGCGCCCGTCAGTGCCTCCGCGGGCGCCGGGCCGGGCGAGGACAGAGGGACGGACGGGGGGCGGGGGCCGCGGCCAGCGCGGGACAAAGGGCGCGAGCGAGGCGGCGGCGGCTGGCGGGAAGGTCACGTGGGCGGTGGCGGTGAAGCTAAAGCCGGTTCCGCCATGCGGGGCGGGGCGGGGAGGGGAGAGAGAGCCGGGCCCAGCCAAGGGGGGCGGCCGCCGTGGTGTCACTTCCTGCCGCCCCCGCTGCCGGCGCCGAGGGCACGGCGGAAAGGGGAGGGCGGTTGCTCTCCTCCGCCATCTTGGCGACCTTCACGTGACGCGCGCATGGGCCGCGATTGGGCCGCGGGCGGGGCGGGGTCGGGGCGCGCCCGGCGTGCCGGGCCCGGCGTGAACTGGTGGCGCCCCAAGGTGACTCGAGTGACCTTCGCGGCCGCTCTGGCCCCGGGCGCGGGACTGACTGCTCCTCCCTCGCCCGCAGCCGCTGTCCCTCTGGCTGGCAGCTGTCGGCCTAACGCGGCTTTCTCAGCCGACTCCCGCCCGCACGCCCGTCTCGGTCAGCAAAGGCTCTCTCCTCTTTGTAGGCCCGATGTATTTGTCGTGATTTATTTGTCTTACACTTGCGCTTGCACCTCACAGAATCAGTTAGGTTTGTAAAGACCTCAGATCATGAAGCCAACCTAACGCCACCATTTAAACTAGACTGTGGCACTACGTGCCACGTCCGGTCTTAAATGCCTCCAGGGACGGTTGCGTCACCATCTCCCTGAGCAGTCCATTCTAGTGTCTAATCACTTTTCGTGCTAACAAATTCCTCTGCTAATTCCCTCTCAGCCTTCTTGGCACAGCTTGAGGCTTTGTTCTCTTCTGTCACTAGTTGCCTGGGAGAAGAGGCTGGCCCCCACCTTGCTACAGTCTCCAGGTGGTTGTAGAGGAATTTCTCGCCAGCTGTCCTTGTTTTAGCAAGTCCTAATTTCTGAGAAAGCTTGGGAGCGATTTTAAGCCTTTTTCTCAATAATACCAACAATGGTCATTCATTCAGAATTAATAACTTTGTTTTATAGTAGAAGCAGGTTTAAGCCCAGCTGCAGCACAGACCTGTTTAGGCAAGTGATCAATATTTGTATTTTTATTTGCAGGTGCAACATGCGAGTAAACAGATTGCTGCTGATAAGCAGTACAAGGGTATCATCGATTGTGTAGTGCGTATTCCAAAGGAACAAGGAGTGCTGTCTTTCTGGCGAGGAAACTTGGCAAATGTCATCAGATACTTCCCAACTCAAGCTCTTAATTTTGCCTTCAAGGATAAGTATAAGCAGGTGTTTTTGGGAGGTGTAGACAAGCACACTCAGTTCTGGAGGTATTTTGCTGGTAACCTGGCATCTGGTGGTGCAGCTGGAGCCACTTCCCTCTGCTTTGTCTACCCCTTGGATTTTGCAAGAACCCGTTTGGCTGCTGATGTTGGAAAAGCTGGAGCAGACAGAGAATTCTCTGGTCTTGGGGACTGTCTAGTCAAAATCACCAAGTCTGATGGTGTGCGTGGCTTGTACCAAGGGTTTAATGTCTCTGTCCAAGGCATCATCATCTATAGAGCTGCCTACTTTGGGATCTATGATACAGCAAAAGGTAATATTTTAGAGGGGATCTGAAAAACCTGGTTTTAGAATTGTACTGTCTGGGTTTGGATATATGAAGGTGAAGGAGGATATCAATGCACATCTGTGACATTGCTGTATAAAGTGAAAACTTGTGCATGTGTTGATGGCAGCAGCCTCCTTGCAAGTACTGGTTTTGTACTTTGAGCAAGCTGCTCCTAAGGCCAGGAGAGTTTGTTGGTGACCAGACACAATTAGAATAATTACTTTTTTGTTCAGTGCAGACTGAAGTTACACTGGACCAATCCAAGTGTGTTTAGCAGAATGAGATTGAGCAGTGCTTTTGCAGAGTAATTTTTAAGCTTGACATTTGGGCAAATAAGCCATTGATGCTAGTTTGTAGTGTAATGTTATCCACAGGGACAGCGATTTAGTTTAGTGACATTTCTTTACTAAAAGCATAGTGAATCGTCAAGTCTTCTCATGCCAGTGTAAAAACAATGCTTAAATGGTAACCTATTTTGGGTACTGGGAAGAAAGTCTAAATATGACTTCAGTATGTTTAAAGTTTGTGTTTTGCTGCAATTTTGTTGCAAGTATGTGTCTACAGTGTTTCATACTAGTTCATGTAAGAAAGTAGCTGTCATGCAGTGAGTGAACCAGAGGATGTGGAAGATAAAAAGCTAATTGCCTTTTTTGTTTTATTGCAGGCATGCTCCCAGATCCCAGAAATACTCACATTGTTATCAGTTGGATGATTGCCCAGACAGTGACTGCTGTGGCCGGCGTGGTCTCCTATCCTTTTGATACAGTGCGGCGTAGAATGATGATGCAGTCAGGACGCAAAGGAGGTAGGCTGTAAATCCACGGAGCTGTTTGTGCTGTTAAAACAGCATTAACAAGATGGAGCTCTTTTTTACTAATAGCTATTCTCAGAGTTACAGCTCGTTGTTCCATAAATCTGGTTTATTATATTGTACTCAAATGAGGAAATGCAGTAAGACTCAACTTGAGATTGTCAGGAATTATGCTGAGGACTTTCCATTATGGAACATGAAATTTAAAAAATGAACTGCCTGTTTGCATTGTCAGATTAAACAAAGGTAATAATAAGAGGGCATAATATTTTTACTAAGTATTGTGTTGCAGTCTTAAGTTGTGGTTTGGGACATCACAAAGATTTTAAGTGAAGCAGGGCAATTGTTAAAATTATCTGAGATGAAATAAGAATTAAGAATAACTCTTTGCTCTTTTCCTGCAGCTGATATCATGTACTCTGGAACAATTGACTGCTGGCGGAAGATTGCAAGGGATGAAGGAGGAAAGGCCTTCTTCAAGGGTGCATGGTCTAACGTTCTCAGAGGCATGGGGGGTGCTTTCGTGCTTGTGCTGTACGATGAATTCAAGAAAGTAATTTAAACAGCCTAAATAGAATTGGAAATCAAGTTGAGCAGATCATGTAGAATAACTACCATTATGGACCATTGACCTTCAAGAAAT
Source organism: Brachypodius melanocephalos (assembly GCA_013398615.1). Taxonomy (NCBI): domain Eukaryota; kingdom Metazoa; phylum Chordata; class Aves; order Passeriformes; family Pycnonotidae; genus Brachypodius; species Brachypodius melanocephalos. The sequence goes on from VZSR01003803.1 coordinate 50,244,488, forward strand.
TCCTGTAAGTCTTATTTATCGGAGCCAGATGATACTTCTAGATGGGGCTAGAAACTGACATAGACAAATGATCCACTTCTCTGTAACATGCATGAAGACACTGAATCTGACAATTCAGTGTGGCAATTTTTCTTTACAGCAGTAAGGAATGAGTGGCGTTTGTTCTGGGTCCAAGGTTGTTCGATCCAATTTAGGCAGAAAAAATCATTTGCCTGTGGATCAGTCTCCAGTTTCAAGTCTTATCTTCTAGGACCATAAAATTGTATTTGAAAGCATTTGCTAACAAATCATGTTCTTTTCCACTTGTACTGAAGCACTATGTACCATTTTGCACAGCTGAACATCTAGCAACTTTGTTCTTAAATTGGGGCATTCTGCTGTAAAACAATAAACATACTTACTCGGTCTGTGTTGGAATTATTACATAAAAGCTTTGGGAAAGCCTCTTCTATTTGAAAACTTGTTTCAGTTAATGGGTCCTCTGGTACCCTTACACTGCATTCTGTAACAAAATAAGCTTTTTTAAAACGTAGTTAAATGTGAGATCTTTAGAGAGATGGGGTGGGGAAGTGTGAGTTACACTAACAGAAACCACTCCCATTCTTTGTGCCTGATAGTGTATGACAGGCTGCTGCAAGAGGCTTTTTGCATGATTCTCAAAAATTGATTTATAACTTCTAGGGGAGGGTATGGGGCATTCAGTTGTAGTACTAGGAAAACCCAAAGTACCAAGGACTGTCAAAAAATAATGCTCTTGCCCTTGGTAAAACAGCCTAAAATAGTTGTTGGTTTTTTTTGTTTTTTTTTTTAATCTGTTTGGAAAGCATCAATGCATTCATGCAAAAACCCAGAAACCCAGTAAATGCCTTCAACTTCTGAGTGACCTATGTATTGTTGCTGCTGGTTGGAAATGATCATGCCATTCAAGATACTGTTTGGCCTCATCTGTAGCAGTGATCAGTAGCTGTGGAAGGTGGAATTTTGTCTGAAATGAGTTGCAGTCTAATAGGTGAAGTTGAAGGGTGTGGGGGAGGGAATGTGTGTGCTTCTATGTAGCTGTAAAATAGTAGATCAAAGTAGGTCAGCCTTCAGTATTAACTGATTTGATGTTTAAAGATGGTCAGAAGACAAGATTGAGTGATTTCTCATAACTGCTCTTTGAGATAATGTAATACCTATGTGCTGTTCTTCATATGTATATAATCTTTTGTACTTTGTAATCTGCAAAGATATGGTAGAGGGGACCAGTAGAGGAAAACAAGGTGTTAATCATCTTTTAAGAACTCTCCCTATATCTTGAGAAAGCAAAAGTGTACCACTGTATGACTCATTGAAGGCTGACTGACCTGTCTTTGGTTCTGTGTGCCTTCCAAGATTGCAATTCAAGATTAAGTATTTAAATTACCTGCTTGGCTTTGGCTGGTTATTACCTTCCTCTTGAGCATACTTTACCTTTTTCCTTTCACTGTTGCACAAGCACTGCTTTCAACATCTTTATGTGAATGTAAGGACATTACACAGCTACTTTGTACACAGGCTAATGGCAAACTTCATGTACCTACTGCATGTGGTTCTTACATCCTGTGTGGCAGTGGCAGCTCCCTGTGGTGCAGGTAGATCATTTGGTGTTAACCCTGCTAATCAATTTGCTGGCAGGCAGGGGAAGACATTTTGTCTATATAGATACATTAAATCAGGTTTCTTTCTGTATCAGTGCCTTGCAAGGGTAGAGATAATGATGGGATACCTCCCTGTGGGTGTACAGTGGGCCAAGCTTTGTGAGAGAAACCAAACATTGTTACTTCAGCAGCCTCTGACAGGGACAGGACTTTAACAGCCAATCTCCCCTTCAGAACAAGGTTTAACCAAAAGGAATAGGAAAAGAAACAAATGCAAATGTAGGTGTTTAAGTGGAACTTCAATTTCTCTATGCTGTGCATTCAATATGAACTAATCTGTGGTGTTCAGCTTTTTTAGTTTTTTTTTTTTAATATATGGCTTCCCTTAGTCATCCAGCAGCAATTTCCAATGTGTGGTGCAGTTTAGGGATGTAAGAGGCAAACAATAAATGAGACTTTTAAAAAAAGAAAATTGTTCTCTCTCTTATTGAAACTCTGAAATTCTTTTTGAAAACTATGAACAGGAAAACATCCAGCATTTATAAAAGAAAATACTAGCATCTAAAGCCTATATTATTTTTAAAAGACATTAGAAATAGCATTTCACCCTTTAAAGGGAAAAATTGAAATGCATTTATGAGAAAATTTTACAAATAAGATCTAGCTATGAAATACTAAATTTTACTGCATTTCTCACAAGTGTTGGATTTTTTTTGAAGGCTTTAGATGCTATTTGTGTGAATTAAGTGCATACTAAAATTGCACAGGATCAGGTATTTCAGAGGTGTATTTACAGTGGCACTACTGAGCTCATGAAATGGCTGACTGACAGACCAGTAATAATGGTTATAATTGACAAGTATTTTATTTTCTGTTTCTGTCTTGCATAAGGTTAATTGCATATATTGGGATAGTTCGGTGTTACTGGTTTGAAGATCAAAGAGCAAATTTAAACACATAAATAGCTGGTTTGTGCTTTAGAAAATAACTGGGCATATAAAAATTACAGTAAAATTACACTGGCATTATACAGCAAGCCTATCAGCCCACAGGAAATCATACTGAAAGGAAAGAAGTTTCATAGCACTGACAGCAAGAAGTAACAGCTTTATTCTGGATAAGAGGGCTTGTCTCACATTGTGAAGAACCTCTTAACAAGATTTAAGCACTTCTTCAAAGTAGGTGCTTGCAGAAAAGCTTAGTTGCCAGGTGTTTGCAGGTTCGAACAAAGAGAAAAGGAAAAATTTCACTCATTTTTCTTCCTTTTTTTATCTGCTCCATTTTAAGTGGATTTTAAGGGGGCAAACAGTTTCATAGGCGATTATATTCTTTTATAGGCTAATTTGAAGTACTTGTCAGCAGGATCCATAACTTTCTTTCATGTTGGGGTATCAGGTGTGTGTTTGCAAAGCTTGATCATTCTTCTATTCTAGTTATTTCCTCAGTATGGCTTTTTGTTGGTAGATTTACATATTCTTGCTAAAGAGAAAGAAAATTCAGTAAGCTACAAGTTGCTGTTGGTATCATTCTAAACATTAGTTTCAGCAGTACCCAAGGCATCCTGTCTTGGTCTTTTAATACTTAGCAAGTGATTGCAAGGCAGGAGAGCACAGTTTTAAGGACAGTTAAGGAATGTTTGAATATGTCTGATCAGTACTAGCTGTCAGCAGGAGGAACAGAAGCTGATTTAGACACTGGGCAACTTTAGCTGAGACAATAGAAGGAATTTATTCAGTCAGTGTTGCCTGAATTTTCCATATGTAGGCACTGGCTAGATCTGTAGATAAAATATTTTGGTTGCTATCACATATTTTTACGTTGGGTAACCTGGAGTTCTAGGAGAGTTCATGCAGCCAGGTAAGATCGTGGTACTCATAGAGCACTTGGAGTTTAAAGTTTTGAGGGAAGATAAATAATTTAAAAAAAAAAAAAAGGAGGATAGTACTGGTGGGGGGGAAAAAAAAAAGGCAAGCTTGCTGTCATACTGAGGGTACGTTGCAGAGCACCAAACCAGGGTGTCCTGTGGACTTCTTTTCTAGGAAAGCTGAAGAATGGGAAAAGCACTGCAGGGCTCTCTGATCATGGTGTTTTGGGCTACTTTACTGTTCTCCAAGGAAAACGCATGAAGAGTGTGTCTTGCAAGTTCTTGGAATATATTTAACTTCAGGCAAGAGGCAATAAAACTCAGTAATGGTGAGGAAAGCATATAAGGAGAGAATGACTAGAAAGTCAATGGTCTTTGGTAAGTCAATGGTAAGATGAGTAAAATAAAATGGATTAGAGGAGCACAACTTGTCTGATGCACTGAATGATTTGGTTGGTAGGATCTTAAAGCAAATAAAATTGGCAGTTCTTTAACAGGAGTGTTTTAAGGATGCAGTGCAGAAAGTTAGGTTTTTTAAATCATGAGCTTTTCCAGTGATCTAGGGAAAAGTATTGTGTAGGAGAAAAGAATGAGAAAATGTGAAAGGTCATTGTGTAAATAGAGGCAAAATGAAGAAATGCAAGCTTTAAAAAGGGATGATTAGCAAAGGACATTGCAGGTTTCAAAACAGCTCAAAAATCTATTAGCAGTAAATGTCAGGGAGACTTTGGTATTCAGTGGAGGGGAGCTTTTGAAAATGTACTTTTTGTACCTTATTATTTTAATAACTTCGAAGAATTACAAAATTCAATCACTGTTAAAGGTACTGAGTTTGGAGAGAAGAGTAAAATAAAATCAGGTTTTAAGAGTAGATCAAACCATTTAAATGCATCAGAATCATATGAATTATCTCCACAGCACTGGTTGGTGAGTGTGAGGTGACATGAGGGCTTCACTTAACTCTGGCAACTGCAGCTGCTGCATTGCTCCCTGCATGGAAGTGCCGGTGCCACAGTTTACAGATCTCACCCACAAAGGCCTCTGGGTTGTAGTGGAGTGATTCGAGTGTATGTGGTAGCATAAGCACAGGACTTTGAAGCCACTCAAGTTTAGGAAAAGCAGGCAATCAGTATGCAATTTTTCCAAAAACTGCTTGTTATTTTCCTAGCTATTATTATGGACTGTGGAGTGCTGCTGCTCTGTAGCCTTAGCTGTGGTAGCCTGGTAGGAAGTAAGATACCAGGTATTTATGACTGAAGATGGATGAGGTAACCTATCTAAGCCACATTCCTACCTGCTTTCTATGAAAGCCAAAGGTGGTAGGACCAAAGACAAGTTCATCAGGACAACAAGCTGGTATATAGTTACTAAAACTAGAGATTTGGGGATTCTTTGTAAATGATTGAAGGAACATTTATGTGTCACTTTTGTAATCCTCATTGGAATGCATGGTGTTGCCCACTGAATTTTAGGCAATTAATGGCTAACCTGGTTTACTGACTCCGAGTATGTCTTTGCTTTAGCCAGCTAAGAGAAAGCATCCCCTCACTATGCAGTCACCATACAAACCACTGCTCACATGGATGGATTTGAGAAGCATGAAGGGTTTGAAGCCTGGTTGTCATGATGTGTGCAGAAAGACAGAAGAGTTACTTGCTGTTGACAGTGTGCAGGTGTGTAAGATACTGTAAACAGGAGAGGAATAAGGGTAAAAAATAATGGATTTTAAATGCATTAAACCAAGCTATTAAAAAGGCTTTTTTAAAGTAAGGCTAAATAAACATGCAGAATAGGCTGCACAGGGATGCTACAGTGTATCAGTCAAATACAATTTGCACGAAACATTGAAATTGCAAACGCTGTGTTGAAGCAAGAGGAAGGAAATTTTAGCTGTTAAGTCTTTCCAGCTCTGTTGATTTGCACTAAGTGTGACAGGATTCTTACATAGGTACAGGTCAGGCTTATGAAATATATACTCACATTATATTATGACCATTGATGTTTGAAAATGCTAATGGAAAATGCATCTTCACTTTAGTTATTTTTAAAGTATGAACAGCAACCTTGCAAAAGCTGGTACACACAGAAATTACAGGTCTCAGTAAAACTGAAAACTGGTCTTAAAATATATCTGCAGATACCTCGAGGACAATCTTTTCTTTTAGTGTCGGCATAGAGCATTTCAAGTTTCAAAACAGCATAGCTTGCATGACAGAAATTAGTTTTGGATCAAATGGTAACGCTTATTTTTATAAGTTAGTTATTCTAGTCTTTGGCCTGTTGTGGTTTAAAGTTAACAAATTTGACTGAATTGAGAAGAAATCATACCTGGATATCTTCTTCAGCATTGAATTTGTCTCTTGGTTGTGGTATGGGAGGAAATATGTTCTTGAAACTGCAGTACCTTTGGGTAGAAAATGGGATGGTGGAGAAATTGAAAATACTGCTTACACAAAAGTAAGTAATTACACATTTTGTGTTTGACTTAAGGACATTTTTTACTTTCAGGATTGAATATCTATTGCTCTACAAATAAAACGTGAAATAAAATATTTTCAGTGGGGTAACTGGTGGGTTATTATTACACCTAGCATTTGAGTTATTAAGATTTATTTTGTGATTAGAATCACAGTAAAGACCCTATTAATAGATTGCTTTGAATAAATCACATGACATAACTTTCACCACTGTGTGAGAAGTTTTACCAAAAAAACAATAGGTTAATTTGGATTCCCTCTTGTCTGGTACTGTATACAACCAATGGCTTCAAAGCAATCTGGATGTTAAAATGCTTAAAAGTAAGAATGAAAAAGCTTTTGTAGGATCTGGTAGGATCAGTCAATAACTTTAACATCCTTTCCTCCTTTTCCACTTAGTGATTTTGCATGTCAAAGGGCCATCCACAGCAATTCTGGTGGTAATAGTTCAATAGTTCATTTATAATTAGATTATTTAAATTTGCAGGTAGGAAAGTAGGAGGTTGGAGGAATGTGTTTCATATAGATAATACTCTGCCAGTAGTGTCTACAGAAAAAAAAGGTTGACTTACCTTTTGAAAAGACAATACAGGAGAAGTGTAATTGAGATTGTTGCAAGTGCAATCAGAAATAAAATTACAAAAATAAAGTAATCTTTCCCTTGACCTGAAACAGCCGAGAGCGAGAAATATTTTAGCATGGCAAAAAGCTGCCTTTGTGACTGTATGATGTAATGAATGTGAATTTCATTACATTTTTCTGAATGTCCTAAAGGACTTCAACTTGACTTCATTATAGAATTTTGGACTTGATACATCTTAAACATTTTCAAATATTTAAGATTTAGAGAATTAAAATTTTGAGAATTTTTTAAAAATTCTGGAAAAAGAGAAGAGTAAACAGAGTTACAGAACAATTAATAGAGCAAAATTACTGGAAAGAGTGAAAAGAAAGATGCAGAAGGAAGGGGATGATATTCGTAGTAAAAATTTAAGCGAACTGGGAGGCAGCCTCATCACAGCAGATCAAAGAGTGGGTCTGTCTCAGTCTGTTTCTGTAGCCCTGGCATCTGAGTAATTGCTGCCTTCACAATCCCAGCTAATCAAAGGCTCTGCTGCCAGAGTATTGGAGCTACTTCATGTTAATAAAATCCACCCGGTTCCTTCCACGTAATTGGGTGAAAATTAAGATTTTATTATTTTCTGTGACTGAGGAAGAAAGGGCAGCAAACAAGGTAATACTGCAGAAAAAAAAAAAAAAAAGCCAAAAACAAAACCAAAAAACCATAGTCTTACCAAACTCAATGGGTTCACTCCATTCCCCCCAGTTTGAGCTTACGAGACAGTTTTTTCCACGTGCTCTGATTTTCAGAGTGTATCTTTTTTTCTCATTGTAATTTTGGAATTCGTATCTGTCATTCCGTACCTAAAAAAAAAAAAGGTGATTAGACTGCATTTCCTGTCATAGGCAAATACTAACAACATTTGTAGGTAAATTTCCTGATACAGTTTCTATAAAAAATAATTTGTATGGTTTTTTCTTTTCTTTTAGGTATGTACTGTCTTCCCAGCAAAACTCTCTGGTTTTTGAAGGTTAAAATTTTTTTTAAGTTTATTTTGTCTTTGATTTATTTTATTATGCTTTATGGACTTTTTTGTTTTGTTTTTATTTTGTTTTGTTTTGTTTTGTTTTGTGTGGTGTGTGTGTGTGTGTATGTCCTTGTTAGTGGACCCTAAAGAAATCTGAAAGAAACAAAGCAGAATTTGGAGAAATACCCTGTAAACTCCCCTTGCAACCTTCATGGGGATTAAATAGGCATGAATGGTGTCTCTCATTGCTAAAAAGAATTAATGTTCTTGAGACAATATAATAACAGATATATAATAGTTGGCCTCATGATACTTTGTATGAAGTCTGGAATCTGTCAAGCCCTTGCAAGGCTTAGAACACCACTAATTTGTTGAGGGAAGACTGACAGTATTTATTAAATTCCCCAGATTTTGAAGATTGTTGTACTCCCTTTGCCTAGCTGTCCCTAGCTATCAGTGGTATTATTCCAATGAGAAAGTGTTTCAGATTTCTAGTATGTGAAATGTCACGTCTGTCAGGAATAAAATCAATTTGTGCAATAGACGGAATGTATGAAGTTGTGTGAAATGCGTGCCAAATTTTGCCTACTCCATCCAAAAGAAGGTATTAAGCTTACACTTACAGATATCACAGGAACATATTTTTCTGAATTCTCATAGCTACATTGATATAAGACCTGTAATTCTAGAAGTAAGTGTGTTTTATGTAATGGTATTTATATGCTTAAGTAGGCAAAAGCTCAATTTTGTATGTGACAAGAATACTTACATGAGGAAGCTTTTTCTCTTCTTTGGGCTCATCCTGCAAAACAAAGACAAATCTTCATTTTTATTATTTTCTTATCAATCAAATATTTTTCTATTTTGTTCTAGTTTTCTTGCTTTTGGAGATCATAAGTTATTTTAAACTGAAAAATCAAGTGGATATTATTCTCCAGTCATGTCCCAAAATAACAGCATTTTATTCAGTTTTATCTTCCTACATTTCCTTTTAGAAAAGAAAGGAAACATTAATTATTTATCGACAGATGTGAGAAGCTGTATTTCCACTAAGGTTTTTTTTATACACGCTATGCATTCTCATCCGTATCCGAATTACGCAAGCAGTCCCCTCATCCTACAAACACAGCAGATCTGGAAGCTGTGATTTCACAATAGTTTGATAACTAATGCATAAAATTGATGTGAATAGCAAAATTAACCTCCTTCCAATCAAAGTCTCTGTTAGACTTATCCATGCTCAGGAGCTTTTTGTAAAGAGCTACTAACACATCCTATGCAATCAAAATTTAATTAACTGGAGTCAAACATTGACCTGGATCAAAGAACCTGAAAATTTTGAAGAGAAAGATAAGTTCAAAAATGAGTGAACAAATTCAACAGCAGTGACTTTTAGCACTGATCTCAGAAAGCATTGAAAAGCTGAGGTCCTGGAAACATCTATCACATGTAATATCAGGATAGCCAGCATTATGGAAAAGGCAGAAAGGTATATCTGGAAGGAATGCCTCATTACAGAAAACACACCCACAGTGTGTCTTACGCTATAAAGCAGACTAGGATTTTCCCATCACTCACTGTCAGCTGAGTGCTTTCAGCTTTGGGCACGATGGAAGTCATCAGCTTGGGCTGGGAATGAGCAAGGTGTAAATAAGTTGCTTAAACTTTAGATGTGTAGGGCTGCTTTAGCTGTCTTACCTCTGCTGGCCCCTCCTGACAGGTGTGAGTTCTAGCTCCATCTCCATGTTGGTACTTCTGGTACCTTCAGCACCTCAAGGGCCTTGAGGCACCTACTGTTCCACAGCAGGGAGCCCTAATGTGCACTGACCCTGAGGAGATATGCCTGTGCAGACACCTACATTGAGGTGTCTCAGTCTAGGAGATGAATTTCCTTCCCAAATGTGGAAATCTACACTGAACCTCACCCATTCTGGCTGTGGCACAGGAAACAAGAGCTAAGATGTATTTCTTTCAAATAAATGTTTTGACAATACTGCTGTGTTGTGATCTATCTATATCTTTATGTAAAACTTCGTAAGTATTTCACACAAGACCTTACTGTCAAATTATACCAACCAGCTGGAAAGCTGCATGTACTGCAATCTCCTTGTGCCAATAGGGACCAAGGATACTAATAATGCTTGAAAGATAAAAAATCCAGATAATCCAAACAGCCTGCAAGCCATTGGTCCTGTTTTTAATAAACAAATGAGATTTAATGATGGGTTGCTTTGTCCTAGTTATATAATTATATTTAACTCTTAGCTGATTTTTCCTGTAATGGTCTTGTGGCTGAGCAATTGCTACCATGGTAAGCTTCTGAGCTGCAGAATTTCATGAGAGGTGCAAAGTGAGACCAGCAAAGCTGTAGCAGAAGGACACCACAGCTTATGCAAGAAAAATTAAGAAATAAAGAAGTCAGAAATGTGCACATTATAGATATGCATGAGCATAGGTAAAGTATCAAAGGCAAACCAAGAAAATTTTTATACCTTATTTTGTATGCTAATTTCATACTGAAAACACTTTGCTCTTTCCACATGACTTGTAAGGGGTGGATGCCATGTAATAATGCAACCTGCTGAATCTCTGGTACAATTGGCAGTGACATTTGATGGAGCAGTGAGTATTTCTGGGAAAAAATGAATAATCAATATAGGCATGGTCAATAAACAGCTACACCTCAAGCAAAATGCATGTGAAGGTGAGGCAGCTGATGCTAACTGAAGTTATCTGGTAAACAGCAGTGAAATAGCTTACCAAAACTTGAGAATATATCACTGCAGGTTTTGGACATCTGAAGTAAATGGAGTTTGTATAAAGAAAAGATGAAAGATTTTATGTAATTCGGTAGTGCAATCAGCAGAGTGCTATTTTCTTCTATGTCTGTTTTCCGACCTCAGACTGACAATACAAGTTCCATAGGAAAAAGAAAGCTTTTGTATGTGTGATATTATTCATGATGCATTCAAGGCATCTGAATTGGAGTGCCTATAATATAGTTAACTCAGTGTGACCTGATTTCTCTTGGAGCTTAAACACCTGACTCACAGAGTTACCCATGTATGTAACTAATGCAGTCCTGATTTGGAAGCTGAACCCTCACTCTGGTTTTAGGACGTGTAGCTCTTGTGGCTCTCAGAGAGGTGTGAGATTAAAGGATGGTAAAATTAGCCTTTAAGAAGGGTGGCCTTGAAAATCTAACCATTGTGTTTCATTATTTGGAATCCATGACTATGTCTCATGCCTTGGGAAGGCTGATCTGGAACAGAGACTGGACAGAGC
>VZSR01003803.1:50255421-50274680 GCA_013398615.1 Brachypodius melanocephalos
CGATAAGGAAAAATCCTGTGACTCCTCCAAGCTGGAGGATGATGGCACACATTTAGGTATGTTAGATACCTGCAAGCCCAGCTAGTTATTGCTTGGTTTAGGAATGACAACTGAGAGAAAGCTCTACTCTCACTCCACTTTAACTGCCTCTGAACTGTGAAACCTGTCAGAAAGTGAAGTATTCCACATGTACATTGCCTTTTAATATCACCCATGCTGCTACAGAGAGAAGTATTTCTCCTTTTGCAATTAATGCCCAGGAATCCACTCCTGACCTGTTTACATAGAGGATTAAAAAAGCTGAGACTTTTAAAAGTAAGGTTGGACTTTTTCCTGCTCTCCAATCAAGCAGGCTCCTGCCTAGATATTTCCACCTTTATGTGGGTGACAGTGACTTGTGCTTTTGCTTTTCTGAAGCACATTGAAATGGGAACCTCATTTCCTTTGATGGTCCCTCCTGGCTGGGCTGTGCAGGCATTCTCGGCCTCTTCCTCTCTTCTCCTCCAGCAAGTTTTCTGCTCCTTTCTGTGGTATGCCCTAAATTCAGTGAAAGTGTGGAGGCTTCCTCTGCTACTGACTCCAGCCCTTTCCAGTGCCCAATAAAGAGGGCAACTTTATGGAAGAACAGGGGAATCCTCTGGGGAAGCTGCACACTTGGAAGGTAGGGCCAGCTGAGGAGGAACACCAAAGTTTTGTGTGTCCTGGCTCATATTTTGAGGGTCACCATGAGTGTTTCCTCTGTCAAATCTACAGGAGGAGAAGAGCCAGCAAGCATTTTCTCTGCTCAGACATGAGAAAGCTGCCAATTCATCACCTCTGTCATGTCTGAAATACCCCAGTTACACACAGCTGCTGCAGCACTGGTGGCTGGGCAATTTTCATTGAGAACTCTGAGCTGAGAAGCAAGGGAAAAAATGGGTCACAACAAACTCACCAACAGCCCAGCAGAAAAGCATTCAATACATAAGTACTAACATCTTTTGTAACAGCCAGAAGAGTTACTTGAATCCACCCTTAAACCACTGTAATTTATTGGCATTTTTAGCCTTAGTATAAAAGAGAATAATGCAATCATGGATACATTTGTAATAATACATCTCTTGCAGAGTCATGGAGACATTTATTACAGAGTAAATAATTTTAACAGATCTGAAAAAAAAAAGTTTTTAAATAGAAAATATAGCAGTTACCCACTGTGTAAGTAACTGTTTTCTAAGGCAGTGTTTACCTTTAAAAGATTGCAAATGTATAAAACTTTAGCTGGATCATATACATTACCTCCAGGGAGATAGGTGCATTGTTTTGAGATGTTTGTGTTTGGCACTTCAATGATAAAGGATACCCCTTTGTGCAGAGGCATGTGTATTTCCACTGGAAAGATGCATAGTGGACTATCCACCTGAAAAGAGAACATGTTGATATTTTATTTCTCTGTTTTTCCTCTTCTGGTGTTAGATGAGGCTGGCTATGGAGAAACAACTCAGGAATGTAGTTCCATGTATATGTATGTTTTTGGCTCTGCTTTAGCACTCAAGGGTGATATAGAATGGAACTGGGGGATAAAAAACATCACTACACAAGAAGCTTTGCAGCTCAGGAGTTAGATACTACACTAGTGTGCAACTATTTGAGGAGACTAATAGTAAGCCAGTGATGGCCTACAGAAGGTGATTAATATATAGTGGAGCCACAAAGGAATTTAATCAAAGGATTAAGCAAAATAAAAGTCCTCATCTGACCTGCCCAGGGGTTAAAAAGTGTCTGTGGTGTTATACATATAATGTTCAATAAAGATGTGATGTATTTTGTACTATGTATTTCTAAGGCACCTGCTTTGCTAGCCTAAATAAGCCATCTCTGTCTCTGTTGAGCTTCCCATTTTCCTCTTTGGATAATGTAGATTTATAACATAATCTGTGCATGATCCTGTTTACTGGGAAATAAGTGAAGAACCTAAGATAACCATAATCCATGGCAGTGTTTCTGGGATTTTTTTGGGGGGTGTCTCTTGCTCTGTCTCTTTACAGTCTCTAGAAGTCTCAATCTCACAGCTCCTTTTTTCAGCAGCTACATCCCTACTCATGATTCAATATAGCTGCAGTTCAGGCTATCACTTTCCTTCTACTTTGCTGTCAGAATTTCAATTCTTTAGTATGAATTGGGTGCTCATCTCACAGCAAATGCAGCCTGGCATTGCTGATGGCTTTCCACAGCCCCTAAGATGTCAGGCTGTAGACTGCAAACAGCCGTATGTAAGATTTTATCTGTGACATTCATTTTTTTTCAAAGTAAGTGGAATTGATAGAAGGTATGATCATTTATCCCAATGAATAGCAAGTTTACCTCTATGTCTATATATTCCACATCCCCGTCCATCATGGTACATATGTACTCAGAGAAATTCCTGCTGCTCTCCCAGGACAGTTTCATTTTTCTCCAGTCCACATTCACATTTGTAATAGGTGATTCCTGTGCATCTGCTGAAAATGTTGCAGCATAAATTCAGTAAGAATATGCTATTGCTTTTGTTGAATGTAGAGGATAGTATCTGTCAGGCCTAAGGTAGCAGTTGCCAGTTTAATTGCAAGTATCTCTGATAAATGAAGAGTTAAACCTTGCTTCTCAGATTATATCTGAAAAAATATACTTACACTCCATACACTGGATGTCAGCATGCAAAGGATGAAACAGCATCATATACCACCAAATCATACAAATGAATCCAAGAGTATCAAACATATTTCCTTCTCTGGAAAGAGATAATGAAACCTTCAGGAAGAAAAAGAAAAAGATAAGGAAAAAAACAAAAAAAAGAGAGGAAAATCATGTTGAAGTGTAATTTGGTTTAGCAAAACTTATTATTTTTTACCATATTCTTTGGAAAAGCCAGGCAGAGGGTATGGTTCAGGATGTCTAGTAGGCATCTCTTCTTTAAAAGAACTGAATAACCACAATACTGCCTGTAACAAAGTAGTTTGAGATAAAGAGGCCACAGACTCTTGTGATGATAAATATACTCACTGCAGAGCGAGTCTCAGTGCAGAAACCATGACTTAGAATTACTTTTTCCCACATATCTATCTTAACTATACCATCAGAAACCTAACTATACCATCTTGCTTTCTGATCCTGGGGACATCACGATGCTGTGCCTTGTATTAGTAGCTAGAATGATGTTGATAACACACCAGTGTTTTGGCTGCTGCTGAGCAGTGCTGGCACAGCAGCAGGGTTGTCTCTCCAATGCCATCCCACCAACTCTGCAGAGGCCAGTGGGATGGGGGTGAGCCAGAGGCTGAGAGGGAACATGGCCAGGACAGCTGACCCCAACTGATAGGGATATCCTATATCATATGGCATCATGGTCAGCAATAAAACCTGGGAGAAAGAAGGGTTGGGGTGTGATGAGGCATTTCTTGTCCAGACATTTGATTTCCAAAGCAACTTTTATGTGTACAGCAGCCCCTGTCCTAGGGAGTGGCTGGGTATTGTCCACTGAGGGGAAGTAGAGAATAAGGAAGAGGGGAGTGAGAGAGCAGCTTGGAGCCAGCCAAGGTCGGGACACCATCGTTTTTCTTGTTTGCCATCACAAATGGGTCTCCAGTTTTCAAACTTCATGACTCCCACTGCTCTTAGAGGTTTGCATCCATCCAGAATAGTCTGCTTCAAGTTTTTGCTTGTTTCAGTGTCAGAAAACAAGGAGCCAGATGTTCCAGATTATTGTAGGCAATTTATATTACTAAGAAAGTGTGAGTACCTGCAAAGGGCCACTCCACATCCGTTCATGTGGAATGGAGGACTGAGCAAAGCTAGTCAAACACCGGCATCAACTCTTGTCAAACATTTTTCATCTTATGTACAATTTTTCTTTTTTTCCAAGGAGGTTAAAACTCTTTAAAAATATTTCTCCATTCCCAGCTTGGGTTTTTTTGTTTGTTTGTTTGTTTTTTTGTTTGTTTGGGTTTTTTTGTTTTTTTTTTTTTTCCTACATGAAGAAGCAACTCTAGTTAAAATTTTGTTTGCTTTAGCATTGTCTAGCAGTGCAACTTCATAGTAGCAATTTTCTTGATTACAGGTAGTACTAAGGATAATTCTAAAACTGAATTAAATTCTTACAAACTCAGGGAAAAGAGAAATGTGTAATATTTTCTTAATAGTCAGCCCTTCTATATTAATTTTTATGGTCATTTCAGAATGCTGATTTCAAACTTACTCCCCTTGTGGTGAAAGCAAAACCCACCCTGATGTTCCAAGTGAGTCATTCTGTAGTCTTGGATATTTTCAGAAGGCACGTCACATTTCCTGAAAATTGGCTTGATGTGACCTATCGTGGTCCTCAGGATTCAAGCCAGTCCAGGACACAATGCTGGGCTTGCAACAGACACAGACCCTGCACTGTAACCTGCTTATCTCTTGCAGCATCCACATTTGCAAGGATGTGGCCAAGGCTGCTGGGAAGTGATATAGAAGAATCTCAAGTGCAAGCAGTATGAGGGACTGGCCATGAAAGGCTCTGGGAGATTTTGGTCTCAATAGTTATTTCCATTTTCCCACACTTCAGGGACCTCCCCGGTAATGCACGTGAAAACCTTGAGACCTGTTGTCCTTCTAGTCAATCTCTTAGTAGTATTTTTCTCCATTTTGTTCAGTCACTCAATATATTCCCCTTCTTTTCCTCATTTTATGTTCCTTTCCTATACTTTGGCAACTGTCTGCTCACCTTTCCTTTATCTAATTTGTTTCATTTTTCTTGAGATCTCCCTCTCCCTGTTCTGATTACTCCAGCACTTTCAAAATCTCCCTCAAGTTTCCTACACACGACTGCAGCCCCATATTGCAAGTACCCTTCGTGCTTTCTCCTGGAAATGTTCATCTGGGACACTGCCACAGGAGTCATCCACAGCCCTGTCTGCTTGGAGAAGCATTTGCTGGCATCATTGTTTCCACACTCTGGACATTTCATTGGACATGCAATGGGAATAGCAGAGCCTGTAAGCATTCACTTTTCTCATAAGAAATGCCCATTCTAGCTGAATGCCCCAACACATAGCCAGGTCCTCTCTTTTTTCTCTGTCTGCAGGCAGGATGAGCCATACAGGAGCTGTGGTGAGCCCTAAGCCATTTAGCTGAGTAATCCAGACCTTCTGTACGGTGGCCAAACAAGTGGCTCCAGCACTGTATTTTTAGGAATTTTCTGCCTCCAGGGCCTCCACTCTCCCAGAATGATTTTCTTCAAAAAGATGTGCTAAAGCTCTTTCTGGTCTGAAGTCATCTCAGTATTGAAGGTGCCAGAAAGAGCACTCATGTCAAAATAACTGTGAGTATTATTTGGAAAATCAGACCAGAAGAACCATACACAGTCTGCTGTAAGCAATATTTCCTCATATTTCATCAAAATAGAATTTATTAAGATGAAAGTGCCCAAATGGAATGATTTTTTTTTTTTTCCTGCCTTGCTTCTTTCCTCTTTCTTTTCTGGCCAGCCTCAGAAGTGTGTGTCTATCCTGCTGCATAGGGGAGGGCCCTGGGGGGTACTCCAGCACCTGCTTTCCAGACTCCTCAACTCTTATCTCACTCCCTAGCTCTCTCCAGGACAGTTTGTTATAAACCCAATCTATCTACCTTATCAATGAGTCAGAAGTAAAACACAGGCAGGTATTCTACAGTGGTTTCTACAGAAAGCATGCACTAAATACTGACTTGAGCACTGTCAGTTCTTACCCTCTTTGTCTATTGTCTTTCCTCATAGGCTGTGAGTGCAGAGTGGTACCCAAAAATGGCATCTGAGACCAGTGACTTATTTGCTTCAATGTCTCTGGGAAAATTACTCCTCCCCATGACACACTTCCAGAAATGAAACTTTGTATTTTACTCATAGGGTAATGTGAGGATAAACTGATACACTGTCGAGCTTTGGAGAGTCTCATACACTGGCTAAACCTTCCTGGAAGCATTGAAATAGGAACAGAAACCTTACAGTGTGTATGAAGCAATGAAATATTGCTATCAAATTGCTGCCTTAATTCAACTATTTCAGTTTTCAGATCAATATTGTGATTCCTGTAGATGATACAAAACTGGGAGAAGTAGATGATATGCAACAATTTTGCTTCAGAGGGACCTGGAAAAGCTGGAGAAATGGAATGACAAGAATCACTTGGAATTAAGCAAAGGAAGGTGCAGAGCCCTGTGCTTGGGGAGGAACAACCCCTGGCACCAGCAGAGGCTGAGATCCCCCTGGAAAGCAGTTTTGCAGAAACACCACGGGCTGACCACGGGCCAACAGTGTGCCCTTGCAGAACAGAAGATGAAAGGCACCCTGGGCTGCATGAGGCAGAGTGCTGCCTGCAGGTCAAGGGAGGTGTTCCTGGAGTGCCAGGTCTTGCTCTGGGATCCTCAGAAAGAGAAATATATGGAGCTACTGGAGGGGGTCCAGCAAAGATGATTAAGGGCTCTGACATATGAGAAGAGGCTGAGAAATGTGAGATTGTTCATCCCGGAGAGATGAAGGCTCAGCAGGATGTCATCCATGTGTACAAATACCCAACTGCAGGGAATGAGAAAGAGCCAAGCTCTGCTCAGTGGTGACAAGTGACTGGACAAGGAGCAATGGGCAAAAACTGAAATAATGGAAGTTCAATTTAAACACAAGAAAACACTTTTTACTGTGAGGTAGTCAACTACTTGAACAGGTTTTCCAGGAAAGCTTTGAAGTCTCTGGTGTTGGAGATACTGACTGGACAAAGCCCTGAGCAACCTGCTATAGCTGATCCTGCTCAAAGCAAGGCTTGGGGTAGGACAATTTCCAGAAGTGCCTTCCAACCTCAACCATCCCATGATTTTGTGATTTACTTTCCCTGCCCCCCCCCCAAGAAATAGGAATCTATATATTTCTACTTCGAGTAATTTATGGAAAGGATACAGAAAATAGCATGCCTTTCAGTTATTGAAAAAATGAATGTCAGATAAAAAATGTCAAATAGTGCAATATATAATGTAGATATTTCATAGTCTCCCTTGGATCTTGCAGAAATCTTGAGAAATTTTGTATATGCAGATTTCTACTTTTAATCAAATAGGCAAAAGAATCCTCAAAATTTTCTCTAGAATTCCTTAAACTCAAAGGACACTAATCCAGATTTTGTACATGTGCAAGTATGACTATACTATACTGCAAAAAAAATCTTCTGTGGCACAAAAAAAACTCAAAAAAACAAAAAAAAACCAAAACAAACAAACAAACAAAAAAAACCAAAAAACAAAACAAAACCAAAAACAAAACAAAACAAAACCACAAAAAAAACCCCCACGACACACAACATTGAGAGACATACCTCCTCTTGGAAAAACTCTCCTCTTTTATCTTGTTTGATTTTGATTTGCAGCAACAAGGATGCTTGAACATGTAGTTGTAGTCACATGCAGAAATCTCTAAGTGTATTGCTCTGCCAGCTAGCTTTGTTTTACTGCATGACAGTATCAAGTAACAAGTGCTGCAAGCTAGAAAGCTGCTCAGTTTATCATTTCCCTTTCTGCTTTTGAGCTTCCTTAAGTTTCCTGATTGGCAGATGTTAACAATTTCACATGAAGAAATTATGCAATTAACTCTTTCTTCCTGTTGTGTCTGATGAACTGAGCATTAATAGTCACAATATGCAAACACATTACCCAAAAATACATAAATACTGAATAGAATCATGGTATATCAACATGCTTATAGAAATGCCACTTCTACATATAAACAGATTTTCATAAATAATATGTTCTGGAAATAACAGCAGTGCTGTTTGACTAGTCCATGTTTAAAGTGACTGCCTGTATGATGTTGGTTATGGCCCCTGCACAATCCCAGGTTCTCCTTTGAGGAAGATCAGTTCTTAGCAGGTGTATACAAACAGCCAAGAAAGTTCTGTCCTACATATCTGCTGGCAAAGAAATGCCAAGGAAAATACCAGACCCAAATTTCTGAACTTTCTTACTGCCCAACTGTGGGTTGTTTTTGTTTGGTTCATCTTAGGCTACAGTATCATGTTAGGTGAAAAAGTGTCTGACTGCAGAAATTAAAAGAAAATGTCCAAAACGTTTACTGAGTAACATAATGTCACATTGGCAAAACTCTTTGCAGTCATGTAAATATGAGAGGCATAATCCATTTTCCTTGCTTTAACTCCAAGCAACTTCAGATGTAGCTCTGACTGTTAGCCACTTCCCCATTAGTTTTACACGACATTTGACACAGTTATGTAATCTGCAATCTGCACGTGATGGATTTTTTAATTTTTTTTTATCATTATTATTATTTCCTGCTGGTTTTGATGCTTTTAGCAAGCAGGATTTCAGTTAACCCCTAGCTTTCACTCCCAGCACAGGAGCAATAGCAGGAAGGTGAAGAATCCCCTAGGCTTCTAAGGAGTGAGGGAGGATCCTTAGTAGTTAATCTAAGGAACTATTAAAGGAAGTTCTTTATTAAAGAATAATATTAATCCTGCTATCACTGAACCAAAATTGTAGGGTGGGTTTGTTTTGGGTTTTTTTGTTACTGTGCGTGCTCAGATCCACCAATAGCAAACTACTTCGCAAACTTCAAATTTTAAACGTCTTTGCTTTTCAGTCCACACTGCTCAGTCTTGCCCACATTTACCCAGTAATTCTCACTAGAAGGACATGTGAATATTATTTTCCTTTTCAAATCCTTGGGTGAAAAAAAACTAGTAAGTGAAATGAATATCAGTTCAGCCACAGCATGTGTGAGGCAGGGCTCAGCTGCAGAATTTTGCCTTTAGAACCACACACTGGCATTGGCTCAGCCCTTGTCAGCTTTTTCAGTACCTTGGGAACAGGACATGCATGTTTCAATTCTTCTACCCACTAAAGGACTTAATTTACTTATTCTATGTAGCCTAAAAGAAACACATCCAGTACATGTGTAGTCCCAGTTCAGTGTGATATGAATTTTTTTATTCATCAAATATGCCCTACTGGGGTACCACCACCCTGCTCAGTGACCACTGCTACCTTGAGTAACTTTTCTAAAGCATCGTCCTTCCATGTCACACATACTTGTGATCCAAAGTGTGTGTCAGTGGGCCTGATTCATTTTGATGAGGGGATTTGTATGTTGTTGTGATGGCATGGTGAGGTTCTAGGTGATGTGGAGGTGGTATTACAGTGTGACCTGACCAGTACCTTCAGTCTGCCCAAGCAGTGGCTGAATTAGTTTTAACTGATCCATTTGTGAGCTGTATGAGGAGTATGAGCTGTATGAGATGGCTCACCATCTCTGGAAGTGTTCAAGACATGAATGGGTGTGGCACCTAGTTACATGGCTTAGTTGAAAAGGTGGTGGTGTTTAGGTCAAGGGTTGGACTCAATGATTCTTGAGGTATTTTTCGACCTTAATCATTCTGTGATTCAATGATTTTGGACTGTAACCTGGACTAATTTGTCAGGTTTCTGTCTGTAACACCTTTCCTGAATCTGTTAAGTATGTTATCTTTTTCCAGGAGAAAGCAGGAAACAAATGAAGAGTTTGTTTGGGTTCTATTTAACAAGACCCCAACGCCCCCTCTTGAGTGTCTCGATACTGTCTTTATTGTACTTTACTATTCCCTTCCTCATACTGAGCCACTGAATGGCTGTTCATAGCTCATGGCTAGGTTTTGGTGGACTGGAGCCAAACTATGCCTCACTGGCATTTTTGCCCAAGAGGAGAGTTACTGTGCAAGGTTATATAAACCAGTGCAGCCTGCTACAATCCCACCACTCTTTTAGCAAGTTATCGTGAGCATTTCCACTCAGGCTACTGCTGCATACTGGGAAAAATACAAAGATGGTTTACAAGTGTGTCTGGCATGAATCCAGCCTCTTTTAGAAATCTGCTTTGTTGTTCTGACCTGCTGCAAAAAGCTTCCCAGGTGAGTCTTTGACCAAAAGGCAATCATTAACTCTATCAAAGGCAGTAGGTGTGCCAAGAGCTGTTTGTGTTCAGCTACAGTATAAACTGGAGAAAGTACAGCACTGGAAGGCTCCCCAGCACTGGAACATGTCCAGGAACAACTGTTCCCAGCATTAGTTTGGCCAAGATTTACAAGTAATGTCCTGAACAACTCCTGGACATAGTCCAGAGGTTAGCTCAGGCCAGGGCTAATTTCTAAAGGTAGTTTGCATGTGTCCAAATTATTTGGGGCTTTAAGAAAGCCTGTCTGGACTCTTACATGTAAATTGCCTTCTGTGGAAGAAAATAGTCCCAGGAATGTTTAGTCTAATAATAAAACATCTAGTATCATTATAAAATTATTCTAATAATCAAATAGTAGTGTTCAAATATCTAGTGTAAAAATCTGAGCGAATCTCATTTTTCTACTTGTGCATGTGTACTTGAAGAGCTCCAAAGAAACTTCTAGTATGAATTGGCCCATTTTTGACAGTAGAACAATGGAATTCAGGCACCAGAATTTTAAAAATTGTATTCGTCTCAATAAATTAATTATTAATCTTTTTAATATGAGACAAAAGACCAATTATTTTTCCTTAAGATTAAAATGTAACTAAAACTTCTTGAATTAAATATTTCAATCATAATTATGAAAGAGAAGATATCCAATAAGAAGAACTTATCCAAACAGTAAAAATTAGCCCAAATTAAAAGCAAATACAATGGCATTTTAAAAGATTGCATGTGAAGTATCATTCTCTCTTGGCTACATTGCTGTTTTCTACAAGAAAAAGAAGGAAGTGAAGAAAGCCTATATATTATTCCAGACTTTCCACAGGAATATACAGTTGTCTAAGAAATGTGCTTTCAGGGTCTTCCATTTTTCTTGGCTATCTCATAGTGTCAGCAACTATTACTATCTCTTCATTTTCAGAGGTTATTGACTGAATTTTGCCATCCATCAGCTGAAAGGAAAATAAAAACTTCATCAGTTTTATACAGAATGTTAGGCTAGCCTCTACTTATGCACAATTCAGAGAGTATTTCACCTGGTTTTGCTCTATGTGACCAGCACAGTGTGTCCTGTTTCCTTACAAAACCCTATTTTGAACTGTTTTCTGAGTCACCTCCTTTCCCTTCCTGCATGTGTACCTTGCTAGTGGGTAAGTAGGGGAGGTGTGCACCTGGAGGGATTCAAGGGGACAGCTTGGAGGGGGGAACCTGGGAGGACACGGGGCTCAGACACTGAGATCAGGTGTGAGGAACTTTATGGTGGTTGTAGATGAAGCAAGTGAGGAGGTATCTAATTTCGCTGGCAAATTCAGCCCTGCTCAGCTGCAGAGTAGCAGTAGGACTGTGATGTGCAGGACCCTGTTTTAGGGAGTGCTATGGTGGTGATGAGGTGCTGGTAGAGGCAGCTGTGCTGGTTTTGTTTCTGGCTGCCTCACTGTGCTCTGTTGTGTCATTGTCCAATGTCCTTGTGTTGGGAAAGTGAACAGTTCCTAACAATGGGAGCATCAGCCTGTGCACCCATGAGCCTGGAATGGGAGAAACCTTGTGGTTCTGGAAGAGCACTGCATTTGCTTTCCCTTGAAGAACTCACCTGCTGCTTTTCTTTTATTTTTCTTCAGAATGTGGC
Organism: Brachypodius melanocephalos; assembly: GCA_013398615.1. Taxonomy (NCBI): domain Eukaryota; kingdom Metazoa; phylum Chordata; class Aves; order Passeriformes; family Pycnonotidae; genus Brachypodius; species Brachypodius melanocephalos. The sequence continues at coordinate 50,266,995 of VZSR01003803.1, forward strand.
AAAGAGAAGAGTGATCGTCTGTAATAAGTTCCTTAAAATTTAAAAATTCAGCCAGTAGAGATTTGTATGTATTTCATATATTTTATATAAAAATAGAAAAAGAACCTACCTCTGGATTTGTATCAGACAGTGTCAAAAAAACAGTTTTTGGTGCTGGGATCTGTGGAAATGCTGCCTTCCAAAAGCCAGTCCTGGAAATCAAAATGTATTGAATACAAAATTAAAACTGAATAACCATAATGTGACAACACCATTACACCCTTGAATCAGCTCTTATCTTCCTCTACAGTCTTAGAAATTAACTGAAAAATATACATAATCTCAACACAGAATCAACATATATAATGGAAACATTAAAAATCTAGATGGTAATAGATTAATTTTTGATTGAAGATTTACTAGTAGTAAATTTCCTTCTTTGACAGAAAAAGAAATTTGTCCTGCTGTGTTACTACAAACAGTGAAAAGTGAGGGTAAAAATTTTAAAAAGTTGAGAGAACTATCTTCTCTAAATTACTGTATATTTCTATGCAAAGTGCATGATATAGCAGAATATACTTTTTCTTTCTGTTTCTGTTGCACTTATGTGGTTTATTTTAACCTACAGAGACACCTCCATCTTATTTGTTTAAAAAACTTTAGTTGTTACACACCGAAAGAGAAAATAAAATAAATGCCTAAATTAAGTTTACCTTTTACAGAAAAAAAATGTGATGATTGCCATTATGGGTGTCCCAGCTGCTACCCCAAGTAAAATCCATACTGAAGAAGATATCATTTCCTCATTTCCTGAAAGAGAAACATCCATAAATTAGCAGTAGTAGTAATAGTAGTGGAAGTAGTAGTAGTAGTAGTAGTAGTGGTAGTGGTAGGAGTAGTTGTAATATGAGTAATAAACCACAGAATTACAGAACATAGAATAGTTTGGGTTGGAAGTGACCTTTATAGATTATCTAATTCCAGCCACTCTGCCATAGGTAAGGATGCCTTCCACTGGAGCAGATTCCTTAGATCCCCAACCTGGCTTTGAACACTGGGATGGGGCATCCACAACCTGTGCCAGTGCCTCATCATCCTCATAGTGAAGAATTTCTTCCTAAAAACTAACCTAAATCTACACTTTTTCAGTTTTGAGCCATTCCCTCTTGAGCTATAACTACATTTCCTTGCACAAATTCCCCCTCCAGCTCTCTAGTAGCCCCTTTAGGTGCTGGGTTTGTGGGGTGTCTCTGGAGCCTTCTCTTTTCCAGGTAGAACTACCCAAACTTTCTCAGACTGTGAGAGGTGCTCCAGCCCTTTGATCCTTCTTGTGACCCTCCTCTGGACTCACTCCAAAAGTTCCTTCCTGTGCTGGTTACCCCAGGGCAGCACTCCTGGTGTGGTCTCACCAGAGCAGAGCAGAGGGGCAGAATCCCCTCCCTGGCCCTGCTGCCCACGCTGCTTTGGATGCAGCTCAGGACACATTTGGCTTTCTGGGTTGTGAGTGCACATTGCTGGGTCATGTCCAGCCTCTCATCCAGCAGAACCCCCAAGTCCTTCTCAGTAAAGCTACCGTCAATTCCTCCATCCCCCAGATTGTATTGATACCAGGAGTTGCCCTGACCCCAATGCAGCACCTTGAATTCGGTCTTGTTGAGCTTCATGCTGTGTCAAACATCTGCTGTGGTGACTGACTGTGGTGAATGCCAGTCTGAAAAGTTTCACTTGGTATAGAAAGGAATTCTGTAATTTACCACTTTAGCAGAAATGTCTGATGGGAAGAATTAGCATTGATCCTATTTGTCCACCCCCTACAGTAAGCAGGGCTCACTACAACTGCAAAAGTGTAATTTTTAATGTTGTTTCCAGTGTTAGCATGTTAGATCAAGTCTATTCCTACTCTTCTCTGTAGTGTGGTGTGAAGCAAAACGTCTGCCAATCCTTTGTACATCTGTGTGTCTGTAGGTGTGTGACAACATGTGAGGTAGACAGGACATCACCGGGGGAAGAATAGCCCAGAGGATGGATTTGCTCTTACCAAACTCAACAGGTGCACTCCATTCCCCCCAGGCTGGGTTCACCAGGCAGGCACTGCCAGCTGCTCTCATTTTCAAGACATACTTCTTTCTTGTATTGGATCTTAGAAATACGTTACTGTTTCCCCCTTCCTAAAAAAACCCCAAAAACCAGTTGTTTTCCTTTGTTCCATGCCTAAGTGGACAATATGCATGTGCCATTTACAAGTAAAACATTTAAGAGGCTATGAAAGCATTGCTTGTTAAACAAGGCTCCTATTACAGAGAGAAAAAAATTGTTATTATTTATATAGTCTGTACACAAATATGTATCTCAAAAATAACCTGACACTCATTAAACTATTTTGCATTTAGAAGCATTTAATCTTTTACACTATAAAAGCATAACCTGTGATTTCTTATGATATGGTTTGATTTATTGATAATTTCCCTAAGCACATAGAGAGGCAGAAAAACATCCTGAACCATTTCATTTTAGTACTGCTAGAACTGAGTGGTTTGAGGAATAAGGTGTCTGTGCACCTGTCTCAGTCTCTGCATTGTGAATTTTCAGGAAAAGCTTACCTTTCCACCCAAATCTGTAAAAGAAGTGGATGACTGCTATACTTAGTGTTACCAGAATTTACTGCAACACTCTTGCTCTTGGAGACTTTTGCACAGAGGTGGGATGTGCAAGCTGCACTGATTAAAAGGAGGTGCAGCATACCTGGATGACAGCCTCCATCCCAAAAGGGCTTTTGTGTTCTCTGTTTTTCATAAACAAAATTGAATTCCTAGGAGATACTCTATCTTTTCTCTGTTTTCAGTGATGTGTAACTTCAAAGTCTGTTCCAAATATTTGAGAAGGAGAGTGGACAATATAATGAAAAAATGGGAGATTTTTCAAAATACTTACAGAAAAGCAATAAAGACCTACCCTTGAATATATGATAAATTACATATCCCATGATGATTTAGCAGTTTGATGCATTCATGAAATCCATAAATAACATTCCCATAAAGCATATGACACTAAGTACATTCTGATTTAAAGGTATTTGCATACTATTTACTTTTCATAGTTGACAATGAAATGAAGATGTATCACTGATTAATAGAGCAAAGAGACTCACTTGTATGGAAGTATATATTGGTTTTCCTTTAGGATTATCCTGTAAATTGAAAGAAAAAGAAAGGCAACTAACTTTATTTTTATCATTGCTTGTTTTATGTTTCAATAATAATTTATTTTTATTTACTGTCCCATTTTTCTGCATTCTCTTTCTTATGTACTTCATGGTTTGTTCAGAAGAAATAGTGATTTATCTAACATTTAGTATCTAATGTCTAATTAATCTACAATCCCAAGTTTATATAGTGATTAATTCTGCTATGGAAAGATATTTGTTTTCCTTATCATCCCAGCTGAGATATAAATTTTATTTCAGATTGAAAAACAGAGCAAACCATACCTAAATGAAAACTCAAAGTTTACTCTTACAGACACCAGGAAGCACAATATTTCCTGAACATTGACAGAACATTGAAACATTGAAACATAAAGAAGAACCCCTTGTTCTCCTTTATTGATGCAGGGATAACCTGAAATTTTTCAAGGGTGATTACAGAGCACTGGGGGGATGGTGAAGGGCAGGAAGCCCAGATAGTGGGTGTCTCCTCAAGCCTTCCAGCGAGAGGGAAAGGCTTGAGCAGAATTGCAGTCATCCAGCAGGTCACCAGCCTGGCTGAGTATCTACTGTCACAGGCAGGGCTTTGTCTTCTGTGACCTTGAGATCCCTTTTGAGAAAGAGGCTACTGGGCATGCATGGGATACGTCTCACCAAGGAGGGTGGCTGTGTCCTCACAAACAGGTTTGGGCAACTGGGCCTTCTACTGTGTGTGAAGGAGTGCCTTGTATGCACAGAGCTCTATCCTGGGATAAATAATGAACCAGTAAGAGAATTTGTGTGTAGGCATCAGAGGACAGACCAGCAGAGTTGTTAATGTAGTAGATGCTTGTTCCAGAGCTCATGATAAAGAAAAGAAAGCAGATGAGACCCTCTATGAGGAAACCTCATGGTCACAGGCCTTGGTACTCAAGGGAAAGTACCCTTAAGGGCCAAGTTACTGGTTGGTCTGAAAGGACAACCTCCTCAGAGCACCAGAATCATAGAATCCTAGAATGGTTTAGCTTGGAAAAGACCTCTAAGATCATCGGGCAAAACCATTAACCCAGCACTGCCAAGTTCACAACTAAACTGTGTCTACAGGTGCCACATTGCAAGGTTAAACGTATAAGAATGATAAGGAGATGGTGATGGAGGTACAGCAATAACCCACATATTGCCTAAAACGAAACCCTTTGTGCTTTGTTAAGATCGCTATTCTACATTGCAACATATTGTTAGTTATGGTGCTTTAGCTGGTTTTTCCCAAAACTTGTTGTGTATTACGTATTAAGGAATTATACAAGAGGTAGAAAAGGGTATTTGGGAGGAATACAAAGGCATTATCTGCACATAGAGGAATGGAGTCAGTAAAAACAAAGCTTAGCTGCAGTCAAGACTAGTGAGGGAGGTGAATATAAGAAAGTTTTTCATGAGTTCGTTGACAACAAGAGAGGTTAAGAAGAAAGCAGGCCTGTTGCTTAGTGAATTGGGTGAACCTTGTGACAAAGGACATAAAGGAGGTAGAGGTGCTTGGTGCCTTTTTAGCTCAGTTTTGCCTTTGGTTTTCTCAGATATACTAATCTATAAAGCCTTAACAAAAAACATCACTGAAGAAGAAACATTTTTTTCAAACATGAAAAGATGTGATTGAAATTATGTTACCCATGGTATTATCCTTTCCCCCCTTTTTTTTAAATTTTTTTAAAATTATTATTATTTTTACTCCCAATGCAAGAAACTTCAATCATGAAAAGTAAAGTTTAAAGGCTGATTGTAATACAATGTTTGTTGGTCATAGTGTACGCGTAAAACCCCACAAGATTAGACCTTTCAGTGATAAAGAAGTAAATTTGGCAGAAAAAATTTTTACCGGTAAATCTTCCAAAGATATGATTATAGTTGCATCTTGTAAGTGTCAAAGGAACCTACACTGCTCAATTGCTGAAATAATTGCTGTACCTTGACATAATTAGCTAGGTGAAAACTGCTAATGATTATGAAAAAAACCTAGAAAATTCAGACAAGGTGTGAATTAAGTACACTTTATAAAATGAGTATTACATATATTAAAATTTATTTAAAGTTATGTATTACTTTACTGCGATAGACTTTTATTCCAGTGTCACACAGAGTTTTCAATAAGGTTTCTTTGTTACAACAGCCAGAAGATTCAGAGAAGTAACGCTATTTCATGGCAGTTAGCTGGTCTTGCAAAAACACTCATCTGTGAAATAGTGAGCGCAACCCAGATTAAGAAATTACAAATTGAGAAACCTAGGGAATGCCTTCAATCAGCCACTAAATAAGTGGGCAAATCTGGTTGTAGCGCAGGAAGATTTTTCCTTTGTTGTTTCTGTCTGCCACCCTGTGGCCTTTTGATGCAGTTCTGCCGCAGTGGTTTACATCTGCTCTTGCAGGAGAACACAGCAATCTCATTCCTTCCCGATTGCTGCAAAAAGAACTTGTAAACTCAAAGTCATCCACCCACTAACCTGCCCTTAACCACGCTGCCTTTCTGCTTTCTCTCACATTTGTTTTCCTTTTATTTGCCATTATAAATCTTCAACTCTTGGACCAACAGGTGTGATGCTTATATCTGGGTAAACTATTTGCATTTCATACATGGAGAAATTTCATTCACTTCTATTAACTTAGAATTATTAAGCAAATGCACATTTCTTTTTTCACTCTTTAAAGCCCAGCTGTGCCCTTCTGCAGAGATCCAGTTTCCTCTGGAAAGGCTCTAATCCTGGATAACTCCAACATTTTTAGTGAAAGAAGTGCCTTTACTAAGTGCTGTTACAGACAAAGCTGTGATGTGTTTGAATCTTGACTAACCATGTTTCTCCCTGGGACTGTCCCAGACATCCAAGATATCCCCAGCAGTATCTTACTCAAGGGAGCAGGGATTAAAAATTTAAAATGGAGCAGTATGGCATTAGCAGGATTTGGTATGGACCTGAAAAGTACAGTCATAAAGGAATAAGGTGCTATCTGTGGGGAAGGCTACATCATAGAAAATACACTTATTTTCTTTCCACTCATGTGTATTGGTAATGCAGATATATGAATTAATGTTAAGTATAAGTGAAGACCTTCTTACCTTATACTTTATGTTAACTTCATATTTAAAACACATGTCTTTGTTAGAATGACTTATTTGGGGTTGTTGCCATTGAATTATGCAATCGTTTTTAATTTCATCACAGTTAACTGTGATATTTGATGGAGGCATGAGCTTTTCTGAAATGATATAACCAAGAATTCAAATAAGTAAAATCACTTGATCTCTTTCTGATTTGATGACAGAGAGTGAAAATGCAAGTAACACGTCTGTGAAGAAAGTTACTCATTTGTATCTATTTTTCTTAGGACTATTAGAAATAGTTGAAAGACCAAAGTTTTCTAAATCATGTACACAAAATAAAAAGAGGGACTAAGACATGGAACATGACATAGGAGCATACAAAGAAACAATCCCCTCCATTCACTTTTCTAGAGGAATAAGGTGGAATACTGTCTTCTTCTTAAGGGAATGTTTATTATTGCAGATGAACTAGCTGCTGATATCCGCAAAGTAAGAAATTCAAAGATTTTTTTTATTCTAAGCCTCCTCACAATGCTTCTGTGACATGAAGATGTTGCCTTCAATCTGTTGTGAACTATGCAATTTATTCCCTCCTTGCAAAAGAAATAACCATACAAATTTAAGAAAGACACCCCATTTTTAATAGTTTAGCCAACTTCTTCATGTATTGTCCCTCACTTCACAGATGTAAGCAAAAGCATGAGGACCTTTATATTTTGATTACTGACAATGACTTAATTATTGGAACAACAAAAAACAGTCACTTATGGCAGAAAGGGTGACAAAAGGCTGATAGAGGAAAGTTTGACATCAGCCTTTAGGGACAGACCTGAGCTACAAGCAGTATCCTTGTTTGTGATGGGCTACTTGGTCAAACAATAATCTTGTTTTATCTGCCATGAGTGACATTACAGCTCCATTTCTTCTTATAGAATGAAGCCTTTTTTGTTCAATCTTTTAGCACAATACCAGAACCAGTGTGACATTTCCAGTGAGAATTTGCCACAGTAAAAGGATGCTTTTAAGTACAGCACCACATGGGTAAGGTATGTTGTATGTGTATTAATTCATTTACTCCAGGGTATGGTGTCCTGTATGTCATCCCCACTGGCAATGAAAAGCAAAAATCAGTGCTCAGATAAACTTCTAAAAAATCTATTTTCTCCTCTATTGAAAGGTATTTGGCCACCACTGAAAAGGCAGCAGGGGAAAGTACAATTTTGTAAGTCTCGTGGACCTTGCTTGAGAAAAACCTAAAACTCATAAGGGTGGATTGCTAAAGAATCTGAGATAGAATGCTGCTGTGGCACTTCCTGTTTAATCCCCCTCTTTGTCTTTTTCTTGGGGAATAGGTTTTCTTGTGGCAGCCAGAGTCTCTTACATTCCACTCTAGCTGAGACAGGGTACATGGTTCCTTCTCAGGGATAAATGCCCT
>VZSR01003803.1:50274780-50340233 GCA_013398615.1 Brachypodius melanocephalos
CCGACCCATTCATGCCTGCAAGCACAGGAATATCCATGATAAGGAAAAATCCTGTGACTCCTCCAAGCTGGAGGATCACGGCACACATTTAAGTATGTTAGACTCCACCTGGATATTGCTTGGCTTAGGAATGACTTGTTTAATTTTGTTTGTTAACACTGAAAGATATTTGCCCTGACAGATTCAATGATGATTTTTTTTTATGGATAAATCCTCCAAAGATGTGATTATAGCTTCAACAAAACAGTTTGTGTGAAAAAAAAAGAATGGTGATCTCAAGATCACTGCATAAACTTTATAGACATACAGTGGATGGCTGCTATTTTAAGGTCTAAAGATTGTTTTTCTATCTGTTACATACAGAGTTAAGGGGAAGTAGATGTCACACAAGTGGGTAAATAGCTGCAAGAAGAAAATATCAAAATAGGTCACAGTGATATCCATCAACTCAAGTTACCCAATGCTGAATATGGTAAGTTTGTTGAGGGTGTTCGTTCATGTGCTTTCAAGGATGTAGATCAGATACAAGGAAGAAAATCTTTACTGTGAGGATAGTGAGGTAATGGAACAGGTTTCCCAGAGAAGCTTGGATGCACCGTCCTTGCAAGTATTCGAGGCTGAGTTTGTTGGGTCATTGAGCAGCCAGGTGTACTGGAACATGTCTCTGGAGGGGTTGGAGCTAAGTGATCCTCAAGGCCCTCTCCAACACAAATCAATCTGTGAATATGATTGAAGAACACTCTCTCACTTCTAAAAATTCAGTATCAAACCCACTAAAAAATCAAAATTGTGTCTAGGATCTTTCTTAACATGCAGCAGGTACTTTATTTGTAAAAGAAACTTCATTCAACTTAGTTCCATATATTCCTCTGACAGATTTTTAGATTTTGTCTGGGATATCCAGACACCCCTCCAGTCTTGGACTTCCTAGAGACTCAGTAAAAACCTCAGCAAACAAAACAGTTGCAAAGAAAAAGACGGACCTACCTTTTATTTCAAAATGTCTTTACCTCGTTTATCTTTCTATTATAGTCTTCAGGTTCAGAGAAGATGAAAAGACTATATTTTAAAAGGCTGTATAACTATAAATATTGCTGTCTCCCTTGCTGCTTGTGTTTTGGGGAACCCTCTTAGCATCGGAAGTGTTGCAAAACAAATGTTCATCACTTCCTCCCTGATTCGTAGCAAATTTTGTAATTGCCCAACTTGGGATTTCTTATAACACGAACAAAAAGTTAGCTGGTTAAATTTCCCCTTTTGTTGTACCAGAGTATCCTGGGTTTGGTAATCCAGAAAGAACAAAAAAATGTTTACTTTTACAGGTATTTCTCTCTATCTGTAAACAATACTGAGAAGTACAAAGCATCTCTCCCTACAAGCCATCTCTGGGGGATTGAAAATGGGAGTTCTCCATGGAGAGCATCAGAGTAAGGCCTGGCAGTCCCAGCCCACCCCACCTCCAGCCCAGAACAGGGCAGATGTGGATCCAAGGCATCCCCAGCCCTGACCACCAGACACCTCCCTGGGGACTGGGCTGGGTCGTGGGCCTGAGAGTGGCCCCAGCTTGACAGGGCTGTGGGAATCTGGAGACTGGTCCTGCTCTGGGATCACAGGGAAGGGGCTGATGGATCCAGGGATAGCCAGGTCTGTGTGGGTTCTCAGAGAAATGACAATGTAAACTATAAATGTTCTTTGAGCAGATGGAAAAAGGGGATTTCAAATCTTGGATATGATGTCTTCAGATAAGACAAATAGCTATTAAGAAATGTGATGTGGATTTGTGCTCAATCCATTTCTCCCAATGTGAAAATAGGCAAACTACAAACGGCCACTAAAGCAGAAAAAAATTGCAGATAGTAAGCCTGCACTACAAATAGTTGCCTCAGGCCGTGCTGTTGAGCAATTGTTACCTTCTCGGGTCACAGCTGTTCATTTTCTAAAGAAGAGGGTTATTATAAACAGTATAAAACATCAAAAGCTCCTTATATCCTGAAACGCTTTGTTTCACTGAAGACAATGTAATTTGCTTAATGTGGAGATTTAAAATCTATGTAAAGTAATTTAATTTCTTCACATTGAAATTGAAGCATCACTAGAAAATATGACATTTTTCAAACACCAAGATATGTCAACATTTCCTTCTTAAAAGCACACAGATCCTTTCTGCTTGGAGTTAAAAACTTGTGGGAAAGAGGACAGTCCATGTACTTCTCTAACACTCCCATTTCTTGGCTACTGTATATGGAGAAAATTCACCTGCCACCCAACAGTCTTCCAGGATGTCCCAGGAATTGCCTTTACCAAAATCCTGAGGTAATTCCAACCCTGTAGCTTTTTTATTGACATATGAAATGATTTAACTATGTGAGCAGTAGTTCTTATATATCAGCCATTCCTAGATAACCAGGATATAGTTATGTCCATAAGGGGAAGCCAAAGGTAGCACAGTGCTGCCTTTCCTTGGAGACAAAGAGGGTTTACTTTCTAGAAATGCCTGGGCTCATGAGTATTTCTGCTTCCTGCATCTGGTTGGAATGTGAGATTGATGACTGATGAGCTAGAGGTGGACAGTAATTTTCTGGGTCCATTATCTCACGTTGATTGTAAATATTAGTTATCCTGAGTTGTTGCTGAGGCCAGCCAACACCACAAAATGTGTACCTGACGTGATTTCTTCTCCTCAACCACGTAGTATAAAGTGAACAGGTGAAGTGAATCAAGTCTACTCATCATATGGGAAACTTTTTGACTGCAAAATTATAATTATTCTCTACCATTAGAGAATAAAAAAAGGAAAAAGATCCTACCTCATTTCTGCTCACATGCAGTACTGAAAGCATAGAGCAAGGCATGAAAAAGCCCCAATGTACTAAGTGGCAATCTATGGTTGTGTTCATGCATTTAATCACATCTGTTAATAACTCGGTGTTAAGTGAGGAGATGGACGACTCACTTTGAGCATCCAGGACTTCAAAAATTCCAGTCATCCATAGAATCAAGAACCATGAGAGAATCAACAGAGCCTGGTCTTTTGTGGTTTCAGAGGTAAAGATCTAAGGCAGTGTTGGCTCTATAAGGACCAGTTAATGGACTCTCTCTCTGAAGAGAGGTAATTCACTCTTTTCATATGCTAGTAGAGAATAAAAATGTGACAAAATTTTTCTGAAGCATATCTATGAGGCAAAGGGTGGGAATGACAAGCACATATGCATAGGTGGATATCCTACCAAAAAGCAGATTTAGGCAAATAAGCAGCTCATTTTGGTAGGATTCACTGTGACTACCCCTGCACATTATGAATATCAACAGACGAAGCAAATGAAAGCTTGGACATCAGGCCTAGACCCAGATAGTTATTTAGAGGTAAAAGCAGTCCATTTTCAGAACTTTCACTGTACTTCCAGATTAAATAAATTCCACACATAACCACGTATGTATTTTTTTGTACACTGACTGTGCTGTAAAGACAGAAGAAAGGGTTTCTGATCACAAAGAATGTAAAACCCTACAGTTTATTGTGTCCTCATCTTTGGAAGAAAACACTCTTTTGTGGTGGTAACATACTCCATTTCATGGAGAAGGGTAGTGACAAGTACCCAAGTAATAAAGTCAGATGGATAAGAAAGGTCGTGGAGAGTCAAATGGGACTCTGGAAAATCGAGGAAACTAGAAGTTTCATTTTCCTGCTTTTCCATGCTCCCACTCTGAAGATCTCTTGAGCCTGCAGAGAAGGCAGCAGGGACGCGGTGTGTTTTTGTGTGCCTCTCAGACTGTGTATCTCTGAAACACAGTGAGCAGGAGTGGAGTTTGAAGTCTTTGGATTTGGTTACTTTGTTTATAAACGGGAATTACTACAGCAGAACAATCCAAGCAACCCAGAAGGACAGTGGTGTTTTTGCAGAAAAGGGAACTGTTCTACCCAGGGGATTTCTTTTCTTGTCTATATTTAGGCAAACTCCTTACCTAAGGCTTTCAAAAATGCAAACAAAAGTAAACACGTTTTTAAAATTCCCAAGTAAAGGGGGTGCTACTGAGGGTGCTACCAAAGTCTGTCATCTTTCAGAGACCAGAAAACTTGAGTAGCCTTGCTATGACCCGGGAGCAAAATGAGAAAAATAGAAAGAGAAAGAGGAAGAGAAAGAGAAAATAAAATAAAGGAGAGAAGAGAAATCTGGGCAGAGACACTAGGGCCGCTTATAGACTTTTGGCTCTAAAGGGAGTGAAGTCATTGCAGAAACAGTATCAAACCCAACATTTCTTAAAAATCACAAAAGCTTGAAGAATAGTTTATTGCTCCAACAAAAACAGGAGTGTTCACAAGAACTGTCTGGTGTTTTGCTGTACTGGTGTGTTGCAGATTTTGCTTATGTCACAAAAATACAAAGAGTAGACAAGGCTATTAATTTTTTCCTTGCAGCAAGAACTTTCTAGTTTCTAACATAAAACAGAGAAATAGCCATAGGAGACCAGCATAAAGGACTTCTTCCTGTGTGAACATCCAAGGCACTTAATTAAAACATTCTAAAGCCTGACTGTCCTTTCCCACTGATTTTGGGGTCTTTGCCCAGGGATGGGAAAGTGATACCTTAGTCCCACATCTACTACCATCTTCACTGTCTCATGGATATAATTTATGGTTTTCTCATTAGTGTGCTAGTAGTGAACAAGTTTTCTTAATGGCTCTTCTGTCTCAGCAGCTTTCACAGTGAAATCAGTGGGGGTGTAAGGGGTGCACCAATGACAATGATCAAATCTGTGTGAAGCAGGGTGGAGAGGATCCAGTAGACTGTATCTGTTTAATTGCCCTTAGGTTACAGTGTGTTGGCTTTAGTTTTTTCATTTAATGCATGTACTTTTATCTTTTGGCAATTATAACTTAAGTAGAAGGATCCTTCTTTGTTTCTGTTTTAAAAAGGCATTAAAAATAAGTTTTTATTGAAAGCTCATTTAGAAACACAGAACTATAGAAAAATGTAGTTCCAAAGATGGTCTCTTGACAGTAAGCTGACCTAGTGGAATTTTATCTCTGGGAGCACTTTATTTTCCAGCTACTTGAGATGACTTTAACCATCTTGGGACTTGATGGAATTACAGAATCACAGAACACCCTGAGCTGGAAATGACCCACAAGGATCACTGGGTTCAACTCTTGGCCCTGCACAGGACAGCCCCAAGTGTCCCATCATGTGCCTGAGAGCATTGTTCAAATGCTTCTTGAGCTCTGTCAGGCTGGTGCTGTGACCACTGCCCTAGGGAGCTGTTCCAGTGCCCAAACACCTGGGTGAGGAACATTTTCCTAATACCCAGTGTAAGCCTCTCCCAACATAGGAGGCCATTCCCTGGGTCCTGTCACTGGCCACCAAAGAAGAGAGAACAGTGCCTGCCCTTCTGCTTTCCCTCACAAGGAAGTTGTTGACTGCTCTGAGGTCTCCCTTCAGTCTCCTCCAGGCTGAACAGACCAAATGACCACAGTTGCTTCTCATAGAGCTTCTCCTTAAGGCCCTTCACCATCTTTGTAGCCCTTCTTTGGACCCCCTCTAAAGGCTTCATATCTTTATTATGTTCTGGAACCCAAAATGCCCCCAGCACTGGAGGTGAGGGTGCCTCAGCTCAGAGCAGAGCAGGACAATCCCCTCCCTTGCCTGGCCATGCTGTGCCTGATGCACCCCAGGGCAGGGTTGGTCCTCCTGGCTGCCAGGGCACTGCTGGCCCACGTTCAATTTCATGCAAATGGAAGGTCAAAATACACAATTAGCCACCAGATTGAAGCTTTTCTGTCATACCTCCTTATGAAATGTAGGATTCTGGCTGTTATGCTTCTGTTTCATCCAGGTGTTATGAAAACACACAACTGGACTGTACCATTTGCAATTAGCAAGTGGCAGGCTTCCGCTGGAGAGTTCAAATGCTCAATTTCCAACATTTCCTGCACAATACATATATACATGTCCATCTGCTACCTGTTAGCAAACATATACTAAGTAATTTTTTTCATCTAACACAGATAGAAAGGGACAGGAGAAAACACAGATAGGAGAAAAATGAGAGGCAACAAATAGATTTATGGGAAAATTGTATCCTGAGCTCTTTAATGGTACTCACTTTGTATGAGCAAGTGATCTTTCTTAAGAGGCTTGATCTTGGCTGGCCTTCATACAGCAGGCTTTCATACAGATGCCAAATTTTATTCCTGATCACAATCTCAGTATGGCTGTACCTTTTTCAAGACACTAAACCAATGGAGACTCTGAATAAACCCCTTAAGTTTGGTTGTTCTTACTTATTCTTTTGCATGATGTTGAAAAACAATATAACTTCCAAAGTGATACTGATTTTTTTTTCTGAAATACTGCGATATTCATCATAATAAAAAACAGAAATAGTCCAAGCTTAACTGTCCATAGAAAATGCAACCAAATACAAAGAGGCTTTTAGAGATAAGATCTTGGGGAATTGTCTCTACAGTCAATGCTCTTCTCCCTGCTTCCAGGATTGAGAGAATATGAAAAATCTCTTTATTTTTGCCAACAAGATATGTTTGAAAAAAATCAAGTTGCTCATTTCACTTGCATTCTATCACTTCTTCAATATCTATTATTTCTTCAGTTTCTTGTTTTTTTAATAGATCCATATATTCTGTCTGTTAAAGAAAGAATATAATATTGTGTTAGTATATCATGCATAAGATTAGTCACAAGGTCCTGTTTTATGAATCTCCTGTTATTCAGATTTGTTATTTATTGTATAAAACCTGTAGCAGGACTCTGTCAATTAGAAGATAGAAATAGACCTGTCTAGATCTTCCCTCCATATAGCTCCCAGAGAGGAACAAAGACTTTTCAACTAAAAAGCTGGAAAAATCATCTTTTAAAACATAGAAAAGCAAAGATGATGAAGGAAGAGAAAATAAAAGGCTCTTCAGTGTATCTCTGCAGACAAATTTTGTCTTCCAGACCTGCCTGCAGCCAACCTAAAGACTTTGCAAATTGCAGCAAACTGCAGCATGCTCTCTAGAAGGGCAGTTCCTGCAGTGTTTGTCTGTTTGTCCCTTCTCAAGAATCATTCCAGTGTTTCACATAAGTTAGCATCTCTCAACATTCTACTCTACTTTCTTGCTTATCAGAGAAACTTTTACCTCCTTTAGCATCATTGTCAAATACTAGCATGGCAAAACTACTCAAAATTTCTTTGTCCCTTCTCTCCTTGCCCGATTCTGCATTATTATTGTGCTGAGAAACTTATGCTCAGCGTTATTTTAGTGATAGCATATGGTTTATGGGGAGAGCATGATGAAACTGTATTTTCTCCAGTGCTCCAGGTAGGCAGATGACAATTATTTCATAATGGAAAATGTAAAACAGGCAAGTTATTTGCATATGGACTTTCTCTGTCCACATCCCAAGAACAAGAAAAAAAGAAAAAAAAGAAAATTGATTCTTGCTTGTGTGCATCTTTCTGACAGTTAGGTAATACCTCTGAAACTAAATTTTTAAATTTCAGGCAAACGGAGAGAAAGCATACCTGGAAATCCATTGGAGAGGACTTGTGAAATGGGTCTCTTGGCTGTGGTACTGCGGCAGATGTTTTTTTCAAATAAGCCCTTCTACAGTGACAAAAAGGTTTGGTGAAGAAAAGACTTAGTTTGCAGACACATGAACACATATTATATAATAATGCTCCTGATGTACTATTTTATTTCTCTAAGATATAAGTAGTTTTCTTCTAATTCAAAAGTAGCTAAAAATTACATAGGCTAAATACAGTGTTATAATTCTGTTGTTCAAAATTTGGATGATAATAATGCTTTTTATGACATATTTAGGCCTCAGAGGAAATTGTTTTTTCAAGTATGTGGAAAGGAAATGTTGTCAAAACATGGAAAAAATTCATGGACCACCCATCTACATTGCAGGGTCTGATGGTAGGAAAGAGGTACTGATATAAGGCCTTGTCCCAGTTTTGGAGAGCACTGTGTTGTATTAATCAAGTGTTGGGAACATAATCAAAGTTGGGAATCAGAAGTATAGAGCACACTTGAGGGACATCCAGCAGATGATTCCTAGTATAGCTCAGTGTCAATTTTCTCCCTCTCTTTAAAAAGAAGCCAGAAATTTTCTATTGGAGGAAGAAGTGTTATTTCAACTACATAATAAAAATTTTACACAAGAAACAAGGCTTACACTGTCATGCAGAGGAAAAGTATGAGACCTGCTGCCAGCCCTGGTATCAGAAACAGCATATATGGTGAAGAAGTTGTAAGCTGTGGTGTTTCTGAAAATCAAGCAATCATCACAGTGTTGGTTAGCATCACAGGACACAAATGATTGCACAGCTGTGTGCAATCTGCTTTGCATCAGGGTGACAAACACTGTATGAAGGGATGGCTTCTTTAGCTCAGCACCTCACTGCCCTGCAGCATGCAAAGGAATAGAATGGCTGAACAGTGCATGCACTGTCCACAGGAACTTGATACCTGAGGAACCGAGTCCTACAGAGTATTTAAATATCCACAGGGGCAGAGAGCAACAGCAGGAAAAAGGAGTTTATAAAATCAGGAGCAAAGATGGAAGAAGTAAAACATCTGGCAACACACCTCAAAAAGGTGTGCTTCACTCACTATCCCTGTGCAAGAAGAACTGTCTCCCAAGAATGATTGGAGAACTCCCTAATATTAAGAGACATGGCAATTCTTCAACTCTCTTTGTCCTAACAAATTAATGAGCAATAATCAATATTTTTCCATCTGTAAGCATGAAGTAAAAGATGAGGCAGACAGGTAATAAGAGCACAAGGTCAAGGAAGGGATTTTTATCCTTACCAAACTCCACAGGTGTACTCCACTCTCCCCAGTCTGGGCTTACTAAACAAAAGCCTGCGTCTGTTGCTCTGATTTTGATGCTGTACCTTTTTCCCGAGCTGAAGCTTTCATATAGGTAGGAGTTACTTTCAGTGATTTCCTCCTAAATGCAAAATAAGTAGAATGAGAATTTTGGTATTATTTTTACATACTTATGATAAATTTGATGTTTTACATTTATATATCCTTTCTGTGGGCAGTCAAGAGAGTGAAATAATAAGTAGAAAAATATCCCTTAGTATGTTTAGGTTGTTTCATCTTAGTTTCTCTTGTCTGAACATTTGTATTATTGGCTAATATGAAGATGAAATTTGCTGTATGCTTCCCTGCCTCCTTAGAGTCTGCTAAGCAATGGGACTTTAGGTAAAAATTTATTTAAAGATCTGTCACTTTGCTGCAGTGGATATTTTCAAAACTGAAGTAGAGTTCAAAAGCCAGATAATACAGAAGTAAGAAGCTGATTTTTTTTTCCCTGCCATCTTTATATTGGCCTAATCTATGAGGTAATATTTTCTTGCCACTTATATCTCAATCCGTTCCAGAAAGTATTAAAAAAGAAAAAATTCTCCACACTCTTTGTGTGCCACAGAATCATGATCAATATTTTTACACATATATGAATCTGCTAGAAAGTAAAAAAGAATGTAAAATGGAAGATTTTGTGAAGTTAAATCAAGTGCCGCATGTGCAAATGTTTTTGTATCAAGTTTTATAAACAACAGTTTTAAACTTCAGATTTAGAAAACTTATCAATAATGAGCATGTGTAGTACATTGAAACAGGTAGTGTGAAACCAAACCAATTTGGTTGGAGGAGGCTCTGATACAGAAGAAATTTCAATATAGCATAAATGTTAGATTAATACAGACTTACTGTTTTAGATGCAGTTTTGGTGTTTTCCTCAGCATCAGCCTAGCAACAAGAGAAAAATTTAGTTTTTAGGATTATTTTTTTGGTTACTATATAATAAAGGGTTTGATTTTCAGAAAGAAAAAGTGTATGTAATATTTTAAATGCCTTTTTTTAAGACTGTGAAATTTAAGCTGCTCTTCCACTAAGTGGTTTTTCCTCTCCACTGATGCTTTGAAATATTTTACCACTTAAATTTGATTGCAAAATTGAGTATCAAAGAACTAAACAAAAAAATTAAAAAGGCTCAGGTTGACAAAATGCTTACATTTTAATTGTTAAAACAAAGTACCTAAAATTTGCAAATAGACTTGGACAGTGTTTTTTCCCGTTTTTTCCCCTGTGTATCTTTTGCATTCTTAAACACTTAATTTAGCTAAATTATGTCTCCTGTTTTTTTTTTTTTTTAAATTTTTTACTGTTGGAAAAACAAACTCACGAATATTGCGACAAATATTTTGAACTTTATTTTTGAGGGATGTAATATTACTTTCCATATTCATCCAAGCTTTCAAAAGGAGGGGGTGAGAACAGGGTACCAGCTGCATGGTGTTATGTGTGGAAAGAGAGACAAAGTGCTATTAAATGTCATAATTATTCTTACCTTGTTTTCTATGACAATTTCATATTTGAAACAACTACTTGTTTTCACATGACTTGTGCGAGGTGGTTGCCACCAAATACTACATCTATGAGAAGCTTCTGTACAGTTCACTGAGACATTTAATGGAGGGGTGAGTTTTTCTACAATAATATAATCAGAAATACTATTGATTAGTAACAGATGTTTTCACTCTGCCATTTTAAGAATATAGGTAGATGTTCAAGCAACCGATCTAAAAAGATGTAGTGCAAGTTTAGCAGAATTTCCATATTGTCCCCCTATTCTGAAGCAGGTCCCCCTGATTTAACCTTCCAGTTGAGGAGGCTGGAGCGCCAGCTGCAATAGTAAGGAAAATTAAAGCCACAAGCCATTTATTACATTTTTACTGAATTCAGCATATAATTTATGCAGATTTGGTGTTATTTCTTGGATTTAAGGGGATTTTTTTAATACTGCATTCAAATTAAACAGATTTTTTTATTAGCATTCTTCCATTTAAAAAAAAAAAATGAAGTTTTTGCTCACAGCATAAAAGTAACTCTTTCTTTTCATTATGTGGATGAGCAGCATTACGAGATAATAAGACCAGCATCTGGATAGTCCCACTCAGAAATCCTTAGCTAGTTAATTCTAAAAGATGTGACCTTTCTCTCAGAGAATAAACATTTGACTGAAATGTTCAAAATTTTCTGACCTATGATTCCAGATTATTTCTGTATTCATTAGTTTTTGTTCATTCTTATACTTTAAGGCTGAGAAAAAGGGAAAAGAACCCCAAACCTATTATGGTGAGCAATATTTTTTAAATGTATGCTTTTTCCCAGGGACGAGTTCTTTGTTCTTTTAACATACAACTGGAAATTAAATCAACAAAAAATGCTTACCGATTTGGTATAGCAGTATCTTCTTCTCATATGACTCAATGCTTTGTGCGCTTCTGGACCCATTTACCAGGAAATAAGCATTCTTATTTTCTATTGTCACATTTTGAAATCGACATCCTGTGTGTCTTCCACAGTCATCTTTGATGTAATTTTGGCATTCTGTGACATCTTCTTTCCTTTACGTGAAATATTGACAATGTCACATGCCCAACCACAATCAAAACTCCCAATGTTCAAGCAGACCTACTTACTTTGAGGGTCTCCAGTACAGGAAATATTGGGTATCTTCTGTAGCAGTCCTGCCCACATGCCAGGTGCAGTTCATGAAGGAAACATTAAAAATGACACAGACAAAATTCTCAATGGCTGTCCCATTCATGCCTGCAAACACAGAAAGAATATCCCATATCCACTCTGCAGAAAGACTGAATAACTGCTGAAATAACACACATCTTTGCAAGCCCATTTAGCAATTTTTTAGCTACCTGCTTGGCAAATCCAACTGTATATTGTTTCATAGTTCCATCCATACTTGAAGGTGGCAATGATTCTGTTTGTGCTAAGCCGTGAGGACTGTCTTGTTCCAGAAGCCATAGATGTGACTGGTATTTAACTGAGTCTTTAACAATCACCTCAAGAGTAGGGATTTAGTGGAAGCTAATAACAGAGACCGTCACTGTGGTGTCCTTTGTTTAGATTCCCTCTTTAGCTGAAACCCAGTTTACAGGGGAATGTAAATTCTACAACCATGAGCAGGGTGGCAAAGTTTTATCTGCTGTGCTTAAGTGCTTGACCCTTGGTTATAAAGCACTACTAATTTAAATAAGATGTCCATCACTATTTTCTGACAGCTGGCTGGTTACCATCTAACCCTGAGACTGCTTCCTGAAGCTAATCTCTGCAGAAGTGTTGCAATTTAGAAGACAGAATGATATATTTTTCTATTATGAATTGAAACTGGCTGTTAATGTCTTCCATTATTTTGAATTCAAGGATAGGGGGAATCTTATTAGCACTGAACTTGATAGAAACAGGCCTGAATATCTGTGCACTTAGTGTAAAATCAAGACAAAGCTGAAGCAGAAGTTTATAACTTGCTTAAGTTAAATCACAACCTGCACTCACAACCTGAATGAATTCCTTGTGTGTTTCTCCTCTACCAAAAGGTGAGATCTCCAACAGTAAATTAGGAACATTCAGCACATCAACAGCTGTCATTGTGACTTGAAGGACTGGGCTACAACTTTCCAAGACTAATCCAACCACAACTCATTGAGTTTAAGCACCACACACACAATCTTTGCACGCCCCTTTCTAGTTAGGCCCGAAACTCCACATCTGATTCTTACATCTTTGGAAATAAAGAGGAACATTTAAAGTGATTAGAAAATTGTCTAAGTGCTCCTGGATTTCCTCTTTCTCTCTTCCAAGAGGAAGGTTGAAACTGCCAGGAACTTGGTTCAGCAGCATTTCTTTCAATGGCAGTGTTGGGCTAAGCACACCCTGCCCTTTCCCATCCTTCATCGATCCTGCCTGACCCCATCCTGCCCACCTGGCTGTGTCACTTCTTGTGGGGCCCTGAAGTGAGTAGTGTTGAACAAGTGATCATCATAACAACTAATGCTCCTCTCATCAGGTTTGTTTTGTTTTGTTTTGTTTTTTTCTTTTTGGATGTTTTTTTCCACCCTCTCTCAGAAATAGTGGAACAAGCTCATCTGAGATGACAGTGGGGGTTAGCAACTAAGAGAAGAGCTGTCTAGGCTATTTCTGTAGCTGCAATAAATACAGACCCATACTCTGTCACTAGAGGTATCAAAGCTCTCAGCATAGAGTTGTTTACATACAATTTATGTGTAAGTTTATATACATTTAACAAACTACTTTTGGGAGTTCAACGAATACAGTACTGTGATGAGGTGATGGAGGGCTTGGATCAGTTCTCTGGTCTGCCACAGATTCACTTTATGACCCAACCAAGTCTGTGCACTTCACTCCCTCATTAACAAAACAAATAGAGATATTGTCTTCCCATGAAGAAATTGCTGAGTAAATGCAGCAGTCTGATCACAGGGGCTGTGCAAGGGTCTTAGAGCAATGGGCTTCCTCAAGCCTTTAGCAATGCTGTAAATCTAAAGACAAAAGGGTTATTCTGATGTTAAATCAGTTGTGTGAGCCAACAAGCAATTGAAGTGTTCAACAACCAGGGAAGTATTCAGGCATATCCTGTGAATACATTGAGTCCCTCTATACCCATTGCTGACTGGACCTTTTTTCCAAGGTCTTAGGGCATTCATTTTTTTTTTTAATCATATTTCTGTGGTTATGCCAAAGAAAATCTAGCAAAGTATATAAATATGACCACCTTTTCTGTAAGGTTTATTTTTGAGCCTAGTCTATTCATCCAGCACTATCAGCATTACCTTTTTATTTTTAGCAACACCTGGAATAGAACTTGGTCTTCATGAGACTTTTATCTCACATTATTTCAAAGAGACTTTGATATTTTTCTGCCTCCAGTTTATACCAAGGACTAGCTGAATTTTTCTGGTGTCTTTTTGCTTAACCACTACTATTTGAAATTCCCCATATTTGTCACTTACATATATTTATTTCCTTAAAAAATGGTAGCACCATATCCATATTAGTCTTTTCTATGAGCTGTGATGCAAAAGCCAGTTTAGTTTCTCTGTATTATACTCATTCTTCTGAACTGCCTCCTGTATTATTCATTGATGATAGTAAAATACATATGCAAGTATGTTAATATTGTCCGAAGCATCCTTTGTTTCAGATGCAAATAGCTTATTTTCACATATTTTGCTCTCTTTAGATATATTTGAAATGTTTGACATTCTTTTCATGAAAGAAGTAAGATACTTAACATTGATGTGACAATTATGATTGCATGTGACTGTGTAACAAACCACTGTTTCAAGTACACAGAGTGATTTATTTACTTGTTTGTTTGTTTACTTATGTCAGTTCTTAGATGGTCTCCATCTCTTGGGCAGACATCAGAAGCAATGCAGGCATCTTAGCTTCAGAAAAAATGTCAGAGAGAAAAACATTTGGCTCTGCAATAATTTGTGGTTACCATCATGACTAACAGGGAAGAACAGGATCTCATCTTTGGATCTTTAGCCCAAGAGAATTTTTACTTTTATTCAGTGATTCTTTAATTTAAAAAAATGCATAAACTGTTGACTCTTAGACCTAATTGACCAGATACTTTATTAAAGGTGTTAAGTAATAAACTTGATATTGGAAATTAAAAAATTAAAAATAAAAAGAAAGCAACTAAACTACTTAAACCTTTCAACCTAACTCTGAAGGTGTGAGACAGAATTTGTCTTATCTAAACTTATCAAAAAGCTGTATAGGTGCTCATAGAGGAATCAGTAATTCTATAGTGCCTTAACACAGTATGAGGGAAAAAAAAGAAACAACTACTTCAGGAACAGTTTATTCAGGAACAGTTTATTCAGGAACAGTCTAGTCTAGGACAAAATTAATGAAGGCTCCACTATATTTAATTTTTCCATTCACCAAAAATATAGCCGAGAGGAATCTCTCTAATTCTGAGCTATCCACCTTTGTCAGATAAATCCAAGAGGATTCTTTCCTTTCATTTCTTACATCATCTGGAATTCACAAGTAATTACTAAACAAAAATACTAACACTATTATTTTCTCAACTGAAAATTTATAATTGAAAATGCCTTTTTCTCCTCATTCCTTTGGATGTGCAAGTATCATGTGCTGCTTCTCTTTAGAAAAACAGTTGCAGTAGAACAACAGTACTACTTTCCCCAGAGATGTTTCAAACTTCCTTCCACATCTCAAATAGTCCCTGTGCAGATGATTATTGATGAAAATCTTTAGGAAAATTAAAGTATTTCTGCATGAAGTTGTTTCCTTCCTGTACATCATTTTACAAAGTTTCTATGAAAATTGGTTACTGCTAGACTCTCTGCTACAGCACAAGTTATTTCTTAGAGAATCCTGAACCCTATCACCCTTCCACAGGGGATAGTCATGTGAGAAATTCAGAAGCTGAAATACTACTGCAGTGTCTAATCTCATCTAGGTTGATTGGAGAGCTGATTAGATGAGAATAAAAACTGTCCAGTAACCTGCTGATTATGAGCAATGCATAACCATATATTTTATCATATTTTGATCCCACAATGATTTTTATAGCCAATAAAAAGGAAGCTTTGTAACTGCAAAAAAAAAAAAAAAAAAAAAAACCCAAACAAAACAAAACAAAAAAACCCTTATATTTTGTTTTTAATATGACTTTTGTTTTTAGGGGAAAATCTGTGTTAAGTATAGTACATTAAACTTGACCTCTAAGATTCATTTCTCAGATTTGCCTCTAAATGATTTTAAAGACATTCTTGTCAGTTGGGAAATATGAAATGGAATTACTGCTTCCATGTTGGATGGGCTATGAGGGTAAAATTATGCCTGCATTCCTGCAGCAGTTTCAGGGAACTGTGTATATGAAATCTCTAAAGTGTTAAAATCATTGAATAGAAAGGACACTGAAACAGTTCCAATTCTACTGGTACCTAAATGCAGTACTCCTAAAAGAGTTCACTCCATTTAGTGATTTTACTCTATGGATGCAAAGACTTAAAATCCAAACATTTCCAATTTGACTGTTTTCAAGAGAAAGTGACACAGGCTCTCCAAATCTGTAATTCAGGTTTAACTTAAACAAAATACTGCTATGTGGATGAGGCTGGTAACACTGGAAACTGCAAATTTTAACATATAATCACACAATTATTTTCAGATTGTAGAAAAAATATGCCATCAAAATATTGGCTGAGACATTCATCAGAAAAAGTAGGCATTTGCTATCAGGTAGTGTCTATCCACCCCTCACAGTTATTTTAACATTAAAACTAGCAGAAATGACAAAACTCAGTATTTCTTTGGAGTAAAATAAAAGAGAAACAGAGAAGAAAATAGAAAAGAAAACCAGACAAAAATTAAACCTACCTCTTCCTTGAAAACTTGTTTCCCTGTGGTGCTTACAGTAATGGAGAACAAAAAGAATAGAAACTATGGTTTTGCCTTGGTATGTTTTTGCATGCTTTGACAATGTGATTTCATTGCCTCATTTCCCTTGTCCTTACTTCCGTTAAACTGTAGGGAGAAGCAGGGTCACTCCCTGCCTTGGGAGACAAAGAGGTCAGAATAGAGGGACATCCTCTTCATTGCTTGATTCACATAATTTTCAGTCATTCCTATCACACATTTTCCATATAGGTGTTTGTGCAGGGCACCACCTGAAAGGTTGATGGACAAGGGTCTTCCTTCTGGCTCAGGTGTAGGTCAGGCATCATTGCTTCAAGCTGTGCCACTGTTTTCTTCTTATTGCTTAGGGATGCTGCCCTGTACAGGAGTATCAGCCCCACTGCTCTGCCTGCAGAAGAGCTGCTTCCAGCTCTGCACTAGCCAGCCTCATTCCCTGTAGGTGGGTAACAAACCACGTCACCAGTCTCAACAACCTCCCTGTTTTGTGCACACATTTTTCTGGGTTGGGTGAATTCAATGCACAGATCAGGAAAAGTTTCTGTATGTATGGAATGTCCTGAGTGTACCAAATCAATAATGTGTCACTTGTCTGTGCTGGTGCCCTGGAACTGAGAAGCATAGAACCTGCCTTTTCATGTAGTCTATAGTACAGTCTGGGTACTGAGCTCCCAGTCTTCTTCATCTTTAAATATTTTTAACAGGAAAATTAAGCCATTAAAGTAGACAATATTTAAAACTGATTATTTATAGTGTTCACTGAGTGTACTACTCTTTGGTGTTATATCTCAGTGGAAGAGTGGCAAATCATATAAAATCTGTCCTCCTTCTCTTTGTCTGTGTCTTGAACATCTTCATTCCCATCAGTCTTTGTTCTTGTTGCTCTTCTTGGCAGAGGAGGAATAGGTAGGGGATGGTTCTTGAGATATTTCCTCTTCTTTAGGTATCAATTCCTCAATTTTTTTTCATAGAGTAAGCAGCAGGGCACTATCATGTACCCTTCTGTGACATTTCATTTCAGGACCTGCAGAAGTAAGGACTTATGACGGCTGCTCTGTAGAGGAATTGAAAGAGGTCTGCGATAATGCCGAAACTCTTGTAACTACTCAGTTTCTGTAATTCTTGAAACTAGACCCAGTTCTTTTCTCAGAAGAGAATTATTCTTGGAACCCTGAGTCCCAGCTCTAGAGAATTTGGGTGATGGTGTAACTGCTACAGTGAGTTAGGTTACCGGAAACTGAGCTGGAATAAAAGTCTCAATCCATTTTCAAGTAATTTTTCTTAATAAAATATTTTGTATAGATTGGAAAAGCTGGAATCTTCAACATTTATACAGAGTAAACAATATTCTATCAGGTTCAATATGGGCAATTTAACTATTTGTATGGAATGTAAGACTTCATGTTTATACCCAAGATCACCTCTGCAGAGGATATGGGGTACACAGAATCACAGAATATGTAGGTTGGAAGAGACCTTCAAGATCTTCAGGTCCAACCCAGCCCTAACACCTCAACAAGACCATGGCACCGAGTGCCACATCCAGGGACGGTGACTCCACCACCTTCCTGGGCAGATTATTCCAGTATTTAAACACTCTCTGTGAAAAACTTCTTCCTAATATCCAACCTATATTTTCCTTGACGCAGCTTGAGACTGTGTCCTCTCGTTCTCCCAGTTGCTGCCTAAACAAAGAGACCATCCCCCAGCTGTCTACAGCCATGCTTCAGGAAGTTGTAGAGAGTGATAAGGTCAGCTCTGAGTCTCCTTTTTTCCAGGCTAAACAATCCCAACTCCCTCAGTCATTATTCATATGGCTTGTTTTCCAAGCCCTTCACCAGCTTTGTTGCCCTCCTCTGGATGCGTTCAAGTATCTCAATGTCTTTCCTAAACTGAGGGGCCCAGAACTGGACACAATACTCAAGTATCCCATCTTGTCAATTAGAGTTTCATAATCAGTGTTCGACCTAGGTATGGATGATTTCACCAAGACAGACAACCTGAAGTTCTCCTTAGCTGCTCCACAGTCTGAAGGATGATTTGATTTGATTTGTTTTGATTTGCTTAATGAAAGGGAGGGGATTTGCATGGCACGGTAGTTTAAAGGCATCCTTTTCAAGACCAGTACATTTTACCACAGACTTTTTTGAGTTGATTTGTACCAATCAATCAATTCTTAAAATCAGAATAATTGTACAACTTTTATATGAATAACTTTGTAGCTTTTAATTTAAAACATAAGAATTCCCCAATTTGCATTTAGTCTTCTTCATAGCTAATGCCAAGAATGAACACTGCAGTTTTAGTAATGAAGAGGTTAATAATCAAAAGAGAATCTTTCATTCATTTCTGATTTTCTCTCTCTGGTTTAATCTATTTTAAACCAGTCACCTTTCATGTCAGGTATCAAGAAACAGGAAGGAAAGTTCAAGCAGAAGTTTGCTGGTATGAATTTGTCTGTAAGAGGGCAGAGATCCAAATACAGCATGTCTCAGTATAGGGCTAGCCCGTAGGTACACTTGGCAGTTGTGTTATGGGTATTACTATGCCTGAAAGCTGAATTAAAGTTCACTTCCTCACTGTGTGGTGATGACTCATCCAGACAATTATTTCAGTTTATAAGTATTAATTTTCCTCCTTATTTCCCTTACTTTCGTGATTTAGCTTGTTTGTACCTGATCCTGGGCTACCATCATGTGGCCACTTTGAGAATCTTCCCAAGTAACAGAAACAAAGGCTGATTGCTCCCTGGACCTAGAAAGCAGCAAGGCATTGCCTGCACACAAGATGAAGGCCACTTGGAGATTTCTGAGGGCATAATTTTGCTTCTTGATGGCACTCAGTCATCCCTTGTTTAGACATTCTATTCTTTGGTTTGTGTCTGTTTTATTCTGCTTTAATTCTCCCCCCTTGCAAATACCAAAAGAAACACACCCTAATTTCAGAGGGAAAATGTTTCTATAAGGAGCAGCCTTGGGTCACTCCATGCATTAAACTCTAAAACATATTTCTACCCTCACATTTCGCACTCAGTTTCAAATCATCCCCATGTAGATCCCTTCTGGGATATTAGAGCTCTCTAATATGTTTCTCTCAACAGTCCTGCCTCTAGGTTAGAGAGCCATCAGTTTGACAGATGGATGGTTAGAAGGCTGGGTGGGCTCATGCAGACTTAGAGTCAGTGCCTCAATGCCCAAGTGGAAATCAGCAACAAGGGGTGTCCCACAAAGGTCCATGCTTGGCTGAGAACTGTTTTACATCTTCAGCAGTGCCATGGCCAGTGGGATCAAGGTCACCCTTCAGTGAGTTTGTGGATGACATTGGGCTGAGTTGTGCAGTTGTTGCATTAGAGGGAGGGGGTGACATCCAGAGGGAGGCTTGAGGCTGGACAGCCTTGAGGCTTGACAGGCTTGAGGAATGGGCTCATAAACTTCATTAACAAGGAATTAACAAGGTCCTGCTCCTGGGTTGGGACAATCCCCAGTCGCTGTGAACAGGTTGCTCAGAGAAGCTGTGAATGCTCCTTCATTGATTGGAAGCGTTCAAGATCAGGCTGGGGGCAGGGATGGACTAGACAGTGTTTGAATATCCTTTCTAATCCAAATCATTCTTTGATTTTGGTATTCTACAAAATATGATTGCAGTAAATGCTCTCCAAAGCTCATGCATCTGAGCTATTATCTCAGACTCAGATATGGAAACACTGTTTCTATATATTTGCAGCTGTCAGGGTAAGAACAGAAATCTCCAGGTCACAGAAGACTATAATGTGGAGGAAAATTTTGCAAGTAAAGGTACTTATGCTAGACTCATTTTTACTCATGAAATGATAGAAATAGTAATTTAAAAGAAACTACTTGGTTAATACATTCATTGCAGAATCAAACTGGTTTATTTGTCAGAGCACTTTATCAGGAAATAATCCACATTGGAGTTGGAGGCTATCACAATTTGAAACCTAAATCCCATCTCCTGCCAAAGTGAATATCTATTGTGATGTTAACATTTCAACTGAGCCTTTTTCTCAATGTACAACAAATTGTTTAAAAAGCAGAAAATTGGAAATAGTTTTGATAGGAGCATCGGACAGAACAGCGTTTTCCTCACTTGATAAGGGTAGCAGAACAGAACGTCTTACTCTTATCAAGGACAGTAGAACGGAACAACACAGCCTTGAAGAAATAGATAAAAGATGTAACTTAGGCAGACAGAAATCATGCAAAATGCAAACAGGACACCAGCTCAGCTCTGCAAGGCTGACAAAGCAGAAGTTTTGCAGAGCAATGATATTGTGCTTACTCAAATGGGGATTGAGCAACAGCCCCCTGAAAAGGACACCGGGCATGAAGAGAGACCCCAAAGAACCACGTAAGGGCTTCCAATAGGGGTGTGATTATGTGAAATAAAACCAAGGAGGTGGGGATAGCTAATGAATATGTAATCAGCTTGTATGATGAAAACTCTCTTCACCTGATACTCAGCTCACTTGATTAGAGGAAATACCCTTGGAGTGACCAGCATGCTGCAATAGAGAGTGCCTGCTTTCTAATACTCAAAACCATGCTAGAAGGTTTCTATCCAGCCAATTCTGCATCAGATTAGATAAAGGCTTTTAGCTATAGATACTGTTAGCTCCTAATCCTAGATTTTATTTTAATAATTTATTTTAACATTTAGGGTTTTTTTCCAGGATTAAAGCTCTGCACAGTGGATGTTAAACTTCAAAGATGGGATTAATTTCTAAAGTGTAGATTAAAACTGGATATTATATTCACCTATAATTTAGTTTCATGATTCTGTGCTAATTTTAAACTCTGTAAACAGAAATTAATTCTTTTTGGGTGAAAATGAACAGGGTGGGGAGGGTACTGTTTTATCAGTGTATTTATTTTCATTGAAAATAATGATAGCTGAATATGATTTGTGTAGATAAAAATATCTTGACAGAAAATATTGAAAATTCTTTATTACAGAATTCCTTTGTCTTTCAATTTGCAGTGGCATTTACCTGATTACTCCTGGAAAGGTGAGATGCATCAGTTTGAAATTGTGGTTCTACAGTACATAAGTACTTGTATTTCTTTCCCACTCAGTATTGTGCTCTCTCTCATAGAGAATTGTGCTGAAGTCACTTCCAGTCTAGACTACTCTGAGTTTTGTGTGAGAAAATGTTAAGGAATTAAATCAATTATGTGCTTCCTCTGCCTTTCTGTATTTCATAGAAGACTTGAGCTTATCATGTTCTAATAGTGATTTTTTTTGCATTTGAGCTATGTTATTCATAGATGTACCTCATTCATTGACTCATTATTGAAATTTGTGAGATACACTATCCAAGCAAATCCAGCTTTTCTTTTTTTTTTTTTTTAAGTCTTTTTAACAACTATTTGCCCTGCATTTTTCAAGTTGTTGTAATTTTTCCTGTCAGATGTTTAGAAAAGATACAGTGCTTTTGAAACCCTAAATATCGAATAGCTCTTAGTATGCTTTCTACCCGTATTGAGCTGAAAAGATCTGAAGTCTGACTGCAGTCCATCTTTGCCTCACATTGACATGACCTTTTCAGATTTAGCAGCCTTCTTTACTGACCAAATCAAAATTTGTTGATCACAAATTTTCCTGATTTGGCTAATCCTTTTGTTCAAAGGGCATGTCCAAAACTCAGCCATGTAATCATAGGTCTGATCTAACAGGAGATGATCAGTGTTAGTATTTCACCCAGTAGAAGGGATGGCTTTGAGGAAAAAAACACCTCTTTAGCAATTTCTCCTGAAGGTATGGGTAAATCTACATGAGATAAGGCAATGGCTTTAAATTGAAAGATGGTAGATTTAGATTGGATATATTTGAGGAAATTCTTTCCTGAGAGGGTGGTGAATCACTGGAACAGGCTGGCCATAGAGGCTGGGGACTCACCACTCCTGGAAGTGCTCAAGGACAGTTCAGTTAGCAGCTGGAGCTCCAACCTGGTCCAGGGGAAGGTGTCCCTGCCCATAGCAGGGGGGTTGGAATGAGATGATCTTTGAGGTCCTTTCCAACCCAAACCATTCTATGTTTCTGTGGTTCCTCAGAAACAAAACCTTGATAAACTAAGGAACAATGTTTTAAGAGGAAGATAGACATTTGGCCACACACACTTGTCAGATAGAAATGAAGTGGAAGTGGCTAAATTAGTGTGACTCAGCATAATGTAGGGAACAGTGTAAAAGAGTGATGACAATCTGAACCAGCTGGGTTGACGTGCAAACTCTTATGTCAATAGAACTGGTGGTGCTACTTGCGTGATTAAGTGCACTGGTAAGGGTTGGGGGAAAAAAGTAACATCTGTGACTGAAAGGGCAGAGATCTGCCTGATTTACTAGTTAGCTGATCTGATTGCACACAGGGAGGTGAGTGAGCTGATCTGTAGGAAAGGGGAAGTAACGTTGGACAGAACAAGAGACAGGATTTGGAAATGTTAAGGCAAGCATAATGGAAGCTAGAGTTTTGAGAAATCACCTCAGAATGAAGAGTTTGTCTCATTGGGACTCCCCAGAAGGCTAAACGGGGAATTATATAAGCTTCACAGTTGAAATAGCACCACAGAGGGCTGCATCCTCTCATCTTCTCCATCAGAAAAGCATGTGTCCTTCTTGGTGCACTGAAAACCATGGATGGACTGAAACTGCTGTGAACCTCTGCCAAAGGTAAGTCCTAACAACATTCCTTTTTAAAATGTTTGGAAAATTCACTCCCTTCTCTCAAGTTCCCAGAGGCAGGAACCCTCCCTCCCTCCCTCCTCTCTGCTGGACTACCCTTCCTCTGACAGATTTAAATCCAGCTTCTCCTCCACTTTCATTGTTTTTCATTAATCCTCAAGCAAAAAATTATATTTTAGTCAGAAAAATCAAGTATTCTCCACTGGGATTCTGAAAAATAACTTCACTCTGCACTCTCAAATTATTTTCAAGTGAAGGTGCAGATTTCAGATGGCTCTTATTACAAACCTTTCTAAAATTTAGAATAAAACAGATTTAATAAATATCTAACATATTAGGATTTTATCAAAATATTAAATATTTCCTGGGTTTTTTTTTATACTGATGAAAAACAACAGTGTCTGTAGATAGGTCAGTTGGGTGAGAATATAGTTGTTATAAAGTTCATTGCTGTTACAGCCCACCCCAGAAAGTGAGGGTAAGCCAGGTTCTTGTTAATCTATCTCTTTGGGGCAGATGAGAGTGAAATGACACTGATGGATAGGTGAATAAACATAAATATAAATAACATAACCACGAATAAAAATATAATCATAAATATATAAACATGCAGGGTTTATTTTAGAACAATTTGGTTGCAATGGAAAGTAGGTATATATCTGTTTTGGTGATTATCCGTAGTAATACAAAAGCATAAAAACAACACTTAAGAAAATGTATAAAGGAAAAGAAAGAAAGAATAAGAGTAGAAAGATATCACCACCTGTGGATTCCAAAAGAAGGCTTGATTGTTGCAATTTAGATATCCTTGATGTCTATTGGTGAAAGTGATGGTCACAGTCTTGAACAATTGGAGGCGAGGGAAACCCAAAGACCACGAAGCTTGATGGATTAGTATATGCTCAGGCTGGTGGGAATGCTGAGGCACCACCCATGGGACAGGGAGTCTTACACTGTCTGATGCCAGACTCTGGATCATGGGGCAGAAAGGGGTCTTTGGGGGTTTATGACACCTTCTAAGACATTTCAGCTGCCTCTCTCTTCACCATAGTTGAGCCAATTATGACCCATCAGAAGGGGTGAATATCTTCAGGCCACATCTGAGTGCTCCAGTACATTCCTGGAAGGGAGTTTTCACTCCTGAGTCATTTGTGTAAGAGAATACACATGACATTGCAAAAGCACTATCCCTCCTCACATGAGGCCTTCTTATTGGTCCCTTCCCTTGCCTGGCTCAAATTCCAGCTTGTAGCCTCTGGTGGTGGTTGTGCACCCTTTCTGCACCTGGATGATTACTTTGAGCATGGTCAGTAAAGCACCTGAAGCTTCTGCAAATGGCCAGTTGTTTCGAGTCATTAACCACTTTAACATTCCAGTCTCTCTCAACTGCCTTTCAGTGGGCTTGTTTTCTCAGGGTACTGACCCTGAGCAGAGCCTGAGACACCACTAGACCTCAATGTATGAATTTGTATTAATGAGTTCCAGGTTAGTAATAAGGAGTTTGAACAAGCACCACAATTACCAATGCTGACCAATAATTAAGACTGATGAGCAGAGTGCCTAGAAATGTATTTTCTCTAATACAGAATGAATTTCTGAATATCTTTCTGGGTGAAGTGACCAAGAACAATTATTTTCTTAGGTGGTTCAGTTGTAAGCTGACATCTTTTGGAAATGTGAGCAAAAGCTGTTCCACAAGCAAGTAGTTTATTTTCTTTCACTAGGCAGATGGATGGACATTTTCCCTCTGCCTGTCTCTGATGAATTTCATATCACCAGAATGTTTGGCTGAAAGTCAGTTTTCTTTCAACTGAGCATTAAATGCTGCTCTTCACTGCTGTGCTCTTGGGCAGATAGAGTTTGGTAGGGAGGAGTGTTACCAGGGTAAGAAAATTTTTCCTTGAATGATGGCTATAGCAGATGGAGAGACTTTTTTCTTCTCTGTATTTGGTTCCATAATGAACACTGATACACTCATCTTCACTGAGAATGTCATCTTCACAAATATGTTGTCATATTTGGTTAGGCCACAAGCACCCTATACAAGCATTAGAAGACTCCTTATTTGATATCAGAAATCTAGACAGGAAGCAGATTTTTAATAACTAGTTGTAAATCAACAGTTTGCCAGTGCCAGCTCTAGTTCTTGATGGTGGCATTAAGATGATTAGGACCTGAAGTTTAAAAATGTTGTAAGGAGGGGTTTTGAGTACCTGAAAGGTTTTCTGCATACCAACAGTGGAGGGGAAATAGAAAAAATCATTCTGAAGGACATTTTTATATTAATTGTATAGAAGCAGCATGGAGATAATTTAACAATGCTCCATAAAGGGAGTAGAATGGAGAGAATTTTTCTTGTTTAGAGTCTCTTGTTTTTTAATATTTGCTTGATTTTAAAGGTCTTATCCTAACAGGAGGAGCAGACATTAACAATTCTCCTGTCAGCACTTGAATATCTGATCAGGAATAGTTGCACAAATTACTAATCAAGTGATGATATATGTGGTCTGAAGTGCCTAGGAATTTTCTCTGTATTAGGCTATGTTTCACCAGTTCCCTTGAAATAATACAGAAGGATTTCTTCTTAGAAATATTCAGGATACACAGCTATTGTTTTATTGATAAAAGAGAAATCTTTCTTAGATTAGACTAAGACTTAGACTTTCTAAGACTTAGCCTCTTAGGCTGCTTGTAGTCACAGCTATTATGATGCGTCAGTAGTCTGACCATCACCCCAGAGGAAATTCGTGTGCATAATGAGACATCAGCTTCTGACCAGTGTTAGGAGGACTTTTTTAATGTAGTTCATTAAATTTAAAATGAAAATGACAGAATAGTAGCAATTAGCTATTTCAGGTATATCTGGTTATTTGGAAAACATATAATCTCTCTGTGCCTCAGTTCCTCACTCAGGAATAATGAGAGATCTGTTTTTATGTACTCGTGCCCTCCTCTATCTCTCCCATTAAATGCAGTGCCTACCCTAAGGCAGGTGTTAAATGGGTCTGATTTAGTCTAATGGTTTTGTAATCACAACACTAACAGCACTATGCTTATATCTGAATCTTTCACTGATTCCTCTTGATTAACTAAGGCCAAACGTGGCTATACAGAATTGCTCTCCTTTAGAGGACTCTTTCTCACCCCTGAGGCCAAGTCACCATACCCTACAGTGTACCCCAAACCTGCACATTGCTATTTCATAAATCTCTGCCTGTAGGATTTGAGAGAAACTAGAACAGAGGCATTGTATCTAAGGTTGACTTTCACTGTCAACAGCTGGCTATTTGTTACAGTTGCTAATTTTCAGAAAGCAAAGAGATATCTCCTCCAGATCTCTTCTCAAGCCTTGCATTGGTGTAGGTGCGTACACATAGTTTGAAAAGTATTACAAAATAATCCATGACAAAAGAAATGTTACATTTTGAGGTGTCAGGTGCAGAGTAGTAAGCTGCATGGACACCTGCCATCCCTATTATATGAAACAGAAACATGAGATGAGATTTAAAACAGAACTAAGATACCCAGACGGTGGGAATTTAGTCACTGCAATAGAAAGCTTTGATTTCAAAATTCTCTTCTGTTAACAAGCATGTATCACTTTCAGGACACTCCCTTTCTCAGGTTGGATTTCTGAGATTCTGAGGGTTTAAGTTCTTTTTTGCCCTCTAAAAGTCTCTGAGCCAGACACAAGAAAGAAACGGAGTCTTCAGGTTTCTGTTTCTCCAAGGTCTATCACTTTGTTTATTATTTCTTATCTCACAGTTCTCTCTGTGCCCAGTCAAGGTCTGTGCTGCACCTTGGCCATGGCACAACTCCTCCTCCCACAGGAGGTTGCCGCCTTTTATACAGATTATTACGAACACATTATTTACAATTTCCTACCAATGCCCACTATTTACACTAAACAGGTCATCTCTACTTGACCCAAGCTGTGTGAATTACCTTGTGCCACGTCACTGCAGAAGATGGAGGTGAAGAAGAAGGAGAACTTTAGGGACCACCCCAAAATCTCCATCTTTGCTTTCATCTACCCCCATTCTAAAAACCCAAAACTATATATTTCTCACCCTGTGATAAGCTAAACTACTGTGTTTCACACTCTTGAGGTTTGTAATTCATCTCTGCCTTGTGCCAGGGTCTGTGACCCCCATGGACAGGACCGAAAACCCCCCTGTTCACCCCCCTGGACAGATATCAAATCCCCTTGGACAAAACTCTGACCTCCTTTGCTTGGTTCCCAGACTGCCGTGTCAGAGTCCCTGAGCTTTCAGGGCAGCCAAAGGGATGCCCTGGGTTCCAACACGCTTTACATTACTGCTATTTTTCAAGACTGCCTCACTACTACTTTGCAGTGAAACATATCACTAATAGCCCAAATTTCTCAAACTTCATTTTCACTTCAGTACAAAGCAAAAGACGAGTTTTCCCACTCCTTCTCTCTTGATGAAAACAGCAGTGGAACTCAAGGGCACCCCAAATATCCCCAGCACGTGACTGCAAACACTAGCTGTGTTGACACAACAAATTAGAGTGCAGGGGCTGTGGGAAGGAAAAATTTTGTCCTTTAGTCACATGCATGGGACTTCACACAGGGGTCAGAGACAGAAGTGGCTGTCAAGTACTAACTGCTGCCTAGAGCACAGGCTTTATGTGAGCAGTGATTACTTTCCTCAGGCACCTAAACCTTGGTGAAGTAACTGCACAGTGCACTGGTTTTATGGATATTTTTAATTATATGCCTCGCTGTTTTTTGATCAGCCCAAATCCGCACGTGGTTCCAATGCACGGCTTTGATGGACTGAAACTGGTGTGCATCTCAGTGTGAGAGTCCATCAAGGATGGAAAAAAAGTGCTGAATTCCTACCATTCCTGCTCTCCTGAATAAATTAACAACATATGAAATTTTTGAAAAATAAAATAAAAATCTTTTACTATTTAAAATTTTAAGAGAACTCCAGAAAACGTGTTTTAAGTAATTAACTTCCTTTCTCTTAAGTCAGTAATGGCAGTGAGTTATGGTGTAAGAGAAGAGGAAGAAACATGCTACAATTGCTGAGGTGTTACCATTAACTCAAAGTACAAACCACACCTTAACCAGACAAAATTTACATATTTTTCTAAGAAACAGAAGACACAAGTGGAAATTAAGTTTTCTGCATTTAAAAAATTGAGTGCTGGTCTTATGGTCAGGTTTGCCACTATTACCATTGGGTTTGAGATTCCAAGTCACACTCTTCACACTTAAATAAAACATACTTCTAAATATAGTCAAAGTTCTCCAGAAGCATTTACCTTCCTTTATCTTAGTCCATCATTAGAAAAATATGGGCTTTGTACATCCCCACCATAAGATCATGTCTGATTAACAACAGAACAAGGAAGCAATTGGATTCGAACACTTTAGGTAAAGGCTTGCTGGTTTAGCCTTACCTTGAATAATTGTATTATCTGGCTTTAACAAAAAGAAAATCAAAACCCACATGGACCTAAATATATCCTTTTCTAATCTAAGATCAAGATTAGTTTATTGAATCTATGTATTGGGAAAATCTAGATATCAGTCAGAGTAATCACTGTCAAAAATATTTTATTGAAAGAAAGAGGCACCCAAAAGACAAAGCTGCTTTATTTAAGAGTTTACTGTTAACAAGCCAAAACACTTCACTGATCTTCTCTATGACAATTCTATAGCTGGATTTTTTTGTTTGTTTCTTCATTTATTTGTGTTTTCTTTGAAACATGTATTTTTAACACACATACTGAAAGAAAAAAAACTATTTCCATATATAACTCTGCCTGGGATGAGAGTGAAGATCTTTCGGTTTCTAGCACTTCACTGAATAAGTATCGAAGGTGTTTTATGGAATTTCTCCTTTTCCAAAATCTCTCTGCTGTGTTTCCAGTATATAAAGATGGGGGAAAGCAAAGAAAACCCAGTTTATATGCTCTGGAAAGGATCACACCAGCTAGCAAATGATAAAAACTATATTAATTTATCTCTTCAACCTTTTGTAGAAGGAATTGTGAGATATGTTGTCCAAATTTGGCAATTTTTGAAAAGGCAATAAATAATGCAGTCTTGACACCTTAAGCTCAATTTTGCACCAAAACCTGGGGTCAGATCCTTAGCGAATAAACATTTTATTGTGAACAATGAAGCATATCTGTTCCAAGTCAAAATACTGAAACCCAACCCCCCCCACCCCTCCAAAAAAACCCCAATTTTTATCCATTATTACCCCTCCAAATCCAGCTTAACATGGAAAGCTGGAACGCAAAATATCAGCGTGTATGAATGAAGTGGTTGATCTCAAACCCACTTATAATCAAATCAGTCAACTCCCCCAAGAATGACATTCATAAGTTGTCAGTGTATCTTGCAATTACATTTATGATAATTGCAAGTTAATTTACTTTATAAAGCAAACCAGTTAAAGGACAATTTCAGATGCTGGGCTGGGCAAATCTTCAGATATGAAGAGTTAAACAGACAATCCTACCAGTTCAAAGCGTAAGGTTTATTTTTTCTTTTTCCTTATAAGTTCTGCGACTTTTTTTTTAATTTGATGCATATTAGCCACTAAAAAACAGGAGAACAATGGCAAGTAGGGTAGGATCTTTTTGGGATTTTAATTTCATAGGTCACCCTTGAACTGTGTGATTTAATTTCTTCTTTAATCCGACTTCTTCTTAAAAGATAAAAGTTCATCACAATATGTTAAAAGTTTTGAAACTTTTCTCTTTCATATTCAAAAAAGAAAAAAACAGTCACAGCTCTGACTTCTGAGATAGTCATGCAGAGATGTGTATCCCTACAGATCCATAGACCTTGGGTTTGGTTCCAGTCGGTGTTTGCTTATTCAGAGGTGTGCTTCGGCCCCTCAGTGGGAAGTGGCCCTGCAATGGGCTTTTCTGAGGGAGTGCTTTGTGAAAAGGGAAGTCTCTTGAATCAATTTGTCATTGTAGTCCTAAACCAAGACATTCTCCAGTGCTGCTCTGTCCCACTTATCAGCCCAAACTGTGCACAGGTACCCAGGGTTTAACGAACATTAAGGTAAGTTTTGGAAAAAAGAATGTAAGTGGTACTCCTCTTTTGACTTCTCAGCTACCAAGAGATTCAGACTTTATTTGACTTATACTGCTTATTTCATCATTCATTGATCGTTTTCTACTATTAAATATGGGATGGGGGGGTGAGGGGTGTTGAAAAGTATGACCTGACAACCTTAAATGAAGTCTAAGTTTTAGGTATTCTTAATCAGACAAACAGTCTCAGTGATTCCCTTCATCTAAGACTGTGCATTGGGACACTGAATAAAAGATTTAATTGTTTAATGGTTGAATTTACTTTTCAAATTCAGCATAATATAGTTTTCAAGACCACCTGAAGTTGTCTTTTTTGATAATTTTACTATTTGTTTTTCAAAGAAAATATATGTATATAAAAAACTATTTCTTAAAAAATTAACTTTTGCATTTAGGAGGATATAATAATCAGCCTCAGAAACATTTCAAAAATAACTTTATTCAAATACACGTATAGTGTGGATTTAAAATTAAATAGTTTATTTTCCTGCCATTTGAAGTAACAGCTCTTAAGTTTTATGAAACATGTTTTAGCTATTTTAATTTTTCTTTCTCTGTCTACTTCCCAAATTCACCAGGTGGACTTTGTACAAACAACTTCTGCAGCTGCAGTGGTGCATGGGCTGGCAGCTCCCATCAGTTCTCTTCCTTTTCTCTTGCTCCAACAACCCACTACTGTAAATCAGACATTGCTGGGCATTAACCAACAGGTATTAGATGTAGTTGAAACTCAGAAAGGAAAGAAATGGCATAAATGAAAGAAAGAGAAGCAGCAAAATATGTATGATATTTTAAAAAAAATTTAAACCAATATTTTTGACAGGACATTACTTGGAAAGAATTTTATCTACTTCTTTTCTTTCTCTTTTCTTTTCTTTTCTTTTCTTTTTTCTTTTCTTTTCTTTTCTTTTCTTTTCTTTTCTTTTCTTTTCTTTTCTTTTCTTTTCTTTTCTTTTCTTTTCTTTTCTTTTCTTTTCTTTTCTTTTCTTTTCTTTTCTTTTCTTTTCTTTTCTTTTCTTTTCTTTTCTTTTCTTTTCTTTTCTTTTCTTTTCTTTTCTTTTCTTTTCTTTTCTTTTCTTTTCTTATGATTTAGATTGCAGAGATAATTTCTATCCCACTAGATTAACTGGACTGTTGGCAAGTGTATTTGGCTAGTAGGCATTTTTTTCAGAGACAAAAGAGCTAGAGAGTCTTATTAGAAAAAAATTATCAGGCATTTTATTTTATACATCACTGACTGAATTTCAGCACCATATGCTAACTCAAACCTCTTTGTAGCACAGGATGAGGAATGCAAAGTCCTGTCTGCATATGTCTAAGAGGAAAAGTTCTGTCTTTCAGCCCATCTATGATGGCATAAATGAAAATACATGTTCTTTGACGAATTGTGAATCAAAAGCTTTTTATGTATGGACAGGTTTTGCTCCCCCCGGTCACTTTGTGTGTAATTATGCTGTGGTGCTTTCCCTTTACTGTTTTTTGTGGACTAATTAGTTGTATATAAACATAAGAAATACCCCGTGGGGTCATCCCAGCTGTCCTTGTGCTGTTCTGCCTGCAGCAGTGAGAACAGGAGAGGTTACTCAGAAATAATCCACGACTCTGGCCACCTCCTGCAGCCCATTCCCCAAGTATTCCCCCAGCACCTACAGCAGCTGAATTAGGGATGTGAGCTTGTGCATCCACCATACGTTTTGGTAGCTTTCCATGTCCCTGCTCTCCATGGATTTGCCTGGTCCTATTTTCAGCCTGCTCACACTGTCCACCATCACAGCAACAGTGGGAGAAGGTGCTCCTTGCACACTGAGTGGAGAAGTGCCTCTCAGTCCTGTACAAAAGGAACTCCTAGGAGCCACTCATCTCGGGGAAACAGCACTGATCTCACCAGTCTTTCTTTCACTCAGGTTGGTTGGCTTTTTTCTAAGCTTGTTCAGACTTTAAAAATCTTCCTTTTCTCCCCCTGTGAGTCCTCTCTCCAACTAAATGCATTTATATTGCCACAAAAATAATGTCTATTTTTGTTTCTGACATCAAAAGTTGTTGCTACTGTAAGATTTATTTTGTTCCTTTTCCTGTTCCACATCCCCTTTTGACTTGTGTTTTCCAAAAAGATCACGTTAATACTAGCCACAAGTATTTTAACTGGCTTGGTGTTTTCCAT
Source organism: Brachypodius melanocephalos (assembly GCA_013398615.1). Taxonomy (NCBI): domain Eukaryota; kingdom Metazoa; phylum Chordata; class Aves; order Passeriformes; family Pycnonotidae; genus Brachypodius; species Brachypodius melanocephalos. Next base: position 50,307,029 of record VZSR01003803.1, read on the forward strand.
CTTCATTTTTCCCTTTCTTCTAATTTAAATAAAGTACTTACCTGTTCCTAGGACTGTTTTTGACTGCTCCATTCTATGGAGAGGGATGATCCACCATGTGTTGAATAGCAAGCCATCAAAATCTCCTTGTTTTTATTTTATATTTTCCCTGACCTTTTCCTCTTGCCACACACTATACAGTTCTAGGAGCACAATTAATGGCACAGCTTAGCCCTTCCCTCTCCAGACAATTAGAATTGGCTTCTTACCTGGGCTCACCAAGCAGGAGAATTTACTCTTTTTTTGGCTGGCCATGTGCATAGTGTGACTTGCATACTTAATACTAATGCTTACAGCTGAGATCACTCCAGAATGATACAGATGGGGAAACCTCTGCCTTACAGCACTTCGTTATGATTTTTTCACAGCTCTTTATAAACGAGGGCAGCATTCCTTAAATGGTCTCTTTTTCACTGCATTGTGATAAAATAACATTATAAATTAATCTGTATATGTATGTAATTTTAAGTGTATGTGTATTTCTTTTTTCCAGGAAACCTCATTGCAGATTTTTTCTGATGTGCTGATTATTCATACATTTTTCTTTACATGACCAGTGCCACTTATTAGCCAATGTATTGTGAAACGTTTTGATATGGCTCCAGGTGCTGATCCCTGGATACAATACATCTGAGAATTTAAAAGAGAAAACAATTAGAGACAAGATAAATCAGTTAGTGAGCAAAAGTTTCTGAACACAGAGGCATTTAAACACAGAAGATATCAAATGTTATTTTACATTAAAGCAACCTCTGAATGAGACTCTTCAGACAAGTAGCAATGCTGTTTTGCTAAAACCGACTTTGATCAATCTGAATCTCTTTGCTCACTGTATTCCAAATTTAGCAAACACCTGAAATTCTCTTGCTGATACTTTTTCAAATGGTAGGATTCATCTCTTCTTATGGTTCATATCCTCCTAAACCAGGAACACAAGTCACAGTCTAGAAAGGACAGCTCTCTACAGTCACAAGGGGCCAGATAACACATACAAGTAGAGCTACTGGGCTTAAATCTTGTCATGGTTGTGTCAGGTGGGCCCTACCTAGACTGCTTGCAGTGTCAATGATGTCATATCTGTGGTGTTGGCTTGCAATCAAAGCTGTGCTCTCACAAAACCAGTGCTCTATGGCACACGTTCTCTCCAGCCCTGGCACTAAGTTAAAGAGTGGGCTTGAATACAAACATCCTGGGAATAGCAGGCACCAGTCAACAAAACCTGTCAAATATATGTAATTTCATACTTATTTTTTGTACTTTAGATGCATTTTAACAAGCATCTAAGTGACCCTTCCCTAATATTTTGCAGATGCAAAATGAAAACATCATGTTCTAACTACTTTTTCAACCAAACTTGGAAGTAGAGTCTCAGTTTCCTCAGACCTGTGCCCCAAAACGTTTGCTATGGCACGTGTTACAGTCATTCCTGTCCTGCTGATATTAAGCTTTTTCCAGCATATGACACTGTTTTCCACAATCCTAGCAAGTGGACTGGAGGACATAAAGGGTAAGTATTAACAGTTCATCCTATGCTAACCATGCCAGATATCTAATCTGACCTTGTCAAGGCACTTTCTACAGCCCATAGAGAGAAATAGAGACCTGCAGTAGAAGTGTCCAAGACAGGCAAAAGTGAATCAATTAATTTTGAGACCTGCAAAGAGGAGCATGATCCCCACTGCTGAAAGTCATATTCAGCAAAGCTCAGAAATTCCTAATCCATGCAAGGACAGAGGTCCTGGTAGAGCTACTGGGCATGCCAGCCTTGCTGAGAGACAATTCCTTTGTATACACAGTGGAGGATCCTCTCTCTAAATAATTTCATTATAATTGCAGATGCACTTAGGTTACAAAATGTTCTGTCAACCACCAAGAATGATTCAAGAGTTATTTTGTCCTGGAACAATAACCTGACAGAAGAAGAAACCAAGAAATACACTGTGAAGTATATTTTGATTTATAAGTTCTTCAACACCAGAAGGGAAAAGAGAGTAAGTTCTTCAGAGGTTGCACATAGTGTAAAGTGAAATAATATATTCTATCTTTCAGTAGATGTGTTTGCATAATTTTTTCTTTCAATACTTAGAACTGCCTACCTTCATGGAATTTCTTCTTCCTCCTCTTAGGAAAGACTGCAGGAGAAGGAAAAGATAATACATCTTCAATTACACTCTGGTTTTAATGCTAAAGTTAAGACACAACTTTTTGCAAAAGAAACAGAAGACATAATTAAGGAGAGTGACTGGACAGAATTTACATACAAGGCACCTCCAGGTCAGGTATTTCTTACTTCTTAGGACATCCAAGCATTTATGATAATGTCATGTCTCACTTGGAGAATTTCTGAAATCTCATTATTATCTTCTGCTGCCTATTTTGTTTTTGACAGATATGTTGAGAATATGGTTCATAATACCTTGAGATATTGCAGAATTATTTGCTTTATTAGATATGTTCAGATTCAGAAAACCCCAGCTCTGCTGAGCAAGATGTCAGTATGACCCAAACACTCTTTTCATTTCCCCTAGCAGCTCATCTCATGAAGATTGCCTTCTGTATCACACAATTCAGCAATTCTTAAAAGATTAGAGATTTTAATTTATTTTTAAGTGGATTAATAAAGGCTTTTGTGGTTGTAGCAGATGTGCTTCCCAGTTTTCATTGTCTAAAAAGCAAAAATACCTATTTTTTCTCACGTAGTACTTCTTCATGCTTCTAGAAATAAGCCAATATAATGGGTTTGTAAAGGCAACTATCATATTTTTATTAGGAAATCAATGTAAAATAAACACAACTCTTTCTTTTCACCATTTATTTGTTGCAGTCTACATCCAGAATCTTTCGTGCATCATATATAACATCTCTTTTTTCAATTGCACCTGGGACATCAAAGCAGAAGCTCCTGAAGATATCCAGATCTTTGCCTCGTACAGGTAAGGATGTTTAGCAAAATGAGTATGAAACCATGATTTTGGACTAAAGTCTTTGATTTAAAAACCCTATATTTCCTTCTCACAGACATGTAGGAAAAGTTTTTGCATGCCAGAAATATATAAAAAATGCAAGAGAGAAAAATATTGGATGCTATATGAAAGAAATACACTTCCAACCATCAAGGAAAATAAATATAAATATAACTGCAAAAAATTTGAGAAATAGTTCAAATGGACTGTCTTATTACAAAGCTTTCACACCTCAGACAATAGGTAGGTATTGTCTATCATTATATATTATGAAAAGTTTATTTCTTGGTTACTTGATGGAAAGCAAAAAAGGAAATAGACGTGACAAAGTCATAATATTAACTATTTAGGTATTCATCTCAGTGTGAATGTTACACAAAGATTAAACAAAATGGATTAGGGCTGAAGGTTTTTAAATTTTTTTGTCTGATTTAATAACATTATCTATAATGTTAATTAAAAGAAAATATCAGCTAATGTAAGAAAATATTTAAAAGCATTATACCCTTGTTTCTCAATTTTTTTCTTTGCTATACTTTTTTTATAGTGCTGAGCAAGTGTGATTAAGAAAAGGAGTATAAATAGCCACAAGTCTCATTTATAACCTGAATTTAAGAATATGAATGTTCTCAAACATCAGTATCATTCTTATTTATTTTTTAAGTTAAAAATATCTTGGCAGTTATTTTTAATTATCGTTTTGAATGATCATATTAAATTACTTTTCCTAACTTCTCTGGGAAGTTTGAATTAATCTCATGGGTAAGAAATTCACCTGAATTTTAGCAAAGATTGCAGATTCAAATGCCTTTTAAGTCATTAGCATGTTGATCATCTTGCACCTGTAACCTGGGAATCAGTCATAGCTCAAGGGACAGCAAAAAAATTTATTCTGAGTTAGATCTCATCTAACCTTTTCTAAGACATTAGAAATGTTTGCTTTACCTAAAGCTTTACCCTGAAATGAGAGCCAGCCAAAGTCTGACGTATGACAAAAGGATGAAAGAAATTGCTGCCTATTCTTGACATCCTTACAGAAGGGACAATGGCCTGGCAGCAGTATTTCAGAGACTAAACCAAAAATCCCCCCGCTTCTTACTGTTCTCATGGCTCTTGACTTCATGGGTCATGGTGTTCCCCCACCCTCAAAGGCTGCTAGAGCAAGCAGAGCAGCTGCACGGAGCAGTCGTGCTGCCCCTCATCCTCTCTGCCTCTCTCTGGCTTTTCCCACTGGTGCCACATTGCAGCCTGTCATCCCCAGACCTTGCTGAGCCTGTCTGCAGAAACCTGACCTGCACTTCTGCCTCTGCTGGGAGGGCTTTTCCAGAAAACTCCAGCTGCAGTTCTTCCTTTCATAGAAATCCAGCAGCGGCTGGGAAGGACTGAGGACATGTGGATACGGAGCACACGCTCCCAGTCAGTGCCCTAGACTTGTCATGCTAAAAAACAACTGTGGACTTGCCTATATGAATCCAAGGCTGAAATCCTGGGGAGCCAAATGTCCCTTGCTTCCAATCCTGTATTTTCTCCATAGCAAGACCTTGCTTGCTCCTCTACAGGAGAGAGAAAGAGAGATATCTCTTAAGCATCTGCAGAAATCTTCATGTATTGAATCAGACAAATTCTCCGGGCAAGAGGTTGTTCTGAGAAATTGTGGGTGCTCCATCCCTGGAAGTGTTCAAGGACAATCTCAATGGAGATTTGAGCAACCTGGTCTAGTGTGAGGAGGCCCTGCCCATGGCAGGGGATTTGGTCCTTAAGGCCCCTTCCAACCCAAATCCTTCTAAGATTCCATGAAGACTTTCCAAGTGCTCCTTCTGTAACCCCTCTGTGAGAGATGAAATTCCATTTTTAAAAAGTAATAATACCACACCTGTAGACAAAATGCATGTATCCTACATGACATGGAGTCAGTAGCAGACCCAAGGTCTCCTCAACACCCACACAGACTCTGAAGAGGGCCACCTTCTCCTGCCCACTCTTTCTGCCTTTCCTAGAAAGATATGTGAAAAACCCCAACTACATCCCTTTATTTTGAGACACTTACTGAACAGCAACTTCAAAGAAAATATGTCGCTCACGGGAATGTCTCATTTGGGTGTGGCAAACTCCAAAACACTCAGCTGTGTATTTTAAGGACTAATGTACTTTCATTTGTTTGCCTCGGTTTAAACATAAGAGCATGAGGTACAGAAGGTCTCTCCATGCTCTTTATTTTTCAGAGAAGCTGAACCCACCAATCAACATCTCAGTTTCCCTTGAAAACAGAAGTATCAAAATTCAGTGGAAACCTCCACCTACTATTGGCTCAGCAAGGAAAAAGTGTTTTTTGTACCAAGTGAAAATAACAGATCATAAGGTAATCAGTTTTCCTGGTAGTACACTTAGTCTGTATAACATAACTTCCATAAAAACAAGGCATCCCTCAAACTTAACAGAATTTAATATCAAACAAACTTTAAAGAAATCCCATTGTCTTTAATGAATAATCCAACTTGTCTTTCTGGTAAAAATGAAAACTCGATACATTTTATGAAATCTGGCAGAGTCAGGTTAGCATTGAAGTGAATTGGAAGTTTTTGTCTTCTATATTAAATTTGAATTGTACATTGGTATCACAGAGACCATATTAACTTTTTGTTATAGCCAAAGAAGCATTGTCTGAAAGCTAGGAAACGTTCTCAAGCACCATGGTAAACAAGATTAGAATTTGAAATGTTGTTTAAGTCCGCAATCAACAAAGTGAAACCCAGTAATAAGGAAAATCTTATGATTAGAAAATACAGGTCAAACGTGTCAAAACAAAATAAGGAATTAAAATATAGGAGTAAACACAGAAGAAAGGTCTGTGGATTACATTGAACCACAAACTGAGTCAATCGTTCTGTGTTCTTAGGCAAAGGTCAAATGTTATTCCAGTATATGTGACCACATGTACGTGTGACCAGCATGCCACATGTAAGACGCAGTTTGTGACTAATTAGCCTGTCTGGATGCTGAGTTTCACCTGAAGTTTCATACTGTGCTTTAGGCACCACAAAATATTAATAGACAGCAGAACTGGAAAAGTCCTAAAGGGAAGAGAAAGAAGTGACGTGGTGCACAACATTGTTTGTTTACAGAAGTTTGCTTCAGTATTTAAAAGTGGTGGATGATTTAGAGATCCTTCTGCTTTAAACTCCATCACTCCATGTTTGGGCTTGATTTTTTGTAGTGATGTGCTTTTTTTCATAGGCACAATTAAAGATGTTTCAGGATAGTCACAAAAATAGTGGACACCCTTCAGCTGAAAAATGCAAGACTTTCTTCTACCAGAGAAGCAAGAGTAGCACACAACCCACACCAAACTCTTGAAACTTGTAGTTCCATAGTTACTGTGTTCATCCTATATGTGGTGTGATGAAAAATGAAAGGAGAATCAGTGTTTTCAAATTCCTAATGTCCTGCCATAGATGATATCTCCTTCCATCTTATCAGTTCCAGTCTCTCTTCATGTTCAGTTCTGAATTTTAACACACATCATATGGGAGTAAAATTGTATCTGGACATAAGACCTCTTCCTACTAGCTACAGATGTAAATAATAGTATTTGACATCCCTAGTTTAGATCTGTTTGAATTGCAATGCAAAATATTTTAAAATAATCCCCTAAATCTCTCTTGATAGATTGTAAATGTCACTGCAGAGAACTATAAGTATCCATTTCATAAGCCAGCAAAAAAATGTGCAGCACAAGTGAGGGTAAAGAAGGAGGTTTGCATAGCAAACAAGATCTGGAGTGAATGGAGTGAACCAGTACTTATTCACGATGGTAAGCTTTGTACTTACTGCTCAGAACTGTTATCATGGGTCATGTTGTTACCATTCAATATATTTACATCCTAATTGCCTCTCTTCTTCTCCAGGCTGTTACTGGGTCACAATTGTACCTGGGGCACACATGAGGCTCACACAGCTCTGCTGCAGGGGAGGAGAGTCCCTAGTCTGAGCTGTTGTTCTGTGTTAAATTACACATAAGTCTTGACAGCCTTTAGGAAATAATAATGGTCAGCAGCTGGCAAGGTCCTAACACCACCATCCCTCCACCCTGCTGCCTTGTCCTGCAAAGGACAGCCCACATATGTCTGAAAATACTTTCAACTGGAGTTAGTAAGCCAAGAAATCCACAAGTCGTAACATTCATCAAACCACATAGTCTTTAAGGACTAAGTCAAATACGTCCCGTATTACACTGATGGAATAATTTGTTATCAGACAGAGATAGGAAATGGTTTAGCTCTCTTTTAAACATATGTAGCCCCAAAAACTTACTGGAGCACAAAGTAAACAAGAGCCTTGTAATACTTTTCCTTCAACCTCTATGAAGAAAATACCTAACATAGGTGTTCTTACAAGGGAAACTTGTGCTTTCCATGATGAAAAAAACGCCTACACATGCAGAAGCTTCCTGACAGAAGGTTAGACAGAGGGGAAGTAGCACAATGGTGTGATCCTGTATTTACAGTGAGAAACTTGTGTCTGTGTGTCGACATGCAAAAAAAAGATACAGTACTATGGGTACTAAACCAAAATAAGATAAGTATCATTATTTCATACAACAGACTGTATTTTGGGATATGTCTTTTTGAGCTTTTCACTTCAAATACACATATAGCTGAGGACAGGAAATGCCAGGAGAGAGATTATTATTTTTGAAATTGATTGAATGTAAACTCAGTTATAGAGTTTATTGGATACTGGCTGCCCACTCTATCAGATGCCTCATTGTATCCCACTGGTTTGCTGAAACCTTTTTTGACCTAAATTCATTCATTTAATTTCAAAAGCATTCCCCCTGTGAAATATCTGGATGGAGAAACCTAATAGCTCTTCATGATCATTGTGGTGAAGGAGACAACTTTTCAGGCCATAAGAGTCTTGAATTCATCTTTAGAGACTCCCCTTTCTTCTCAATAAAGACAGAGAGAATCTAGGACCAGTGCATGGCCTAGGAGGGGTCTGCCTGGTCTGTCTGCCTGGCATCAGGCCAGACACATCTGATGTGTAGGTAGAGAAAATCAGAAAAGGTCCTCTGGGTGGAGGCATGTAGATTTACTTGCTCCCTGCCAGCTTTTCACCAGAAGAAGGAAATGGATTTGAGCAGTCACCCATTCTGGTTCCAGCCTACCAAACCTTGTTTTCAGCACGTGCCAGTCTCCTTTAGCTGATTTTCAACACTGCTGTTTTCCCAGATTCCTCTACAGCTGTTGCTAGGGTTCAATAATCACAGCATATTTCCCCCACTTCATAAAAGTGTATGATGGACAAGCCCACCAGGGCACATAAGCTGTAATATCTGCATGTGCTCAGTGCATCATGATTTACCCTGGAGCGTGCTGCACATCTGGTGCAGCAATGCCCCTCCTTCCTGCTCAGGAAGCATCAGTGGTTTTTATAAAATGAATCAATGGAGATATTCCATTGGAGGGTCAGGTGCCCAGCCAGATCTCTTTACATACCTCCTTTGATGCTGAGACAAAATTTTCTGTCCCTTTTTCTCTCTATTCTGTGGAAATTATTCTATTTGCTTCTAACTGGGAACATGTATAAATGGACATTATGCAAGTAACCTGAAAAGTAAAACATCCAGTCAATATTTTTATTTTGAAATGTGTCAATTTTTCTGGTGTTACAAGATCTCTTTCTACTGAAAGTCTTGTAGAAGTATGGCATGACCTGCTTTCTGTTTGCTTCTCGACATTCTACTGTTTCATCTGGGAAATGTGCAACATCTCTTTAAAAATGCATTTTAAAAAGGCATTTTAGCCTTCATTTTAAAAAAGCTGAAACATCAAAATGAAATAACATAATTCAAAACATAACTAAAATATTTGTTCTGAAATGTTCCTTTGACATGAAAAGAATTTGCTAATTTTCTCATGAGGAAAAGATTAATTCTCCTTTGGAATTAGCATATGCCCTTGAAAAAAACCCTCACAATTTAACCTGAACTGAGCTGTTTAGTATAGAAACTTTCTGCTAAAAAAAGAAATGTTTAATCAGCTTTATTCATATGTAGAAACTTGAAATAATTGGTCTAATTTTTAGAGCTGATGAGCATTCATAGATCACTTTGAAGTTTGTAGTAATTCAGAAGTGTTCTGCATTTTTGCAAACCAAGCCACTTGTTTTGGTTTCAAAGTTCTGTTATTTCTGTCAAACTTAAAGCATTTGCATCTGAAAAAAAAGCCCAAACCCCCGTGAAATGGTCTACCCAAAAGAATATCTGTGCTTCTTTTTCTTGCTGTTTTCCAAAATGCAAGAAAGCAGGAGAAGCAAAGCTCTCTGTGGTTCAGCTGACGATAAGAGCAGGGCTTCCTCTTCTCCTGGGTGTGTGCATGATTTAGGGTTAGCAGAATGATGCAGAGCAATTACCACAAACTAAAAAAAAATTCTACTACACAGTCCAGAGGTTGTTCAGAATAAGTTTTCTGGGCCCTCACCTCAGAGAGCGAGAAGAAAATAATTTCCTCTCAATCTTAAAGTGAATAAAGAGTAGTTTTGTACTTTAAAGAAGATAAAACATGTTCGTGTAAGTTCTGCCCACAAGTTTCTGAGCTTTTTTCTTTGTTTCATATGAAATTTGTGGAAATGAATGGGTTCAAACTCAGAACTTTTGTTCCATTATCTTATACTTTGCTTTTTAATCAGATCCTAAAACCACTGTTTAACAGGCCTCAGACCATAAACATTTTAAAAGCTGTCCTTGCCTGTTTTACTTCAAAGTACTTAGTTAAAACCAATCCAAACTAGCTGTGGTTCTAAAGCTAGATATTAAATTAAAACATAAAATTTCCCAGAAAAAAACATTTCTGAGTTAACCAAATCATTGCCATTTTGGTATGTTGGAGGAAGAAATGCAAGGTAGAGCAGTAGTATTTGTTGAACATTATAAATATGTATTGATGCCATTTCTCCAGGACCATGCCAAGCAGGGTTAAAAAGGTAAGTATAATAGAAACCAAATGCTGCTTCTTGAATCAAAGAGAATATTTTGTTTGACAAAAAGCTTTTATTTTCATTTTGCCTTAAATCAGTAACAGCTGAGAAGTGCTGAGGAGGCAGGAGCAGGGGACTTATGGTGTGTGGAGATGGGAGGTAGCAGCAGTAGGAACTCAGGGGCAGCTGGAGCAGCAACAGAAGTACCAACAGCAGATTGACAGAGGGTTTGATATCCAGAGGAATCAAGGCTGTGTGGAAATACGCAATGGCAGGCCAAGCCATGCCCAGGATATGAGAGAAGAATTCCAGGAAAAGGAGGTAATGGAATGAAGAAAGAGGAAATGCTGAACAAAGCAGCAAGGCTGTGGGCAAGAAGGAGAAAGGGGAGGAAGGAACAGTGTTGAAGTCAGAAGCCCTTTGCCCTAAAAAATCTCCAGGAAATGTTTCTTTAAATCTGTGACAGTTCAGGAATAGAGCAATATTTATGAGTCCATATGTAATTCATCCATTTATTAACTACCCTAGTGTCTTGCATATAACTAACATTACTTTTCCCTCTTCTGTGTTTTTGTTGGTTGGTTGGTTGGTTGGTTTTTGTTTTTGTTTTTGTTTTTTTTTTAGAAAAGACAGTGGATATCCTGCTGCTAAGCCTCGCTTTGTTCTGTCCTCTGGTTTTCCTCGGAGGTTTGGCGATATATGCATGTAGAAGGTAGCGTACATTTCTGGATGTTTGTGTAAATTTCTGGTGGAAAAGGGGTCAGGATGAGAGTAAACCATACAATGGATAAAAGGCAAACATAGATTTTCTCAGATAAATTGTGTTTACAAGGAGCAGTTAATTGTGCATTTCCAACTGTTGTTCTAACAAAGCAGTTCTTGATATTATGACCTAGTGTTAGACACTGAGAGTTATAATTCTTCTTCTCTTGCAGCTCCTACCACAGTCCCCCACAGGTCCAGTTTCACACCTTATTCTCTGATGTCTTTCTGCCACTGTAAATGACATTTTTTAATCTCTCTCTGACAGCTGCCTCTCTATCCTCAGTGTGACTTCACCCCATGCTTTCACAGGTTCTCCATTTAAGGCCACCTATACTAATCAGGCCAGAGATGAACAGCATGTCATGCTGTCCAATTTCATTTCATGATCCATGGGTGTTATGAAAGCAGCCTTTCACTCTAAGCTGAAGAGTTCCTGAATTTCTTATTATTAAGAAATAAATAAAAAAGGGAAGTCAGGCTGATGGAATGGATTTCTTTTGCTGTACTATTAATACCATTACTAGTGCAAAGTAACAGTAGTGGCCCTACACCCAGCAGCAGTTAATGCTGCTAACTCTCTCTATGCCACTACTTTTCTGCCTGGTAACATAGCCTTCCTACTGACAGCTGCCTATGGCAGAAAAGGCTTTCTTGAACTGAGAAACAAACTTGTCCAGGACAGGATGATAACTCAAGATACCTTAATATTTGGAAGGTGCAGTATGTAAGTGGAGCCTCTATTAAAAGTAAACTTGTTATTTAATTAATGACTAATCGTTATTCCTGATTTGTATAAAAGAAATTATCAATTTTTTTATTATGGAAAAAACAAACAGGGATAATTTTTTAAGCTACAGATGCAGCTGCATGCCATAAGTTCTCACTTTGCTTGGAAATAATATTTGTGTAGAAATCATAGATTTTTTTATATCCATGCAGTCCTTTTAAAACTCTTGCAGGTTAGAAACCAGTCAGGCTAAAGGAGAGCTAGGGAAAATGTTGAGAAATGTCTAGAGTGAAAAGAAAGAAAAAAAATGTTTGAATGGCTTTAGAAATAGTGGATGCCTGTCTTGGAACTGGAATATATATTAGAAAGCATTAATGCCTGACCTGCTCCTGCAGAATAGTCGCGTGCCTGTGTCACTGTCTTGCAGGTATAGATGCCTGGAAGTTATAACCACGCCTGTTCCACATCCTTCAGATAATATCAAAACATGGTTAGCAGATGAGACTCACCACCAGGTAGGGTGACTGTCTTTTTTCTCTCACCACATTGACACGCATGGAAAGGTGCAGCATTGCATTTGGAGCAACATGTAATTAAAAAAAAAAAAAGGGGGAGGGGGAAGGTATGAACAGCATTTGTAGTGAGGACAGAAGAGAACAGAAAACTTGTGGAGAATGCAGGATGACGATGTCAATAGACAGGATGGAGAAAATCTTCAGGGCACTAAAATGTCTAGTGTGCTCCAAAGTGGTTCAGCATATCCACACTCAATGGGCCAACATTTTAAGGAGTGATTACCCTGTGTCCCTGAAGAATAGTCAGCTATAGGATGTTGTACATGTAAGCACGTAGGCCAGTTATCAAGGGGAATTTTTTTGTGGTGATCTGCAAGCCATTGGCTATGCCGCAGTAAATGTGCACACCCTTGTAGCAGGAAGGAGAAGGCTGCACAATGCATGGAATATAACCTACCCCAGCTGTGCCCCTGCCTCAGGAAAAAGCCATATGCAGAGGTGTTTCCTTTGGAAGAGCTCATGTGATATAAGTTCAGATGCTTGCTTATCTCATGCCAGATTACAAGTCTTTAGTAAATTTGGCAAAACAAAGACCAAATATTTACAGTATTTTTTGTTACAGTCATTAATGGAGTTCCTTGGCTTGCACATTCAGTGTTTCTTATTGCTGTCATTGTGTGACTTGCAGGAAAAGGTGTTCTAGTCAGGCAGTAGTTTAGATCTGTGTAACTCCAGAGAAGCTACACGGTGAACTGTGTACTAGAAGACACAATAAGGTTGCTTTTTATCTGGTTATACAACACATGAGGAAAAGGCACACGTGTGCCCAAATTATGCGGGTTTTTGTGGAAAACACCATTTAAATAGGAAATTGTGATGAGGATTTTCTCTACTCTGTGTGCTCAAAATATTTGTTCAGAGCCTCTGCAGGATTTCTGCTAATTCTGCTCTACCCTGCCATATCATTGTACTTACACTGCAATATCAAAATATCTTCTAGTAGCGTATTCAGCAATTTAGCTAGTAATTCCCAGTGTGCTCCCTTATGCTGTTTTCTTTCCCAAGAGAAAGATGTATAGCTTCCAATATTGTGTTTCAGGGTTTTTTTTAAATAATATATCTGCATGATTGCAAACTCTGACAGAAACCACAAATCATCTCAATCCAGGAATCATAATTTGAGTGGTGAGGCAAGAGGGATGGGTTGTTTTGTTTAATTTTATCTTCTCAAAACAAATTTATGAGGAAAATGATGCGCATATTCTGTATAATCAAATGACAAGTGAAAAGATTGAAGTGTTTTGAACTTGCACCTGGAGTTCATTCCACAAGCCTTGGGCTGGCTCCCAGAGCAGACTGTGCTCCTCTTCTTCACTACTCTCATCTTCTCAGAAAAGCTCAAGAGCTCCAGAACTGGCCTGAGGCCAAGTCTCTTATTCTCAAGATTCAGAATAATTTCTATGACACTTCTGGTCAATATGATTTGACCAAATTTGATACTAAAGGTGTACCCTTTAGTACACCTGAGCTCAGCTGGTTAAAGAGTATATTTATCAGCTCTTCTGTGCAAAAGTCCTTCTCACCCATTCTTGCCAGTAATTGTGAGCAAATTAACTGATAATACCCATTGTGGCTATGAATATGGGCTGGCAGAGAATAGAATTATCACCATCAGGTTTATACTCTGCATCTCCCTTCAGATTAGAACTGTGTCTTTGTATTCAATATATAATCACCACAAAAACTATATTTAATATTACTGACAGAGAAAAAAGTGGTTTCTGTCCACAAACTACTGCAGACACGGGATAAACCTTTGACAGAAGACTTCAGCATAGCTGGGTAGTTACTGTCTACATGACAGAAACAAATTACTGAGATGACACTGTGAACTTTTGATTCAAGTGGTTATTGATGGCACAGTGGTCATATCATCCTGGAGAGTGCCAAGCAATAAAGTTAAGGCTCAAAACAACCTAGCAAATTTGCCTGAGAGCAACTTGCAGATTGCGAAAGTAATCAATATAAACTTTGTATTTCAGTTGCAACAGAATAAAGTAATCTGTACTAATCCCAGATATGTGCCAAATAGATTGTTTGTAAAAATATACAGAATTTTTAATACCAATGAATGCAGATTTTGTGCATAACGTAATTTTTATCCAACAGCAAAATATGTCAATGCAAATGGAGATACACTCAGAGGTTACACTGGGAACACTGAAAGACAACAGAGACAACAGAGAAAACATTCAGCTACAGAATTGTTTGAAGGAATTCATATTGGAAGACCTATAGAGATGATATACCTTTTTTTATTTGCATGCAAGTGTACCTTTCCACGAGGTGGACGATATTCTAACAGATCAAAGAACAGCTAATATGCGAGTTTTTCTGAGCCAAATACTTGAAGTACTTTGTGCTCTGACAACATGCAACTCTTAAAATGAGCTTTGGATCACAAACACAAAGCAATATCTTGCAGTTTGAGTCTAAAAGATCTGATCTTCAGCCCAGTAAAATTAGAGCATCTCAGAAAATATGAGGTAATATTGAGGTCCACTTGGTTTAAAATGGAATTAGAGTTAGTGTTTCATAATGCTACAACAGCTTCCAAGTACTGTCTGATAGATCAAGACCTTTTGAAGATTGGCTGTTCATACAAATCTTGTACTAGCTATTCAACATCTGATTAAAGTTGTCATGAGAAATGATGGAAGCAATAAGTGTTTCTGGAAATAGCAAGAGAATCTCACAAGTGTTCTCTAAAACTCAAAAAAAAAAAAAAAAAGAAAGAAAAAAGAAAGCCCTTTCTGAGTTACTGCATTGTGTAAGCATACATCAACCAGAAAGAAGAGATACATGTGAAGAAAAGGTCTTTCAATGTTGTGGACTTTGCAGTTAGTAAAATAAGTAAAGCAAGAAAATTTCAGACGAGGTAAAGAAAACAAAGTTTTCTGTTGTTTTGTGATTGTTTAAATAAGTTTAACTCAGAGAAGTTAAAGTTCAGAACTGACCAATTTTTGCTATTTATTTTTCCCTGTCCTTTAAAAGAATCTTTCCTACTGATTCCATGAGGTGGTGAGCTATGCTAACCTGTTTTCAGGTACACAATCAGGGCAGATTGTTCTAACTGTTAGTTGGGACAGTGTTTATTTGACAAGAAGAGAATGAATTGACTTTGCAAGGAAGACATTCCTTTTTTGAAGATGGGAAATACAAATCAATCATGGACAGTTTTCTGGAAGGTTTGGAAGATACCTAAAAATTACTTGCTTTCATTACTGGTAATATTTTTCCATGTCAGAAAAGTATTTACTGGAAGAAATAACAATATAAAAAATTCGTGTGTGCTTTTGAAACATAGTTTCTAAGATACACTTTGGTGGTGAGTCTTGATTTACCTAAATGAGGTTTTTTGTTTTGGTGAAAGGTCCACAATGGAGAAGATTGCACTGTTTCTCCTTTATTGTTAAGAAAGGCTGGTGACAAGTGGAAAGCTCAATCTAGAAATGTCTGAACGACAAAAGGACTAAAAATGACCTTGTTTGCTGTTAGATCAGGTTAATGTGAAAAGAACAATCAGCTGTAGTAGGTAACGATCCATTTCCTCTTGCACTGCACTTTTCACAGGAGGTAAGGGTGGCCTTACCTTTGAACATCAGTGCTCTCCTCTCCATACCTGTTGGTCTGATCAACCAGGCAGAAGGTAAATTGTAGATACCAGGTAGTGAGTCAAGTTTCAGTGAGACAACTCCTGTAATATCACCTCTGTCTCGAGTGCTGAGAGGAAAACCCTCAGTCAATGTAATAACTTATCTTTTGGATGATCTGACACCACCCCTGTGGGTAAACAATACAATTTATCCCATTGTCCACTGTTCAGACCTGTTTTCTCAAGAAGAGCAGAAAGAATTCCTACTTTCTGATAAAAATCATTACAGGAGGCACTTTAAAAGCATCATGAACTTATAGATTCCTTTCTTGGTGAGGATATAGAATGGATAAAATGAAAAAATCACAATGTAAGTGAGGTAAGAGGGGTAGAGGAGAACTACATTGTCCACTCACATCTGGAACCCAGACTTCATAGAGTAAAATCAGGCCACAGTGAATATTATATTGTTCCTTAATATATATATATTTATACATATATTTTATATAGTTTTGGCTTGCAGTACTTGAAACCCTAAAGCAATGCCAGAATTTAAAATAAGACAGAGAACATAAAGATTAAAGGAGTTTTATTTTTTTTTTCTGAAAACAGAAGAATTAAATAGAAATCTTTCAGATTAAAATTGCTTTTCTTACAGTAGGACTTGTTCAATACACAGAGCTTGTCTGCATGTACATGACAACCTCCAGAGACACATCACATAAAACATTATGATAATATCAGTTATATTGAAAATTAATCCTGAAGTGCAAATTTGGTAAAATGAAATCCAGTATCTGGAACTTTCCAATAAGTATTTGAACAATGTCTTCACAAAGTGGTATAACTTTTCCTTAAAATAAAATTTTATTCTAAACCTATCTAATATCTCTTCTCAAATAGTGGATCAATCTGCAGTAGATACAAAAAGAAAGGTAATGATCTGAGAGCAAAATTATGCCATGTTTAGTATGGCATTAAACACCTCAGTCTATACAAAATGCTCAGAAGTTTGCTGACAACACTAAGAGAAGTGGTGTGGTTGACACATCTGAGAGACAAAATGTCATCCAGAAGGACTTGGTGAAGCTCTAGCATCTGACCCACGGGAATGTCATGAGGCTTAAGAAGGCCAACTGCAGCATGCTGCAGCTGGGTCAGGGGTACCCCTGTATCAACACAGGCTGGGGAATGAGCAGACAGAGCAGCCCTGCTGAGAAGGGCTTGGGGGTGCTGGTGGATGAGAGGATGAGAGGCTGGACATGATGCATCGTTCTGCACTTACAGCCCAAAAAGCCAAAGGTGTGCTGACCTGCATCTAAACCAGTGTAGACTGCAGGACATGGGATGTGACTTCCTCCCGTCTACTCCATTCCTGTGAGACCCTACCTAACATCCTGTGTCCACTTCTGGAGTTCTCAGCACAGGAAAGACACAGACCTGTTGGATCAGGCCCAAAGGAGAACCACCAAAATGAAGCCACCCAAAGGGAGCTGAAGAACAAGCTAAGAGGGTCTCTCCTAAGAAGATAAGCTGAGAGGGTTTGAGTTCTTCAGCCTGGAGAAGAGATGATTTCAGGGAGACCTTATAGCACTTTCCAATAGCTAAAAGTGGCTGACCAGAGGGCTGAGGAGGGACTTTTTACAAGAGCCTCATCCTACAAGTTGTAGGATGAGAGAGAATGAAGGTAGATTTAGATCAGCTACTAGGAAGAAATTCTTTACTGTGAGCATGGTGGGGCAGTGGAACAGGTTGACCAGAGAGGTTGTGGATGCCTCATTCCTGGTGGTGTTCAGGTCCAGGTATGATGAGGCTTTGAGCACCTTGATCTAGTGGAATGTATCCTCATCCCTGCTGGGGGGGTTGGAAGTAGATGTTTTTAAGGGTCCTTTCCAGCCCAAAAAATTCTATGATTCTCTGAAAATCCTGCTCAGCTTGGCTTGCTTTCTCCTGTCAATGAAGCTCTTGCCATTACCTTACTGGTGGATGACACTCCTGTGTATAAGATTTCACCTTCTGGTACTGAAGTGTGGGCTGATGAGACACTGGTCAGTGCATTGCACACAGATTGCTCTTCATCTCATTTATGCATGCAGAGTCAAAATTCCTTTGCTGAGGTCATAAAACCCGGTGATTCGTCATGGCTGTCTGGTTTTATGCTTTCAACTCCAAGTCCCCACTTCAGTCAGGTACATACACCACACACAGGAACTCAGGGCTAGGAACATTATTTAGTGTTTGTGTTTCTTCCTGAACATCAGCAACTATGTAGATGTCAGACATACCTTACTGAAGCCCCTGAAGGAAAAATAGCCCCTTTTCTTTGCTTTTAAAGAGAATACTTTCAAGAGGATGATAGAAGCCAGTAAAACAAACTTCAGCCTTGGGACTCAGCATGAAAGCTGGTTTAGTTGCTCAACACTGCTACCTGCTGTACAAACAACCTATTTCCAGTCAGGAATGTTCCTCAGGTTTTCAAATTGGTTTAATTTGGAGCAAGTCTTTTGCTTTAACTGCACTGAGAGAATTAAAGAAATACACCTCCTGCTCTAATTTGAAGACCTGGCCTTTATTAGGGACAAGATACACTACAAGATACAAGATTCTAATTTTTGCTTCCTCAGGTTTACATATCTAATCAAACAGAAGTGGCCATAGCTCTGGGATAGTAAGAGAAGATCTCCAGCAATCTCAGTCTAGAACAGGTGTCCAAGACAGGATGACCACCTCTTTATTATTAAACACTAGACCATCAGATTTGGAATACATACCCATATACTGGCCTAGTTATTCTGCCTTTCTCTGCCCTAGTGAAAGGAGATATTTTGGCCAAAGAAGAGCTTGGCATTTACAGCCTTTGCATTTGGAAGTCTTCCCAGAACCATTAAAGATGTCATAGTTCATATCTCATAATGTTTCAGACCAACATTACTAAGCCAGCAACAGAAGTTTTGATAAGAAACACCCTGGATCAAGATCAAGGGCAGAGAAACTTGGGCCACAGTATTTAGGCTGAAGCCTGGGCTCACAAATTTATTCTTATCATTATCAAGGAGAGGAGCTGGAGGATGCAATACTCAAATGTAGAGCATAGGAATGTGCACGTATATGTATGTGGATGCATACATACATTCTTTGGCCATCCAAGGAAATGCTATTCCTATGGAAAGTGGAACCAATATTCCTTAGGGCTAAGTGTATGGTGTTCTTAGCATACTGCCTTGTATTTCTCCATTGCAGATGTGCAAGTTATCTGCTGGCATTTGATTAGCTGGTGCCAGCTGACCGATACAACTTGGTCTACTTATATTGAAAGTGACTCCTACAAAGTAACTTTAAGGATAAAGGTGACATTGGGAGATAAAAATGCTTTGGAGACTGAGGCAGCACAGGATTGTGCTTAGAGTTACATTACTGCATCTCATCAGAATATATACATCAGCCTATTTTTGGTAATCTCTGAAAAAAGCAGGTCACAGCTTTGAATGCCAATTGCATATAAAGCTTGTCACTATGCTCTGGTTCTCCTAAAACTTGGCAGGTGACCAAACCCCTACTCATTGGATAAATAGAGAATGATTTTGGTATTTAGTTCAGAAAGACACTTGGAGTGAGACAGAACCAGCAAAGTAATTGGCATATTCGAGTAAAAACTACCATAGCTTCACTCAACTTTCCTCTTAATATCCTCTAATTTTGTAAAAGTTTCTAAAGAAACCATGACAATTTGTATCTAACTCCAGCGAAATCAAAACATGCAAGGATTAAATAAATAGAAAGTGTAATAGATAGTCAAAGCAAGACATTAACCAAGAAGGAAAGAATAGATGAAAGTGAGGAGGAAGAATGAAAAGAATTAGTATTCCAGATCATACAGCACAATTATTATATTTTCATTAACTCACAAAATTAATTTGGATTCAGCAAGCTGTCACTTTGCATTCATAAAGATGAAAATAATTGCATTTTAAAGTTTGTTTTGGCTTCTGACTGTAATTTGGTTTTTTAACCAATGACAAAAATGAGAAATAGGGTGATTATGTAAATATTCTACACCACAATAGCTAACAAATAGTCATTTCATCCTTGATTTTGTGCAAAAGGCTTCTGTGTGGGGAAAACTTTCTCCGCTTTTTAAACTACTTGCTACAGGATGTTGAAAATGTACATGAACTCAAAAGGAAACTTGACAAAGCCATAAAAAAATATCTATCAGAGGCTTGTTAGATACAATGTCAACTCTTCTGACTCGTGGTTATTTGTTCAAAAATTGCATGACACAGGGAGAATATTGCTGTTCTCTTGTTGCTTTCTCCTGGGCTCCTGCTACAGGCACGGCTTGAGAGAAAACAGACCACTGGTCGAGGTCAGACCTATCTTTGGAGCAGTTGGAGGAATGGTGGAGGCATTGTATGTGTTTCCAGACTGAGGGATTGATGAGATCACTGCTAAGGTCAAAACCAAGTGTGCAACCTCTGTCTTCAGGAGAACAGCAAAACTTGCCTCTCTGCTGACTCCTAAACCCCCCAAAAATGCAGAATTAGATGGCTTTGTAAAATCTCCCAGTTCATCTTCACTGATGAACTTCATCTTCCAGGCAAACTTTATCTGCCTATACTTTCAGTGATAGTTTGGCAAGGGTCTTTATCCACTTGCATAATTTCAGTAGCATCTTGATTCACAAGGTGTTTTTTATAGAGAAAATATGTTTTATTTAAAACACACAGGATGGAATAGCTTTATCCCTGATCTCTTTTGGACATTTAATAAAAAGAAATAGTGATTTCATGCCCTGTTTCAACATCTGGCAACAATAGAAAGAGGTGGACACAAGAAAAATTGTGCCCACTTTCTGCAGGCTGGGGAGAATTTGCAGTAACATATACTTATTATATTGTTAATATAGTCAGGTTTGATTCATTGTAAACCTGCTCCACTTGACTGAAGAATCTGGAAAGTATGAAGTCTTCAGGGTTAGATAGAAATTGTAAGTTATTTTCATTCTTACAACTTTCAATTGGTTTTTTTGTTTTTTTTTTGTTTGTTTGTTTTTTTTTTTTTTTGTGTGTGTTTTTTTTTTTTTTTTTTTTTTTTTTATGAAAACCAATAAAAAAATAAAATAACAGAATTCCTGTCTCATTCTTATCACATATTTTGGGTTCCTTGAAATTGAAGATAGTGTCTATTACAGGAAGGGGCTGTGCTTGGTGAGAAGGCTAGTGCTGGTAATTTGCAACTAAGAGGCTTCAAGATAATAAGTGTTGATGAAACCACTTTCCTGCAGTGGAAAGTAGGGCACTGCTGGGCTTTGTGGGAGCACGGAGTTTCCAGGGCCACTCGACCAGTGGATGATAGGTTGCTTCCCTCTCAGTTCTAGAGCGATGGGTTAGATGTACCAGCACAAGGAGATTTGGGGTAAAGACACCACTCTTCAGATGATTAAATTAGTGGAAACATGATGATTATCAGATCATGGTGATTATTGACTAAGTAAGACAATATGTCATGCAGTCTCTTTAAATACTGCTTTTCTGGAACATCCCAGCCTTTGACCTGGAGCAATGCTGATGAGGTGGTAATTGGAAACAAATGGGAGCTCTTCTTGCTAGAAATAATAATTTTTGGTTGATTTTTTTGTTTTGTTTTATTTTATTTTCGGGGGTTTTTGTGTGTGTGTGTATACCTTTCTTTTCTTTTTTAACTGTGACTGGATTTTAAACACTAGGTGTCAGTCAGTCACCTCTCAAAGCATGCTCTCAAGAACGAGCACATTTGTCTTTGGCAGCAAAAACATTTAAAGAGATAATGTACAACAACATACATATTAAATAATTATTACAGTCATGCCAAAGTCAGGTGAGGCAATTATTCCATAGGGCTGTTTAGCAGCCAGACAGATCCCAGAGCCTGGAAATGTCAAGAAAACCCTTTTGTAGAAAAAGCCTTGCACACTCTGCAGTGAGTATTCGCACTGTCATGATAAAATATTTGTTAATCTGTTGTCTAATGCTACAGGTGACCAATAAATTCCTTTTTCTTTCACCCATTCTACTTCTGCTTCTGTACCATTTCTAAAAAACTTATGTTTCAAAAGAAAGCACACCCATCCTGACCTGTGGACATTGCTCCCCACAGGGGATCATTGGCATATACAAATTTATGCCTGCAACAAAACTGCTGTGACAGACGAGGGCTGTTAAAAAAAAAAATGTTTATGTTGACAATAGTTTGAGTATTGATCCTTTTGCCAGTTCTCCAAACATGACATTTCCCCAGTGTCAAGTTGCAGCAAGAGCCACAGGACTCAATAGATCAGGCCTCTTAGGCACCTTGACACTGAAGCTCTCCAGTTCTGTGGATTTGGATTTTAGTGATCTGGTACCTCAAGAGATGTTGATAGCAGAGCTGTCTCTGTAGAATAATAATATCATTATCATTATCATTATCACTACAGACTACTGCCTCAGGACCCAAACTCATATGTCCTCACTCAGCTCCCAGCACGGATATCTAGGATACTTCTGCTGTGTGACTTGGGCACATGGCTTTTCCTTTGGATTGCATCATGGACCTGTCCCAAAGGCTCACAGCTCCACTAGATGTCAGGGCACATACAGCCTCTGGGTCGTTTAAACAGTTTCTGTAATTTGACTTTGTAGGTAGTGAGGTTTTTTTATTAATCTCTTCAGCTACAATTTGATTCAGTAATCTCAACAGTCATCCAAAAATCTATTACCTATTCTTGAAACACATTCAGACAGTCTTTCTTTCCTGGAATCGTATATGTGTGTAGTTTCAAATACTAAACTATTAAGACAATGCCACTGTGCAGCTTGAATGGAAACTTACTTTAGAGTGCATGAAGAAATGTATTTTACAATTATGATCTTTATTCTTTTAAACATATATTTAAAATTAGTGCATCTCTGCTGTGAGGGTCTGAGGAGAAATGTCTTTTATGATGTGCTGACTCCATAAAATACATTTTTTTTTCAACCAGCCTGTGATAATCTAAGTTGCTAGGCTTGTACTGCTCTTGACTATCTGATCCTGAAGTGCTAAAGGTTGGGTTAGTGTAGCTCTCTCCATGTGTCAGTCCACAGATTTAAGCACCACTGAGGGCATTACTTTAGAGAAGGCAGGTAACAACTGACATGCTAAAAGAACAGAGCTGGGTTTTTCAGTGCTCTGTATCTGGTGAGAGAATACATCCACGTGCAGGGCTCCCACATGAGAGCAATTGCCTTTCAACACATTCTTCACTCGTCCTGGCTAAGCATAGGTCACAGCAGAAGGTGAAGGGACTGGAGAACTAGCCTCTTTGATGTCTAAGTCATCACTCGGTTTGAGTCTCTTTTATTTAATTTAATTTTTTTGATCTCACACCAGGACTTTAGGTGGTGGGGGTTTTTTTGTTTGTTTGTTTTTTGGGTTTTGGGTGGGGTTTTTTTTGTTTTTTGTTTTTTGGTTTTTTGTGTGTGTTTTTGTTGTTGTTGTTGTTGTTGTTGTTGTTGTTGTTGTTGTTTTTGTTTTTTTTTTCTGGTGATAGAAAGAAACAACAACGAATGAGTTCCTCATCTGTGTGCCTCCCTTCCTACTATGATCACTTTCTTGTTCCCTTTACTTCAGGATACTTTTGCAGCTGCTGCACATCTTCATGATGGCCATGGCAGCTCCTCAAATCAATGAAAATTAGACATGTTTTTTATGACAATTTTCTAGCAAGATAAAAGCTGGCCTGTGTGGAGTAACAAGCAAACACCTACACCCAGATTCATTCCACTCAAGGAAAGTGAGTCTGTTAGAAAACCCGAACACCCCCATACTCCATGGAGAAAGAAAGGCACCACTAAAGGACGGCTCATGCCACATGAGGATGGATGTTTTCTTCTACTTTTCTCCCTGGATTTGCAAGACCTCCCTCTTGCTCCCACTCTTAGTTGCAAGACCTCTAGTTCAGCGCATAAACTTGAAAATAAATAAGGGAAAAGCGCTAGTTATATTATCAAACATCATAAATAGAAAACATAATTAAAGTGTAGAAAATACAAAGATTGAGGAAACATTATAGTAATTAAGAAGAAAGTGGCTCTCAGGTGTCCTCTGTCTGCAGACCTGTCTTCTTACCATATATACCCACTAGTTTTCAAGTTCTGTTATTTTTATAATTCTTTTGTGAACTTGCAAGACTGATAACCATCACTAAAAATGTCCTCCTGAGTGCTTGAAATGGTCATTTATGACTCTGTCTGAACTCAGTCCAGAAAAGTGGATTAATTTTGAACTCATTTTCTGCTTGAAGCCTAAGACTGACCTGCTGTCACAAGTGATGTCTTTGCCCAACTTGGAATCAGAGCATGTGCTACTAAAGCTGTTTTGATCTGTGAGATGCAGTCATAAGCAAAAATTATATCCTTCCACATTATCATGTGGATCATTTGTTCCAAAATGGCTATGCAAAGCTCAAATTGATGTTTTACTGCTGAAGTAGAGCAAAAGAACTCTACCGTAACAAAAGAACTCTGCATTCTTTGCCTGTGGGGACCCTTTCATGGCTATGAAGGTTGAAGGAATTGGCCTGTCACAGAGTCTGCCCTATCCCTTGATGATTACTTTAATGTTTGTGAGCACTGAATATTTGTCAGTCTTTTACTTTCAGTCAAACTGTAGCTGAATCTGGTGATTAGGATTAGGATAAAAGAGGTGTCTAAGAGACATAGCTCTGTATACACACACAGCAGGATCAATCCAACATTGTTTACCTAAAAAATCAGGCTCAAAATTTTTGAAGACACACTATTATTCTAAAAAATGAAATTATTGGAATACTCAACACATGCATATGATCTGACCTGTAAATAGGTTGGTTATATTTATTTGACTTAATTAAATCAGTCTCATGCATACTAAGCAATCTTCAGCTAATGAGCTGATTGGTATGTTTCATACTTCATAGCTTTGAAGACTAAATTTTATTTTTGTAATCAGTAGAGGATAAAAGAATTCACTTTTTTTTCTCTGTATAAGGTCTTTCCTCAAGTGACACTGAGTGAAAAAGCTCTCTGAAAAACAAAATCAATTATTTTACAAGGCATCTAAAACCAGGAAATTGTCAAGGAAGCCAAATGAGATAAACACTGAGCTGCTTGGAAATAACATGGGTTTGTTAAATATCTGCTTTAAAAAGCATGTAACTCATTACCGTGGTTGCACACACCCTAAAGATGTGTTCATCTCTGTCATTAAAATATAATTTTTGCGCTTGTGCTGAATGCAAATCAAACAATTATGAAATCTTTATGAGGGCACACCAACCTTTCTCTCAAAGAAATTGATAGCAAAAATCTCACTGAGTACATGGAATTTCTTTATTCCGTTGAAACAATGGGAAGCACAGACAGCTCTTGAAGAAATTCCGGCTGTCCAATGCAGCAAGATAGAAACTTATATCAGAGTCCAGTCTCATCCACAGGAGGGAGAGGTAGGTGCTATCTGGGCATGACATCAGAATGAAGATATATTTTTCTTGGCTTAAAAAGCCAGTATAACTGTGCAAGCAGGAACTATTTCAAAGCAAACCTGAAGCTCTCAAAACAAGTGATATTTAAATAATGCAGAATCACATAGTAGAAAAGATTAAAGTATATTAGCTTTGGTTATCTGGCTGGGGTTGGTTGTCTGGGTTTTTTTTCTGTGTTGCTGCATTTTTCCAAAGCCAGATGATAAGTGATATAAAGCAGCAATTTGATTTGTTGAATCATAACACAAACATCCTGTCAAGACAAACTGATGATCTATCTGCTTTTTTTCTGATGTAGTTGTATGGGTATTTTTTATTTTTTAGTTCTGAAAAATTCTTGGGATTACTCAGGTAAAAAGAGCAAACCAGAACACATTGTAATAACATTGTAAAACTTTATGGTGTAGCAGTGGCTCAAAAACTGCCTGCAAGTTTTTCTGTCCTACCTAGAAGCATAAAATACATCTAGAAAGTGAAAGGTAACAGAGGTAGAAGGTGTGAAGCAGCTCACACCTGAGAAAGAACTATGTGCCTAGGATCCTTTGGCCTGGAACAGAATAAGTGGAAGGATGGTCACACTGGTTATAAACTAAACAACTGGCTATAAACTAAGCAAATCAGATACTTCTCTTCCAACAACATATATTGTTAATCATTAAAAACCTTTTCTAAGGAGTGCTATGAATGTTGATGAACGTAGGTTCAAAAGATGATTCAAAAATCTCATACAGTAAGCCCCAATTCACCAAGAATTGTCAAACACTTCTGTAACCCAACAAGCCACTGAGCTACTGTCCTGATTTGGGCTGGGATAGATTTATATGTTTCTTCTTAGCCAACCAGAGAGCAGGAGGTTGGATGCTACATTTCTTACATCTTTCCTCTGGCCTTTCCAGATATGCTAGCTGGAGGATCGGTTGGTTTGTGTCCTATACTACAACCCAGGACAGTTTGGCAGTGCCAGATGTTCTCTCCACCTGTATTGGGACCTCAGCCTTTGCCTGGAGTTTTCCAGACTGGATATGGAGGGGCTACATATTTGCCCTGTCTGCCTGGGGAGGAGTGGGCTTTCGGGAGATCAAGCCATGCTCTCCCTGGGAGGGAATAGAGAAGAGATTTGGAACAGAGATCCTACCTCATTTTGTTTGTATACCTCCTGGCAAGGGGAAGAAAATACACAGTCTTTGAAGTATAGATAAGCTTACCACCTTTGACAGGAGTATGAGTAGGTGTGGCCTAGATCTTCTTCCTGGAATCTGTTCACTGAAAGGCTGTAGAAAGTTTCTAAAAATGATGATCATTAAAATACAACCTGGCATGGTAACAATGTCATACAGAACAGCCATCCATGATTTTGTGCAGGGACACATGACCTTCTGTGGCCCTTTTTAATGGCCACACAGTCAGGGCTATTTCTGCTGGGTTGTGGGTGCAGGCACATCACTGGCTGCAGCAGCTTCCATCTCTGCAAATGAATACAGAGATGTGTCACCCAGAACTGGCGGGCACATTTCATCTTTGGACTCCCTCCTGTACCTTCTTCTTTTCTCCTTGGAAAGAAAAGTGCTGCCTGAGCATGAATGTGGAACAGACAGAATCCATTTTGTTCAAAACAAAACTTTAAACTTGCTCAATATGTTCCGCTTTCTCTGTTTTGCTGATTGATAAAGGAGATAATAAAATTGGAGATAAGAGAAAAAAGAAAAAAATCTATCTGATCTGTTTGTTTTCTCCCTGTAAGTAGTTTGCATTACATGTCACTAAACTTTGGTTCTCTTTCTTAATGTGACATTGATTTCAGCAGAATTTATTAGTTTCATTTCTTATTGCCCAGTTTATCATCCATACTAATCTGAACGTATTCATCCCTAATTTATGGTTGTATTTCAACACGGAACTGAGATAGATCATGAACATGAGTAACAATATGTTTGTTATCCATGGTGAGAAGAATAGCAGAGATGGGCTGCATCCACCCACAGCTCTCCTTGCAGCATAAGGTGGGTTTCTTTAATCAGCAAGAGTGATCAAAATATTGTCTTTCATTGTTTCATGGTTGATAACTGAAGGATGGGGAGAAAAACTGAAAAATTCCACCTCACAGGCTCTCCCCAAAGGCCACAGTTTATATCAGAGTAAAGTAAGACAAAACTGAAGCAATTCCATTATAATATTGCTTTCCACTCATGCAGAAAAGCAGGGAATCAATGCCTGTGCTGAAACACAGTGAGCATTCATCCTGACCCTTCCTTATCTGTAGGCTTAAGTCCTCTAGTCACATAAGCGAACCAAGAAAGCCTCTGCTTTGGAAGCCACTCAGATAAAGCAACAAAAATGGGTTTACATGGGAGACGGGCAGAGGAGCAGCACAGCTCAGAGGCCTGTATTTATTGCTTCTAAATCTCTGAAAGATAGAATTTTGAAGTGCTTCTTAGCTAACTTTAGAAGTGCTTTTAATTGGCAATGCAAACTGATAGAAATGTGACCATCTGACCTTTTATGAGTGTGCAATCCCAGGAAGCCCTTTTTAGTTAGAATCTCCACAACTAGTTTTTATGGCTACTCCACATCACTGAAGCAACTTCTACAGTAAGGGACTGGGATTGGGCAAAGGATTGGGTCAAACAGTATTTCTTGGATCCATGGATTCATTAAATTCTCTGTATCTGAATGGGTTTCAGAAAGAAAAATCATGGAATAGACCTATCTAATTATGAAATATCAATGTAACATAGAAACTACTTTGCTCCCTTTCATGTGCACAGGGAATTCTGTCAAATCAAAACACCAAATCAAAGGAGAAAATTTCCAGGAAAAACAGATACATATTTTCAGCCTGATTTTCCATACCAGTATCATATATTAAACAGAAGTAAATAGCAAGTATAATCTTGAAAAGATGTTCTTTAACAAAACCAGAATCCTTCTTTCCAGCTCCAAAAAATATGGTCTTTCCACGAGCCCTCTACTTGCCCTTTCCAGATTTCCTTCTAAAAAAATACTAAGGAAAAAAAAATACCCTAAATACATGTTCTTCCTCTTTAGATCTAATTTGATAAAGACCTCCATCCTCCATTCTCCATATGCCTGCTGGTTATGGCCATCACAAACTTAATATTGTTACCAGAAATGAGCTCAACTTAACCCAAAACATATGTTTGTCTGTACAAGAGCATTTTAAAAATATTTGCTTATATTTCCCCATCCTCAATGGTTTGTTTGTTTGAAAACATTTGAAATTCAATTATATTTGCTACAATTCTGAGAAGGGCTTTTGCTTCTTTTTTAAAACAACTCAAAGAGAAAAGAAAATGGGAGCTGATGAGAAAAAACCCCAAGCTTCTTCCAGTATACAAGACTGTAGAGAATGGCTTTCTCCTTCCTTCTTTAAGCAGATTTACCCATTTAAGGATATTGTTTTGTGCTCATTTCCAGTTAGTTTTGTACTGAAGGTTCTTGTCAGCAGTCATTAGACATCAAAGCTAGGTCAGAGGATAACAAAGCAAGAAAATTTCTAGGCTGAAGAGTTCTTCTCCAGCCCCCCAAAAAGTGGCATTTGTGAAAAAATGGACAAAGACTCTACCTAGACGCAGTGGCCTAAGATATCACTTTGCTTTGGGTATTTTTCTATACTTCCTTTTCTAGATTCAGGAAATCTTCATTGTAGTCAGTCATTAAAAGGCACGAGAACATTTTGTTATTATTAGTTCAGATAACAAACGATGAACCATGGACTTCATTCCTGGATGCAAACTTTTCTTTGCTGAAGGCAGAGGATTGCCAGGTCTCCAGAGAGATGGATGGCATCTCCATTCTCTTTACTGTAGGATCACCTATGGAGTATATAAATGGTTTGCTTGACTCATGCCTCCACACCTGAGCCACTCTTCCCTCCTGACCTGCTTTAAATCTTCAGTGCTACTTGGAGCACAAATAACCCAAGAGTAACCGAACAAGTACCTTCTGAAATTCAAGATTCTGATACAATTTTTCAGTGTTACAGGCAAATTGGGACCTGAAGGAATAGAAACATATTTAGCTGGCTGATGATGGGCAGCCACTTGTTCAGCACGAGGGAGTATCATACAATGTCCTCTTATCGCCCTGCTTTCTTTGCCACTATAAAGTCTTCCAATTGCAAAGAACCCAAACTCCCCCCAATCCATTATATCCCATTCTGCTGTATTGGACTACGATAATGGCAGGCAGAATAGAAAGCTCTCACAAAATACCCAGGGTCGTCAGTTGAGTATTGAGACAGAATCACTTTTAGGGGGACCCCAAACTTTGGATGAATACGACATGGGACTTCTCAGAAAGTCTTGGTTGGGCAGATGTGAGGACTTTCCTCTATACCGGAAATTCACCTCTAATCAACACGAGAAAGAAAACAAAGAAACAAAATCATGTTAAATGAAACATACATTAAAAAATTGTAACTAAACCCATAGTCATAAAATACAAATATTGAATTCCAGTACGGACTCAAAAAATACATAGGATTACTGTGTAATCCACTCTTCATGACAATGCAAGAAAAAAATATGTATTAAAAAAAGTTCTGGTGTTGAATTTTCATCACAGTTTTAATCTTCTGAACAAGTTGCATTTTGATACCATGGGCTGAAACAAAGGGAAACAGTTCAGGTTACAGTTGGTTGAAATTTCTTAGTTCAAAATATAAACCAGAGGTAAGATGGAATGCACAAAGTTAACTTTCCAATCTTATGTTCATAAACTTTTTACGTATATGGGTTCACTTGAGAACAGATGAAAGAAGTTGTAAAACACCACAAGACTGACATGAATCAACATAATTCTGGATCAGCCAATAGTATGTAAAATAGATGTCTGGGGTTTTTGAAACCTCGTGACACTGAGATGTATTTCACTAAAAATTTCTGTTGTTGCTGGTCTATTACACTAAATTGTACTTCCTAGAAATATAGAACTACTTAAAATATATGACATAGATAAAAACAACACTAATCATAGCTCTTCAAAAAGCGAGACCCAGACTTTTGCATGTTATTCTTGCATATTTTTATGAAAGCAGTGCTTCTGGGTAAACATATATCCCTGAACTTCTCCAGCCAAAACCTAGCCTGGAAAAGCTGCCAAAAGACAAACCCAAACATTATATACTATATACACACTTACCAGAGTGGCATTTTACAAGTGTTCAGAAAGTTGACTTGAAATCAGATCTTTCTGATTTGAAATATTTCTGTCTTTGTGAAAACCACAACAATGCAAAGCACTTAAAAATAGCTTTCATAATTTTATCTATTTAAAAAGTTTAAAAAAATGGCATTTACCCATAAAAATATTTCTTCTGTATTCCCATTTTTAACAGGAAGATTTTTATAGTAAAAATCTTTTTTTAAATCTATGCAGGAATATGTAGTGAGAAAAAAGTTTGTCAGGAAAGGGAAACACACAGACCTGGAAAAAAATCTCAGAGAAGCTTTTACACACTGAAACTTTTTACAAACTCAAAGTGGGCACAGGAATACTGAGGCTTCAAAGAGGCTGCAAACAATTGCTGTGGGTTTAAACTTAAGTATGTTCATCAGAATGTTGCAGTGAACAGACAGGAGGAAATGATAAGGTCTTAAATTTTGCCACACAGAGAGGGAACTGATGTTAAATATGAACTTGAATGAATAAAATTGACTCTTGGAGAAACTCAAAACAGATGATTAGCATTTTCTGAACCAATTGTATGACAGGGTGACTTCTTTGAATACAAATGAAATTAGAATTTATGTCGATCAGACCCACCATATTTTCTTTGGAGGAGAAGGGAAGGGAGACAAGGAGAAGGAAAAGGGGATGATAGGGAGTTTCAGGATTTTGGTTTGGCTTGCTTTGTTTTGTTTAAAAGAGAGAACTAGATTGTTTCCATATATTTGCAAACGCACCAGTATTAAAAATATAATTATGCCATGTGAATCTCTGGTGCTGAAATGCTGGAGTTTATGGTGTCAACATGAGGGGCCAAAAGAAGGACGGCATATGTGATACGCTTCAGGTTTCTGCTGAGCTTTTCATGGAGGTTAAAGGGTTGATCTCAAATCCATACGTTTTGTTAGATATACCAGGGACTTAATTTTTGCCAACATATTCTCCTGATTTCACAAACACAAAAAAATATCAGCATCCAGTAGCTGAAATAATTCAGCTATAATCTGGACCTCCAGGCAATTTCCTAAATACTTGGTTTATCCTCATGACTGGCACACATAGTCTTACACATGCAAACAGCTCAGTTGAAAGGAACAATATAGCCTCAGTGGGGAAAAAACAAATTTTGATATTGGGTCTGGAAGAGATATTTTGCCAGTTATGTGTCCTTCATTTGTGGGTTCTTTAAAGAGTATAAAATTATTGATTTTATCGTTTGGAATAGATAGAAATGTTTATGAAATATCTTGTTTGTAATGTGAAAAAAATATGAAACACGCATTCAAAAAATTATCTAGAAATAGATGTTAAAGTACAAAATAAGTTTTTCTTAATTTTCTCTTTATATTAATATCTTTGTATTATAATAGTCAACAGCTAAAAAAAAACCCACCAAAAAAAACCACCAAAAAACCCCACCACCAGGAGCATATAAATATAAGATTTTGCTTTTCAAATTGACAAATGCATATTGTGGCTTCTTTGGCAACAATATGCTATAAGATAATTGAGTTCTTAGATATGCATTTGAGTTTTATCCATTTTGAGACTTAGAAATCATCAATGAATCTATCTGGATCAGCCAATGGCCAAAGCACTCAGAAAGACTCTGCATGATCCAGGAATTATCACCACTCGTGAGTGACATAGTGGGGTTGTCTAGCAGAATATCTCAGACTATCTCAGGACATAAAAATGGCAATTTAAGGATGCCCAGCATTCAAAGGTAAAAAGCACCAGGCATTGCTCTGTCTAGAAATTTGGTTGTAGTGTGTTGGCTCTTCACTCCCTCCTCTACTGAGCATATGTGGGGCTGTTTAATGGCCCAGTGGTGCAACCACAGTTCAGTAGAAAATGAAAAGTTCTTCACAGATAACTCTGCTTCCACAAGATTTGCATGAAAATTTGAGGAGTGCCAAGGTAATCAGAATGATCATTCATGCACTCAGCTAGGCATTGTGTCTAATTTTACTGAGCTTATTTATTTTCTAAATCAATTTGGAGCATAGGCTGGTGTACAAGCAAAAAATTCATTTAATGAAACTAAAATTTTATGCCTAGGAAAAATGCCAAGATTCATAACCATTCCTCCAGCTAAATTCTACTTTGCCTGATTTTCTGAATTAAGTGGTGATAATTTTGTGCCTAATATGCATTCCTAGTTAACATGCTTGTCTCTATAAATTCTGTAATTGCTTATTTAAACAAGGCAACAGGCATATTACACATAATTGGCATGCACAATTACCTCATTTGCATCAGCAGTCACTGTAATTTCATGTCAAACCGATTATGCATGAAATCATGAGTATATTTTGGAGGACATTTGAAACTCAAATGAAAAACAGAGGCAGAACATAAGTTTCTAAATCAATAATCTTTTTATTCCACCTTTAAAAATGTATTTTTCCATGGTGCTATACTGTATTCTTGTGCATTTACTTCTGTTTGTCTATTTATTTTTGCTTTCATTAGCTCACTGTCCTGTAATCAGGTCTGTAGAAGGTCGTGAATTATTCTCATGAATAATTTCTACAGTCCACCTGTGCCAGCTAAATGGTGCTTGTATACTTCCATGTGTGTTCAAAGAAGCCAGGCATTTCAGTAGGCAAAGGCTGATATTTTCATCCAGGCATGGCTACCTTCTGCAGGGGAAAGTTTTCTCTAAACAGAGTTGATATTTTTGAGGACTATGTATTTGGCCCTCCCAAATACTGACATTTCTATCTCTTTTAATAAAAAACATTTAAATCTGTTATTGCCATTATAATTTTACTTTTTTGTTTAATGAAATCAGAACTTTGGAGAAATTAACATTTTAGCTTTTGAAAACTTTCCAAGTGATGATTTAAATGC
>VZSR01003803.1:50354730-50377825 GCA_013398615.1 Brachypodius melanocephalos
TCTCAGGGCAGCCAAAGGGATGCTCTGGGTTCCAACAGTTATGCAGTGCGTTGACGTGGCCCAGTCTGTGCTTTTTGGTCCAGGACCATGTGGCCAAATCTCTCTCTCCTGTCGCTGTGCATGCCTTCATTTCATTATTTTGAAATTCTAACTTTGACTCCTCTATGTTATTTTACTCTTATCTCCTTGTATTTTGGATGTTCTTATGTCTTGTATTTTACAATCATCTAAGCCTATTGCATAGATATCTTAGAAATACTGATTGTCTACTAATGTCAAGGGATGCTTTTCATACTCACTCCTGAAGTCATATTCTCCATAAATGTCCTGAGCAGGTGGGCAAGATGCCATCAGTACCACAATAATCAACTTCAATAATGAGAAGATGCAGATCACATGGGCAACAAGAGAGCTTTTTCATAATGAGAATGTGTCATTTTTTTACACGTGAGTATTGTCAGTGCCTACTCCTCTCTTGTTAAAGGATTTATCTAGGGAGAATGAAATATCCAAGTCCATTTGAGTCTTCTGTGACCTAGAAATGCTTTTAACATTTGTTAATATCCAGCATGAAACCTCTTTATATCCACAACCTATAGAAGTGTACAAATCAATAAACCTGATAAGTAATCAGTCACAACAGACATGATATGGAAGATTTGTCCCTCTTCTGTTATTGTGCTAAATGTTAATGCTAATTACACCATTGAAAGTGGTTTTTTCCTTATATGTGTCTATATTTTCCTTTTTAACTGGCATCGTTAATGACTAACAGAAGTGTAATATTTTAGTTAAAGATAGTCATAGTGCTTATCTTTTCTTTCTGGGTTGTATGTGTGGAAGAACTTTTCACAATACAATCTTGAAAACGGGATCATGAAAGCATCTCTTTGAGCAAGTCATTCTCTTATTTGAAAACAACAGCATGAACAAAACTTGATTATTTCCGACTGCATCAAAACCCAGAGCTGTAATTTCAGTGAAGCTTGTCATGGATTTCCTCACACAACTATGAAATTTGTGACTTCAAGAAAAACCATGCTCAGACTTTCCTTTCCTTTCCTGTAGCACTTGAAAAAAAGTAAAAAGAAAGAGCAGTAAAAAAAAATTATTAACTTGTGTTAATTGTTAAGTTTTCCATTTACCAATATTATTTCACTTACAGATTTGGTGAAGGCAAGCACAAAGTTTGGAAGCCATGTACCACCTATTTATTGGATCAAGATTATAATTCTGGATGTCTTTTTAAGACAGAAGGATCTACCCTTGCCTTTTCCATCAGGAACAGCAACGGAAGTGAAGAGCTTTTTTCTAAAATATTAAAAGTTGATTTTTACAGTAAGTATGAAAATCATGACTACTTTGGCAGATTTTCAAGTTCTCTAAGTTTGAGAAGAAATCAGTTATTTGGCATATAAAATGGTTTTAGTGTGCACATCAAAATAAAACTGCAGTTATTTCAAGCTAATTTTTGTTCCCTGCTGTCACCGGTAGTTATGTACGCTCGTGTGCAGCTGCAGTTAAATGAGATAACATAGGACAGTCAGACCTGCCCCAAAATACAGTGTCAAAATCCAAGTGAAAATACTAAATATATATATGGGTGTTCTTTGTCTAGTGCAGGTCTGCAGATAAAGAAAATGAATAATAGCTTTTTTCTCTTAGTGCTGAACGTGTGATCTTCCTCATACTTTCAACCTTCATTCTTTTGCCATCTTTCATGCAATGCAAGGCAGCAAACTGCTTCTTGTCAAAGATGCTGTCACAAAGCCATCATTGGATGGCAATAAAAATTAGCCGAGTGGCTATGGTGTAGTCTGGCAGAGTTAA
This sequence comes from Brachypodius melanocephalos, assembly GCA_013398615.1. Lineage (NCBI taxonomy): Eukaryota > Metazoa > Chordata > Aves > Passeriformes > Pycnonotidae > Brachypodius > Brachypodius melanocephalos. The sequence continues at coordinate 50,356,561 of VZSR01003803.1, forward strand.
AAACATATCCTACTACTAGTTAAGAGATGATATTTCTGTTTTTATTAAACTTTTCCCATCCCCAAATACATATTCAACATCTAGTGTGAGATTAGTTTATGAAAAACTGAAAACCTGCATGATTCAAAGTGGAGGGATTTTTTTCTAATTGCAATCACACAAAAGATATACAACAGAGAATTATCTGAAATATATATATATATATTCCAAATTTATTATAATGTTTTAGGAAAAGGGATTAAACACAAACCTGTCAAGGCATCAAATTTTGAGAATATTTTCATATCTTGTAATTTAACAATACCTCTTAAATTATGGAAAAGTGCAGCCTGATCCTTAAATTTTCAGTAATAAACACCCACAAATAGCAAAATTAATTTCAAAAGGGTTAGGTAACAAAGGACAAATACCAAGGATCAGACTGAAGTCTTTAAATTAGGAAGGCAGAGATTTTGTAATAAAAAGGCAACTAGAAGGATTGAGAAAGCAGGTAGCACTCTTTTTACCTCTTTATTTCCCACTGCTGAAGACTTACCAGCTGCATAGATCAAACCACGGAGTTGTCTTCAGACCCGCTAAAAACAGTGAGGGGCAGATTCATCTGTGCATAGATGGGAACCCAGGGCTTTTGCAGATGCCCCACCATAACCTGCACGGCCTCCAGCCGCTGCAAAAGTCTGTCTTGGAGGTTTTATGGCACTGAATTTGTCACTCCATTTCCCATGAGGAAGCTTGTTTCTTTGTCTGGATTTTAGGGAGAGTGAGGAGACAGAAGTCCTTTCCTTGAGTAGCTACAATAGGTTCCTGATGTGAGACAGTTACTGCCTTTGAATGCAGCACCTCAAGTGGTGAACGGTGTCGTGGTGTCAAGTTCCATCACGATGTTTAATGCAGAGGTCAGCTGCAAAAGCAAAACCTCCAAGAAGAAAGTCCACCTTCATCTCTTACTATTCAGTGAAATACCAAGCCAAGGAAGGAAGAAAATTATTTTAACTTTAGAATGCTTTCTAGGACACTATAGCAAAATTTGTTTCTCTTCTTCTCAGTAAAGCCCAGTCCACCAGAAAACGTGACCTTCTTCTGGGAAGAGGACACTGTTACTGTAAGCTGTAATAAACCAGAGAGAAATGCCTGGTGCTTGAGACTTGAGCTTCAGCACAAAAGCAAGTTTGACAAAGAGTGGCAAGTGAGTTGTATGTCACATTATTAATCAATATCGAAAATAGTTCAACATCATACTTTTAATCAACACTAGAAGGAGTTGGAAGTAGCATATCCATAAATTATAAAATACAGTTCTTTCCAAATTTTCCCCCATTTTATATTTTCCTATATTTTCAATCCTATAAATCCTATCTTTTCAAATATAGCTGCTAGCAGAAAACATCTAGATTTTTAGAACCCTGGGTTTCTTCCATGCTAGAAATAATTTACAAGTTAAAGGCAGTTCCCACCCTAAGAGCTGAGGGCAATCTAAGGTAAAGAAATACATTCAAAATAGAGTAGTTTGGAAAGATAGAGGCAGAAAACAGATTAGGCAAAAGAAGAGAGAAAAAAAGAAAAATTAATGAAAGAGTATTTAAAAAAAGAAATTAGAAGGGGTTTTTATTTATTCTAGAATTAGCTGCTAAGTGTTTACAAATGTTATTTCACTAACTTAAACCTTTCCATTCTCAAATATAACTTATAAATATTTTGTGGATTGGAGTGTCTTCATGTATTAAAAATATGCAACTGTAACATAGTGCACTATGCAATGATTTTTAGGACGTTCAACCGAATACCATACAAGGAATGAATATGAATAGTCAAAAGGCAATCAAGAAACAGAATTCCTCAAACTCAGAGAAGTTCTGAGGTTTTGCGTCGACCTATCCCTTGTCCTAGCTGTGATCATGACTGAGTGTAGCATTTTGAAGCACTGTCTTGAAAACCAGAATTAACTATGATAAACCTTCTTTCTCAGAACAGAACTGCTAAGTGCTGCAGCATTAGAGAGCAAGGCTTTGATCCAAGGAAGTGCTACTCTTTCCGGGTCAGACTGAGGAGGCTAGTACCATACTGCAATGTAGTTAATTACAGCAGTGACTGGGAAGCTGAAACATTTTGGATGAATGGCACACTATTAGGTAACAGCTAATATATATACATACACACACATAAATGTTGTTTAAGTTCAAAAGAAGAAGGGGTGACTGCAAGAGAAGCAGAAAATTAATGTTCTCCACCTTGAGTTATCAAAGAAAATTCATGTGAATGTTTAGTTGCGCCTGTTTAATTTAACACTGTCCACTTTGTTCCTGATGGCCCTTGAAGCTATCAATATATGTCATAATCAGCAAAGTTAAGAGTTATTATTTGTGTTACAATAGCATTGAGGATCCCCCAGTGACAGGGATGTGATGCATGAGGGCTCTGTGGGTGTGGGTTTTGAAGGGGGGTGCCCATTTATGATATTTGGACATCAAATATGAACTCTTAAGAAAATCCCTGATGTCCAAGTTTTGAAGACAATTTGTTTTGCAAGTACATCCAATTGAACTACAAGACCACAGGTCACAGAAGTCTGATGCTCAAGGGTGCTGGATTGATTGAAAAAAGGAGGATGGGGAAAAAGAAACTGAAGGGAAGCAAACCAGTTATCAGCACTGCTTTCCTACCAGACAGCTGCATTTAACTGAGGGTGACTGACATTAATTAGATTGTCAATCTAAACATTATTCCTACTGCTTATCAAAACCAAACCCCAGATTTTCTGTAGGAAAAAAAAGACTGTACACCATACCAACACATTTTTATTACCTAAGCACAAATTGCCACCCACTAGGCTTTATCAGAATTATGAAGCCCTCTGTTGTCCAGTGTAACAAGACCTGAGTTCTGTAAAATTCAATGGGCTATTAATTCACTTTAATGACAATTAATGTATGCAAAGCTGGGATGAAATCCTGGACCACAGGTAGCCTGTGCACAGTGCTGACCTACAGAGAAGATTCTTCCACTATGCAAATTGTGAGCCTGCAAGCACGTCTTCAGGTGTGGCTGGAAAATGCCTTGAAGAAACAAGAGCAATGTCTTCTTCTGCATCTCTGAGACCAGACAAGTTATCAGCCTTACCTGAACCATTTGACCAGAGGCTGTCAGCAGGTACCTATAAGGAAGGACATCACAGGGGAGACACTCTAAGGGCTTAAGACCTTCTATGTGCCCCTGGATCAGAAGTGACATTGACACAGCTCCTTCACTGGGGCAAGCAGTTTTCTTCAGGACTTTAATAAGTTATTGACTCCAAATCTATAATCAGATGAAGCCATGAAGCTTCAAGAGATTTCATAAACTCTGAAGACGTCACTTAGCAGGGGGTCATAATTTTTATTTCTTGTTTCCTGGCAGCTAAACAGAGCAGGGAGGTGGAACAGGCTGGACAGTTTCTCCTGTATGAATAATCATTTGGGGTTTTGGCATTTTTGTGGGGACCAGCAGGCCTGTAGTAGGAGGCAGAGGTTTGAGGTTGCATTACTGTAAATGCAGTAAGCTGCAGTAAGAACACTGAGAATGCAGAAAAATGCACAAATTCATTAGTTTTATATACTTGCACGTAAGGTGTTACCCTGCTACTAGTTACTTTCTGGGTATCAGCTCTTGTGATTTGGTGGCTCTTTCTTTGCTGGGATTGTTTGTTTGTATTTTGTTGGGAGATAAGGAATTTGGGCTACATGTCAACTTACATTTGCTGCTTTAGTGACTGTGAGTAGGTGTACGTAGTACAGATCTTAGCACAAAGTTCCTTTATCATTGTCAATGCAATGTGATGAAGGTGAGTAGAAATACTTGATTCATTCAATGCATCTAGACTGCCTATAAGCCCCCTCTGTTGTACTGTACCAGGTCAATTTAGATAAATGAAAGCACACTTTTATTTTGTTGCAAGGTCTGGGAAACAGAGATTTCTTTTCAGTCTCAATTGAACAATTAAACTTGTCTTATTTGTCCTTAAAAACTTTTCTGCTTTTTATTTTTCTTTTTTTTTTAAAGGTCAACATTTTAGCATGATTAGGAACATTTACAGTTAAAGCAAAAATTTTTATGACATATTCTTTTTGTAATTATTCTTAGATTCATGTGATGATGATGTAACTCCTCAGTCAGAAACAATAATTGTTTTAAGTTGTTCGCTGGCAGTACTCTTAATGATGCTTATCCTCCTGATTCTTCTGTGTAAATGGTAAATATAGTGTTATTGATTACTGCTAAATAGCCATGTCGTGAAAATAGAGCTATCATTCTGGATGAAGCCTCTTAGTGATGAAAATTCTTATCAGATAAATGAAGTCATGGTGAAGATGTAGAAGTCAGTAGCTTAATCACTGTTTGAGGAATAATACATCCCGGCCTTCCAAACATCCAGGCCTTTAATTTGCAAAACTGGAATAATTCTGGTAAAGAACAATGTTTCAGGATGAAATTGTGTCTCTTCCACTTAATTTCTTCTCTTTTTCTAGAAATCTAGTTAAATCCTGAGAAGCCAATTTTTCTAGTTGCTTCTTCTGAAAGGATGTTCTTTTGTGCAGCTTTCATCAAGCAATCAAAATATCTGTTTGCCATAGGATAAAGTAAGCTTGAGTGCATTCAACTTTAATAAGACTATATCAATATTTAGCTTGGCAGTTGAATAATGCTGTTCATGTTTAGAATTTTCAATTTTTAAAAAAACCCAAACAACAAGCAAACCCACAAAGGCCCCAGATTTGGGGTTTTTTTTGGTGGAAAAAGAAAGCCAGAAATGACGTATTTTCAGAGATGAAAATACTTGTGACTCTAATTACCCTTTTAGCTCATAAACTGAGTTTCTTCTCCTTCACTTCTCTGGCTCACATCTACGTTTGTGTCCACTGAGTCAGCCAATACAGCTGGCTGCTACACCATCTTCCCAGTGTAGGGGAAGGTAACCAGAGAATGCAAGCTCTGACTGCTACATCGAGCAGAATGGCACATGCTGACTAGTTGGAAATTTGTATAAAGTCTGGATTTTGCTAGACTGGAGTTGAGTTGAAAATTCATCAAAAATTCTCTTAGTCTGATGGTGCTATCAGACTGTTATAACTGCAGTTTGACTTTAGAACACATTTAAAAGAAATCAAGAATAGAGTACTGTCATGTAAAATATATTTGTGGGTACAGAACTGTGCTGAAAGAGATTTTTGTATGAATAACTGTGCTATAACAAAACATCGATTTGTATTTTTTTTTCCTTTTTGCAGGATTCAGATGTCAGTCCTGCCTGCTATACCAGACCCAAAATACCCATTTGCTGATCTCTTCAATGATCACAATGGAAACTTACAGGTAAAAATCCTTAACAGGGCTGTAAACTTCACAATGTTGTGAATAATCTGAAAGTAGCTACTGATTCTTGCTCTGCACAGACATTAACACAAAGCGTCTCTGACCCAAGATAAAAGCCCCCAAACCCCTCCTCTTTGCACCATCACCAAGAGGGTCCACAGAGCAAATGCCAGAGCTCATAAAATCAATGTAGTGCTGCTTTGGGACTGTGGAAATACGCTTGCTGTAGAGACAGAGAAACTGCTGGAGAAGAATTTAAGGGTGTTGAGAGGCACAATATCCACTGAAATGACGTTGTGGTGTTTGCATCCTTTCCTGCCATGATAGGTCAGGGCGTTTGCTTCAAGCTGATCTTGTCCCTTATGTTTGTGAAGTGCTGAGTGTGTGAGTGCTAGCACAGTGATGGCACTCACACCTTTGGAGGTGTCAGCTACAGTAGGAAACATCCTCTCTTCACCACAGAGGTGCATGTTCACAAAACCTTTAGACGTGGAATGGCTATCAAATGAATATAGTACAGTTTTTGCTTTCATTTTCTTAATGTTTCTTATGAGTCCTTAACATCACATATATGGCGTAGTTTTTTGTATTATCTATACTTAATGTTTACCTTAATTGCTAGTAAGCTTCCTCTAAAGGGGAAACAGGTTAAATATTTACATTTTCAAATCCAATGGAACATCAAATATCAGTAATAATTTTTCAGTGACAAGCTGAAAACTTTTAATATAAAAGACAGCTTTAAACTCAAAGTGAGAAAAAAGATACAAATTCAAATTAGTACTGAAGCATTAACACAGATACGCTATGTTGCCTAAATCTTCATCTAAACTTAGTCTTAATTTAAATTAAGTCAGGACTTGGGTCAAAGAAAGCACAAGTCTATCAAAGAGGGAACACCAGATGTTTTACCCATCCAAGGTTTTCTAAGGGCCCTAATTAAATACTAAAATGTGTTTTACGCAGTCTCAAGAATAAGTAGGAGTTTGTATGCAGTTCTAGAATCCTGTCTGCTTTCCTGCCATTCTGTCTTTCTTCTGTCCTGCTCCTGCTTCTCTACATTGCTTCCTTTTCATCTTCTCCATTGTGGCTTATCATGGAAAGATGCCAATATGAAAGGAAAATTGGTAATTGGTATCTGTACAGCCAGGTTTCTTTTGACAGATAACTGACCTCTGCCAACATTAACATTTTAATTTTTCTAGGAATGGCTAGACAAAAATGACCATGTGGTGTTGCAAACCAAGCTAGAATATGAAGAAGCAGAGTCCATCACTGAGGCAGAAAGCCAGCAAGAAGATGGGAAGAACAGTGACAAATCAGGGCCTTTGGAAAAAATCTTCACTTTTCCAGGAGTAGCTGAAAATAATGACAGCAAAGCAGCTGAGATTGCCTGCCTGATACCAGCATCCAACACTATGACTCCTTTTCCTGGCTTCCATATCTTAATGAATGATGACACATATGTGATGTTATAAAAGCTGCATAATGCAGAAGGTGTTAGGGAATTGCAAAAAAGTCCTGATGAGTTTGGGAGAGTGATTGGATAGAAAAGGTCATCATGATAAGATTCACATCAATAAAGACACTGGGCTGTGTTTTTAGATCTGTACTTTCCCAACAGTTAAGATCTCTTGGGCAGATTCAAGTGTTTGAAACAAACTCCTGATAATTTATAGAGTTAGGATTTGTTCTAATTGAGGTTTATCCTTAAGCCCCATTTTCCTGCTGTGGACAGGAGAGCACAGGAGCACCTCCAAAATATATGTCAGCAGAGCTGAGATTTAGTCCTTTTGCTTATGGAGTGTGTAGAGCAGGGCACCATTGTTCCTCACAAATGAAGAGAGAAAATAAAGAGATTTTTCTATCTCACATAAAGAGATTTTTGTTGTGTAACTTTGCATTTCATGGTACTGCTTAGAGGTTTTTTAGAGAAGGAATAAGGCCCACGTTTAAGAAGAGAAGTGCGAGGATGTACAGTATTGAATCATATTTTAGCCTGCAGATACTTCTGTGTAGGCAGCTTCCTCCAGAACAGCAGGGCTTCAAGTGTTTCCTCCAATGGTCATGTCCTCTGTATCCTACAGTCTTTGAACAGTCAACATCTAACAGCTTTTATTTTAGGTAGCTGAAGTTCATTTTGAACAGTATTTATGTTTAACTGAGTTTCATTTATTTTGAACTGGGGTTTAGTGCAATCAGCAGCTGTCGACAAAATAGGACTTCTTATTCATATTGCATATGTTAGTCTTTTGTTTTCCTTCAGAAAATGAGGGGTTTGATTTTTTTAACAAGTATAAAAATTAAGTTTAGAACAATACTCTAAAGTTTTATAAACATACCATCTTTTAAAGTATGTTTAATTTCAAATTTAAAATGCAGTATACTAAGCAATCAGACTTGAGAAAAAAAAATCTTGACTATTCTGAGTTTCTCCATATCACTTGTGTTACATGCTATTTGAAAGCAAATTTAGTGTTTAGAAGTGTCTATCATCTGGGTAAGCATATATAGTGTAAATATATGCTGAATTAGCTACAGTTATTCACCTGCATATCAGTCAGTCATTAAATGGCTTTATCAGTTGACTAACCCTTGCCAATCACATGATTTCATTATGCAAACACTCTAATTTATTGCGCAAATTAGAAATTGCACATAACAGAAAATTACCGTGATAAGTGAAATATTTTAATTCAGTGCTTTAAAAACTTCAATTCCAGATCTTTTCAGAAACAGTAAATAATTATATGGATCCTTAAGTGTCAAAGTCTTTGTCTAGGTGTTCCAGTTTGTTTTACAAGGAAAAATAGAGAAATTTTCTGGCCAGTAAGTGGGAAAATTAATTAGAACAGTTCGGCCACATTTCCCAAGGTTTTTTGTTTGTTTGTTTTTTTTTTTTGACATTGCCACAGATTTGACTGCTCACTAACAAGACTAACATGCTAGCAAAGGATTTCCCATAATCCTGAAAACAATTTTGCCTTGTGTGAAAGTTCTGGGGGGACTTTTTGTACACTGCACACTTTTGTAAATTTTTCTGAAAGGTAATCATGCAAAGTTTCAATAGCACTGTAAGAATGCATTGAATTTTAAGCTAATGCAAGCTCCATAAAATTTGATGAGCAGAAACTATCACAGCTCAGCTCTTCTCACATTATGTAAATTGGCATTATTGCATAAGAACCAAAGAAGTTACAGTGAATTACAACAGACAAGAAGATGCTTCAGTAATGATTTTATGAATGAAGAGGGAAGTAAAGCACAGAATACATTGCTTAGTTGCTTGCTCTTCAAGCCACATCATATGGTTCCTGCAAAGCTAGATACTCTAATTAGACCATTATTTGTTGGGTAAATACTTGTCTGTCTGAATTTAAAATGTTTTTGTAGATTTTCCTGAAATTGTACTGTGAAAATTAAAGAGGAGAAAATCATGTTGAATTGCTCTGTTTAAGCAGCTTTCCAGAAATGTTATAATAATGTAAGTTTTTAGTACAAGCTATATATTGTATTAGGTTTAGTAGAGAGAAAAGGATATTTTATGTATGTATGAAACCACACTTAGGTTGTATATAATATATCAGAAATAAAACAAATAAAACACACACATCTCTCAAATATTTATATTTAAAATGTCCCCCAGGAAAATAAAACCTAGGGAATTACTGGCATTCAAAACAAAGTTCTCCCCCCCATCTCTTGTAAAAAACAAAACAAACAAACAAACCTTTCAGTCCATAGAAACTCCATAAGAATGTCTGCAGAGTGATGAAGCACACTACTTTAGGAACAGAAAGAGTCTTCCCCCAAGTACTGATGGTGATTCTATCAAACACGGTAGAAGAAGACACACACCAGATTAACCACGCTCATTGTCTGAGGGTATTGGAGGCTTCCCTAATCACCCCTTTCCATCTGCCATTTTCCACCATTTTGTCATCACTTTTTCTTCTTTTCCTTCCCCTCTCTTCTCCTCTCCCTTCCCATTTCCCAGATTGTCACACAAATATGCATTCCATCTCTCAGAGGAGACTTCTACAAATTAACAAATTAAATAGTCAGACAGGAAAAGGCCTGTTCAGTCCCCCACAGAGAGAAGAAGAATACACAGTAACTTTCACATCTTCTTTCTTATTTATTCAAAACTTGTCACATTCTCCAAATGCAAGAGTCCCTCAGATGCCGTATCTTGTTCCCTCATTATATCCCAAAGGAAGGGAAAGGGTTCATGTGATAGTCCCGACTAATTGAACTGTATTTTCTCAACAGTGGAACAAATATAATGTATATTTCCTCCTTATGCAATTTATGTTCTAGCTGGAGCAGCACTAGGCCAATTTATCTTGATAGACTGAATATCTCTATTGTTTGCTTTGTTTTTCATATCTGATTTTCAGTGAAAGGAAGAATAGGAGGAAATAATGTTTTTGCTAAAGTAACAGAACTTACTGAAGCCCATCTTTTAACTTCTATTTTCTCTTTTTTTCTTTGCCTTTTTTGACAATATTGCTTATAAATTTATTTGGAAATATGCTTTGCTCAACTATCAAATGCATAATTTTGACCAGAAAATGGTTACTTCTTTTGCAATAAATCTAGAATCTTCTTAGAGTGTATTTAACAAAGCTTTCAAAACCATTCTCGATTTTTTTTTTTGGTAGCTTAGATTTTTAAGGTTACTAAACTCAGTGATGCAAAATATAGTTTATTTTGTTTATCCCTTTTTCTGGACATAATCCAAACTGCAAAGATGAAACCAGAGGGTCATGCTCATTAAATGCTTATAAGACTGGACTATATAACATTCTCCTTTTGTTTTTTGGTTGTTTTTTGGGTTTTTTTGGTTTTTTTTTTTTTTTTGGAAAAGCCACATGGCCATGGCCCTAAACCTGTCAAAATACCAAGAGCAAGAACTCAGCATTTTCTGAAAAGAAAGGCCTGACCCTAATTGACCTTTTGTCACCGAATATCTAAGTACACTATCACTGACTAATCTTGTGACCGAAACAGCAGTATTGGGTAACAAGAGAACAAATGCAGCAATAACTCCTCCTCTCCTGGAAATTTCTTGTAAACCTTATGATTTGAGAGCTGGATTGGTGCCAGCTGCATCGTTTGCTCCTGCCTGGTTTCTTGCTGGAAACTGGTGGCACAAGATTTTGTGTGTGGGAAATAGCAGCTGTACACTCACCCTGAGCAACAAGGAGTCCCTGCATGCATCCACACTTGACATATTGCAAGTTGGAGATGATCCCTAAACTCGTAACTTGAGAAGTTACACCTGTTTGAGATTCCTCTCTCCTCCTTACTGGGGTGCATTAGGGCCACGGGCAGAGGCAAAACCTATCTTCCCTTCATGTCCTGCAGCTCTGAAGGGAATGCTCTATCACAGGTTGCAGACAAAGTGTCTCTTCCCTTGTGAAATTACACAATTTCTTCTTCAAATCAAAATCCCCTGATTTAATGATCAGTTTCATGTTTACCTGCTCTTTGTCTGGGGCTTCTGATTTCCTAGTCTTAGAAGATAAATGTGGAAAATGCACCATATCAAAAGAATCTCCCTATATATATATAGGCAGGCTAAAAATGTTGTCAGAAGATGGGCCAAATAATATCTTCACATTTCTGAAGTACTTTATATCATAATAGTATTGAATAAAAGAGAAAAAATCATTGTCTCATGACTGTTTTAATACTTTTTCTTTCTCTCTGTTTTCTTTGTATCAGTATGCCCCAGTATCATCCTTTTTTGATAAATGTTCTCCTGTTCTACATTGGTCTACAAATGTCTTCTGTTAAAAATTAGCATTTATCATTGTGTTCCTGGAGGGTTGTTAAAGGCAAGAGCATATTCTGTTTCAGATTTTTGATAAGCAAGTTGATGGGTTGATAAATTGCAGGCAATAGGTCTTGCAAGGTCTACAGAAAGAATGAGCTCTCTGCATTAACTCTCTGCACTGCTAGGAAATTTTATAAATAAGAGGAAGCATTTCAGCCCAACCCCCTTAAAGGATAAGATATCTCTAAAACAGTTAGGAAATGCCATTAGTATATCTCTCAACTAAGGAGGATGTTAAAGTCACCAACAGTAAGATGGAGAGAGACATGATTTACCTTGCTACTGTATGTGGCACAAACAGCTTTGCTTTGTCCAGTGATTCTTTTAGTGTGATGAGGTTTATGGAAAAAGCATCAATCCCTTTTTCGGTGGGCATCTGCATCCCTGGGCTGTGTGTCATATATTTTCTTACCCCTCTGAGCCAGCCAGTTTGGAAAAGGGATTTTTTTTTTTCTGTGAAAGAGTTGAGCTTCCAAAGAAGGGTGGGAGCAGCATAGACAAATGGACCATGATTTTTAATTGGTGTGAGAGGCCTCCTTACTAAAAAGAGCAGTGAGAGCCTGACTTCTACATACCCCATGAATTCTTTAAATGTTGAGCTATAAGGTTAAGCAGGGAAAGGGAGAGGGAGAGGGGAAGCCCTGGTAAGATGAAGAGAAAATTTTAGTTCTGCATGCACAAAGGAGGCCTATTTAAAGTGGTGCTTGGTCAACAATAATGCTTAATAATGCTTTCCACCTGAAATTCTTAAATCATGGATTTCCAAGTATTCCACCTCAATTTAAATGCATTCATAGAGGCAGTGGGAAACCACAGCCACTGCCCAGAATCTCTCCAATATCCAAGAGAAATATCTGTATATCTGTAGATCAGCACAGCAGAACCAGGCATACTGGTCTGCTAGGCAAAGAAGCACATTTCCAATGCATTAAATTATCACAGACCAGATGAAACTAATCAATACAGGCAAAAGTTCACCTCCACTTTACAGTAAATCTTGCCATGAGCAATGGTGTTACCGTAAGAAAATGGATGTGTTTTGGGATTTCTCTCTCTTTAGGTAGCTCAGCTTTCATTTCCATATGAAAGACTCTTCATCCAGAAGTTATGAAGTTGATTCAGGCTTACTATGGGCCTACTAATACCTGCTCCACTTCTGAGCGTGTTACCTTTGTGTATTGAGTTTGCCTGGGGTTTTTACATAATAAACAAGGACAGAACGCCCCAAACAGCCCAGCTCCAGGTTTGTGTATGAATCAATAGAAAAGCAGAACACAGCAAAGCCACTGGAAACAGATGTTTTTGTTTCCTATCATGTTCTGCAGATGTTGTTTATAAAGAAACCAAAGCTGAGTTGGGGAGCTACTTGTGCAATTTTCCCCCCATTCATTCCAAAAATATTTGAACTTCAGCACAAAGAAAAGCAGGAAACAAAGGGTCTAGCAGATGGTTGATACTGGAGTTATCGCTCATGGCATCTCAGTGCGTGCAAATGTCTCCTGTCTCTTGCATGCTATTTTGCAGAAATAGCAGGTGTTAGATCACAATCAACAGCACAAAGGATTTAAACACCCAGGTACTGGAGAAAATCTCCACATCAGAAAAGACTCAGGGGTTACCACCCCCCCAGACTAAAACAGGTAGCACAAGTAATGTGCTATATACTAAAAACAAGATGTAAAAGAGGGAGTCAGAAAAGTCTGTATTTCCTCTCCATTTTGATTACACAAGAACTGTGAAGTTATTTTACATCTTGAGTTGAAATTAATTAAGTCAGAATTGTTTTCAACATTAGCACCCTGGCTGAGGTGCTCCTTCGGCTACCACAGCACTCAGTGGCAGTATTGTCCTCAGCAGTGAACTCAAGGGAATGCGGACAAAGTGGGAGCATTTAAATGCCATAGCACTGACAAAGCTTGGAAAATTAAATGAAGGGTTTCAATAGCACAATTTTACCTCAAATGTTAAATATCAACTTTTTACAGAACCTTTTGTTTGATGTGAATAGATGTTTAAAGAGACTATGAAAAATATTTTGCAACCATAAATCTACTTCACTATTAATGGGCTCAGTTGTATGTCAAGGAGGAATTTGACATAATTTCTCCATATTCTGCTTGGCAGTTGGCAGAATCTGATATCTGTTGAATGCAGAAAGAAAATCCAGTTGATGTTTATTTTGTGGCAAGATATTTTGATGTGGTTCTTTGAAGCTGAGGAACTAAACAAATTGAAAGACAGACAACCTAAGTAAACTTTTGTTCCACTGTTGATTATACAGCAACAGGGAAATTCATAGAAAAATTAAATTATTCCTTTAAGAAAAGGAAGACCAATTCTACTAGAAGGACACTTTTGAAAGTCATGACTAGACATCTTGATTATATAAGGGTTTTTGTGATTCTGTACTTCAAGTACATTTACTGCACCACAGAGTCAGAAAATTTATAACCAGTGTACTATAGACATCCTCCATTAGCTGTTATAATCCAAATTTTATTCCAGATATTGTTTGAAAATATTGTGGTTTAACCCCAGACAGCAACTAAGTACTGTGCAGCCATTCACTAACATGTACACCCCACACTCCCTGGGGAGGAGAATGCAAAAAAAAAAAAAAAAAAAAAAAAAGTGGGGTAAAACCTGTAGTTTGAGATAAGATAAAATTAGTAGTTGATTTAAAAGATGATGATGATGATGATGATGATGATGATGATGATGATGATAAAGGTATTCATAAAAATAAATTAGTAGAACAAAAAGAGAGATAGGAATAAAACCCCAAAAAAGCCAAGTGATGCACAGTAGGGTTGCTCAGCACCTACTGACCAATGCCCAGCCCAGGCCAGAACAGTGATTGGTCCCTATCAACCAATACCCCCCAGTTAATATACTAAGCATGGCATTCTAGGGTATGGAATATTCCTTGGGCCAGTTCTGGTCAGCTGTGCTGGTCATGCTTCTTCCCAACTTCATGTGTAGCGAAGCTACAGGCAGAACATGGGAAATTTAAAAGCCCTTGACTTAGGGTAAACAGGGTAAACACTACTTAGAACAGTTAAAACATTGTTTATTTTCAACATTATTCTCATGCTAAATCAAAAACATAGCACTGTACTGGATACTAAGGAGAAAATTAACTCTATTGCAGCTGAAACCATGACAGAAAAAAGACAATAATTCGTAGGGTTGAGCAGAGGGAATGATCACCTTCTGTGTGCTGGCAAAGCTCTGTCTAATGCAGCCCCAGATGTCACTGGTCTTTCTTCCTGCAAGGCTGCATTGCTGGCTCAAGGTCAGCTTGTTTTGTACTAGCTTTGTCTTCCCCCAAAAGTTGCCTTCCAATGGTCATCCCCAAGCCTATGTTGCTCCCCAGGTACAGGACTTTGCTTTTCTTTTTGCTGAACTTCAAGTTCCCATCACCCTGTTTCTTTAGCTTTTTAAGATCACTGACTAATGCCATTTTATTTTGCACAGGTGACACTTCTATGTCAATGCCAAAGGCATGGTTTAGCTGCTCTTTGATCAACACTGGTGTTAGAAATAGTACATCGTGGAGGGTGGTGGTTGATAACACCCATTGTTATAACAACAGCACAATAAATTATTGTTTAGCATGTTTAGTCAGGGAATATTTAAGAGAAAACTGTTATAACAGAAACTATGCAAAGAATGCACAGAAATATAGACAAGATCTGCAGAGAGGAAAAACTGAACTAAAAAATAAGTTAAAAACATGAGGAAAGGATAGCACAAGTTGTAGTAAACTTAGCTCTTAAACAGCAGGCAATGAACTTTTTTGATGATGTCTTGATGTGATTTTACTCTTATGGCTTTAAAAAAAACCACTAGCTGGAGATAAAATACAAATGCTCTGACATCATTCACACATTCTGTCAGCATTTACATTGGTGTTTGCAGCTCAGTCTTTGAAGACACAAAAGAAATTTCGCAAACAAAGTCAGCCTGAGGGGCAAAATGATTTAGCAGATCTAATAAAAATAAGTCCTCTAGGACACAGATAAGGTATTGGACCACACACCAGCATACAATGCATCTTACTAGGATCAGATGTGTTTCTGTTCTTGTAGTACTCTGATAATACAGTCAGCTGCCTCCGGGTATTTTGGAAAAATACCATGATCACAATGTCCTATGTTGTTCTGAATAGAAGTTCAGTTTAAGCCTTCAGCATATTGACTTCTAAGTGCAAGAAGCCTTAAAGGTTCTTGTAGGCTAGATAAGCATGCAGATCATACTGAGGGGGCCTATAAAAAATGTTAGAGAGCTGAAGGCAACCTTGCTGGTCAGAAAAACTGACACAGCAAGTTACTGTGTTTGATGAAGGTAAAGGAGTAATTTTATTTCTGTAAGTTTTAGCTTAAAAATCAACTCAATACCATACACCAAATATTCTTACAATAGGATACTATTTTCTCTCTGATTACATAATGACAATATTTTGAAGCAGTAGTATTTCTTCCACCAAAACCTGTGAAATCACTCAAGACACTTTCATTCAGAACAGGTGGTTCTCCACGGTGGAACAATCCCACCAAGTACAATGAAATCTTCAGGCATAAAAACTTTCATGCTGCTTACGTTTACAGTCCAGTGGGACATGTACACAAGAGTGTTATCTTTCAATTTCTGCCTAGCAAAATGCTATATACAAGCCATATAACATGTGAAAGGATGTCAAAAGTCATCACAATGCTTTCTCTAGACAAATAATGAAAAAATAAGGCCAAAATAATCTTTCAGGTGCTTACAAATAAAAGGAAATGTGCTCTCCACTTTGTATAGCCTTATTCCAACTTTCTAAAAGGAGAGAACTATGTTTGCATTGTTATTACATATAAAATATACGAGTGCGTATAGCACCCTCTGAGAGAACATTTTTTATTTCTGGCTCTCTAGTATTTCTTTTCTTTTCCAAAGTCTCCAGTAAAGATGTCTCATTGAAATCATCATAGTATCTGAAAATAGAATGATTCGTTTAAGAAATTCAAAGTATATAAACCAAATTTCCACTGCCTATTCCAACTTCAGGTAGCCTGAGTGCTACCATAACAGTACTCCATTAGTCTACTTGGAAGATTTTCTTCACCTTTTATAAAGTATATACTGTTAATGGTAGATCAGCATAACAAATTTTTTGTCTGATTCAGCATGGTAATTCCTATGTTCTTGTTTCCCTTTAACACTGAAGTTTGGAGAAGTTGAAATACCCCTATGGACACACATCAGTCCTACAGTACTCCATATCATGAGCAATGGGCTTTCTTGTTCATTTGAAACTGCCATCATCTGAACAGAAGATAAAGAAATCTGACTGAGGGAAATTACAGAAAGATCCCTGGGGATTCTCTTACTCTTACTGGTGAGTCCATACACAATCATGGGTGAAAGAGAATAAGTAGTGACAAAGGGTAGCAATTGTTGCTTGAATTAGATCCTACTGCTTTCCCCCTGGAGAGATTTAGGGGTGGGCAGTGTTTCAAAAAAGACATTCCTGTACAAAACAGCTACTCATTAAACAGCATTTAGCTATACTCATAGGCAAAATAGCAAAGAAAGCATATGGAGACATCAAGTTGCCCCAGGTCTGTCATCAGGTTTGTCCATTAGAAACAAAACTTCCTTCCAGCAGCCACATGAAAGTAGTTCCCAAGTAATCATTCACACATAGTGTATGGTTGGCCTCCATGCCGTCTTCAAAGAATACCCTGGTGGTCCATTCATAGGTATGAGATAGTCTTTTTCTTCTACCCCCACTTAAAAGTCAGTCTTCCATCTCAACCAATAGTTTCCATGTGAATATGGGACTTGCCATGGGGAGTATTAGCAGAAAAATAAAACAAGTTTTGATTTTCCAACAAGATAATATGAAACTGCACGGACAATTGTCCCTATGAAATATTAAATGCAGATTCTTTTGATTTCAAGAGATAAGATACTATAATAATTTAATAAAATTCTCTGAAAAAAGTAAATAGTAGCAAATGGAAAAATAACAAATATTAATATTTTTAATATGGGTAGAGACATTCCTCATTATTTTTACTTGTGTTCTTTTGAGAAAAAACTTTTCTGATCTGAGTTAAAAATATTTTTATCTGAATAATTTATCCTTTCACAGCTTTTATAATGATTCAGAAAATTTTGAAAGCTGAATATCTTCTTTTATGGGTCTATCTCCACATAAGGCCATCTAAAACTAGGTCCATGACATCAGAACTGGAATGTCATTCAAGTTACTTAAAAACATTGCTGGCCAAAACTAAGAACAATAAGTCTATAAAATCTCACTTGTGTGACAGAACTCACTCTTACAGAAGTATAGCATGGTTATAAGTGACATATTCATATGCTGATTACATGATTTCGCTTAGCCTATCATGTTGCTGCAACAAAGGAACCAACAGAGTTTGTTATGATGAGGACATGGAGCATTTTGACAAACAGAGTTTTAAACTCTTGATAGGAATCAAGAACGTGACATCAGTGGATAAGTCTTCGTCGAGTAGTTACTTAAGCAAAAATCTGCCACTGATATTATTGCATGATTTGTGATAACTTTGCAAAATACAATTGCAAATGCTTTTTAGTTTCAAATGGGAGTTTGTTAGTGTTCAGAATGGGTTTATAGTACAGGAAGTTTACCACATAAATGATGTTAGCTAAAATGCATATCACTACACTGGTACTCAATATATGTTTAAAGCTTTGCAAACTTCAGCTATAGAGCTGAAAAATCCCATGCCACAGAACTGCTTAAGAAAGGTTTTGCTTCTTTTGTGGTTTTTTTTCATTTTAGGGTTTTAGTAACAAAGTTTATTTTCGTGTTCAGTATAAACAGTGTAGCTACTTCTGAGAATAATGCTGCATAAAATACAATTGAGATCACATTTAAAAAAATGGAAAAGAGAAAATTGTGTCTTCGACTTTTTCTGGCTCCTACAAAATTTGGTACGAATTCATATAAAGACTGTGCCTTGTACTATGCAAATTTGCCCAAATTTGACTAATTATTAATTTGTGACAAATCATACATTTCCTATCTCTCTGAAACCTCATATACACTTTGAAAAATCTTGCCAGTCGCAACAAAATGGAATGCTGCTTGATCAGAGAATCATAGAATCACTTAGTTGGAAAAGACCTCTAAAATCACCAAGTCCTCCATTAAACCATGTTCCCAAGTGCCACATCTACACATTTTTTGAACACTTTCAGGGACAGTGATGCTACCACTTCCCTGGGCAGTCTATTCCCATGTCTGACCACCCTTATGGTGAAGAAATTTTTCTTAATATCCAAAAACTATAAACCTTCTCTGGTCCAACTCGAGGTCATTTCCTCTTGTCCTTGAAGGATAGAGAACATTTCTTGTGCTCCATATCCTTTAGCCAACCATATAGAACAGGCATATAGGAAAATGTCTGTGCCCCAGATTTTCTACTGCTCTCCAGTACATCTACATCTCTTAACAAATCTACCAGTGTAAAATCAACACCTTTTGAATCTCAATATTTCTGCTGTGTTGTGAGGCTCCAAAGTCACTGGCCAAATGTGTCCCTCCACCCCCCTCTAGTGGGAGGTCCACGCAGCATTTCCTCCTTCTCCCACTTTCCACCATACTTTGAAGAATAAAAAGCTGCTCTGCACACCCAACAACCCCAGCTCTGCTTCAATGGTCTTGCTTTTGTGGGGACACATGCATACATGTTCAACTTTCCACATTTTTTACCACATCCTCCGTGTTCAAATTAATTAGTTCTAAGCCACAAGGCTACATTGAAAGAATCTTTAAACTGCAAAATTGCCCAGCAGTCCAACATTATGAAGTGTTCACATAAAGTTAAGTTTAATTCATCACTATATGAATATGTGTTTTGCCTAAGGATTGAAATTAATGATCATAAGGCTCCCACTTCATTAAAAATATAGGATGAACAGTGCTTGGACATGAATCAGTTTTGTGTCATGACTGAGGATCACTTGATGCTTTGGAGATGGCCACTGCATGAAGCAGATGAACAAAAGACATTGTGATAAAAGTCACTGAATGCTCCCAGAAAAGCAGTTGTCTTTGACAGATTTTCTTTAAAATAATATAAATTCTATATTCTCACATTTTGGACTTACAAGTTGTGATTTTGAAATATTTTTTTTGTTTGAAGATCTGCTGAGCTTTTGCAGCAGCCACTAAGATAAATAGGAGCACTACCCTGAGCATACATGCTGCTACATAGTCTGAGAAATCAGACCTCGGGCATCTCGAATTAACACCCCAAATTAGCTGGCACTTTTCACAATTCTCTGTCTATAAAATGGGGAGAAAAATACCACAGGGACATTATGAAGATAAATTCATTAATTTCTGTTAATAAGCAGGATACTATGAAAAAAAAGCACCAGGGAAAAGCCCATTAGGAAATGAATAATTATGTATTCAGTGCAAGGTTTGGATGGTGTGCAGAAAATTAGGCATAGGGACATATATTAAGTGATGAGAAGAAAAAGGAATACTGCATGGCTGATCATTCTGGGAACACAGTCTGCCTTGTGCATTGAGTGAAGCAGGATCCTGAGTGGACATGAATGTTCAATTAATGACTTCATTAACACAGGGCACTATAATTTTCTTCCTTCTCTCTATGTGACTTTGTAAAATTTCTTTACTAAGTATATGATGGGATGATAAACATATATTTAGAATATTAAATAAATTCCTTAATGTTACAATGGGAAATTGATATCTCCCAGCTTCAGAAATTCCAGGATTTCCCTGATTTCTTTATCAAGTATAACTGGGTAAATCTGTAGGAAAACCAGAAAGAATACCACTGGTATTGGGTGCCACTGAAAAAGCAAGGATGACTTTGCATGAACATTAATCCTTTTCTTGCAGCAGAATTTGCTTTGTGAGTGGAAAAAAGCACAGGTCATCCTGTATATGACAGGAGTCAAAAAAATCTTTGTATTCCTCAGAAGCTCAGTGAGGTGAGAAGAGCTGGCATGCAGAAAGTGCTGGTGCAGGCATTGAGCATACTCTCTGGAAAACAAAGGAGAAGAAGTCTTTGAAGATGGGGTTTGTATGAGGTTTATTTTCAGAAGAATATGCCCGTGATTACTCAGATATTAAAGGATTCAACCTCTTAAAAAGTTCTGAAGAAGTGATTTCCAGAATTTTATAGCCTAAGCATAAATTAATTAATTTTCTTCTTTTCCCAAGAAATAATTATTTCTTAGGTATAATGACATTTTATTTAGAATTTCAAGTGTAGGTTTAAATCTAGATTTTCACAGACTAGGAGTGGAATAATTCTATTTTCCTTTCAAATCTTTGAAAATAATTTCTGCATCAATTCTAATGTTGAACTATCTCACCAAGTTTCTGACAGAAGTAACGGTGAAAGCCTGGGCAGCAGACAGAGAGGAAAAAAGTTAATAAAGTGGCTGAAAGCACCTTTCCAGGGGGAGGTAGTACAAATCTGAAATTGTGTTACTGCCAGAGCCACCTGCAATAAGACATCATAGAAGGTTTCAGACAAGGATAATGAACATCAAACAGATCTGAGATCTTCCCAATAAATATGATTATTCTGTCAGCATCTCAGCAGCTGATTGCTTTGCCATTTACATTCTGATTACCTCTCTCTACTAGGTTAACTGATTTTTAACATCTGCCTTCAAGCTGTCAGACAAGTTGGTTCAAAGCTCAGCTTGGTCAGTAGAAAGAAATTGAAATTTATTTCACTGCAGAGAGTATCTGTTGGCACTGATCTTCTCAACCATAGGGGCTGAAGGATTTCATCAGCTGTTCCTGCACCAGTTGCAGTGACTGGGTGGTGGCTGGCTTTCAGTAGTTGGAAGAGACAAGACTAAGATTAGATCATCCTGCCTTCTTCTGAATAAGAGTTAGATTGGGTTTTGAGACAAATTGTAATATTTCTCAGCTGAATAAAAATTTTGGGTAGAAGAGAGTGTACAAGAGAGTCATTACACAAGTGGACTCACAGTAGACTTTCAGCCCTAAATGCTGTAAACAAATGGTTTGAGTGTTTCTCC
>VZSR01003803.1:50386567-50412172 GCA_013398615.1 Brachypodius melanocephalos
AGAAAGATGGCAATATTGTCTTGCAGCATCTCAAAACCTGCTCCCAGGGCCAGCCAGAAAAAAAAAACTGAAAAGGCACACAGACACTTACCAGTTTTGAAAATTATTATTTTTATTTTTATTTTTTTTCCCAAATGCTTGAGCTTATGAAGGTACTCTTATTTTATCCACATAAATTTTCAACAAACAAAATTAGCTGGCAAGTCAAGAGCTATGGACAATTTTTTCTTTCCTTCAACTCCAAACCACAGTGGGACAAGAAGAGAATAGAATACTTCTTACGTCCTCTCCACAGCTTAAAACAGGTCTATATTTGGCATGGATCAAGCATGGAGCAACTTTAATAACAACACAAGACCTAGTACTATAACCCAGGATCATAAGTTTCTTTTTCGTTGCTTCAACAAAACCACCACTTAAATCAAACTCTCCTTAAGAAATGCTGATCTGCAGAATATTACCAGATGGGTCTCCTGCCTTCTGAAGAAAGGGGGAAATGAGAGAGCCTCATGTTTAACGGCATATGAAAGAAGAAATACAATGTGTAAACTTTCCACTGACGGATATAATAGTGTTCTCACTTTTAAAGAAAAACAGTACTTTCTAGCAGGAGGCCTGCAAGAAATTTAACAATTACTCAAGATTTAGTTGTACACCATGGTATTTTCAAACATGTGCAGAGTCTGTTATTTTTTGTAATTAAATTAATTTAAATAATAAATAATGTAATTAAAATACATTTGGACTCTGCAATCTCTGGGGCTTAAACTGTGTGCAGAGAAGTGATGCATATTCAATATAAAGTTTAATGAGTAAGAAAATGCAGAATCCTGAAAATCTGGTAATGCACAAAGTAGTTTTGGCACTCTCCCTCTTCTCCCCCATTCCTTTTCACAGCAAAAGAGGGCCCAATTTACCAATTCAGGCTTTAAATCATTCACAACTCTCTTTTCCTAAAAAGGATATATTGCTAATGTTTAGGATTTTTTAGCACAACATGTGGTGTTGTGTTTCCCTACAATAGTCCTAGTGAAAAGTGATAGGAAATTGACTCTGTAACCCTGTAAAAGCAGTATTTACTTTACTATCAGCAGAATTTTACAGACTGTAGGAAATTGTTACTTGTCTCTTCACTTCAAGGCTGACCCTGGTTAAAAACTCCTGCTGAGATTTTCAGAAGAGACTAATACTGTCAGAGCTTTGCTTTTAGGGATCATCACTGGTTTTTTATTTTCTAAGGGTGGTTGCTTTCTAAGGAGTGTTTTCTTAATATCAGTCTCTGTGAAGCCCTGCAACAAAAACTGAGGTTCCCCATGCCCTCTACCTAACTCACTGAAGATGTTCAGTTTTGATGTTCAGTTTTCTTGATGTTGCCTGTCAGATAAATACAGTTTTATTTCTGTGCTTTGGGCTGCTGATGGCACGCAGAAGGATTTATTTCTTCAAGCATGTTTTTCCCCATGACTGGATCAGGCACAGAGTACAATCCAGTTACCTCTGTCTTTGGGCAGGGAGCAGGGCTGGAGCCAGGATGTGTGAGGACACAAGGATGTCCAATGCTTAAGGCAGGGCTGCTGCCAGATGTATTCCTCCCAGGGACCAGAGTTTGTTGCTTTGCAAAAGGAAACAGGAGCCTTACTGTCTGAAGGGCACATCGGGATGGCAAACCTCATGAGAGCCCTAGCAGTCAGCCTGAATCAGGGCTGCCCTCACCCCCAGCATGGGCCAGTACTCATCATAAAATGTCAGCCTCACCAGGCTCTGATATTCTTCTGTGGACTGCAAAAGTTTATGCTCATGCTGCTGAGTGTTCCAATTTCACAGCCATTCAATATTTAACATTTTCATTGAGTTTTCTTTGTGTGTGTGCGTGCGTGTGTGTGTGTGTGGCTTTGTGTGTGTGTGGCTTTTGCCCGTTTTCAAACCCCAGTGCTTGCAGCAGGAGAAACTGAGTTTCTCCTAAAAACTGTCTGCCAGGATGATTGACGAAAATTTAAAACACAGGATTGCAAAGATTCAAAAACCAGATGAATAAATAAAATAAAATTTAAAAAATCGTCCTACATTTTCATTGTTGTCTTAACACTGATGGTTGTAAGGCCTGTCTAATGGTTTCAGGAGGCCTGAGTCAGGGGTTTGAAATCATTAGTAATATTGATGCCTTTAAGAACTGAATGCTTAATACTGCCTTTCTTGTAGCTGGGCAAATTACTGTTCAGCCTGCTACTTTGATTATAGACAAAAAAGCCTTTGTTTCAAGTCGGTTCTGAAGATCTAGGAAAATATCCTGACATATGAATATGGTGTACACATGTGTATGTGGCCACTTTGTATTTTATTTAGCTATTATCAGTATTTACATACCAGAGTAATTCAAGGTTTGAAATAAGTGATTACAGAGCAGCCAAGGGATAGCTCCCCTGAGTGTTAAAGACTCCATCAATGGGAATAATCTGTGTGCATATGTTCTTTTCCATCTCTGCAATGTCAAAAATTCAAAATTATAAACCTAAGAGATTCTTAAGAAATTAAAGTAGCGACTGGTTTAAAGTTCTTGTGATTGCTCAGAGTAAGGTGAATTCTGTGTCCGTTTCCAGATTTGGGCATGCCACAGAAAAGCATTTCCACCTCTAACACTGACTGAGCTCACTGGAAACTTTGTGTGCCTATGCTAGAACGGGGCACATGATTGTTTGCCACAGTCTATGCATGAGTGGGACCTCTTCACTAAATATTTCCTTCAATATTGTATCACTTCAAAGTTTTAATGTATTTATGAAAACTAATAATGTAAAATCCAGCTGCAGAGGGTAGAAGGATATTTTCACTATTCAGTGAAATGTAGCCACTTCCGTTTCACAGTGCTGTTTACTCTTTAGGACATGGAAGGATTTCCAAGTGATCAGAAGGTGGCAGCAGATCTCTGTTTCGTTTCTCTTGAGGTGCTCTCCATCTCAGAAAGAGAGAAAAGAAGAAAGGGAAGAAAAAAGTTTTAAATTAACTCAATGAAGAAAAATGGTATCTCAACTTTGATGCCACAGGTAGCTATGAAAGGATTGTCTCTCACCTCTGCTGATCACATTGCACTAATCCAATGGAAGGTCCCTCACCAAATGTCTTGAAAATTCAGCAGAAAAAGAGAAGCATCCCCAGTGTGAATGGCAGCCTCTGAAGTGGCCAGACAGGGTCTGGCCTCAGCTAATGTGCAACCAAGGGCAAAAGCAGCCTCGGCTCTCACACCAAACTCACCAGCATTGTATCTTTACTCACACTGGACAAATACAATTATACACAAGCCTGACGCATCTGTAGTTGAGCCAAGGGGTTGGATACTGCAGCTGTCATCCTTTCAGGACCAGAATCCATTTGCCTTTCCACCCCCTCTGGGAGCAATGCCTGGACAGATGTAGAGGGAGGGCTTCTTTCATACAAAGGAAAAAGTGGGTCCTTATTTCTGTGAACCATGTTCAGAGAAGTCTGCAGGAGGGTCAAATGGATCTTCCTCAGATGGGGAGCCTTCCCTCAGCACAGGAGTCTCCAAGTAGTGGCCAGGCCACATAAGAGTCAGGAATGGGAGCAGGTGCCCATGGCAGCCCATCATGCTTGCTTTGGGTGCTCTCCCACTGGGCAGATGCCTGCAGCCTTTCCATATTCCCTAACAAGGCACAGACTTAGAGGATTTAAAATCCTACATTTCTGTGAATCCTGGTGAACCTGTCTGCAGAGGCACCTCCAAACAAAGAGGAATTATTGATGTGCCTTTTCATGTCCCACCTCTTCCTGGTTTTGCTATATTGTCCTTTTCAGTAAACTTATTTTATCACTTTTGGTCTATGGATACTACTTACATATTGCAACTGCTCCAGTCTATGAGCCTCTGACACAGAAGGTTCACTGTTAAAAAGGAAAAGAATTTGAAGGGAAAGGAGGGAACTGCTTAATAACAGCACTAAAAAGGTCATAATTAATGATTTAGCTGTAAAGGTGAGAAGCTGAAGCCCAACATTTACTAAATAGTGTATTGTTAAAAAGGGAAACTCCATCTGTGTTAATATTTTTAAGCAGGTGAGGTGGAGTTTACCAGTGAAGGGAAGCTTTCTTTCTCTAGGTTGATCTTAGGTGTAAAAACACATTTTAAATGAACCTATTTTCACTGGTGCAAGACAGCCAGCTTTCTTTTTTTGAGAACTGTCTCTGATTGTTTAACTTAGTTCCTCTGGAAATAAACCAAAGCACTAGATCTGATTCATGGGTACCTAAATCCAAAGAAGTGGCATGAGCCTCTCACCTGAGCACAACATAAGCAGCGCTCTTTTATTGCATCAAATCCAGTGATGTGGGTGGTTAATTTAAAATACATCTCTTATGAAAATGACCAGGTTTGACCTAAGGACTACATGGGAGGTAGTGGAGGAGTCCTGATGATTAGTTATCAGCACAGTTAAACATTGTACCCAATTTCCAGGTTGGATGTTCCTAACTGATACAGGAAAGAAAGCAGCTAAAGAGTCACAAGGACAGTTAATAAGTTAATACACTCACAGAGACTTGACCAAAAAGTTATCAGATATCTAGAATCAGAAATGGAAAATCTTTTTCATCTGTCCATGAAGATTTGCATTGCACCATGCACTCCACAGTTCTCTTGTGTCTGCAGTTTGTATTGACCAGCAGGAAATTCTCAAGTTCTCAATTTGTCAGTATTCAGAACTTTGCTTCAGATAAGAATATATTTCACTGGACAATATAGAAGAAATACATCATAATTTACAGATCACGGTGATAGCTGTCTTTTTCTTGACTAGCTTCTCATTTTAAGGATTCTCCACTGCCCCTCCTCTGATTTTCTGTGTATATAATTGAGCTCAGCTGTAGGGCTGTCACTGAAGTTATGTTACATGGCTCTCCATTCACATCACTAAAAGCAGAAGCTAGCTTTGAAGTCTTTTAATTCAGTTTAATTACAATGTTAATTTTTATGATAACTATTTTAATTTATTGTGAGTATAATTATAATATAATATACTTTGTAGAAATTACTATAAAAATTATTTTTTCCTCCTTCCTAGAAGATGGAGAGAGTTCAGAAACACTGTTTCTAGCAGATCTTTTTTTAAAACGTCATCTCATTGAAACAAATGATAGCACACAAAAGGCCCAACCATTGGCATGAAAAGAAAAAGAGGAAAATAATGAGACAAGCAGTTCTTAGTAAAGGCTTCAAAGGGTGATGCTGTTCATGGAGCTATGCCAGATTAGTATTACAAAATCCTTCAGAATAATTTAAAGGAAGAAGTTCATTTTTTAGGAAGGGGATGTCACTAGTAGAAACAGTGCCAGTATTGTTAAAAAGGTGGTTTTGGAAAGGAGGTTGGAATCTAATCATTCAGAACCTTGAGGTAAGAAGAATAAAGGAAAGAGATTTGGAAGAGTTTTGTGCCAAACTAGTCAGCAGATGGCTCAGGGCCACCACTCAGCCTGTAAGGACATTTTTCTGCTTAGGGAAACACTGGCCAGTCCGCAATGGGCCTGTTTCTATGCCATATTGAAAGAGGGAGAAGGTGCAGATCTGGGTTTGGTCTGGTCAACTGGAGCAGCACTGTAGCAATATGTCTATATCTCTTTGGCCTCATAACACCTGTTTGGGAATAAAAAATGCTTTTAGAATATGAAAGTTGGCCATCCATGCTTTAGAGGATGAAAGATACTCCAAGCAGGTGTGAGAGGCAGACTCTGTGAGACATTGGGTGCACCTCTAGCAACTCAGACTGAAACTGATATGAACTATGTCCTTCTGGGGGTTAAACCTGAGGTAAGAATAAGGACCACTTCTTTTCTAGTGTCTTTTTTCCAAAGTTATTTTACAAGACTAAAGAATGCTGGTTTCCTTTGCCTTATAACTATGACATGAAAGTGTTTCCATTTGCTCCCTTATTTTTAAAATGGTAGCAACTTGGGCTGATTGTTATTATTATTTATAGACCTAGTCACACTTAAATATTTGCTTTCTAAGTTTGACTAAATTCTTGGTGAAATGAAAAAAAAAAGAAAATATTTGCCATGAATTTTACAAGTTATAAGGAATATACTATCACATTCATTGTTCTATAGAGAAAGTAATATGAATAAAAGGAACAAAATACAAGACTAAGTTCCAATTAGAGATGACAAAAAAGTTATTATACTTTATGCTGGTAGAAACAACTTGTAGATCAGTCTCCTCTTTTTGTATCATGTTGTCTTTATACATGTATGACTGCATTGCCTTCAGTCACAGTTTTCCTGATGTAGATTTGTGCTAGAGAATAACTGCAGTTAAAGTTCTGATGGTCCATTGAAAGTTCAAGGTTTTACCTGGAAATGGGGAAAACAATAAGAAGTCCTGATTACCTCTTTGGCTATGGCACTTGAGGTACAACCCCCCACTATACCAACTGGCAGAAGGCAGACTGTGATTGTGATTTTGACAAAAGATAGGGAGGATTCTGTTTCCTGCCTCGGTTCATCCTCACCTGAATGTACCCACCTTCAAAACACACAACAAAGACCATTTTTTCTGAAGTATATTTTCTGGAGAAGAGAGACCATCTGAAAAAAAAAAACCAGGGTAGAAATAATTTTGCTCTTGCTTTTCAGCTACTGGTTTTTCTATCTCAGAATTAAGTTCTTTAGAAGTGAAACACTGGTGATACAGGTAGGCTGTGCAGATGAGGAAAACCACATGAAACTAAGAATGCCAGATCAAAGGTCCATTCCATCTAATATTTTCTAAAAGAATCTTAAAAAAGACAAAATTAATCACAATATTTTGTGAAACATATTCCCCAGTCTCTATTGATTGCAGCTCAAGAGGTCCTTTGCATGTGATCTTTGCATTTAGATGAAAAAAAGCCATACAGCCTGCAGTGGAGGGAGAGAGCAGACATTTAGGGGAAATGATAGTTGAGAACACAGTAGAGGACTTAAGAGCAGGAGGAGAAAGCAGGCATCTTCCCTGGTTTCAACAAAATGGGGACAGTGACCTCAAGCACAGGGAAAATGCACTTGTGATCTACTGGTATTCATTTTCTTACTCATAGCATTCTGTAGCTCTTATCATATAAACTCTCGTTAAATCTGTGAGACAATCTACAGGGTACAGTATTATCCCCTTCTTGTACCAGTCTCAATAGCTCTCCTAAACAACATGAACTTTTTCTGGGTCCTATGGATGATGTAGCTTGGACTTTTTCTGATGTCCACTTGAGATGATACAAGCTACAGCGAAAACCTGTTAAATATGTTCTTTTATATACCTACTACTTGCTAGTAGGAGCAATATTCAGACTAGGGAAGGACTGGTGGTGAAAAGAATGTTTTATTTCACAGTAAAAAGGAAATATTTTAAGAGTACTTTCTATGGCAGTAAAGCAGGGACTATTTAAACATGACATCCATATTTATAATGAGTGCACTTTGATCTGTAAACAATCCGTAAAAATTAAGTAGGGATATTGCTTTTAATAGTTCTTTTGCTAGTCCTGACCTACAGGTGTGCACAAAGAGAGCATGTTTCCTACTGCACTCAATTGACTTCCCCTGATTTACAACATTTTCACTCCCTGCTCCATGTGCTCCAGAGGTTTGAGTTCCATTTTTCTATTTGGACCTGACCTGGATTTATTTTATTTTATTCCCCAGCTACTCCAGCAAGATAAGAATTACTTTCACACATGACTCTTTGTTTGCATAACACTTGCTTCCACTTAGTAAGAAATACATGACTATTTCAAGTTACATTTCCTTTGAAAAACAATGGTTTAATTCGAGCCATGAAATGTTCCTTTACACTCCTTTTTTTTCCCCAGTCTTTTTCAATATAAAGCTTCAATTAAAATCTAAAAGGCTGACTCAAGTTTTATACCCAGCTCTGTTAGTTCACTTGGGGTTTCTCCCAAAGTTTGTACTAAATGGTCATTTTAGAGACACATTTCATTCAAAATTCAGTAGCTCTATGAGAGAGCCATGAACCATTTCTGTGTGTTATCATTTCCCCACGGACTTTCCACATATGAGTTTCTGTGCTTTGGATGGATAGGAGGAAGGATGAGAAAGTGGGAAACATGGACCATCCCTCTCAGCTAGCAGAAACACACTGATAAGGGAGCTATGATGAAACTGTTGTGACATCTATTTTACTCTTCTGAGAGAGGACTCTGAGACAACTAGGAATTGAGTAGGTACTGATAATTGTTTGTCAATGCCATCACAGAGAACAAAAGATTATGCGAAAGGGGATCCACCTCATCAGCTATGTTCACAATGCATCCTAGGCAAAATAGGCAACTTTCTGTGGCTCCTCACTTTGGTTAAATGCTGTTACTTTACATTTTTAGCTCCTGAAAGAAGAATTTATGGCAAATCTCACAAAAGAAACCTGGCAAAATGTGGTTCATTACCACGCACATTTCTCCAGGAGGAAGCATGAGAGTGTTCTTGTTAAAAAAAATCAGGCTTCAGGAATTACTCTGCAGCCCCACAGAGTAAAGGTGTTGACAGCCCACTGCTTGCAGAAGGTCCCTTCTCTTAATCTGAAATCCAAATACAAGAGCAACAAAATCCAGTGCATTGATTTTGATATGTAAGTTACATTTAACCAGATTATTCCATTATCAGCTATTGTGAAGATAAGGAGCTCAGCATAGATGCCGTGCATTCCACAATTGATTTTATGTCCTCAGCTGATAAATCACATGTGAACACAGGTATGGTACTGTTGGGGCAGTAGGAAGTTAAGGCCACTTCAGTTACACCTGCACGACATCCTTGGATGCAGTGTCTGTGTGCAATGCTCCTCCTGCATTCTGTTCCTGCTGGCACTGACATTTCATACTGTCTGTGCTGCACCTAAAGGTTCCCTTTTCTGAGGCTCCCAACACACTCTTTAAATACAAGATCTCAACAGGACAAGCTGTTCATAGCTGAGTGTAAAACCACCTGCAGCCCAAGATTCTTCATTTCTTTGACTGAAAAAGAAGATGAGCCTGATATCAGTGATAATCTCACTAACTCATGTAAACAGTTGGAACTGGTCCCATCTTTGCTATAAATGAGTTTATTTTTATGTGACACACAACTTGATTTCCTGGTTTGCCACGTGTGACACAAACTCATTGCAGAGGGTTGAGTGAATATGGCACTTGAAAACTTGTGAGGAATAACAAACTTTAAAAAAGCTTTCAGTGCAGCAGCATTAGAATCAAGAAATATATAAACAGTTTCTTCTTTATAAAGTTGCAGAAAACAAATGATGGCAGGTGTCTCATTTTCACTTTTCATAAGAAGTATTTCAGGAGCTGAAAACAGAATCACAACTATGGGAAATCCCAATCAACCTTTTTCTGTGAATAACAGTAATTATTTAGAATGCTACTCTTTTAAATTAAAAAACGTGCTTCAGCAATTCTTTTTAATTATTAGGAAGTAATTTTTTGTTCAATTTGTCTTCCTTGCGTATTTTGCCCATGCCCACTGAATCTTTTCCTGGCATGAACACAGAACATTTTGTACAGGCCTGGTCTGCATTCACATCAGTACAGACACAGGTGTAAATATTTGGTTTCCTTCTGAAAAAGTTAAACTGGTACAAGTGCTATAGTTGCCCTAGGATGGAGACACTTTACCTTGATTTCATTACAGCAGTCCAAATTTTTGCATTAGATAAGACCTTGATATGCGTAGTGAAAATGAGATGCTGATCTTAATCAGCCTATTAAGGACAGTCTGTTCCTTGATTACTTAATTGTATTTTACTGTAGGAGAATCTCTCCTGCCAAAGTCAAGACCAATGTTCCTAATAGAAAGAAAAAGTATCTGTAAGCTACCAATGGTAACTTGAGGGATGTCCTAGAGCCAGAAAGGAAAGTATAATGAGGAAAAAACAGAAATGAAATTTTTTTGTCCCTTATCTTAAACATCAGAAGAAAAAGAAGTTAAAAGCACAGAAACCTAAAGCAGTAGCTCTAGTCATGCTTTTGGCAAATTCAGGTTGTTTGCTCTTCATTTCAGTTTTAATGACTCACTAAGGTGTGTGACTACAACTGGCTATTATCCTTTTAGTCATGATGTTTCCAAGACAATACTTGAATTTAGTGCTCTCATAATGTAAACATAAGATTTTTGTGTTTTTCACAGTTTTATCTCAGTGAATATATATATGTGCATTTAGTATCAGCCTGCTCACTACACATCTTTGCCACCGTTTCTCAAAGGGATGCTATTTGCTTCCCTGTAGGAGCACATACATTCAAAACAGACACCTTGAAACACAATCACTAAGATTTGCAAGTTTATTCAGCTCCCAGAAAGAAATCTTGAAGAAAAATTGGATAAAAAGCACTTAATCCAATGCCTGCAGAATTGGTTGTCTTACAACGTGAATACAAACACTCAGTGTACTAGAGCTAGCTTATAGATGAGATGGAATTGGGTGAACGAAAATGGGATGTGGGGAAAGAGAGATTAGGGGAGAGAGAGAGAGAGAGAGAGAGAGAGAGAGAGAAGAAATAGAAAACCTCAGACTCCAGTCAGAATATCAAAAGCCGTTCCTTTGTGTTTTGTTCAACGATTACTTGAGATAAAGGAGTATTTAGCTGTTTTATCTGAAACTGTCATTGCATAAAATACATAAACAGCGCACTTCTAGAAGAAATTGAGATGTGGACTTTTGAATCCTATCAAACAGAAATGAATAAAGGTGGGCGTCACAAGACCTGGTCAAATGCTCTGTAGGTATCACCTTGATGTACAATGAGTTTGCACAAACAATCTCCTGCTATGATTCCTCTGTGATCTGTCATGAGCATTTTCTATATAAAGCAAGGACTTCTGTCCAAATGCTTTTGGCATGGTTTTAGAGCACAGGCTTGCTTGGCAGCTACAGGGGCCTTGACAGAGAAAGTCTGCCCTCTGAACTCTCCTCAGATTTTGCTGTGAGATAGATCCCAGATAAACTGCAGTTCTTAGCATGGACACTGCTTTGGTTTCCTGGGAGCCTCCAGCCAGGAAAAAGTTGTGACATCTTCACAGCTGAGGGGAGCTCCATGAGCATTTTCAATAATTTTTCAATTTACTTTATTCAACTAATGCCTCGTTTTGGAACCTGATCTCAAGTTCTCTGCACCCTTAATTTGGACAAAGAAGGACACCATGTTGAGAGTCACAAATCTGAGAAGAAAATGGAGAAAGAAAATATGAGTGTTAACTAGTAAACACAGAGCTAATAGATAACATTAGGTGCATTTCAGCTCGTAAGTTACATTTAACTGCCTTGTATAAACCATCAATTCTAAATAGTCCTTTGCACACATTATGCTGGAGACTAAAAAAACCTCATAATTTGCCGAGGCTACTAAACTGCATCTAGAAAGGAAAAACTAAAGTAATAGGATGTTGAGTTTTTTCAATACAATCCATGCACAGCTGTAAGCTATTCTCTTTGCAACTTTGACAGAACATCAACTACAGCCATTCTGTAGCTTTAGGATGATAAATCAGAGGGGCCTATGGAAGGAATGGACATCAGTAAGATGCAGAAAATAACAAATGAGTTCCCCTTTTAACTTTCATGTTGAAATGTTCAGTGTCTTGTGCCCCAAAGCTACATAATAAGGAAAACAAACTTTCAAAGAGCTTTCAAAATTTGCAAGGATCACCTCTGTGTATTCCCAGCCAGTGATAAAGCTACAAGTGCTATAGAACACATGGTTGACTAACAAAGAAAAATTCATGAAATTTAGAATATTTTGTCGCCTAGCAGATTATAGAACCACATAAACCTGACACTTAGATTCCTGACTGACATTTTATGTGAAGGAGTGATTTGTGTCATAGAAACATGGGAGTCAAGAGTCAAAAAATGTATGGCTCGTTACAAGGGTTTGTCGTCTGTCAAGGAAATTACTGATGGCAATAAAATTTAGGGCTTTTGTTTGGTAAGGTAAGTCCCAGTCAGGTAGAATCATTCCTCATAGTCTCTCATCCCACTCAAACACCCATATTTCCACCCTAAAAGGTAACCCATATCAAATTTTCTTCTACTTTCACCCTTTTACCTATGGATAATGTACTTTCTACTGTCCAAAATAAAATCCGTTCTGTCTTCAGGTGGTCTCAAGGTAACTACTTGCATATCTAATTTTTGTTTCTTTCAGCATTACGAGACAGTGCTTTTTTTATCTTGTAATCCATGAAATGAACCAATCAATTTCTTTTCAATAAAAAACTTTAATATAGGAACAAAATATCATAGAGCAGTGCTCAAAACAGCCCAATGACATAATATTTTCTCAATATAGATACACAGATACACGAAGAAGAAGAAGAAGAAGAAGAAGAAGAAGAAGAAGAAGAAGAAGAAGAAGAAGAAGAAGAAGAAGCAGCAGCAGTAATGTGGAGCCTTTTGCTACTCACTGTCATTCTTAAGTCTCTCTGCAGTATTTTTTTCTTCCTCCTATGTAATGCCAAAGGCATTACAATATTTTCCCCCACTTATATCAGTTTTCTCAGATTGATTCTCAGTTTATTTTGTCTTGTCCATAAGGTTCTTCCTCTCTTTATTTTTTCCTCTATTGTTTGCACCTTCTTTCCAATTTATCATTAACTAAATTAATTAATTAAACTGTGGTCATTAATATTAATTTTATATGCCTCACTAACTGAATCCCTCTTCTTAAAGACACTTAAATAAATAAAACCTAATACAGATCCCTGTGGTACCTTGCTAGACACTTTAACCTAGTTTGATGCTTGCTACTTAAGTGTTTACCAAACTCCTTTGAACACTCTTCAAACCACAGAAGAGCGTGTATATTCAAACCAAACGGAATTAATTTTTTAGTCCAATTTTCATGAGACTCCATATTGAATGGTTTAGCTGAATGCAAATAACTTACATGTCTCACTTTCCATTTTATCTGTGGAGGTGCTGATTCTTCAACACTTATGATCATAGTTAATTTTAAGCATGTGTCTGAAGTAAATGAAAGTAAACACCACTTGCAGTTAAATGAGTCACGCACATGCTTGCAAGATGGTGGCTTATTTTCCTGCCTCAAAATGGATACTGTAAATATGGGGTCTTATTTTATTTCACATCTTTATCTCCAGAAATACAATCCCCCCCAAACGCAAAGAGCTATATATCATGCCTAAATTCTCGGTGACAGATAAGTCTCAATTTTGCTTAGTAATATATTTAAGGGGAAAAAAAAGTCAGAAATAGTGCAGCAATAAAGGATAAAACAATAAACTCACACACCAATAACCAAAGATTTTACAAAAAACTCATGAAGAAAAAAGCAATGAGAAAGAGAATTTGAATACCATGTACAATTATTCCCATCCAAACTAAAGATTAAAATTGATGTTCTCCTATCAGAACATGCAGCTCTGTTCTTGCCAATATTAGTGCTTAAGCTGTCAAAAGTTGGGCCAAACCTTTGAAAGATATATGACAGTGTCAGGCAGGCTTATCATTTACTGTAGACTTCTATAAAAATATTTCCAATTTCTATAGTACTTGTTTCTCAGCCCTTTCAATCACAGCATCATGAAAAAAAGCATAACACACTAGAACAGGAATTTAAAAGTATAAAATTCCTTTAAATTTAAAATGTGAGAGTAAACTAAAATGTCCAGATTGGATAAAATTAGCTCACCTTCAAAAGGTAAAATTAGGGAAAATAAAGAGGATCACAGCAGGGATTTACTGGGAAAAAAAGTGGAAAATCATCAACCAATTTATAGGTGACTTTGTCTGCAGCCCTTGACATCTTTCCATTTCAAAAAGCAAAGTCCAAATTATCCTTGTTCTCCAGCAGTGGATCTGACATCTCCTGCACCAGGAGTGACTGATGATGAGCCGTGTCGTGAACACAGCGCCTTTTGTTGCAATAAATGGCTCTTGGCAGGGATGCTGGCTCAGATGATGGGTCCCCCTGTATTCTATACAACAGGAGGACTGGCACAGAGCTTTTGAAGTTCCCTGTGAATGGGATCCTCACGGATATAGGTAAAGTCAAATACTTAGAGACGGTCAAAGAAAAGTAAGAATGAGCACAAAGAACATCTAGTGAAAGACACTTTAAAAATCATGTCCTCAAAAACTTAATTTGCCTGACGAGAAATATTGAATGCATGATATATTTATATACATATCTGGGGAAAATACATTTTACTCTAACGCAGGTGAGTAGAAGGCCAATGGTTCTTTTAACCAAATATGTTGAGAAGGAAATACACTCTTAATTTAGAGACTGGGAAAGACATTTCTTTGCTTAAAATCTTTACTTAGAGAAAAACAAGACAATTTAAAAAATAAAAATTAATGAGGAAGAAACAAGCAAAGTTTATATTACTTTCACCATAAAGTCAGAAGTGACTTTTTTTTCTGTTCACAAGTACCAATTTAATTTCAAATAATCTAGACACATACATCTGTTTACAAAAACATGTGTTTTTAATTTTGTTTGCAGTTGTCTATGTATTTTATAAGTAGATAATATATTGAGAAGAATATATTAGGCTATTTTACTTAAAATTAAATATTCCTGCACATATAATGTTTATTTTTATGTAAATGTTTTAAATAAATTAATGTTACTCAATTCAAGTGAACAGAATAAATAACAAAACAGGTTTTATTTAAAATAAATAAACTAGGAGACCAGAGAAAATTACTCTAAGTGCAAGTGGCAGACTGGGGAACTGAACCCAGAAGTGCTAAGTGATGCCAACAGTGATTAGATTGCCTCTGAGTATCGAATAATGAGCAAAACTCTTGGGACATAAATATGTGGAAGGAAACTGTCTAAGAACTTCCTCCCTTAGATCTCTTTCATGCCTACAATCCTGCTTCATTGAGTGTTTCAGCAGCTCCTGCGTCAGCTCCTGCTTAGCTGTCTTCAAGGATCTTTAAATTTTACCCTGGTACCTTTTGCTTGAGGAACTGTGCTGCTCAGCTCCATTGAGATCAAAATGAAGCAGTCTGGAAAAAGTCACAAAATACATATCAAAACCACAATGAAGAAATTATGGTTCTCTGCCCTGTAAACCTGATCACAATCTTCTGATAGGATTGTTTCCACTGAGGTCAAACAACTTCTGCCAAATACTTCAGTGGGACAGTACAAGCTAAAATTTACAGAGGAATAAATATAAACAATATTTGTTGTAACAAGAAAATTATATTATTCAATTTGGTCTCCATTTCTGTTCTGTGCACCTTGAGTTACAAGTTTTACTCTATCCTTTGAGAACCCTATTTTGTGTGTGTATAAAATATAGACCTAACCATCTTATGGAGCAGGGGAGTGAAATTGCAAAATATAACGCTGAGTTGGGTTGAACTGCTACCGTTTGGACAACATTATTCACATGAAATAAAGTGCATTAGTTCAAGTGAATTAGTAATTTTTTCACCTTTATGAGCATCCTGTATTCTCCTTATACAGTATTTTTTCCATTGTATGAGTGAGCAAATGTGAGAAATATTAGCAATAAATGGGGGGGCTTTGTACTGTAAATAAATATTTAAAATATTTTAAATTACATAAATATAATAAATTATATAGTATAAATAAATATTAAAATATTATATGAATACAGATGTTTATATGCTTGTTTCATCTATATAAAACAGCACATTATTTTCATTCTTATAAAAATAATTTAAGAGGGATACATTTGCTAAAATTGTTTACTGCTTGCACATAGAATTTTTCTTTTGATTTTTTTTTTCTTTTCAGTTTTTCCAGTGGGAAAGTGGTTTCTAAGTAGCACCTTTTTCATACTGAAACTTTTATTTCATCCTTTCTGCATTTTTAAAGGGAAAATCTGATGTTGTCTTATTTGAACTGCCTATTTTTACATTTTACTTATGAGATTTTCTATACATCATGCTGGGTTATCAATAGCCTTTCAAGCAGACATCAATGAAGACTGCGTATGTTACAAGCCAATCCTTTTATATCGTATTTCATTTACTGCACAAACTTAATTATCTGGACTGCCCTATTATCGAATCAGCCCCAAAAGACCAATTTCCCATGTCTTAAACATATTTATAGGACTTGAAGACTTCCTGAATGTTGTATTATAATGCTAATTAGTGTAGTGTTTGATTGTTTAAGAAAATCACTTACCCTTTGTTGACAGTAAGTATGGCTAATGAATCCATCATTTTATAACTTTAGAAGGCTCCTTTCCTAAAGTGTGCTCAAACATCAGAGATGACACAAAAATATTTCCAAAGGTCTCTTCTTCCAGCAGATAGAACTGCCTATATGCTTTGAACATGGACTGTATTGACACATGCTTAATCCTTAAAAGAGGCCTTGCTTATCAGCAAAGAGCTTGTAGAGAAAATAGACTAATTCTACTCTATTCCATGTCAGATGTTACAGAACAGCAACACTTAGGAAATTCATATCTTAATACGTGCCTTTGGTCAACAGGTACCCTTAATTCTGTCTGCCTCCAGCAAATAATTATGCTGACCAGAAATAAAATAATTTAATTTATCAGTGTAATCTCTCTGTTCCACATGCACCTGCATTTTTTCATCATGGTAAAAGCATGTATTTTCAAATTTTTAGATGGCCAAAAGGGGTCTCATTTTCTCCCAAGATCTGGAAAAAGCATTTGCCACTTCTTACCATATAAAGTGTAGCTTTTAGGCTCAAATACTAAGAAAGCAGACATTGGGATAAAACATTTCTTTCCATAGATATATATTATTAGCATGAGAGAAAAAGTAACAAACTGAAAGTGCAAACAAATGTTGTCTTAAAGCCAACATGGAAAGGCAGGGTTTTCCACACAGTAGTTTTTTTTGTTTGGTTTTTTTTGTTGTTGTTGTTGTTGTTTTTTTTTCTCCTGTAAATAATTAACCTACCAGAGCATCTAAACATGATTCTCTATGTTTTCCCAGACTAAATAACAATTTTCACTATATTCATTGGAATCCTTGCAAAAGAAACAATACATTCCTTCTGAAGCATTTATAAATATTGAAGTAATCTTGTTCAGCCCTGCTACAAAACTCTCAGCTGGGAAGCCATGGTAACACCTCTTTGGTATCTGAAGAACAAGCACCCCTTCCTTCTAGGCAATTCCCTATCAACTCAGTTCCATCCCCCCAGCATCTTTTCCACACTCCATTTTTCTCCTTTTCTTGTGGCACATGGCCTGGAGAGGCCTTTTGAGAAGCCACAAGATCTTTATAGTCTCGGTAGCCCAATACTTGACCTCTGGGGAATGCTCCTGCTTTCAAGCCTTCTGCAAGATGAGTGAAAAGAGGTACACACTGGCTCAGGGAAAGCCTGGGGATAGCACCTTTTCCTATTGTTGTTAAACATCCACAACAGGTAATATCAGATAAAGTACTGTTTTCCGTTATTGCACTGGAGTCCTGCTACAATGGCTTTTTTTTTTTTGGAGTGGATGATCAAGATTCCTGATTTTAATGGCTGTTGAAGAAGCTTTGAATCATAAAGAGGAGGCCCAAAAGACATTGATCAGATTCTCTTGAAAGGGTTTGGATTTGGATTTTGGCTTTTCTTTTTTTTCCTTTCTTTTTGTAATTTAAACAAAAAAGGCAGAGGCTGGGATGCTGGATTGTGAGATGCTCTCAAATGCTATCTTTTTATTAAAATGAGATAAAAAGCAAAATGTTGTCAGCAAAAGACATAAGTAAAAGAGTAATTCTTAGAGAAAAAATGTTTTAAGAACAGCTCATGGGACTCTGAAAGATTCTGTCTATTCCATTTTTTTTTCTCTTTTACAATTTATACATTCTTTTTTTATTCTTTTATTTTATTCATCTTTGGTTTACCAGGACATTCAGTAAACTAACTATGCTCAAATCCTCATCACATCAATAGAAAGTCAGTACATGAAATAAAAATACATTATTTCTCCATATTGCAATAACAAATTAATCTACTGTTAGTACATACTCACTTGTCTTTTTTACATCAACATTACTCTCAAACACTTTACTTGAGGTCTTTGTCACTCTTCTGCCATTATTAATTCTCATAACTAATATTATCATGCTTTATGAAACCAAAATAGTACAATGTACAGCTTGCTTGCTTAGGGAAGAGGTAAGCATGGCTTGTCTTTGCATTGCAATATCTGTTCCGGCTTTGAGGACAAAAGCGCTACATGGCACAACCAGTCACTCTGGTCACTGTCCAGGACAGGAAAACCATAATGTCTCTTTTTCACTCTGCATTATGGTGTTGGTTCAATTTTTCTTATGAGTAAAAGAAAAAAATCCAAACAGCCAAGTAAACAGAAAGTCCACCAAGGTACAGGAGGGGATCATGTGCAGGCGGGTATCATTCTAACCTGAAACCGTGGATGAGCTTGAGCGTGATTCACAGAACATAGCTGAGAAGCATCATAGGACCACAGTTTGGGCATAGAATG
This sequence comes from Brachypodius melanocephalos, assembly GCA_013398615.1. Classification (NCBI taxonomy): domain Eukaryota; kingdom Metazoa; phylum Chordata; class Aves; order Passeriformes; family Pycnonotidae; genus Brachypodius; species Brachypodius melanocephalos. The sequence goes on from VZSR01003803.1 coordinate 50,405,042, forward strand.
CAGAGGTTTACATTCAGGTAATTTGATACCTTAAGATGCTGTGATGCCATGCTGCCATGCTGTACTATTCTAGATAAATATTCCCCAAGTAACTGAAGTATGATACTACCCAATTTTGGGTTAAAACAAAAGGAGAAATGATTTTAAACCCACCTTCACTTTGCAATGAATGGTGGCACCTAAAGTCAATCTTCTTCCTGCCATATCTGGCAAAAATATAAAAACTAAAAAGCAAATCAAGAAGGAGCTGCCAGGGAAAGAATTCAAAGAGCTGATTGTAGTCCAAAGTAGAAGTCTGCTAATCAGACTGGTTGGGTAGGTTATCCAATTTCATTTTGTGGCTGTTGTTTGACAGTTGCTCAAGAAATGTTACTTAGTACAAGGCAAACCACATCAACATCTTGACAGTGTACAAGACTGCATTTTAGAGCTATGAAATTTTACAGACACCATTTAATTTATTTGAACATGTGCACCCACTTTCTCCCTTCTTTTCCAATAGGAATAGTCTTCCCCTACTTCCAAGGCTGTTGAGACGATGTTTCCTGAAGCTGCAGCCTCTCTAATGGGCAAAAATGTGTAATACCAGCCAGAAAAACTGATTTTCCTATGGTGGAAGGAGCATCTGTTGCATTGTCTACCACAGGGATAGTCAAGCTGTGAACTTGCATGGCATGTAAGACTTGGGAAGTTATAGGATGACCTGCCTAGAGAGTTACACCATGCAATGGGTATCAGGGCATTCTAGTCTCAGATGACTCCACAGTCCAGTCAGATTTCACTGTTGGATATCTTTCCTACACTACTCCTTATAAATTCTAACTGAAGCTGAGGATACACAAAGTGAGTTGCCAAAATCATGATGGCTTTCTAATTTCATGTCTTCCATCCGGATTTTGCTGGGGTTTTGCTTCCCAAATCTGGCAAGCAAGATGAAGAATTATATACTGTAACTATAATGAAATTTTGGAATTTATGATTTCACTTTGCTACTGTATTTATTTCTATCACAGTACTAGCAGGAAGTTACAGTCAGGAGCAGGAGCCCAATATGCTAAGCCTACATAAGCACCTAAATAGAAAGATGTAGATATCACCTGAAGAACAATCCAGGGCAAAACTTATCATGGATAGGTAAAGTAGACCTAGTAAGTCGTGTATGGCCAACAAGGTGAAAAACTGGAACCAGTCTGCAGGATAGAGCTGGTTGATGTTTGGGAGGAAACCATGGCTGCCAGTTCAGACATCCTGCTCACTGTAGTGTGAACTGCAGACTACTGTTGCAGAGAGGTTCTGCTCAAAACCAGTCCCTAGACACTGCACCAAATGCTCTGAATGGATCCAGTGCTTATTGGAAAGAGCGCACCTTCTACTTCATTTACTTCTAAGCCGAGAAAGAAGAGCATAATTGAACATGCTTCCCTCTTTAGAGCAATTTGTTCATGTTCATTGTTACCCTGAAAGCAAGCGGGCACTAAAAGAACTCCTTCTTCAACAGGAGAAAGAATGTGAGCACATTCTTACACAGCCTGTGTACAGGAAATCATTCAGAAACCTTCAAAGGCATTGATGGGGGAGGGGAGGAGGCTGGAATGGCATTCCTTGGGCAAGAGCACATGAAAGTCTGGTTGGCTTAGTGTAATATATTACACAAATGTGACACAAAAATGTTCATGGATTACACTTCCTTCACTGTATCATATTAGCACCTCATCATCCCAGCCTACCACAAACAGATGCTAACAAGATATGAGAAGAGAGCTAGAATACACTGAGGTTTCTGTCTCACATTAGTAGTGTGCATAATACACTGTAATTCCTCTTGCCAACATGTGATGCACAAATTACTAATGCATAATCTTTGAAAAGAACCGAAACAAAACAAGGCATTAGTATGGAAAGTGTGTTTACAATGTGCTGCAAAAATGAAAACGTGTGCTCTGTGAGGAGAAAATCTATCCCACCTCCTGCAAGATCACAAAGATAGAGTGGAACGTGTTAAAGTCCCTAACTGGTACTCACTAGAAATGCACTGTTCCCTTCCAGTGAGTTTCTAAAGATACTCTTGAGAAAGTCTAAAGACATTGATTCACTCAAATAGTATTATTTTAGTAGGGTTCATATGGTTTTTATTTAACTGGATCTTTTCTTTGCGAGTAAAGTTGGCCTTGGTCTTGAATCCGAGGATACAGAAAAGCATCGGTCACGTGCCAGGCAAGCTCCAGCAAAGCCTCTGGGAGATCTCGACTCAATAGACTTTCTTCCTCCCATTCAGTCCTACGATTCATTACATATGATGGTATTACACATAGACAACAGCCTTATTATACTGGCTAATTATCTTTTAAAGGGCCAGGATGCTTTGCAGATGCACATACTCCCTTTTATACAGTAAAATGTACTTTTGCCCCATGCACCCTCACTTGCCATTCCTGTGCATCCTTGAAGATGCCTTTTTTTCATGACCAGCAGATGGAATTTGCAGCTGCTGAAATACAGTCTTCTCGATTGCCATCTCAAGCGCTTTACTGCACTCGAGTATGTGGGAATGATTGTTATTAATAATAATAAAAATAATAAATAATGAAATGTACACTATATAAACTGGGTTAAGCTGTGCATCGAAAATTTATTTTTGTTTGGTTTTAATATATTTACATGGGGGAAATAAATATGACAGATAAAATCTTCTTGGCTTTCTCTCTTGCAATGGTAATTATGCCAGGCCCTCAGTGCAGTAAGGTTACAATTATACAACCCTGTTTCTGGTTTCCTCTAGACATATGTGCAATATATACATTGCACATAAATTGGCTCAGCCTAATTATTTTTAAATAACATGCATGCTTTTAAAAATAGTAAGCAAAAATTGAACTGCCTAAATCTATTGTGGGTCATGTTTTGTTTTTCCCCAGGCCTTAAAAACCTGTGTCTGATCTTTTCTTGAAAACACTTTTGAGGGGGGCAGGGTAGGGGGAAGATTTCCTCTCAGGTTGAAAACCAGATATGCTTTGCCCTGTTCTGTGTCCATCACAGCCACAGCACTACAATTTGAACAGATTCTCATCTGTTAGAACTTAAACATGAAGTTGTAGTCCGAAAGGAATTTTTTTTTTTTTTTTTTACCTATGTGATTGTAAATAAGGGATTATAAGGCGTGTTTGGACACAAACCTGTTCTTACTCCTTTGGAAAAAACTTGCTTGTCAAACAGCTGAAATATAAGTTTTCAAAAATTTCTTACTTGTAACATAACCCATAGTACATTATTTCACAATGCATATCAAGCATGTTGTGGGATGAAAACTGTAGCTGCTGGTGGCATAACAATAGGTGTTTTTGTCAGGAATATCAAAGATGCTGGCAACAGCAAAGTCACTACAATCATGCAGAAGTGCTGGGAAAGGTGCAAAGAAAGCACTGATATCTCAGCACCATTGTCACCTACCTGCAGGAATTTGATGCTCCCTAGTTCTTCAAGGAGTGGCTGGACTCCTTCCATGGCTTCTTAACATCATTACTGAGGTGCATCTGCCTTTTCCTCAGTTGATTTCACTGTAGCGTTCAGACAAGCTCAAAGAGCACACATTGGCAAAATAACTATACAGGGAATTGCTAAGAAACAATGAGCCCAGCATGACGAAGTTTACACATCTAACCTTCTGGGCTAAGTAGTTATCCCCCACAGTCATGGTCTAGAAGAAGCCAGAAATCCTAGTTTCCTGTTCTCTGTCCAATCCCAGAGGTCTAATCACTTTACAGAACTTCTTTTTGTACCTGGTCCACATCACTTTACTGGTCAGTATCTCACATTTATGATATTTGAAATAATAAAGAGAGGGAAAAAAATGGTACATTTATGGTATTCAGCTAAATTACATGAACATTAAATAAAAATTGTGAGGGTTCATCACTGTGATCCAGGCTCCATTCTCTCTGTCATCCAAAAAAGAGTGGGGAGCAAGGAGCTCAAGGCATACTACCATGTGTGTTCACGCACAAAGGGTTTTTCCTACAGAGAGTTGAATGGGAGGAGTCTGAGTTTTCCTCACATATTATTTGCTTATTTGACTATCACTGGTTGACATTGTGTCAGCTAGTTAATGAATGAATCCGGGGTTTATAGCTTTTGCGCTTATGCCTAGAGGTCACCCTACACATATTTTCACAAATTAGAAAAATAAATTAATTAATTAAACTTATTTTCTACTGGGAAACTGCACACCTGAAATAACAACTATTTTCTCCAATGTATTTAGCTGTGCTCTGCTGGAAGGCATTTCTTCCCTCCTCCTTGGCTGAAAGGCCCTCCTAGCCAGCAGGTTGCAACCAGGCACTGTTCAGTAATAATGACTTTATAAACTCTCATACACACGGCTAGACCCAAGTTATCAGCTACTTCCAAACAACACATTTTAATTCTCTAGCTAAATGAGGCTTCTTTTTTCTCCTCATGTTGTACATTTTGCATGGTGTTTATCTGCCTGGATTCAGGCCACCCATTCAGGTACAGAAAGAAGGAAACTCACCTCCCACACAGAGTTTCTCCTGTGCTGCTGCCTTCTCACTTGAGGTCTCTTGACCAGGCCAGGCAGACGGGCAATGGTGGCCATCAGTGCGAGGTTTGGAGACTTTATTTTCCAGGGGTTAGGGAAAGTAAAGACTAAAGTCCCCATTTCCTATGTTTATTTTTGATTAGGAAAAACACCAACACCTAGTCAACCTGCTTATGAAGATAAATTTGTAACAAAGTGACAAAAAGTGATAAACATATATATGTTACAAATCAGAAACCATTTTGAATAGTTTTCCATTCATCGAGTTTTCCAAGGCATTTCTCTTGAAACTTTTCCCTTTTTTTTTGGCTATGTTATTCTCAAAACAATCATGCCTAAGATGATAATGCAGCAAAAACCTTTCTGATAAGTAGGATAACACCTCTTATGACTTACAGATGATATTCATGTCAGAATTAAAATCAGCTTAAGATTTGGTTGGGGTTTTTTTTACCCTCGCACAGTCTCATATTGATTTTGCATATCAGTCTGGTCGCTTTTTATGGAGAATTGTATATGAAACTTATATTGTATATAATAAAACCAATTTTGTATCTTGTTTTCCATATAATGTCTGAAGGAACTCAGTTATTTTGCAACTGAGAATTTTGTATATGCTGTGTATATGCTCAGCTACAGCCTGAGTGAAAGAACACAGTGAGAAACCTCCTTCTAGCTCCCTTATATTTTTTTACAATTCTAATTTCCTTTTTGCATTCTTTCTGAGAGATTTTAAAATCACAGTGATTTCTCCAAACATATAGCTCAGTCTGGGAAGGAAGAGGGTCCACAGTACATTCCTGAGATGAACAATAATCCAAGATGAAACAGCAATCCCAATACTGACAATTAAAACAAGGAGTTAGGAAAATGCATTATCCTAAATATCACATCTGTTTGCTAAATAAATTCAAAACACACCTTTGAAAAATCTCAAACATTCTATAAACTTGTATAACCTGATATTGTTTCATAGATCAATTTATGAAAAAGAAAAGCCATCTATAAGCCCAAGCTGAAATAATGATCTTTCTTACAGATGGAGAGAAGGTAACTACATGTAGTTTTTTGCCTACTTTTCAAATTTCCTGGAAACCTTTATTATTATTTTTAGCACTATATTTATTTAGTCTCTTTCTGAATAATTGTTCAACAAGGAAATTTTATGAAGCTATAAATTAGATCCAGATGAAAAATGCCACTTCCTTTATGTTGATGATTGTTTTGTAAAATTCCTTTAAAAATGTACTCCTATGTGATTTTTCTTGCTTCTTCCTTCCTTTAAAAATACTTAAAAATCTGTAAGTATATTTGTTACTACCAAGGGACTTTCATGATTAATTCACATTATTCATATTCCCTAAACACAGATTTGACTAATATGCTCTATACTTGCTGCCATCACACTTGTAAATGTACACTAACTGAATGCAATTTAAAAGAAAAATATTCCTAATATTTTCAATAAAAGAGGGAATATCTGGTAACAACAGCAGTATTTGGTATATTTCACGTCTTTTTCTAAATGCAGAGTTTTTGTATACTATGATTTTGGCAATTCTGTTAAATAATTTTCATAAACTTTGATTGATCTATGACGTAGTAGTATTCATTTGCACTGTGGCATATCTGAACAATGTCATTACTGATTATTGGTCTTTTACACAACACTACTTTTATCCTGTCACTGCATAACTCTTGAGCTCACAGAAATGAAATTAATTTTCCATTGTATTGAAACACACTAGCTTTTTTTTTTTTTTTTACCTTTTCATGAGCAAACTAAGCTGTACAAATGTTCACATAAAGCCAAGGCAATAGGGGGATAAAAGCAGATGAAGACAATTCATTTGAAAATCAAAGCTGTGCTCACAGAAATATGTTGGCAGGACTCACCCAGCTCTATTTCAGAGTTGTTTAAACACTGTATAGAGCAGAAGAGGAACGGGAGTAATGGTTTCTCCTGGAATCAGTTCAATCAATTAATCTGTCTCTTTTTTTTCCCTCGATCATTTAATTACCACTGCAAAAAAAAGCAGGGGGAATTAAGTCACAAAATAACCATTCATATAACATGATGGATCTAATTGAAGCCTTTGTAAGTGATCAGATCCTGGGGTAAGGCTGAACCAGCCTCATCCCACCCAGTTGTATGCTGGCAGGGTGCACTGCACTGGCTGCTGACTTTAGATGAGAGTTTCTGCACAAAGACTGCACAAAGACTGAATTGCCCTGCCTATGAGGCTAAAGGCAGACGTCATGCAGCTAGTGAGATTTGGCGATGCTGGCTGCATGTCCTGTAGAGGAAGGGGCACCCCCAGGCCAAGCTGATGTCTTTGGCACAGATCCGCTTGGTGCAGGAGAACCCGCCTGCACCCAGGGAGTGCTTCTTCACTGGAAACACACACTTACCTCTTTTTCTTGTCCTGTTTCTTGCTGCTGTGTGGTCCCCATCCAACCTGGCAGCAGGCTGCGGCCCCCCTTTCCTTGCAGGAGGCTGAAGACATTCAAAGAGCAGCTTCTCCCAGGCGTTTTTTTGTTTGTTTGGTTGGTTGGTTTTTTGTTTGGTTTTTTGG
>VZSR01003803.1:50412272-50595583 GCA_013398615.1 Brachypodius melanocephalos
GGGGCAGTGCCAGGAGCAGTAGCGGGGAAAGAGAAGCTTGATGTGCTCTCCTCCCCGCCGCTCGCCAAAGCAGCGCAGCTGAGAGCCGCGGTGGTTGCCAAGCTGGCCTAGTGGGCGGCATCCGTGCCGGTGGCACGGGGGCTGTAACACGGTGTTCCTCAGCGTGCCTTGCGGCACGGAAGGCGCTGTGCTGCGCTCCGGCCTGGCCGAGGCCCAGCGCCGCATCCCCGGCAGAGGGCGGCCGGCCCCCGCCGATGCCGCTGCGCCGCGGGCCGCAGCCGGATCCCCGCTCCGCCAGCATGGACAGGGGTATGTGTACGTGTTCCAGTCATACCAAAACACTTCTAGTTAGAAGCTCTTTGTTGCTCTTGGTTTGGTCTCGTTAGGTTTTTTCAGGTACCAAGCCCCCCCGGGGTAATCAATTTCCTGAAATTCTTCGAGGCTTCATAAGCCGTAACAATGAAAATCATAACCAGCAAGGATTTTAATTTCCTTATTGTGTTATTTAAGCAATGAGACATGACAAGGTTTGTGTTATGCTGGGCTGTCGCCGCGCCTCGGGTGAGTTGTGCTAGGCAGGAGGCCGAAAATGGAAACGTGAAACCACCTGGAAAGAGGGTCTGTCCCGGGATGCTGCAGTTCTTGGCATCATCCAGTGGGCCTGTATGAGTAGACTCAGGATGCAGCCAAAAAAAACCACCCCCAAAATTATAAATAAAAATTATAAACAATTTCCATCTTTTCATTGCACCATAATCCATAAAAGAGCATCTCTTATTTAATCTTCACTTAATTTCTTCCCCCTACTGGCTTAAGAGTGAAAAATAAGCACTATAAATTAATTAAAATTAATTAATTCTCTAATATCCTGATTTCATTATTTTTTTTAATATCCTGCAGTTTCATAAAACCTCCCCAGATTTCTAAACTAAACGTATGTAAAACAGAATTAAAATTATTAAAATCTTAGGTCCTTCAACTTCATGTGGCTAAAATTCTGGGGTTTGTTCTGGTTTTCACTGATTTTCAGAAATGCAAGTCTTCTCTTGTCCTTCCTACAGAATATTTTATTTGGAAAAAGGATGTTGCCTTGTTTTTCTCCAGTGATCCCTTTTATTATATTTCATATTGTCTGCTTTATATCTCTTGTCACCTGTATGTGTATCCCATATTAGTCTCTGAAACATTCCTCCTGCTAAATTGCTGCAGCAACAGTAAAATCAGTTAAACCTCCTGGAAGAGAAACCAAAGGAGTTGTTCCTGTTTCATCAGCAGAGATGTGAAGCATTTCTCTGTTCTGAGAGCACATTCTAGGGGAGGAGTCCTCCTTTTAGACAGAATTCATTTTGAAAGCCCACCTTTGAAGGTGGTGGCACACTGCACAAGTTGTATAAGATATTGTTACACCAGGGCCAGAGAAACCTTGACTTTGCAAAATAAACCAGTAGAATGAAAAGTATTTTGCAAAGATGTGCCCTGATCACAACCTCTCAGACTCAAGCCATAAAAATGCAACTCACACAAAGCTACACATGTGTAGAAGTGTTTGCAAAATAAGCAGCTTGACTTTCAATTTTTTTTTTTTAACTGTTAGTTTTCAACTTAAGTGCCTTAGGTAAGGAGAAACAGAAGTTAGGAGTCTGGCACCTAATACTCAAAATACTCACTGGTCTCAGTGAGTTGGATGTGTAAAAAAATCTCAGAAAGAAGCCCAACTAGAAAAAGGCAGATGCAGATGCAAAGTATGGGGGGAAAGAGACAGATGGGAGCCTTAGAGGAAAAGGAACCCTGGAGAGAGAAAGGAGGGCAAAGAAGGGTAAAAGGAAAGCAACATAATAGGCAGAAGAGAGAAATGGTGAAAAGAGGGAAACAGGAGAAAGAGGTGGGGAGGCAAAACTAACCTGACAAGGTGATTTACCAGATACAAAGGAAAGAATGTCATTAAATATATAAATATGTTGTGGGGTTTCTTCTTAGAAGAGAAGGGTTGAAAAAAGTCAGAAAGAAGAAGCTTTGTCAAAAAAGTTTCATTACATATCACCTATTCAGTGAAATATCATTAAAACCAGGAGTCACTGAAAAAGCAAGAGCAGTGATATCTAGCAATTTAGAGGCACCCAAAGCCAAAGGGTTGGTCTGCTTGATAGGCATTACCTTGATGTTTCAGTGCAAACACACTGATCATCCACGTAATGAAATGAAGCAGAAAAAGCCAGCGATTGGTTTCATAGGGCTGCATCAGGATAAGATCCTTGTGCATTGCAACAGCAGAAAAAGCCAGCAATTGGTTTCATAGGGCTGCATCAGGATAAGATCCTTGTCCATTGCAACAGCTGGAGCTCTTAGTGCCACTTGACATCAACTTGTGAGCATGTTTGGCTTCTGTTTGTAGAAAAATCCGATAATTTTAGATAACTTGTCTCACCATGCACATGTGAGGAGTTGCATCCATTTTGCTGGAGTCAAAATAACATGGAGAACTGTATTGAAGGCCATCTTGGCAGCTATTTATATTAGTCGAAGTACACTACGTACTTTTAATTATAGCTGTGCCATTCTTACTGCCATAGATATAGTTGTGTCAGCACTTTCATTAAAAACCCCTATTTTTAGGGGTTTATCACTCAGCTGTTAAATTTCGCTTTAGGCTGAAACTTGGCATGCAAAGCCTTAGCCTGCAAGCTTTTTTTTTTTTTTTTTTTTTTTTTTTTAAGAAATACAAAAAAAACCCCAAAGACTTTTGGTCACCTTTTATTTTACAGGAAAGCAGATTTTAACATTCAGTCATTTTTAACTCTGAAAAAGTTTAATTATCTGAATTTTACAGGCTTGTCCATTACATGTCATGCTGCATTTTTAAAAATAACACTTTTTGAATTCATGTTGGCAAACTGGCTACTGTCCATAAGCAGTAACTATTTTTAATCATGTTTTTAAGCATATATCCATATTTATATTGTTATGATCCATGCTCTGGACTCTGCAAGGAATAGTAAATGACAGGCCATGTAGGCTTGAGCACAGGGAAAGAACCACAACAGCTGTTAGTTTGCAAAACCCACACAACTTGGAGTGTAGTCTTCAGCTCATTAGCATAATTAATTTTTAATAATGACAACATTCATTTTTTTCCCCTGAGTATTCAAGGCCTTCTCCCACCAGTCCCTAGTTAGACAGAGCTCACTTTTATCCCATCAGGGCTCACATCCTTCACTAGTGACTTGTGAGCAAAACTGTGCTCTCACTGAATAGGTGGTTATACCCTGGCACTGCAGAATTGTCCCATAGGAAACAGAGGTTCTGGCAAGTCTGGGATCTCTCCCTGAGCCCTGCTTGCTTTACCACATACACAAAAAGGGAGATGCTTATGGTATCTCAGAATGGCCCAGAGAAGGACATTCTGTAGTTCTGTGACTCTTCCAGCCTCAACCCACTAAATGAATTATAAATTATATCCTTTGATGAGATTTTATTCTGCTTTTAAAATACCATCAATGGCCAAGGAAATAAGAATTTAAATAAATTTTATAATTACATAAGTTATCTTTCGTGTTTTCTCTTTGTACTTTTAGGACAATTATCTAAAATATTTCTGTTCTGTTGTAAAACCTGAAGTGCCTAACCTGTAAACTACAGATTATTTGCTAGCTATTTATATCACTTTCGCTCTAGTCCATTGATAAAATTAAGCTCTGTATGCCATTCTAGGCAACAGTCAAGGTGTGTCTTTAGGAAATAGCATATGTCATTGCGGAATTTCGCCAGCTCTGCTAAGTAAAAATGAATAAACTTTTTAAAAGCACCTGATCTAAGTTCGTGTTTGGTCAATAACACTGATTCCATTTCTGTCCTACCTGTGCTTCTCTTATTTTAAATTGGCTGAATGGCTATTGTCTCTCCCTCAAGGGACCCAGTGCAAAAAGTATGAAATGAAGGCCCACTAAATAGCAATATGTTTACAGACTTGTAAACACGGTCAGCTTGATCTTTAAGCATCTATCAAGTCAGAGTTCATGCAGACTTCAGAAGGGTTCTAGCTCTGACAATCCAGTCCTTTGATTGAGCACTGAAACACAGCAATCCTTTCCCACTGGAAGCTAATACATCTCCATTCTGACTGACTGCTTTTGCTCTTACACATCGCAGCAGCACAACTTAACCTGTGCAATTTGGGGCTTGCAGGTTTGACATTGCATTAAAAAGTATTTCAAATTGATCCTTTTAAATTTCAGAAAGGCAATTATGGTGTGTGCCAACACCATTTGAAGAGGATGACATAACCCTCTTGACAAGGGACATCCGCAATTTCCCTTTTTCTTTTTACTAGCTCACAAATATAGTTCTGCAGAAGTCCAGGAGAGCGCAAATATTTCTAGACTTTAAGGTGACTGTAATCCACAGTCCTAGAGAAGGAAGTATCAGTAAACTCACAAGAACCCCTTGTACTGGGAGCCTAAATCAGAACCAGTGAGGTGGCAAGAACAGGTGACAAGTTAAAATCAGCTCTAGCACCCACAGGCTGTGCACTGGCTCACGGCATTAAACCCCACCACTGCCACCAAAAGCAAAAGCAAAATGGAGCCAGGTTTTACTACCAAGAAGGCACTCTCCCTCTTGCTGCAGACAGGAAGGGGAGGGGTCTGGTTATTGTTGCAGATTTTCCCCCCTCTTTCTCCAGGTCTTTAATCCCAGCCTTGGCTTGTTGCGCTTCAAATTGAAATATCCTGAACAGATGTAAAAACACATGTGAGCCACTGCTCACAAGCTGTGCAAAGCTTTGTTTCATCTGCTGATGATGTGAGCCTAAAGGAGATCTTTTTAAAATTTCATCACTATTCAAAAGGATAATTAATACGTACCCCCAGGCTTTGATTATGCTATACCCAGTGTGTACTGCTGGTACAAAAATAATGAGGCTCTCATCAGGCCGAATGAATACTTGCAGCAAACATTCAGTTTTCATAAGAAATTTAAGATTCAGCGGCGGTACCATGTAGGTGGCTTAATCTAATTTTAATTTGTAACACAATACAATAGATAAGATCATTTGTTTGTAACCAGCACAGGCATTTTGTTTACATGAAACCCCAGTCAGCATTCAGCAGATGGTCTTTTTAAAGGCTTAATTGAAGTTTTCTAATCTAACCTTTTTTTCCTCCATTACAAAGGGGAAAATAAGAGGAAAAAAAAAAAGAGAAAAAGAAAGGAAGGGAACTAAGGCAACTCCAAGGAAGCAGAAAAATAACTGTAAACCTCTTTTGCAGGGAAAACAGAGAAGAACATTTCTGCCTGCTCTCAGACGTAGGTTCAGTCAGAGCCGGGAAGATGCTGAGGTCAGAGTTTTTAAGCAGCTCCAGAGGTGTATGGATAGGGCCCTTTGCCCCCATCCTTGTTGCTAGTGTGAAGGTTGGCAACAAATCACTGCCCCTGCCATGGTTGCTGTTCTGCCTCTGCCAGGCTCCCAATATTAGCTACCTGAGCTTTTCCACAGGTCAGGCATCTTCTTCTCATGCCTGCCTTCTCAGAGGCTCATTATTAGATTATAATTTCTGTGTACTTTCTGCATTCAGCTGTTCTGGTTTCAGTCTCCTTTTGGCCTGTCCCTGCTGCCCTCAATATTACCACACTGACCACAATAAACACTTTTCTCCTCACTGGCTCCAGGCTGCCTCTGGCAGCCTTCCAGTGATGTGTGCTGGAATACTCCTAAACATTTAAATCTTCCTCACATAGTGTGTATTCGAAGAGTTTGCATCCCTGGGCTTTCTAACAAAAAAAATTAAGTGAGGCCTTATTTTCCCTTTCACGGGCCACAGGGAGCACACAGAGGGCAGATTTCAGGCTCTGGGTCCTTTGAGAGTCACATGCCCCCAGAGTGCTGGTTTGGACGTGCTCCCTTGGCTTTACTGGTGCCATGGCCTTGCTGGCACTGCAGTGAGCTCAGCAGGGCTGGCACTGCAGACAGTGTAATTCGCTCTCTGCGCTGATCTGCTCTCACTACCACCACCTCTGCAATAAGGACGCTATTAATGCCCCCATGGCCCAGCTCCAGAGTTTTCTTGCTGAGTTATGGGAGAGGTAAGAAACTTATACCACATAATAAAGAGAAATGAGTTCTACTCATAGTAAATGACTTGAGAACAGTGGTGTGGACTTTTTATTAAACAGAGAACTATTCACCACTGAGGAATAAACCGCCGCTGCTGTTAGTGCTTATAACACTATCACAAAAACTGGTGTAGGTTGGATTGCTACCTGGTGGTTCACAACCATAAGGGCAGAAATTGAAGAAGACGGCAATCAAAATAAAAAGCAACTAAAACTGGGAATTCCAAAGGCCTAGTTTTCCTTAGGCACAACCCATGAATACACAGCTGTCTGTGGAGAGATGTGCATCCAAATGAATCTTTGTGCTCTAAGCCAAAAGGAGACAAGACATCTTCAACTGAAGAGCCATAACACCACATAACAGTGAAGAGGCCAATTTAATAACACCACAATTTATAGTGATATAATAACCATCAGTGTAAATGGAGGATTTTTCATTAAATGATTTATAGGCTTAAAGAAAACAAATATTGTTGTTAGAATAAAAATATCCTCCAAGGAGTGTGCAAGCCAGCTGGGCTTCTAAGGTCAGATTCACCACTTCAGTCATGTGGTTTTTGGCAACAGGGGACAGTTTAAGTCCTGCTGACTCAAAGTCCACTACATGGAGGGGACACTAACAGATGTCCCACACAAAATTTGGAAAATTCATAACTTCTCACAGAAAAGAAAGCCCCCTCATGATATATTGATCTATATTTTAAATCAGTGTTGTTCTAAGTACTGAGAATATTTTCCTGAGGAAACGCTACCATTTTTGAGGTCAGTTTGACCAGGCTAGTCATTCAGGAAAAAGCCACAATTGTTATAAGTGCTCACACCATGGGGCTGACACCGTCATTAATTGCTTACTGGGGCGGCACCATGAAATCACCTCACTGTTAGTGAAACGGTCCTGATTTACAACCAATTGAAGTTGTTTGTCTTTCTCTGTGGCAGTTAGAGGTTCCTCTCCAAGCGACACCTGTAACACCTGAGGAGATGGAAAATACCTCGTTTGCTGTCAGCCATGGCTGAGCTGACTTTAAATCTTCTTTTTAGGCAGCCCTTAGGAATTAAGATGGTAATACATCCTCTAGTACATCTCACTCCAGGAGAGTGCAGTGACAAACATGAACAGTGACAAACATAACAAAATCATGGGTTATGGGTGCAGCAGAAGGTTGAAGAGATAGAGACACACAATAACTGCAATGATTTCCAATTATATAAATGGAGGTCTATGTACAGAGGATGATTTAAACACTGAAAAAAATTAATACAAGTTGAGGACTAGGAATCCTCCCAAGGAGAACATAAACTAGAAAGAATTTCTTGAACTGCTCTTCTGGAATGAAACACAGCAAAATCCTTTAGCCACAAAATATATAACTTGATGGGGCTTTTTCCTAACACTGTTATTTTGGTATGCTGTGAGGGCATTCAAATAGACACCTTGATGTAAGATGTTCTACTTAATAATAAAGAAAGCACAAGGTTAATTTTGTTAATTTCATCATATTTCATCAGTTTAACCTTCAAAGACCCTTGGCTGTGCAATACTTTGATACTACAATGTTGACTTCAAACCTAATGTTTTCAAGGTAATGTGCAGGGATTTGTTCTCATCCTAGTGAGTTACATAATTCAAACTATTTGTAAGCTATTTGACAGCACGGGAATTCTATAGGAATATGGAAAATAAAGATATTGAATGCAAATTCTTATCAACCGAAAAAAGTGCCACTTTGCTTTCCACTAGCAGATTAGAGCAGGAGCATGGAGGTTAGCTTCTACATTTTTTAATAAAATATAGCCCACAGCTGCTTCTCAGTGACAGGCCTTCCTGCTGGGAATACAGAAGTAGTCCCAACAAAACTATGAGTGCAGGTGAGAGGCTACTACATTTTCCAAACCAGCCATCAAAATGGAGCATTGTCCCAAAATATTTCCATGGCAACACTCTGACATAACTTTGGGGAGCATGGTTTCTTCTCTCTCCTTTCATGAGTCTTAAACCCACAGTGCAAGACAGATTACCTGAACCTGACATCACATTTCTTGCCTCTGGCTAGGCAATACTCCTCCAGAACAGCTGGAAGCTCACAGATGCTTTGAAGGTATTTATTTAAAGTCCTTGTTCTGTGAAACTATCAGGCCTACAGATTAAATATGTCTGACACATCAAAGAGGCATGTCACCCTAGTTGTTTTATACAAACCATTGGATGCATGATCAGAAGAACTTGGCTTGTAGTGTTTCTTGCAGTATAAAGAACAAGTCTTTCATAATCCAGATCTATTGTGAAGCACCATATCTGCTTTCTAAGAAGGAGCAGTGCATAACCAGTTGGAAAATGCATGAGAAAGTATGTCAGACATAAAATTTCTGTTATATTGGTTGTGTACATATTGCACATATAGGTCTCCAGACTGAGATTGAAAATCATGTATCTTAGATAATACATACTTCTAGCTAAAGGACATGAGCTACTCTGGGACAGGTTTAATAAGGCATGTCAGCTTTTTGAAAGTGCAAGATTCATTTAACGCATCTTTCTTGGCTGTGAATCTTAGAAAAGTTGGCATTTTTACAAAGCTTCTTTCCCCCAGTTGAATCTGAATGCAAACCCATTGCCAGGCTGGGTTTCTGTAACTTGACATCTGTTCACATTGATTTGCAGGTAGACTTGCTCTGAAGGGATAGCATGTAATGTCCAAACTCTTAGAAAAGAGGAAATGTATTCCCCTATGATCAAATTGAGATATAATTATCACATGAGCTAAAGAATCAGTCTACAGTTTCAGAGAAATTCTGATCCATTAAGCCATTGAAGCTATCCTGTTCCACTCAAGTCATCCAGCATTTTACCCGAACCAGCGCAAATCAGGACATATTACAGGGGAGTCCTGTTTAAGATGGAGGCTTCTTTGGGCTAGTTCACTGCAGGTTTGTCTTCTACCTTGCATATCTAGTGATTAATTACTCTAACTGCCTAATTCACGCCCAAATACCCTGGTACTACTGCCCCTGAAGACACAAATGATCTGCTATGGGACTACAAGTGACGTGTCTATTTGCACCATGCAGTGTAAATTGAATAACCAGGTTTGTATTCAGAATGTAATGGAAAATACAGCCTGATAAGTTTCAGAGCTTCCTGGAAATGAAAAGTTTTGAAAAAGTACTCCAAACTGTCTATGAACAGGCAAAAAATGAAAGCCATCCACATGGCTTGTGGGTGTGAAATAAGACAACTGCTGAGTAGATATTTTACATTTGACATTGAAAAGGTACCCCAGACCTTTCTACTAATAATGAGGATGAGTAAGCAAGTTTTAATGTGCACCCAAACAAGGAATGGAAAGAGCTTCAAACCAGGCCTGCACAGAAGAGCTACAACCTTGCTGCATTTCCAGTGGTGCATTTCCAGAGGTAATGCAAGAGAGTACATCCTTCTTATCTCTGCAGGATCCATACCATTTCTTTTTGCTGAGTGTCAAGGGACTCTCTGCAAGAGCAGCTTGGGATGATCACTAATAAGGTTGCAGAGAAAGTAACAACAGTCTTTTGTGGTTGGTTTTTGGTGGGGGGTGTTCTGACATTTTACAGCTAAATACCCTTATCTTGTAAATGTTATCTTGATAGTGAATAAACTGTACTGTTCATATTGTGCACAATATTATTATTTTTAATTTCCATTGCTTTTTAGACACATAAAGATGCTGACACACAAGCTCCAAGTGTTTCTATCAAGATCTCCATGAGCTAAAACTTTTTAAGAGTCACCACAGAAATCCACCCTTGGGCCACTTTCTGTCTGCCAGATACTGAAACAGGTTTGCTGTTTCCAAGACACACAAAGATCTAAAGGAGCAGCCTTGGTGAGACCAGAGACATGAAACAGAGACTGTTTTTTGTTTTCTGGTAATGCATATGTACATTGAGAGTAAAAGAATTGAGCTTGGTATGGAATTTCCCAAAACATTAATGGTTACTAAATATAAGAACTTCCTGAGAGAGCATGACTCTGAAGCAGTCTTCTAAATGCCATACTGTCCACTTAGGCACTGCCCTGTGCTTCTCCCTGAACCAGCACCAGCAGAGTTAAGTAAATGGACTGATTGTAATACAGAAATAAAAATGTTTGTGTGTCAGTCAATAGACTTGGAAAGGTCATATAAATAATCAAGAAGCACTAGGAGAGACTACTGTAAAAGCAGTATCAGAGGCTGATACTCTAACCCACATTTAAGGTATCTACCTGAAAAAATGCTGTGTCACAGGGACTCAGGCATTTCTAGTACTTGGCACCAGGCAGAGTTCAGTGAGGATCAGAACATACCACACACAGCTACCCAGAAAACATTTCAGGGCCCAACTGCAGCTTAATTTTCAGTGCCTAAATGTCTGCAACAGAGGTGACTATCTCTTGCAAAAACACCTGCCTGACTGTGGAAGTCAGAAGTTAGTCTTCTGGACCTCTGGCAAGTCTTCTCCCACTCCCTTTGCAGTGTAAGTCAGCACTATAACTTCAGGACATCAATCATCAGGATTTGGTGACCATAATGAAGAAAACTCTCAAGCAGAAGTATCTACCAGGAAAAAAAAAATCCAAAGAGATGTTTGTACTTGAAGGAAAGCATTCAAATTGCCACCTAGTCCTGCTATTTGGTTCCTTTGAGTGAAGGCAGTTATGGATTCAGGCTTGATATTCAGATGCTGATTCTGCAGTTGATCTCATTTGTTTCTTCCAAACAAAAGAACATTCTGCAGTCCTTTCCCTTCTTTACCCCCACACATTGTTCTACTAAGGTAAATGATCAAATCCAAATCCCGGGTTAATGAGTGCCAATCATAGCTCCAGCCCCCGTTTCAGGCTTGGCAACAAGTTCCCCGAGCCTTAGCAAACAATTATCATTCAGCTACTGTAGAAATTGATTCTTGGGTTGACGAGAGCAGTCCTCCCTCGGCTGGTAAGGTCCTGCCATGGGAAGCAATTACTGCAAGATGCCAGCTGACAGACTCATTCCGTGGAAAGTCAGGTTGTCTTGATCCTCAGGCACTCTCTAGGCAAATTGTATCCTTACACTCATCTCAAACCTCTTACGAACTGTTGGCTTCTATCAGGAAAAATGGATTGTTCCCTTTGTTTCTGTGGCATTTGATAGAATAAATCTGGACATCCTGCCTGCACAATAAGGAGATTTAATTTTAAAATTCTCACACCAAAATGCTTCAGTATGATAAAAAAAAAAAAGAAAAAAAAAAAAGAGAATCATAAAGCAATGAAGATTGCTGCTTGTCTAGGGAGCAGTAATGCAGTGCAGCTAGTAGGGCATTTTTTGTGCATAAAGAGACCCAAATACCCTTAGCAATGGCTTGTCTTTAGTAATCATAATTTTCTTTTCTCCCTAATTTTCAAATAGTTTGTAGTAACATCACTTTGCCTGACATCTTTTTGTTATTAGCTTGGGGATTTTTTCAAATCTTTTTTATTCCAAGGTGGCAACTGGGAAAAAAAGCAAAGATTTATTGCTTAATTAGCTTTTCTGACAATGTCTGAATAATGATTGAGATTTTGCCAAACACCAATGAGACAGAGACACACAGCCAGTATCAGCTAACAAAAGAAAGTGGCATTTAAAGCCAGCAGAAAACAAGTAGTCTTGATATCTATCTTTAGATAATTAAAATATAAGACTGGCTAAATAAACAAGTAGTAAACCATGCATTTCACTTTAAATACTGGTAAGAAAAACCATTCTTTTTCATAACTTCATAAAATAACTCCTGAGTAACATGTTTGTTGTTGATTGTGGCACAAGTTCATAGAAGGTTTATCTCTGACTTTAAAAACTGCAAACCTCAATGACATCAAAATATAGAAAAGAAAGATAATAGGAAGAAAAACCAAGATGTAAGGACTTCTTGACCTCACCTAGATTCTAAGTTTTACCCTGAGGTACCTGGAAAAATGCTGGAAGCAGCAGGGGTGATGCGAGCCTTTGAGGTGATAAAGACAAATATTATGACAAATGGGCATTTGCAGTCACAGATACATGAGAAAAGAGGGAACCCATGATGGCCAATTTAAAATGTGTTTTGATTGAGAAGTGCCAAATCTGCAAAGAAAGTCTATAATGTCTCCAGAGAGTCAAAAAAGTTCACTTGGAGTAATATCAGATATTGCTGCTTTTGCTATACCTGTTAATCCATCAGTTCTGCTGAAATTTTTAGGACCTGAGAAGATTTTAAAATTATATTTCAGGTCCAAATCTCTACAGCATCAAGCATCCAGTGTGCTCAATAGAGCTAAGCAGGCTTTTAAAAACTGAGAACTGGGCTGGGCTCTTTTTCAAATTCTGATGAAACATTTGTCAGAATTTTGCCTAATTAATTTTCAGTCTTTTTAGAGTTTTATTCCCCTTGAAAAAACCTTTACAATATATTTTCACCTTTTCTTTTTTGCATTAACTGCATTTCAGATTCACTGAGTGCTGAGTGCACCCTTAGAAAGCCTTTTAACCTGGCTGGTAAGTTAAAACTTTCTAAATCTCACATGCCCACAGGGTCTCCCACCTTAATTAATTAATAACCCCCTCCTTGTCCTTTTAACTGGGTCATGAATTAATTTAAAAAGTTAATTATGCGATTCTTTCCTATCCTTTTACTTATGCCTTTCATCCCTGTGTCCATTGGCTATAAACAATGTAGAAATAGAGCCATATAAGCAGGAATGGTTGTTGTAAGCTTTGGACTGCTCAAAAAAAGAGAGAAAATCCAAATATATCTCATTCCTTTTTTTCCTTCTCCCCTTCTTTGTTCTGCTTTCTATACTAGGCTTTAGTAGGCTTTGTGAGGAGCAATAAAACCTACCAAAATCTTAAGTAATAAATTGAGTTATTTGTTTGTTTTTTAAGAGAAAAATAATTATAGATGTAAGTAAGTAGAGACCATGGGGTGGGGGAAAAAAACCCCACAGCTAGAAGAAGCAAATGGCTTTATTTCCTTCAACTGATGTATTCACTACGTTATTTAGTGTAAAAGGGTTTATGGTGGGAAACTGACTCATGTTGGAGATGTAGGTATAGAAAATGCCTTGTTTGATCTGTTTCTTTCTTAGGCATATAGAGACAAGTAGGAAAACAGTGTGCAACAGCTTTTCATACTCTCCATGAGTGATGTGCAGAACAAAAACTTCTCGGCTTTTTTTCCATCGTCACTAAAAATATCTTCTCTAAATTTTTACTATCAATGCACTTAAAGAAAAGTTGTACACATTCTTTGATCTTTGTCAATGCCTAAAAGATGAAAATGAGTTGTGAGACTGTCAGCCTCCTAAAGCCTCCTAAATACATCTTTATAGATGTGCCTTCAAGCAGAAACACACTAAATTAGTAAGTGCAACAACTTTCCAAGAATGTAAGACTGGGAAGTATTTCCTAGGTCGGGTTGTTTAGTGCTCACTATTATGGTCAGTCAAATGTTGCTCTCTCTGCATCCAGTATTTAAATTAGAATAATCAGAAAGCTTTACCACCCAGTCCCAAATGGACTCAGTGTGCTTTACCAGCTTATCTAGGTAGGGTGCAGAAAACCCCAGGCTCAGTTAACAATGATGTTTCCTCTTTGACAAGTGAGGGAGCTGAAACACAGAAAAATGTACTCATTCAGACTACGGTGCAGACAATCCAGCATCTGAATCCCTTTCCACAGCTGTAGCCACCAGATACATTGCAGAATGCTTCTTTTTAGCATTAGTGTTTCAGAGATTAATATTTCATACAATCATCAAGACAAAGGACAAAGGTTGCCATAAGGCTGCAATATTCTGTACAGGAAGAAGTATCTACAGAAAGAACACTTGCATCAAATCTGACACGCACAGCAGGGACCATTTATTTTGGCACATTGCCCATCAAAGCCATTGCTTCCTTCTTTCCCTTCTTCTTCTGGAGTAAGTGACAAATTTCAGACTGTAAGAACATCTTAACTTTGTAAGCAGATAACAGGAAATATGACTATGAATGAACCTGCTCTGAGGATTAGCTGAGGTGAATGCCCGTTGAAAATGCATAAAGGTTTCAAATGTTACTCATGTCACTAAGGGGACGCTGCATATTCATTAAGGTATCACAAGGAGCTCATTTCATATTAATGGAGAGGTCATACATCCTTCCAGAGGAATTCCACTGCAGAGCTGCACAAATCAACGTGCTATTATTTTAAGTGTTACCAATTTAAACCTCTCTAAATTCACAGAACAGCCTGAATTTGCAAAATGATTTAGTCACTAGGAAAAATGCTAGTGCTCCTTTTCACCTTGCAGAGGTATAAAAGAAATGTAGTGAGTGTTTTTATATATTGAAACTCAATTCAAACTGCACATTAGGTGTTCGCTTTTAGTGCTCAGGAAAGGTGTAGACACTATTTAACATACACACACACATGCACACACACACATGCACACACACACACACACACATATATGTGGTATCAGTGTTCTAGGACCATCTTAACTGCAATACATATGGTTTAAAAATTGGAGTTTTGTACAGAGTTCACTTTTCTAATGCTTTTAATGTTTACACAAGTTCCATTGCCTCTTGTGACAGAAACAGCCAAAAGCTTCACAGATACGTACCATATAAGGATCATGAATGCATAATATTTTGATAATTGAAAATATATAATTATTCAGTACATACCAATTTGCTTTCAGGTGTCACGTAATTTCTGGCCTCTGTTTTTACATGTTGGGATGATGAAGCAGAGCTGACAACACAGATCTAAATCTTTCTCCCCTTTGCAGCATAAAAGTACCCCAGTGTTTTATGTTACTGAAATGTATTTTCAATGGAGCTGATTGGAAAGCACTCAGGCAGATGAGGTGCCATAAGAAATTGCATTTAATTGAACCAGCAGTGCTTTGCATTAGAGGAAGAGCCTAGAGGTTCTTTTTGGACACCTGAAAAGTATCCACATGTCCCCACAGGTGGGAACACACATATGTTTCTGTCCACAGTTTTGCCAGGGCAGCAAACTCTTGTGCTCTCACTCATCCTCATGAATCTGCAGTTATGAAGGAGCTGCTGCTTTGAACAGGAATTTCACATTTTCAGAGAGTCAGGCTGGCTGTCTCCCCAGAGGACTGTCTAGGCTCTGGCCCTGGACATGTCATCCCACTGAATAGTGGCCTTTCGTCATAACACATCAACATTAGCTAGGCACAGCCAAACTAGCTGGCTCTAACCTCCTGGGGAGGAGAGAAAGCACACCTGTAAGAATCTAGAACCCAACATCCATCACAGCCAGGGAGTGATCTGTCTGTTGGTCTGAGCTTGCCACAGTCCTGCCTGAACTGCTATTGAGGCAGACTTGGTTCTGACTGTGTGTCTGAGTGAAGGGTCCACCTGCCTGGGTTTCAGGCACATGGAGAGCCTGATGTTTTGGAAGTCCAGATGCCTAGGGAGGAAAAGAAAAAACAGAGGGATGCAAAAGCATTTGTCCCAAGCCTAAATCCTACAAACATAGCAGCTACCAATGAAAATGGAAGGAGCAAGTCAGTGCCTCAGTTTTCCGCTGAAGAGCAGTTATAAAGCTGAGTAGAGTCTAGTCAATATTTCTCTCACTAGCTCACTGTGGAGGGAAAGATAAAAGTAAGGAATGGTCTTACTTTAAAATCAATGATCACATGAGTTTTCTCCATGAGATTTTTCAGAATTTCCATTATGTGATGTATTCTGTATAACTGGAAATTGTGCTAAGTGAGAAACAAAACCAAGTTTTCTCTGCCAAAATTTCCGTGAAAGGTAAAATTTTGTGTTCCAGCCAGCTATAATTTCAAGTAGGTGTTCTTGAGTAAAGAAACATTTGCAACACATTTCATATGAGATGGAAGAAAACAGTCATGGATTGCTGATGGAATCTGAGGTCTGCCAGGATGTTACTGTCCAAGACAATTCTTCAGACACTGTTGACTGTATGCAGTGATCCCTCAAATTTTGTCTGTTTTACTCCATTCTGTCATCCCATTTCCATGCCCTCAAAGCCCTTTCCTTTCCTCTTCCATTCTGCCTTCTGGGTTTTGCAGCTTGTTGAGAAACGAGACCCTCCCACACAATAGTTATACAGTTAGAAACATATTTGAATACATATTTAGGAAACATAGTCTGTGTCGTGCTGCTATGATACCCACTTAAAATTGTTTAGATTAATGACAGTTACATGCCTAATTTATTACTGTAATTATTGTGATAATTTAGACAAGATAAATGGATATCTATTAGAATTTAATGTAAAAAGCTGTAATTAGTCTGCTTCAGAGAGGGGAGAAAGCCAATGCACGTAACTGAAAATCCATTAAGCCAATTATAATCTTACTGAGGCAGAAAATGTACAGCCATCTAAAATATACCCATGACTTTTGCATAACTGTACCCTAAGCATGTAAACCCATCTGTCAGATTCCTTCATTAATTTAATAAACATATCAAGGCAAAAATTAATTAATGCACATAGTTCAGCCTGAGAGTTAGGGTGGGGAGATGGGGGAGAATAAAATTTTGTTTCCACTGAGCAATTATCATGTAAATAAAACAGCAGCAAATGCATTGGAAGGGGCTTACAGTAGAGGAGGGTACACTGCTAATCATGGCTTGGGTTTTCTTAGGTATTCCCAGAAGTGTTAAAAGCTGTCTTGATGCAATTAAAAAAAATAAAATTTAAAAAAAAAAAAAAAAAAAAAAAAAGAGAGAAGACAGCAATTGCTATCACCTATTTACTGTCAAATTAATTCAGCTGCTTCTGAGGTGCCATCTGTATCAGGAGAGCGAGGGTGTCACTAGCTTTACGATCCATCAGGAGAAGTGAGAGCACTGTTCTGTTTGATGGCTCTGATAATGGAAAGAAGCTAAGCAATTGCAACAGATACATCATAGATTTTCTCATAATTACCTGACCTGTTACACTGTGTCACTCTGCCGCCAAACACACTGTTTTTATGTCAGAAGCTGTATGGGCATTCTTTACTTTGATCATTCTGTATTCTGCAGATGTCAGCATTACTGTATTTTAATTGACTCTGGGGTAGCATTAAAAAGCACCTTCTATTTCAGTTGCTTAGACCTGATGAGAGTGACAACCTGGCATTTATGAACATTAGGCCTTCATGGTAACTGTGTCAAGAACTGTGTTTTTCCTAAATCCCCTAGGTACAAATAGCAAACTGATGTTGGTAAACCAGTTGAAAAAAACCCCCAGTGTCTATGCAAAGAGCACCTCTGACATTCTCTAGCCATAAAGATGGCAAACCTTTTCATTAAATTAAACTCTTGTGTCAAAAGTGCATGTTATGTCCCAATGTGCAATTAAGAATTGATCGGTGTGCTGAAAGAGGGCTAGAGCTGGTGACGACTGAAGTTGAGGCAAAAAGTGTTGATAACCTCAAAACAAGAATTTCTTGACAACTTCCATATTCCCAGTATGCCCCGTTAGCCAGGATCAGGTTTTCCTCCTCCTTCAGGAAGAGACAGGTAGTTCTTTCAGTACTTAGTTTTCTTTGCAACATGCAGTGCAAACCACAGAAATGACATATAAAATGGCAGAAATTTTACTGGCAGCTGAATTGAACTTTTTTTTTTTTAGAAATATTCTTGGTTGAGTGAAAGTAAACTTGACTGCATGTGAATTGTCCATAGTTCCCACCAGGCTTTCTCCAACAATTTCTTTCCTAAGAAATCCAGAAACTCTACAGGTACTATCAATGTGTTGAGCTTGTTGCTTGACTTACTGTGGACAGCTACCAATAATTACAAGAGAAGTGAAACTCGGAGCTTCAGTGTTCTGTCCTTGTCTCCTTCACTGCTGCTGCTTTAATGAACATTGAACAATGTTTTGTGAAACATGTCTTGCTTCACTGCTAACATACATGGACAGCATGCCTTTCCCCCATCAATCCCACGGGCAGGGATGCTGCCCTCACTCCTCCTCAGGTTCTGATGAGCTTGGGTGCAAATTATGCTTATTGAAAGGCCCTGCCGTTCAGATACCAATGGACTTGGTGGTTGTTCCTCTTCAGGTCCCAGCAGAATCACTATATTATCCCCTTGTTGATAAACTATGTCACAATACCGATGATCTGTGGTAAATACATCTGCCTTCTGATATTAAAAAGTTTTGTGTTGTGCATATATTTTTAGATCTCGTGCAACACCAAGTGGTATGAGGCACCTAATTAACA
This sequence comes from Brachypodius melanocephalos, assembly GCA_013398615.1. Taxonomy (NCBI): domain Eukaryota; kingdom Metazoa; phylum Chordata; class Aves; order Passeriformes; family Pycnonotidae; genus Brachypodius; species Brachypodius melanocephalos. The sequence goes on from VZSR01003803.1 coordinate 50,430,603, forward strand.
CATTAATTTTGAGTGTTGTATTCACAAGGGTTCTAGGATAAATCTGCAAAGTAGAAATCTAAACTAGTTATTTACTAGTCATTTAGGTGTCTAGATTAGCATGCACTGCAACTTTTCCATAACTAGCTCTTGCACATATCAGGAACATGGTGGTTTATGCTCTTGGCATTTTGCTTTATAGGTAGTTTTGGAAATGGGGTTTATAAACTATTGACTGTCAATGAACTGTACCAACTGGTCTAGAGGGCTGACTTTAACATAGCAATGAGGAAGGCATCATTATCAAGCTAATAACACCCTCCAAATTTCACATAGAATCAAATCTCTACTTGCATTGTATATCTGTAATTGTATCTTTGGCCTATTGTTGTAAAATGAACTGGGATTAGTTTCGTGACCTAGACATCAGAACCACCAAACAACGGAAGACAAGCTGTCCATTCAGTACCGTAATACCAAGGGATATTCCCATGCCACACCATAAAGGTAGGGAGGATATTTTACAAGTGGAGTGAAGCTGTAACTGGGGTCATCTACCCATTTTGCAACCCACAGTTTGGAAAGAATGGTAGAAATTTGAAACCTACATATGAGTTACAGAAATGTTTAAAGACACAAAGTGTCCTCTTTAAGAAGTGAAGAGAAAGAAGACGAGTTTTTAGACAAATAAAACTGAGAGACTGATTAACTACAAAGTATAAGAGCAACTGTAAGAAAAATATAACAGCTTCTGCCAGACTCAACACTCTTACAAATTCAGATCTTTCAACAACCTCTGGCTGGTATTTGAAGGCATGAATATCATGGTATGTTTTTGTACACAGTAATTGTGATTAACCACTAGAACAACCCGAGAAATTATCAATAGGTCACATTTATCTTCCTAAAAAACTGATTTTTGATTTGTGAATAACTGGATTTAACACGTGTTTATCTGTGTAGCAGTGTAGGTGCTTGAATGATTCTTTCCAGCCTTAAACTCTGACTTTTCTCCTTCTCTCCTGCCAACCCTCAACCTCCATGCTACAAAGCATGTGCAGAAATCCTGGTGGAATCATTCATTAGACTCTCCCTTCGGCTCACAGATACCTAATCAAACATTCTGGAGTTCCTTGCTTATACTGATGAGATTCATTCAAACCCTTGCATTTAAAAGCCAAAGAGAGTCTATTTCAATGAACATATTTCAGTTCACAATCAATTACAACATTTCACATAAAATCTATAAGAATATCTGGAATAGGTCAGACCAGCTAGTTATTTACCCTGTCTCTGTCAGTGGACGATATCAGCTATCTGGGGAAGAAGATGAAATCAGAACACATGTAATGATGCTTCCTCCCCAGTACAGATTTACAGAAAACAGCTGATGACTGAAGTTTGAGATGTTCCTGAGTAAGGACTTGTATTTTTGTACTGAAAAGTCTTGCACAATTTTCTGTCTTCAGCAGCTGTTTGGAGCCTGTGTGTGCTTTCACACTATTTTCCATACTATTCGTGACAAGAAACTACAAAATTAGAATTTAGCCATATTTTCCTTTTGAAATTCTCAGCAGCATGTTGGTGTGACTTAGTTCCTATACTGGAGGGGACAGTGAACTCCTCCAAACAGACTTTTCGTTCAGAACTTTTCAGATCTCCATCACTCCTTTACTTGCAGATTTTTTTCCAGGTCTAGACGATATTTGAATATACAGTATCTAATCCCTTTCCTTGATGACAAAGAATATCCCTGTGGTTTTCCTAGTGCTGTAACTGGTACAAAGAGAACTTTAATGATGGTGAGGCTTCCCCACACATCCTATGGGGAGCTATTCTGAATTCTCACAGAGCTCATCCCAGGGAGCTGCCTTATGGGATAAAAGGGAAAGCAGACAGGTTGCTGCACTGCTTATGATGACTTTCTACTGTTGGTTACCCCAGATTAAGAGAAAATGAATACCAGTAGAAGAAATCAAGACTAAACGATCAGATGAGGCTCTGCCAGTTGTTTAATTTCCATCACAACAGAGGCAAAGTCTTTTAAACAGAGTATTTGCAGAATAGGTATTTAGATGAATTCTAACACTAGCTTTAACAGTAGTCTTAACAAAGTGATTCCAAGAAAGTTGGTGTTTATTAGTTGTTTGGGTTTCTCTCCTCCTTACTTGAGAAAATTGCAATTTACCTTTCTCAGTTCCTTCCTGTAATGTCTTAAAAGCCACTTTTGTATATTGTGAAAAAAAATACATAGTAAAAAACATATACTCTATTATTAGAATGGTCCTGTTCATAAATTAATACAAGATTTTGCCACCTAGGACTGCCAATTCCAAGATCTTGAAGCAGGCATGCAAAGCTAATTGAGAACAATTCTGAGAGAAAGATGGATCCCAAGGTATTTGAAGCCCTGAGGTAAGAAGCTGGCCTGAAAATCTAGTGGGAGGGGAAAAGTAATTAGATGTTCCAAGCAAATTGCCCCAGATTTATTGATATTGATTTAAAATCCAGATAATCTTCTGTATGATTTCCAAAGGAGCTGAACATCAGTCTTATTTTAAAAAATGCAATAAAGCAGCCCTAGTCACTCATTGGACCTACTGTACACACCCAATCACAGTAATACTTAAGTCTGGCAAAATTATAAAGCCCGCTTTATAGAGAAGGAGGATTTTTCCCTTTGCAAACTCTCTGCAAAAGAAAGAAACAAAAATACTTTATAAAAAACCAAAAATATGAAATACAAAATAACTTCCTATCTGCCCCTGATAGGGAAAGTATCCTAAATGTCTGCCTTGTTATTGAAATCTATTGAAGCTGATCCATGTTGTATGTCTACTTATTAACCTTTTTAACCAACTTTTCTTAGAACAGGACAAAACATCAAAGGCAAATCAATCTCACCTAACCCTTTAATATTTTTTATTTTCAAAGGGGTAACAGGTGTTCTGAGGGAAACAAATCCCATCTGTTTAGTACCCTTCTGGCATTAAGAGTCATGAGGCATTTATTTATTTGGTTATTCCCTGAGTTTTAGAGCACACTGAAATGATGACAGCTGACTAAGGAGCGGTTAGGTTTGTCAGAAATCTTATGAATGAATAGATTATGGGATTCTCTCTGTCTCTGTCAAAGACCAGTACCAGGTTCTTCAAGGTTTTCCTTCCAAACTGTTGTTACAAATGATGGTAACCAAATATTCTTGTTAAGGGTATGCACATGTAGTCAATTTTTGGAAATAATTTGAAATAATAGCTATGGCAGAATAATTACATTATTCTAGAAAATCTTTGCCTTTCATTGCTTTTGGTTGCACACCTTTCCAGTTTATTGTGCCTCCCTTTAGTGTCAAGGTCACCAGCAGTGTCTAGTCTGGGCTGCTTTTTCTCTCCTTCCCTTCTTCTGGGGACAGCAGCACCATCAAACACAGTTTGAGAAGAAATGACAGCTTGTAAGAGGCAACACACAGGCATCAGGGGTGGCCCTGCTGGAGTCACAGACTTATTGACAAATTATTTACTGGAAGTCTCCTTTGTATTAAGTTTATTTCAAACTAGGTATTTCCTATATGGGTTGCCCCTCTGTGGGGCAACCTGTAGTGTTTGGTATTGCAGAAGTGTTTCACTCACTCACTCACTCACTCACTCACTCATTTTTGGGCATCATTTCATTGTTCTGCAGCTGCAGTAAATCACAGATTAGTAACAGCATTATGTGTGGCAGCTCTGGAAGACACATGAGCCATGGGAACCTCTGGAACAAGGAAATTATGCATAGGACGAAGACCTCTATCCAGTTTTCCATTTTTGTGGTTGGCTCAGCCCATTGAACCCCATGTTGTCTCAGCACTGCCCTTTCAGTGTTGGATTTTCTTTTTTTAAAAAATGTTATTTAATGATTTGCCTGACAATATTTTACAGAAGAAATACACAAAATATACTTTTATTCTTGGAGGGAGGAAGGGAAAATTGATTTACTTACATACTTACACTGAATCATAAGCTCAAGATGTTTTCTGACTATATGATCTACATCTCTACAACCAATAGTAAATTGATCCATGTTATTTCCCATTTCTTTTTTCTTTTGTTATTGAGCAACTTTTGTATTTTCATTGTAGCTTTATACAGTAAAGCCCCTTCAGGTGGGAATAGCTCCTTCCTCCTCCTTTTGCTTTCATACACAATGAAACTTTCGCCACTCTTCAAAGCTCCCCTGTTAGGGAGAGATGCAACTCCATTCATGAGTGACTGTATTGTGTTACAGTACTTTGAATTTCTCACTTTAATTCTATTAACAACCATTGTGACCAAGCCAATCCAGCAATGTTTTTCCTGTAGATCAACAACAGTATCCTATGAACTCTCATATGGTGCGCGAGATCAACGAAGATTAAAAATTGTACAATCTGCATGAATATTTTGCTTTCCAAAAACCCTTAAGCCATTTGGAAACGACTGCTGTGTGAGGCATGCAAGAACTCTATCATGGAGCATGTTGATAGCTCTGTTCCATGGAGCTAGAACAGCTGTAGCTAAAGTGGAATGGAGAAATATTACAAACAAGATTTAAAATATTATCTACAAAAGACTAGGTAAGCAGATTACTCAATATAATTTGATTGAAAACACATTTTAAAACATTTCTGGCTGTAAATCCCAAAGATCTTATAAAAAGCTATGTGACAATCTATTTTGAAGCTAAGGCCAGCAATCAGGTCAAAGGGGAAACTTGACAGGCTTTGGTAGAGGCTGGAACCTGGAGCTTAGTCTGCAAGAGGAAAAATTTCTCACCTGGCTTGTGTGTATTGTGGATTATATAAAAGTGATGGAGAAATCAGTTGCCATACCATTTCGGTGGCAATGTCACAGAAACACTGCCAATTACTGAGTCACTGATCTAATTTAGAACCAAGGTATTACTGGAGAATAAGGTGATAATAATAAATACTCAAAGTGATGAAGGAAGACGAGAAGTTTTGAGCCAACAAGTCACTCTCTTTTTAGGGAATCTGGAAAACATTGCTCAGTCTGGCAACGAGCAGGCAATTAGCACCACTCATATCTCAGTTAAAGTGAGGGCTTAGCAATCTTAGTCATCCTCTGCACTGGCAGGGCCTAAAAGATTACTCAGATGGATATGGGTTAGGTGAATACATCAACCAGACTGGAACCTTCTAGCCAGTATAAATGGAAAATGAAGGTTCAGTCTCAGATCTGTGTCGATGAACTGTGAAACCTTGACTCCAATGACCGCTTCACTTTGTGCTACCACACAAATGTATTGGCTTCTTTTCTTTTTATTTTCCAAGTTTTTTGTGTGCTGCCTCCAGAGAGCAGACGTAGCAGACATCTTTCAAGGATAAGACTAGAAGGCCTGCTAAAAATGAGAGAGGCAGTCTGTGAATGGCCTTGCAGAGAAATGTCGGTGAGGAGGGCTGCAGTCGAGCACTGACACTCAGGGAGGGACAAGGCACAGAATGAGGGAAGAGCGTGAGGGAAGGATGCACCCCCTCCTGGCTCTCACCCTCTGAAGGTTTTGAGGACCCTCTCATGTCATGAGCTTTCCACAGAGATGTAAAACACATATTTGGATGCAACAGGATTTCTGATACCAAGAGAAGGCTATGCGACTTCTTTAATAGAGATGAATCTCTGAATTCTCAGGGAATGTGGGACATGACTTGCACATCTCTAGTAAGTCTTACAACTAATGAGCATCTGGAGATTTTGTTTTGCGTTTCAGAAAGAATCATTTAATTAAACAATTGAAAAGGCCTTTACATAACAGGATTTTTCCTCTGCTAAAATAATTTAACTGCTCATTTTTTATCAAAGGAATAGAAGTAAATGGATAATTGCTAATTTTTTTGATGAGAATAGTAGACTGAATTATTGGGAGGAAAAGAGGAGAGAAATATGCAGGGCTGAAATATGTATTCTTAATAAAAATAAAAGATTCTTCTTGAGGATTAAAAATAAAAGTATAAAAGCACATATTCACCAGAATGAAGCCATGTATAAAGCCAATCACAGAAATGAGAATCAAGGAATGGGCTATGCAGTTGGTAGTGTTCATCTCAGACAGAGAAATTGATAGAACAATACAGAAGTGATATCTGCTTTTGGATTAAGAAAGGATAATATTCTGCAAAAGAGAAAGCTGTATTACCAGAAATACATCTGAAGAAGTTGAGAGAGTCAAACAGAGCCGCATTTGCCTATGACCACTCATCTGAATGATTATGTTCCCTAGAAAATAAGTTTTCCCTTTTCTCTATTTTATTTACTGCATGTTTACAGCCTTGATTATGACCTGTGCAGGAACACTTCTGATATATTTTATACCCGTGCATTTTTCTTGATGAAAGACTACAGAATTAGGCAATGGGCCACAATCTTAACTCTGCTGAAGCCAGTGGCAAAAACACCTAGTTTTGGCTAATCTAGTTACTATCTCTACCACATTTATGTTGCAAGACCTAATCCTTTTCCAAACTGCTTTAAAAAGGACTTTACTCAGACTGAAGAAATAAGAAAAATATTATCCTGCGTATAATACTAAATCTGTCATTTTTCTGCTTACTTCTCAACTGTAAGTGCCTGCACATATTTATTCTTTAACCAGAGGTATAAAACGTATCAACATTCCTGCTTCTTGTGATCTGGTAGGTTACACCATCTGCCAAATTACTTAAATATATTAAAGAGATCTCCTTGAAAAGAAAATAATCTAATTTTAGCACGTATATATCTTCAGTAATATGAATAAAGAAAAATAATGTACATGATTAAAGCAGTGAGAGTTCGTTCTGCAGCCGAATGAGGAACTGGCACAATTTCCCTGTAAAATCTGGAACACTTGGTATATGTCACTGAGATTTATGAATGGCAGGCACGACCAAAGTCTGTCATGTACTCCTCTTCCATTATAGCCACCGAATGGCTATGTGATGGAGCATCAAAGCCCTTCAAACGTGTGCTTTTCTTCGCTGTTCTTAGGTTAGGCTCTGTGTGGATTCAACTCTGATGATAAGCCCTTGAAACTGTACAGACATTTTGATCACAGAAAAGCAAAATGCTGTCTATAAATCTAAACTGCAGTGAACTAGATCCTCCATAACATTGGTGAACTAGGTAAGTGTTTCGAAGGCGGTCTAACTCTACTTCAGCATCAATTGCCAAACTCCATCTAAGAAGTTTTTACACAGGAAAAGAGAGCAAATATTTTAAACTCCTCTCCTTTTTTTTTCTCATTTTTTTTTCCTCACAAAGGAATGCCAGAATGCCCATTTTTTAATAATAATGAACGACTAGTCCCAATTGAAGCTCTCTTTTCAATCAAGGCCACAGGCTAAAAACCTAAAAGACAATGGTAGAGAGAGCCTCCTGGGATCTTGGACTGCTGCATTATTCCATCTCTGATATGCAAACGTAAGACATAACAAGAGTTAAAAAGGCTGTGTCAGGAATATCAACTCTGACATTTCTCTTTGTCACTAATTTTGTACAGTTATGTTACTGAACTCCACATAAGCAGTTCATTTATACCTTGGAAAAGGAGGGAAGGAAAAACAAACATCATGTGTAACAATAATGTAGGAGACAGCAAATTTTGTATCAACAATTCTGCCATAGTGTAAGGGCATAGATGTGCTTCAATGTTTTAGAGGAAGCTTGCATAAGTGAGTCTTTAAAAACTAGGTGCTGTACATGTATAGATAGATTTCTCTAGCTTCAGCTTTTCTCTGATGGCCATTTTTGCAGTATGTAGGTGCCTTACAACAAATTGTACTGTATTCATACAAACACAGAATCATTTTCTTCCTCCTTTGCAGGGTTTCCTTGCATGTGCATGTACCTGCACACATATCAGTACATATACACAATATATACATATAACAGCATACATTTTTGAGTAATTTCTACTGATAAAGTTTATTAAGATTTAATAACCAAACATCCTTATTCTGACAGTTTTTTATGTAAATTGAATAAGAAAAAAAAGTCTATACATTTGTATTTTCACCACTGTTGTATCTGTGTCTGTAGATTGATAACATTTAAGAAAATATTTTCAGGTTCTAGTTTAATTTATTTTTTTTCTTTAAACTCAGTCCCTGAATGATTACTAGAAAAACACATGTTTATTTTACAATATTTGTCAAACACTGGATTAGACACTGTGTGAACAGAAAGGTGCTGAACAGAAATTGCCAGGTGAGACCCAGTACAAGAGCCACCCCGTCACACCTTTGACCCTGTGCATGCAGCTGGCATCACACAGATGCTTGGAGACATGGCAAATGTCCTGGCCCAGCTTCCATCTGCTGTAAAAAACAGCCAGGCACAAAGGGGAGCCCAGCTAAGCCTGGTGAAATTGCTGCTGTGCCCTCTGGATGCCAGAGACCACGTGCAAAAGGCAGCACTAAAGCTGCCCATATGCCCTTTGTTTTCACACTATCATAGCTGAGCTGTGCGGCCTTATTTAACAGGACTGACAGCATAACCTACATGGAACAGCTTTTTCCACCAGTTCTGAGCATTGATTGTACTTTATTTATTCGGCACTTGAGCTATCAAAGGGAAAAAGTGCCCGTGGCAAGCTAGGTTGCAGTAACAATCTGTGCATTTTAAACTGTCTGCATCTACTTAGTTACTATAACTACTCCCAACTGCGTGATTAAATACAAATGATGTTTCCATATATTAACTGCAACCCTCTTTCCAATATGTGCTGAACATGATACTTAAAACATAAGATTCTCAAATGGAAAAACATTTATGGGAGTAATTTCCCAAACGTGTATTATTATCACTTGCAAGGATGTACACACCAGTTAAAATCCACAGTATGATGAGAAATCATTTCCAATCTACTGAGAATGGAAACAGAATTAAAATTCTGCTCCTGCACAAAGAAATCTCTCATATAAATCGTCTTACCTGTTTTTCACTCAGACATTAGTATAGTGCCTAAATTTGTGCATTCTGCATCCAATTTATGCATAAATATTACCTATTTTACTATATTAATATGTACTACTGTTTTAGACAGCGGATTTAACGTTTGATATTATCTTAGACTCCTGTTCTATTAAGAAACCAAATAGACAAAAATCCCAACAGTGCCCCCCAACCAAATCAAACCACAGACCATGAAAGGAACACATTAATCAATGAACTTCTGATCCTTAGAGGAGTGGTACTGTTACTATATTTTGAACAGAAGAATATGTAAGCCACTGAGGTAAATTAAAAATGGGATAAAATTAAGAATGGTAGACCACTTCAAATCAACGAGTTACCTCCCTTTTCTAAGAGCACTTGTTTAGTAAGCAAGGGAAATTCAATAGCTCTATTTAATCACAACTTCCATAACTCAGTTGATAGGGCACGTAAAAATAGTAAAACAAAACAAGCAAAAGAAATCTATTGCTCAGAAGATGGGGAAAGAAAGAGGAAGGAGAAACATGAAGTGCAGGACTTACTCAAGTTCTGAGCTCTAAAACTGATTCCTGAGTGACTGTAGGTGTTACTTGGGACTACTGACCCATAGATTTCCTACTTTTGACTGTAGGTCATATATTAAACATTTTGTGTGTGTGTGTTTTATTCATAGTCCATTTAACCAAAGAATGAGCAATATGAGAGAGACACTGGCATGAGAATGGCAAACATGCTGCCAGGATGCAGAAAGAGATGTGTCTCCAGTAGGGTGGGAACTGCTGGCTTTGCACGTGACATTGGGATTAGCTAAATTTGAAGTGATATCTACTTCACATGCCCATTCAAAAAGACAGACTCACAGAGGAGCAGGTGCTCCTCACAGAGGGGACTCTGTGGGTGATGGGAGGAACAGTGTTCAGATGAAAACTGCTGGTGTTCTGAAGGAGGACCAGCATGTTGTCAGCTTCTGCAGTCCACTCTGATAACTGGGCACTGCTGAAGACTGAAATCTCCCTCAACATGGTTTAGGAAGATTATCCTTCAGTGCCTGTGCTCCATTCATGAGATGCAAAGAACTGAGGATATCTCCCCATATTTGGGGTTTTTTTTGTGAAGTAGAGTGTGTAGGGGTGTCTTTTTTGTCATGGTTAATGCACTAACAGGAAAGAGACTGTGTATCTGTTTCCAAAATCTGCTTCCAAAAAAAAAAATTAAAAAAATACCTCTGAACACCACTGAAATAAGGAAAAAATGTGCTGGTGCTTGAAATTCCTTGCCAATGTTTATGGCAGAGAGAACTGAAGGTAGTACTGAACAAGCGTACTTTGTATTATCTCACTTCTGCAAAGAATGAAGCAGGCAGGGTAACTTACCCTGCCTTTTTCTCTTTCCCTTCTATGGAGAAGAATCTTACTTCTCCATATAAAGTGTATCCTAAAAGAGACTGGACCTATACAAGCCCTCAAAAGCAAATGACCAGTGAAAAATAATAATAAGTTCATATGGTGGAATAGTCTTTAAGAAATGTGAGCATAGTGTCAGCTTTTTACTTTTCAAAGTAACTGCTGTTACAAAAGGTGAAGGGAGCTTTTTATTAATAATAAAAATATTCCTTGAGCAAACCTGAAACAAAATGGACTCACAAAGAAATAAAAAACCTGATATAGCTGGTATCTAGCATAGTTTTATCTATTAAAATCTAAGTTTTACATTACCTCATGTTCTTTCTTCTCAGGTGTGCATGATTCTGAGATGCAGACCAGACTGAACATGTCCAAGTCTGCAATTTCTGTTTATTTTTGTTTATTGCCTTTTTTTTTCCCCTTTCTTTCTTGGCTGGACAACAAATATTACACCTAACATTTCAAGTTTAAAGAGTACAAGCTGTTCTTGTAATGATTCCTGCATTTAGAGAAAAGTATTGAATCTGACAGGTTTGTGTAAGAAACGAGATTTGTAGTTAAGTGTTTTGTGTTTCTTTATCTTTGTGCTTACAATATCAGTAATATATTTTGCTTGAGTTGCAAAAATATAGCCTTTTTGGATTCAGTCGTTAATGAAAACAGAGTATTATACCATGAAAGGTGACCTATTGAAGGCAAAGTGCTAATAAGTTGCAGATTGTTCAACATGACCTAAACCCTTTTTTTATTGAAAATGAGATCTACAAAGGTACTTTGTAACATGTTTCATAAGGTCTTAATTTTGCCCAGCACTAACAGGGCCATTAAATCTACTTAGAATCTGGATTACAAGAGAACAAGGATATTTGTCTTCTCTTTTACCTTTTTCTGAAAGTAAAAATGCATGCCTTGCATTCTGCCTCAAGATGTTTTCTAAAGAAACAAAAAAAACTTGCTAAAACCTCATCTCTGGGGAAAGACTTACAGAGAAGAGGCAGGGCCAGGGGAGTAGAGGATGAGCTGTGGAACTGACTTCCTTTTTTACCATTAATTATGGTTGATTGTGCAACTCACAAGAGCCCTAATGGGCACTCTTCTAATGCAGATATGTGGTTGGCTATGGAGCAGCCACAAAATCTTACGCCCTCTATTCCCTGCCTAGATACAAAAGCAGTTGCATTTCAAAGTTTCAGCCAAGTCCCACGTGAGTCCATGGCCTGCAGTAAACCTGCTGTCACTTCTGCTCACCAGGGTTTCTGCTGCTGTGCCATTGTGACTTTGTAGGGCCACTCCCCAACCCTCAGTTCACTTCTCAGACTCACCTGCTGGTGCTGGTCGCACACCTGAACCAATAATTCTTTGATGCCACTTTAGTCTTTTACAGCTCATAGTGTTGAGTGTTGGGGTGCCTCAGCTTAGAGATGTCACAAGAAAATAAATCAGTTTGTTTCAATAGCAATTTCTGCGCAAAATCACCATCTGACCTATTTACAGCTGTACCAGTTCAGGGAATGCCCATCTGCTCAGACAGCACCCTACTAAGGGTCCTCTAATACCTCATAACAAATCAAAGGCTGGGTATTGTTCCCAAATTTACAATCTGTTAGGATCAATCACCACAATCACATTTACCTGCAAGAAGGAAAATTGGTTGGAATCTATGAGAGCAGTAAATGACTTTTAGAAAGCACTGAGGGCGTCTTCCTCAATGTGCACATCTTTTCTGCTGTCATCTTTTCTGCTTCACTTCTTTTCTATGAAGACCAACTGGCAGGCCAAATGAACTAAGAGAAGAGGACACTGTTTTATTGGGAACCAGTCTTGTCAGGAGCTCTCTTTCTGACCTCAAGCACATCATCTCCCAGGGCACCAACACCTCAGCTGGGGTGGGTGCAACCCCCAGTATCTCCAGGGCATGTTTTACCCTCTGGAATTTGTGCCAGTCATGCATGGTACTGACATTCTCCTACATAATTCCTTGGGAGAACCATGCATTGTTGAGAGAAATCAAAATTCTGAGCAAGATATAATACTCCACCGGTCCTTTTTCTTTAATATTCTTAACTCCATGAGGGTAGTTCATTCAAGGTTTAGTGATTATGCACCCAGGCAGAGATGGAAACTGGGGACTCAGATCTTATCCACGAGGACTCTTGTGGAGTCTCTGGATATTTGTGGGCTTTCATCCTACTAATTAATTTACATCCCACATATAATTCATTTATAAACATAGCCTAAAAATGATTCCTTTACCAGTTTTAAGGTTATCTGAAGTATATATTGAGATTGCAAAGATTATTAATATGCAGGAAAACCATCAGTGGGTATTGTCTTCACATAGCACAACAGAATCATTACTCCAGGTCCCACTTGTAAAGCTACCAGTAGCATAATGTGGGCTGCTTATTCAGGCTTTCCTCATCCCAACAAGCAGGAGAAAAGGTGGAAAATTGCCTCATGCAGCTTTCTTGGACCTGTTTTCTTTTACAATGACTATCAATCAGGTATTCTGAATTCCTGGTCCCAATGGGTTTCCTCTCCCCTTTCCTGGTGTGTTTTGGTCTCCCTGGCACTGGGATCTCATTTAGGCAACAGCAGAAGCTGATGAGACAAAGTCTGGGGTTATTCGAGAGCTGTAATATATTCTGGGATGGTTGTACTCCTGGTTGTTGCCTTAATGGGATAAAAGGGGCCAAAGCCTATATGCCCTGACAGGGTCAGGATGACATGGAGGTGTCCCAGAAACACATTTTCATGGAGCATTTTGTCATCACACAGACTCCTGTGACAAAACCAGTAGTTACCTTCTCTTCAGCCTGAGACTGGCACCTGCTCATCAGCACAGCTGACACAAAGCTTGGTCAGCACAATTCCATCCCCACTGCAGCACAAGAACCAAGCTGTGTGCATGGTGGTTTTCTCACTTCAGGAAAGATGTGCAGCAGAGCAGGGATTTAAGGCAGCTCTAGTGACTGTCAGGCCTCTGCTCTAACCTCTAGAGCACACTCCATAAATGCTTGAATATTTAATAAAATCTTCTGGGTGTCTGCTTCCTGCAACACTAACTGTTTTAAAGTATTCATGGGTTATTTGTTTATGACTATTAAACAAATCTATTAAACACTCTGCATTATTTTTAGTAAATTTTGTTTTTTTCCCCTTTCACTTTAATAATTGATATTGTTTTGGATACATAAATATGTCCTAAGAGTATTTGTCATTTCCTAATGTTTACAGTAGGGATATTTTTTTTCTATAAAACTGTGGGATTTTTCTTCCATGTAGAGTATGCTTTTCTGTTGCATGCACATTTCAGAAAGAGTCACAGACATTGCATCTGGCAAAGGCATGTGAATTTGCAGGAATTGCAGTTAATGCTGTTTGGAAAACCTCATGCTTTAATTTCTCACTCATCATGTGGTTACAGAGAACAATGACACCCTTGTATAAAATATTACAGAATTATATTAAGTGATGGGTAAAAAAATTCTGGCATGCTCCTATCTATTTAAAGAACTTCTGAATTAGGACTTTATGTCTAACATATTGAGAATAGAGAGGCTAGTGCAAAGGAGAAAAAAGAATAAAAAGGAACATAAGAATCTCTTAGATAAGGGGATTATTGCATCAAACTCAGAAATTAAACTGGTTGTAATGAACTGCTTACTTTATGTAAAGAGTGGGTGGAAATTCTGAGATGATCTCTAAATTTTGCAGATAGAAATAGTCAGGAAAGTCAAGAAAGAGCTGAAACACTTCTACTCTAAATTGTTAATAAGTTCTGGATGTCATTTTCTATGCCTTAGCTTCAAGAAAGAGAATAAATAAAACAGACAAAAAGAAATGGAATCTGCTCTAGACTGAGAATTTTTAATAAAAAAAAAAATTCCTAAAGTCACTGGAATCATCTTTGCATGGAGCTGGTGAAAACAGTGTGGAGTTACTGATGAAATGCTTCTTATAGGCAAATATCATTAGCTATGGTCACAGATGCAAAATCTTACATTACTTCCCCCTGGAAAAGGAAAAAGCACCATCTACTTCTTACGTCTCTCCTGCAAATGATTTTTTAGTCCCTTGTGCTTGAACTGTTCCCGGATACAAAAACATTATGAGAAACAAAAATGCACCAGGTCACACCTACCAGTTGATGAGCAAGTAATGCCTGTTGTTAGCATGCAGTTTAGTTTAAACTCCATGGAAAAGATGGGATAGTGCACCACCTTGGCAGAAAATCTTCCTTCTCCTACTCTTCCATCTCTTTGCATTTGAATTGAAATTTTCTGACTGTGGTCAATGACACATTTAGAATGATTTGTGCAACAAGATCATTATTTACCTGGTCAGGCTCACCAAGCAGCAGTGATATGGTCAGTCCATTAGTGCTGTTGGCTTTTGGAGAAATGTTATGTTGCTGCCAGTGGCAAAGGCAACAACTGCAGGGCGGTCTTGCTCAGGCAAAGTGCAAAGAGGCAAAACAAGAAAAAAAAATGTCTCCAGAAAGACCAGAAAGGGTTGGAAGTTTTGGGTTGCATTCCTATGATGTTGACCCTGTGTGGCAGGCAAACGTGAGTCTGCTGGGATGCCTGGCACTAGATCCCAAGGGAGGGTTCTACTTGATTTGGATGAGACCCTTCACTCTACCTGACATTAGTGTCATCTTGTTCTGCCCTTGCTTCTGTGGCAGAGGAGTGAGAAAGAAACAGCTGGTGACAGTGGAGAATCAAATATTAGACACTCAGATAACTTCTTGTGATGGCACAGTACCTGGCCTTTGTGCACAAAGGGACAAGACTTCACAAGGTGTCATTGTGACTTAACACTTATCTATGATGTGTTCTAAACTAGAAACAGGAGAAAATGCATGGATATGGAAGAATGCTTGGTATAATGCGACACACAAATTGGATGTGTGTAATGTGCAGTGAGTCTGAAAAGACCAAGAGAGAAAAAAAATCACAACTGCATTTAAAAAACAAAGATAAATTACACCACCATTTGATTTCCTTGAGCAACATTAAGCAAGGAAGTGAACATTACATGTGTTTTTACATATCAGTACTGAAAATGAGCTAGGAGAGAAATTTTCTGGAGACAGTAGATGGCTGCTTCCTGAACAAAACCCTCAGAAATCACAAGAAAGGAGGGTCTTTTGGATATAATGTGGAGTGGTGTACAGGACAGAATAATGACTACAGTACTGAATTTCAAGAAGAGAATTGTGTAAACAGTGGAGTAACTGGTCAAAAACGAACAAATAAAAAAGAAAAAAACCTGATAAAAGCAGCTTTCCAAAACAAAAGAAGCCTAGGAGCAGCCCGGAGGCTGTTGAAAAATTAAGTGCTAGAAGCCAGATAAAAAGTGTACCACCATTCAGAAAGAAAACAAAGCAATCCAGAAAATCCCTTCAAGCCTTAACAGGAAAGTTGTGCAGGCTATCACATGGAAAAGCATGGAAAAAAAAAAAAAAAAAAAAAAAAAAAGAAAGAAGCAAAAGGAAATCTGGCCTAGAAAAGAACAGTAAAACCCATGCACAGAGCAAGCTGAAAGTAAATAAAAAACCAAGAATATCTAAAAAGAAAGCAAAGAGTATGACAAAGATCTCCCTGAAGGCAGACATGGCAGGAAGAAGGCCCAGGGGATTAGTGGGATCCTGTGGCCACCAAAGTGTAGAGGGGACAGTGGCCAGGGTAAGGTAACTCTCATGTGCTGAAGGGCCTGGAGGGATGTGTGGAAGACATGGCCCCATGCTCTGCCTCCAGTTCTGCCCACCAACCACTGTTGGCTGTGTTTGGCAAGGATGTGGGAAAGCAGATACACAGTAAAAACTGCAAGCCTGTCTTGGGTAGAGAACAGATGGCTGTCTGTAAAAACCCTAGGAAACCTCACAAAACTGAATGAGTTGGAAAAAAGGGAGCAGATGAGCTCCTGTACCAAGAAATGCATCTCAGGAATTGTGATCTAAACCGTGTTTGTATGACACTGAAACCTGAGCTCTAACAACTTCAACTACCAAAAAGAGATCTTGGAGTCATCACTGTCCGACTTTCTGAATCTTTGTCTCAAATGACAGTGAAATATGCAACAGGAAGTAATATTGGGTACTATCAAGCCAAAACATCAGAAAGGCATTGTCAGTGAGAACAAGACAGACTTTTTGCCACTATATTGAGCTAGAATATGTCATATCTCAAGTGCTGTGTGTGTTGCCCCAGCTCTGTGATTCAGGAAGGACTTAGTGGAGTTGGAGGTGATACAGGAGAGAAGCAATAAAAGGGATCCAGGGAATTAGGCCATTGGCTCCCAAAAGGATACCAAGTTTTAAGACCTATCATTTTGAACAGGAAGAATAAACATGACTCCATCAGGAGGGTGCTGTGTAAGCTGGATGTAAAGCTGTTATTGACTGAGCCCTTGAAGCTGATGAAGCAAAAAAGCTGACTGCTTTTACTGAATCCATATGAACTCTTGTAACTTGTTCTGACAGTGAGGGTGAAGGCAAGCAGCACCAGCAGCCTAAGAAAGGGAGAAGAAAAGTTCAGGGTCAACACTCTATAAAGAGATACCAGGAGAACTAGATAGGAAAATACCTCTAACATCCCAAACCCAACAACTGTAAGAACTGGTGCAGTGTGAAGGAAATGGTCTGGCATGAAGCATCTATGTTCATGTGTTAAATTCCCAGTTGCTCTTTCTGCAGACAGAGAGCCAGACTGGATGGACCACCAGTTCTATTCTGTTGGGAATGTCTTCTCTTACATTCTCCTGTAATGGCAGGATTGGAGTGAGGGAAATGTATAATTCCAGACAGCACCAAGGAATATTCGTGTCTGTATTCATCTTTGTACCTAGGCTCAAATCCCATTTGTATTAAGATTGCTGAAAGAAATGGTTATATGCCTGTTGATTGTAACTATCCCAGCTAGAGCAGCAGCTCAAGCCAAAAAGAAATTAAACTACAAATACATCCAGCCTCTAGATCAAAATTATTTGGATTTCTTCTGTCAGTTGACAGAAAGGTGGTGTCATTGGAATGGAAACAAACAAAAAACCTTACTGTAGCAGAAATATACTTAGTGGTCAAAAATACCTGGAGGGTGAGCTCAGGCCCTTGAATTTGAGGTCAGCTTGGGAATTTTTCAGCTTCTGAGCTACCTTCTTGTAGAAAGCAGAGCTTTTCCCTACTATTTTTGTAGCTATTCCTAATTAGCTGCTTTTCCAGCCCTCATGCCTTTACTAGCATTTGCTAAACTCCGTAACTATTTGCTCAGCTCTCTTCCATTTTCCCCTTGACCACATCCAAAATTTTTTCTTTACTTCTTTGCTTCTGTGTACTGCACTCAGAGACAACATACTGATCTGCCAGACCAGGACAGCTCAGACCATTGCTTTAATATCTTCTTGAATAAAGTGTGAAAGCCACTCCAGGTTGTGGGAAGATAAATAGAGATAGTGCTAAGGGCAATCTTGCCCCTGATGTATTGCAGCTGTGTTAATTACCAAAGAGTGGGAACAGCCTTGCCCTCCCAGCTCTGGGTGTGATAAAGAGTGAGTGAGTTGGTAGAGAGTCAGCTGGAATCTGCTGGGTGAGCTGTGAGGAGGAAGGGACAGGAGGATGGGCGAGGGACAGATCAGGTGAGCCACTGTACGAGGGACAGACAGGGTCAGGTGGCTGTGCCAGGGACAGGAAGGAGTGAGCTGAAACCGCAGAAGGAAGAGAGAAGGAGAGAAAGAGCCAGAGCTGTATGGAGCTACCCATAGGAAGCTGCATAGAAAAGGTATGAAAGACTTTTAAATTACAAGGTGCTGACACTTGAAGCCCTCTGAAGTTTTACTGAAGCATTCTGGGTGGTGTGGCTGTCTCAATAATGACACCAGGTTGCCACCTCCTTCCTTTGCCATGGACTTCACTCCCTCCCTTGTTATTCTCAGCCCTCCCTAGGTTGGTTCCATTTTCACCTTTTTTGGTGAAAAAAATTGCTCCATTTGCTTTCATGGAGTAGAGTTACGTACATGTGTGTATATATATTCTGTACGTGTGTGTATATATATCTCCCCATATATTCTGATATAGATGAATACACTCAGAGTGTACAAACACTGAAGGGATGACCATTAGGAATAGCTTTGCTCTTTACTACCAAGATGACTGTTCCTTGAAAATACCTGTGTGGTATTTCTGGGTTTTTCCTTCTGAATTAGCCTAGGAATGTGAGGCAGGGCAGTCATTTGGCACAGAGAAGCTGGCTTGACTGGGTTGGTTTCACATGGGTCAAGTGGGGTGATGGCCTTGTGATGTAAAATCATATTGCCCTTTCATGTCAGGGCAGCTGGCTCATGTCCTCCCTTCCCCAGTGCTTGTCTGAGTGTGTGTCAATAAGTTACTTGATCCATGCTCTTGCACCAGTCTCTTGAGCTTAACTGCCTGAGAAAATTTGGAAGCATGAAAGCAGTCAATCTTTGTGGGCTGTTTAAAGTCTCCTTCTATCAGGAAATATCAGTGTTTGCACAGCAAAAATCAGGGCAGAGAGAATGAAAGGAGAACATGAAAGAGCTACAAATCACGTTAACACTAAAGTCACAAGTAAAAAAATACTATGATGTATTAAAAACACTTCCTCCTACAAGCATTTCTATTTCCTCCTTAACTTTTAAGCCCATAAAACACATGAACACTGAAGGGAAAATGGGCAAAGCCCACTGGATACTCATTTACTACCAACACTGACAGCTGCAGACACTACAACACAGCAGCAGACACACTGCCCCACGATTACTGCTGCTCCCATGGCACCAAAATACATGCAGCTCAGACACTGTCAGCAAATTTGTTTCACATTTTCCTAGAAAGCTCTTGAGGCTGGTTTCTGGAAGAGAGGTAGCTACCCACTCCCTCTTGGCAGGCCATGGTCCTTGCATGACACAGTGGTGAGGCTGTGCCAATGCTCTTGCTGAGGTCTCTTCCCTACCCCATTTTTAACATGAGCTTCAGCTCTCCCTGCTGCCTTTATTTTGGGTAGAATAGACAGCACATTCAGAGTGATATACTTACTTTAATACTGTCATAAACAGATTTTATGGCAGCAGAATCATTTCCAGCCAGACCTTTGGCAAAACATAAAGAATCCACACTAAGCTTATGATTTCTTCTATGATCTCTCAGACATAAAAAGGGAGAATAGGGGGTTTTTTGGTGTGTCTCAGACTGAGTGCCTTTCTAGAGCCTCTCACACATGTGCTGTTTTCCAGCTTAATGCTGAAGTATTTCTAAGCCTCAATCTGTTCACTAGGTCTTAAAATTGCCTTCTTGGGCATCTCTCATAACACCTCTTCTGGCTCAGAGGCTGTACTTTTGTCTTTCTCATTCTATCTTTACACATTATTTTTTCCAGAACAAAGTATAATAGGAAATTATATCCTACTTTGAATATAGGTTTATAGCTTCATGACTAGAAGAAGCACAGAGTGTCTTCTTAGTGTTGGTGTTGGTTTGGGAATGGAGACATCGGTGAGGAGAAGCAATGGACAGAATAAAAGATCATAAGCATATTCTTTGGTACCATGAAATGGTGTATCCAGATAGCTTAGATCTTGAGATTAACTGGGAGAGTTGGCTTATGGCTCACAGAAATATGCTGCATTTTTTTAGAAAATGAATGCTCCTTAGAAAAATGAGATTCTATTTTATTGTTTTATACATAAGTTCTAAGCCATCTTGAGTAGACAGCTGTGGTATTTTTACTACTGTGCTTGAGAAGCTGTTCTTTCTTACTGCCAGGGCCTGCCACTCAGACCATGTCAGGTGGGAGGACAGTCTTTGACTGTTCGTAACTTTTCCATATTTCTTGCTCTTCTAAACATTCTTGTTTCTTGTCTCTTTTTTTAAATCAGATGTGGATATGCAACCTAATTTGCAAAAGGAACAGTTTGGTGTGTGTTTTCATATAAATATGGTCTGCTTCACTAGTCATCTTTAATGAATGTTAACCCATCTAAGCCTCCACATCCCAAACTCTTCCAAATACAAGTAGAGGTGAAAGTACAAGGAGTCAAATTTGAAAAGAAAACTGAGTACACAAAGGAATCTATTTTGGTTTAGGTTTGAATATTAACCTCTTTTTAATTTTTTTCTCTCTGGGTATTCTTTTTTCTAATATTCTAGCTGAATGTGACGTGTAGAAGTGACTAAGGCTCCTGTCAACTCATAGAATAAATGCTTCGTGACAGCTGCCTCTGTGAGATTTACACTCTATGTAATTTCAGTCCAAACCTCAAATCTACAAACCAATCCAACTGCTGATGTTGAACCTTTTTCAACACAGAACTTGAATCTAAGCAATTCTTGTTCATATGTTTAAAATATATGGATCATGTGTAAAAGTAAATGTAATGCATTAATTGCTAACATGCTGTCTCAGTATACTAAATCCAAGTTTATTTTAAAAGCGAAACTCTATTAGTAATTAATATTGATGCTGTTTGATCTCAGAAAATCCTCTGAGTCTAGGGCAATTCAAAGTGCACAGCATATAAAGTTAGGCATGCATGCTGAAACTCTAAAAATAAAACAGGAGATGCAAGGACATGAAAAATAGTCAAGAAGTCTGAAAGAATTCACACTCCTATATATGTTCATTTTGAAAAAGAAGCTATAGGAAATATTGAGCTGTGGATTCCAGGGTGACAGGGAAGCTATAAGGTGGGAAGACCAGGAATACAGTAAAAAATGTGAGTGCCTTCTACAAGAAATATTTTTTTATTTGAAAGGCAGCAAGGAGAAGAACTCACTGGATAAACTTTGCCAAAAATTAGAGCATTTCTCTGGCTGATAGAGCACCAGAGCAATATAAAATGGAATAAAAGCTGATGAATCACTGTCATTTCTATTGGTAAAAAAGCAATACAAGATCCTTCAATGTCAACATTAGATATGAAATGTGTTTCTTGCCGTATTAAATTGCATTTTATTGAAACAGCCAAGGTATGTTTTAACTCTTGACTACTCAGAGCGTTCACTTTTATGCTGCATGACATGGAGCATAACCTTTCTGATAATAAAAGGGTTCACAGGAGACCACAGACCCATTATAGGCAACCTTGTGAGATATCACATGCTTGATGGAGGTCATTTCTCTGGGAGAGGAACGAGGTTGCTCATGATGAGCCCTGGACAGAGGTTCAAATTTAAGCTAGCTAGTCTCTGCCTTGGCATCCAGGAACTTAGGAAACAGGGAAGGCCACAGGGAAAATGAGGAGCAACCATATAATGAGTAAACATTATTTACCTTTTATTCTTACTGTGAATTTCTTAAAAAAACTCTTGAGGAAATGCTAAAAGATGTGTAAGGCTCATCCAAGGTACCAAGGAAAAACTGATTGTGAAACGTAGGCTTAGGCTTGTGCCTGTAAAGAGGTGTAAGTAAAATGCTGGTGGGTGAAAGATATGTATTAGAGCAGATAGGCAGTTGTACATTGTTTTATTGGGAACTTGAGATACTTTATAACACTAAAAGAGAGGAAGAAATAAAACTAATAGGCTGGAAGACTGGGACCTCCACACATACGTTGCTAGAGATCACATCCCCAGAGGCGTTCCAGTACGGTGAACTTTATCATAACAAAATTATTGCCTGGTATCAAAATTGTCTAAGCATTAGAAAACCCTGGGTTTAAGTTCCTTAAAAAAAACAAAAAAAAAGTCAAGTCATTAAAAAGGGATTTTAAAATGTTTTGAAATTTTCAAAATATGACCATTTTAAATATCTATTCTTACTGTGATCAGAAATAAAAATAAATAATACCATTTTCATGCTGATGCTGCGTGTCAGTTAATCTGCTAGGGACAGATTCAAAATCCACTGAAGGTGATAATGCAGATTCCACCTGATCAATACATTCTTAGTAATTTCATATACTTCTCATTACTTTTCTTTCCATGCACAAGCTTTCATTTTTTATACTCCTTCTAGCTTCTTAACCCACAGAATATATATATATATATATTTGCTTATTAACAGTGCTTTCTTATTGGCTTTTTGTATGACTGTGGCTTTTTTGAAGACATAAAATGATGCATTATCTTTGCAAGGGGCCTCTCCACTGCCCTGATGTTCATTACAGAATCCACATACCCATCACCTTCCTATCTACACGGTTTTGTTTGCCTGAAAACAATATAATTACATTTATATGCCATCTATTTCATCTGTGTTTCATGCTAGTTAAATCAGTTTCTTATGCATTTGTTTCATGCATTCACCACAAATTGATATGTATAACCTATGCATATATTCATCTCGTCAAGTATTCATGTACTGGGTTCCTGTGTTCATTATTGACAGAAGTTATTCATCCTAATGAATCCACGGGAACACCAGAAAGAGCATATAACACAAAAATAACTTAAATTATACAAAATGTACTAGGAAATTTGTGTGTGTGTGTATGTGTGTGTGCAAAACTAGCACAGCCTGAAAATGAAGAAAACCTGAAAGAACATTTGTGCCTATTGGCAGAACGCGTGGATTTATAGAGCCCTTTTACCTTACCATCAGTGTGATCAGAAGGATCCATGTGCCAAGTGTACACTTGTTTCAGAAAAATAAACAAACAGCACTTTGCAGTCATTATGTGGTGATTAGAGCCCTCCCAAATACAGACAGGGGAAATCAGCAACCATTAACCCTCTTGAGCTTTCCAAATGTATTCAGTGATTAAAAAATACTTCTAGTGTATAGGTGACCGATAACAGAGTTCTTTGGGGTGGTCTGTGGGGATAGTGGCTGTGGGTTGGTAGTTTCTTTTTTAAGTGAATGTTTAGGTCTAGGGTATATCAGCAGGCATCTTCCTCCAGGTAGAAAGGAGCCAGCCTTCACTGCTGGACTGGCAGCAGTACCCAGGAGCCACAATATAGGGCAGGGAAGCAGAGCAGGGGACTGATGTGCCTGAGGGTGGAAAGGACTGTGCTACAGACCCCCTTGTTAGGCTGCTGAGGTTTGCAGGACAATGCAGGGTGGCTGAAGGCAACTCTTACCACTTGTAGCATATGTAGGATGTGTGGAGGATAATGTTTCTGATATTATGACTAGGTTAAGAGAAGCAAGATGCCCCTGAAAGCTCCTGCACTACTCTCATGTGCTAGAACAGAAACACCAAGCCTCTGTTGTCCAACTATCTTCTCAATTAATTCATAAGATTTTTAAGGAAGGGCTACCTAGACATACAATACTCTATAAAATAGCACTTTGACACTTGAGTGGATTGACCATGTAGTGCTGATTGCCTCTTTTTACTGCTTTGATGCCAAGATCTTAAAGTACTTTATAAATATTAATGAATAAAGACTCAGAAATATTCAGTCATTGTGTTTATGCTGTTGCTCATGTCACAGATGGGGGCAAACATATTAAGGCTACAATTTATTCCACCTTGCTTTACATTTCTGTAGATGAGTGAGTTATTGCAGCTCTCCTTCATATTCAGGGAAGGAAATGAGAATTTTTAAGGTGTGACTCATTTAATCTATTTTATACATTTATTTATAAGGAAAGAAATGATGCTGTAGAACTATCTGTTTCTCTGTATCACCTATGAAGGGAATCTTAAGGTGACTCACTCAGATTTAGACATCTGCCTTGTGTGACTCTATTTGCCAAGAGAGGGACCATGGCTCAGCTTCAGCAGAGCTCCACTCTCCTAATTCCACTAACATGCTTTGATTTATAGACAAATACTACACACATTGAGGTTCCCTCATATTGTATCAGTGTATTGGTTACCATCTGATATGAAAAATAGAAAGATGGTAAATTTTCTGGCAGTATCTAAACAGATTACTGGCAAATTTAAAGGTTATTAGGCCAGTGTCACTCTCTGGAAAAATAATGGAAATGCTGTCATTAAATGTCATTCAAAAAATGTAGGATTTTTATCAACTGTCACTATATTGTTGAGGAAAATGTTAACAAAAAATCCATTTTTTTTATTCTTGGATAAGAAGATCTACCAAATATAAACATCTAAAATGTTGCAAAGTACTTTAAAAACATTGCAGAATATAACATTTATGTTAGTGAATACTGGTGAAAAAGTTACCTGTAATCAAAAATATCATGCCAATCATTGAGTATTTGCCTGAGAAATGGGGAGAAGGATTTCTTCCTATAAATATATTTGCAGGGAGAAAATACAGGGAGGGTAGATTTCTAGATTTTTAATGGAGATGCTTCTTAGAAAATATAAGCACTAAGTATCTGTAAAATGAAGAAAAGACAAGGAAGAGAATTACAAGACTGTTGTTTTCTAATTCATAATGTCAGCTTGGCTCACAGATAACCTGGACGTTCTGAATGAAGTTTCTGGTTGATTTATGCCTCAAAGACAGACTTCAGGTTTTGACTGCAGACTAAATAAAGCTGCATGTTGGTGTTATTATTAATTATCTTTGTCTATTACTTTGTGATTCTTGAGTTAAAGTAAACTGTGAGCTCTGCAAAAGTAGTCTGCAGCAGACCAACAGAAAATGCTGGCATTGCTGAATTTAATTTTTTTCATTAGATCAAAAATAAAGCATCTGGTATGATAGGAAACTGTTAGTTATGAGAGGAAGATGGGATAGATAAAGAATAATGACAGAGATGCAGAAGGAATAAACAAAAGATTACAGTCAGTTGAGCTGCAAGAGTGAGCTATTGATTTGAATTAAAATTTCTAATAGGAATCCCAAAGCTTTGATCTTGGGACTAATATTATCCAGTACTTAGTATTTAGGATTTTCAGTAATAACTTCAGCACAGGAATCAGTATGTTCTTCAATTAAACTGATGATGACATAGAGGTGACTGTTGTTCTTATTACTGAGGAATATCGGAGGAACACATAGGAGGAATCAGCTGATCAGGAGAGCAAGAGAACTGTGAGTGTAAGTAGACTAGTATTGAGATCAAGGAAAGTAAGGACTACCAACAAGAACTTTTGCAAAAGGCTGTTGCTTTAAGGTAGATGACCCAGATCATGTCCATTAGACAGGATGACACAGGATGAACTTCATCTGCTAAAATAGACACCACTGTTGAAAAAGACATTGCAAACATCATCTGCAGGTGTCTGACAATCAGTACTAACTGGGTGAAGAAGTCATGAGATGTATCTAAGGACCTTAACATAGGTCCGGTTTAGAATGAGGTGTCATATCTTCCAGAGTTGATTGCTTCATTATGTGAGCTAGGTAGATGAAGCTTCAGGTGACCAAAGACAACTTTCAAACCATTTTCCTGACATCAGTCCCACTCCTTGACTCTCAGTGACTGTTCAACAATATGGTGAATGCTACTTCTCCACCTTGAAATAAAGTGCTGGCATAAGAAAAAAACAGGTATGAACTGACCATAAAATACTAAAGCTTAAAATTTAAAGAAGTTATATAAACATCCCAGAAGTGAGCATCTGAAGATATGTAGGGAGTCAACAACCGAAACCTACAAGGGGATTTCATGAGTTTGTGAGCAGATGCTCGTTGTGATATAACTGATGCCATGACAACAGGGTTTGGAGTTAATGGGGTTTTTGTTTCTACATTCACTGTTTCTCTCTTTGGAACAGAATTGTTACTAAATACATTTGTTAACTATTAATTATTAATTGTTTACACATTGATTGTAGGAGAGGTCCTTTTTAATATTATATGAACATCCTAAATTTTTATAGGGTTTCTAAGTGAACAATATTCTTTCCAAGAACATCCCTGTAACTGCACAACATTCTCTTTCAAATGCTGTTACCATTTGACTTAAGTAATTCCCATACAGCCACAAATATTTTATTTTCTAAAATGAAACACAGTGGTCAAGGATTCAGTGCATTTTCACAACTTCATGCAGATTAAAGCTACCTGAGCTTTTTATGAAGAAAAAATATCCCTTTTTATGTGTGTCTGGAAATACTAGTGCTTTTATGTGAAAGACATCAAAAATATATAATTCTGCATAGCCATGTTTATGTTATTGTATTAGCTTTCCTCTGATTTACATGAGGCAGAGGATAACCATAATACATAAAGTATATCACAAGGCAATGCACAATAGAACTGCAACAGATGTACAGACTCTATGCTGAGGTACATGCACATGTTGCCAGAGAAATGCAAGTTGAAATCTTTTCCACTGAAAACTTTGAAACTTAAATGGAATTGACTTGATAAAAATGTTGACTTTTAGCCATTTGAAATTTAAACATCTAGAGTAAACCAATGATCTCAGCTCCTGCCCTAAATGTAGAAGTAGATAAGCATTTCCAGCAGGTGATTCATTCCACCTATCTGAGGAATTTACCATAAATATTTGCTCTCTGATGATGCCTGTCATTTTCCAGAGAGAGATACTACGTGATGCTAGTTTATTTACTGCCTTATTTTTATTAAGCTAACATCAAATTAAGTGAACTCTATCTATCTGTGAAAAAAACTCATTTCTTTTGTTGCCTACACTAGCTCACAGCTATTTAATTCCTGTAATCACAAGTAAGAACAAGAATGTAGGTTAAGCCATCCTCACCAATTGTCTAAACAATTTTGGTTATGTCTTTAGCAGCCTGCCAGTGCTGATCTTAAAATCTTGTTCTTCCTGTGCTGGAAGTGTTTACCTTTCTGTTTCTGTTACTGCAAATACATCCCATTTACAGGTCAACAGGACAAGTAGCCCAACAAAGCCACGAAAACACTTCTTTCAGGGTCAAATCATGAAATGTAATCTCTTTCTAGATCAATATTGGAGACCTCTGACTTATGGAAAAAAAAATGCATATTTTGAGGCATGCTTGGCTGTTTGATGAGAATAAAACTGATAAAGTTCTGCAATTTCTAGCATTATCACCTGGAGCAATTTAAAACATGTTGAAGAAACAGTTCCAAATTTTCTATGATTTAAAAAAAATCAACTGCTTGGCTTTTTGCTTCCACTGTAAAGCATTCCAAGACATCTCTGTATGCCAACATAGATTCATGCAAACACAACTTGAGCACTTTGAGTGCTTGGAAATCCTCAAGCAGAAGACACATGTTATGTTTGAAGGTTTCTGTTAAAAAGGTTAATTGAGCAGGTTGCCATAATGGCATATCTTGTAGACAACACAGATTCTGCATCCTTGATGTTTGGTTCTGGAGCATTGTGAGCAACCATGTCTGGGGGTTTCTTTTGAGTTTTTAGCTTGACTGATCAGAAGAGAATCTATGAAGAGAAGAGAATCTAGCTTTTCTAGCCGAATTAAATTTTCCAAATTAATTAGGGTGATATGACACAAATGCAAAAAGTCTGATGAGAAAGTAGGTGAAAAAGGGTAGCTGGCAACCTCTCAATCTAGAATATTCCAGGAGCATGGAAGAGAATCAAAGATGGAGGGAAATCACCTTTCAAGAGTTTTTGCTTGGATCAAATTACTGCAATGAGAAATGCCATCATGATAGCTGCCATGGTGTAACTACACAGGGAGATTAACAAATTCATTGTGCCTTGAAGGCTGCAATTTAAACAGTAAGAGTCTTCATTTTGTAACCTATCACATTTAAACACTCATCAGGATATACTTTCTGAATAAAAGATTAAGACTTATATATCAAAAAGACTTGCCCGTTCTTCACACTGCCATAGGGAGGTAGCAGAGGTGATGGAAGAGGAAATGCCCATTCTCAGGTGTACCTATAACATGTGATTATTACATTTCAGTAGCTGATATTTTTTGATGAATGCCTGAGCATCCAGCAGAGAGAAGGGTTTTTTTTCCCCCTTTACACAAGAGCTGTGCCTTTTGAATCACACAGACTGGCTGAGAGGAGGTGACACTCCATAGGCCAAACATCATTCAGCACTGGCTGAGCTCACTAGAATGTAAATGCATCCTCTTGATAGTCTTGCATGAAAGATATCTGCAGTCATGGCACAAATATAAAGACCAAGTGCAGAGCATGACAGATTACAGTTGTTGGGTAGAAAAAGGCACAATTCTTGGAAATATTTAAGTCTACTGCAGAAGCAATCACCACTACAATCACAGTTGCAGTGGAATGAGAAGTAGGCCCAAGAACAATTATAGCAAATCTTTGTCAACGCCCCATGAATTAACTGTGGGTTTGATGCAAATAACCTGTATTACTTTCTGTATGGTCACAAACATAAATACTAGAGTGGAGGAAATGTTGGCTCTTCTTCTTGGATGATTTGTATTTATATAGCCTGCTATGAAGATGACACAAAAGATTTATATGGCTGAGGATGCTTCTCGAAAAGTAATCTGGTCTAATATCTGAAAGCTACCTAAGTAAATTCCTACCATAAAATTTTGTGAGATTCTCTGTTTAGTTCCCTCAGCAGTGGTATGTAGGCATCCCATGTTGTCTTACTCACCTTAGAGCAAGGATAAGAGCAGTTTAAGAAAAGGGAAGGAACTGGCTGGAATCTCAGGGTTATAGTTATACTGATATAATACACCATACAGTAATAGGGCAGGTTTCCTTCTGTACATATGACTGAATGATCTTCCTTTAGAATAGGATAATCTCATAACTGGCTATTGGAGACAGCCTTTATCTTAGGGACATCACTATGTCCCAAGTATTCCTCAAGGCCAACTGAGGAAACAGCTATCTGATACAGGACAGGACCTTGTCAGGGCTTGTGCTAGGAATTTACACTTAAGGACATTTGCACATCAGCATGTGAGTCTGTGCACAGGCTCTGTGAAGTTTACTCAAAGTCCTGTTTCTGAAAAAAAATGCAAGTAAGGCTACAGAGAAGCAGTTTCCATCCTCATCATGACTTTTAATATTTTTGAGAGAAGAGAGTAGCTGCAGATGGCTGCTGCAAAGCTATGTCGCAATGTGGACTTTACCAGGTACGAAAATTGCAATAACAGGAAAGAGATTGTATGTTTTGCTCCCTTTTCATCTTTGTAGTTCAGATTGTGGGTACAGGTGAAACCTATTAAACCCCTGTGGCTAAAGTATTCAATTTCTGGTGCACGCTCAACAGAAGTGGGACGCATATGGACGAGGAATTCCAGTAACTCCCTTTCTCCTTATTCATTGCCTTCCACTCTAATAGGAATGGTTGATTAAAAGGGGAGGGTTTCCTTGAAAGGTGCCACACACAGAGCTAATCTGTTCTTCAGTGAGAACTGCACCACTCCACCAGCCGGAAGCATTTTCCATAACCACCTGTGTCTATCTACAACAGTGCTGCCAAAAAGACTATTGTTACCTTAATGGACCATTGAGGAGCTGGCAGTTAGTCCCTGACCTGTGGATGACTTTTAAGAACAAGACGATTGGCTAAAAGTTAAATGAGTTAGAAAACAGAAGGAGATTTCAAGGTGGTAGGTTAAGTATTGGTGGGAAATATTGAATGTAGAGGATGGTTTTTTTGGAAAGTAAAGATGAACACGGCTATCTGGTGCTTTTCTTCTGCATTGCAGCATATCTATGTGGCTGTCTTTTGAGAGGAAGTAACTTTTTTTTTTTCATTTCATGCTCTATATATTCCCACAGAATTAATATATTGAATTCACATTTTATATTGCCTTCCACTGACCCAATAAATCAATGGTCATCTCCTTTCAGCTACAAAGAGCTGTATCACACATACACAGTAAATTCCTTCCTAACTCTGAATCTGATGCTTTTTCACAATGGATCTTTTTCTCTTGAAGTAACTGTTACTTGCTCTGCTTTTTAATGGGCATTTTTCTTCTTGTTTTACCTAAAATGTGCGCTGGTCATGCCTATCTTGATATTCACACAATGGTTGATGTTCAAAGGCACCTTTGGAGATTAACCACCACAACACCTGCCCAGAGAAGGGTCAGCTGGAACAGATTACAGACGATGGTTTGCCTCTGAAATTGGGTAGCTACACTGGCAAGGGACTCCACAACCTCTGTGGGCAAGCTGTTCCTTTCTTTGCTCACCCTGACCATAAGAGATGTCTTTCCTATGTTTGGAATTTCCTCTGTTTCAGTTTGTCACCCTTGCCTTTTGTCTTGTCCTATCAGTGAGCAATTGGAGAGGAGTCTGGCTCTGTCTTCTTTAGCTCCCTTCCTGGAACTTCCCTTCCCTTCCTGGAACTTCCCTTCTCAGCATTTACATACGTGGTTAAAATCCTCAAGCCTTCATTTTTCCAGACTGAAGATGTTCAGATGTCTTTCAGATTTCTTATGTGACTAACACTCCAATGCCTCAGTCTCTCCAGGGTCCTACACTGGATTCATTCCAGTATGTCTGTTTTTCTTGTATACATCCCCTGCAGCACCCAGCTCTGTGAGGTATTCCATTACATTTCCCTCATCCTAGTGAGTTCATAGCCCTGCAACTGCACGTACACATACAATTCCTTCTCTTTTTATCCACGCTGCAGACATTAGTGTGTAGCACCTCAGAAAGGTACCTTCTTGTGCTAATTTCACAGGCAAAGCATGTGTATTTTGTTTCCCCATGCCAGCTACTTAGTTCTTTTTTGTGCACACTCACTTGGTGTGGGCACACTTGTGCTCTAGGGGTTTTTTATTACAAGATCTTCCCTGTCCACATCAGCCTAAGCCTATTTGCCAACTCCATCCACACTGCTTGAGTACTCTTTATTTTTCTAGAACAATGTAACTTTTTAAAAGATCTGGTTGGATTTTTATTCATTTTGAAGAGCTGTCAGAGATTCTGCATATGATGAAAATCCTTCAAAAGCAGTTATGTATTTAACAAAAGACCTTTTTGGTCCGTCTAATACAAAATACTGAGAGACTTCCCAAGTTGTTATCTGAGCAGGCTAAGAAAGTGCAGAAAGCTTGAACAGGAATTCAGAGTGTCAGGAGACATACACTGAAGGTTACAAAAGCTCTGGAACAATGGGAAACCATTGCCTTTGTCATGAATTTTATCTTTTCCATAATGGAACATGATTTTGGGAAACAAATTCAGAAAACTAAGAGAAAATATTACATTTTAGTGAATGGAATCCCTCATCATGGCAGGGTTGGACAGCAGTGGGGTTGGAATTTCATGATCTTTAAGGTCCCTTCCAACCCAAACCACTCTGTGATTCAATGATTTTCAAAGTGATTTCTACTATCTTTATTTTCTATGACAAAGATACATGACTTTATTCTCTTTCAACATAAACCTCAATTCTATTTTAGTGATCATTTGGAAAGAAATTTGCTTTGGTTCATCTATTATAAAAAATTTTATTGACTCTTCTTTTCCCTTTTTTTTCCTTTTGTAATGACAAGCACGATACACCATTGAGCACTGTACACCTCAGTTTAAGCGCTGTAACGTGAAACTATGTTTCAAAGGAAAACCATGTCATATTTGGTCAGGGAATTTATGTTCCACAGCACTTATGTGACCGTGGCTGTAATGAAAGAAAGGGACTTCAAAGTATCTAAGGCTTTTGGAGCTTGCTAAATAGTCAAAACTACAGCCATTGTAGGCATGTGAACTCACAATCACCTTTTTCCTTATTGGCAGTCAGAGATCCTCTGGAGTGTAATAACGAGAAAAAGCCTCTCTGACTCTGTTGTGGCTGCTTTGCTGAGGGTGGTAGTGACAAGATCAAATGCCATTTTGGCACTTATTTTAGGTATGTTGAGTCTCACTAAGTTGTAAAAATACACTAGTGGTCTTATGCTACCGGCCTCCGGATCAGCACAAAATACCAAATGAGATCAAAGAGTTGATGGAATCTACTGAAATAATAAGAATGGATGATGATAAATGACCCCAAAGAGTCTGGTCAAATATCACAGTAACACAAGTTTAAGACAAAAAAATCTTAATTTAAATAAGCACATTGTATGACAGCTACTTTGTCCTATGATATCCAATCAGAGAGTTTTTCTTTATGTTAGTCTCATCTCACACTATAAAAAATGCAAAACCAAAATGCTTGATAATATATATATATAAAAATAATATTCAATATTGAAATCTGTTTGTGTGCAAATCCAGTTTAGGAAGGTGAGACTGCAGAAACATGGGAAGATAATTTGAAAGTGAGGAAAATAAAATCCACCATCTCAGATTGGATGCAGCACAAACAAAGCAGAGCATCAAGTAGTGCACTGTACATTTAAAGGCTATGAGCTCACATGGAACATAAGTGTGTGTATGTAACTACCTACACACCTAATAAATGTCTCCTCTCTAGAAACAAATGGTTTCAAACAGACAATATCAGAAGGAAAACCTTTTGAATTTATCTGGCTTCTTTATACTTTAATTAATTAATTAATTACCTGTTTCCATCAGATAGGTCCATCATTTACATGCTAAGTACAAGTCAGAGCTCATACTGAGTTATTCCTTCTATCCAGAAATCGAAGAAAGCTATATTTACCTAAGCCATGTTAATTCCAGGAGGTAGCTCAATTCATCCTAATTCTCTTTAAAGTGTCAAAAATCTTTCTGATTAAAAAATTAATATGAGAGTGAACAATTCAAATATTTTGGTAATTTCTAAACCTAGCTGAAAAACATTTCTAGTAATACACACAGAAAAATTAATGCATCATTACACAGCAACACTGCAAAGAAGAATGACAATTCTAGATCCAAAATATTTAGGAAAGACTCTTGGTAAACTCTCATATCTAGGTAACATGTGAATGAAATTAATGAAAAGCCACCTGATATCAGATATATTATTATCTAACATAACTCCTAAACACTTACTCAAGATCCAGATACTACACTTCTGTTACTTATTCAAATATTGTTTGTCTATTCACTGATTTCAGTGCTGAAATATTTGCAGCACCCTACTGGGACTCAAAGACTGCGTTAAAGTGATCTTAGTAGCTTGCATGTATATGACAAGTACAGGGAACTGGAAGCCTTCATGTGGGTGGTAGATGATGGACGAATGCCAGTGCAGTGGCAATTCCTGGAATACATATGTTCTGCAATGACAAAAATTGACAGAGAATCATTGCAGACATGCTGTCTGTGTGGCTAGGCCGTGTTTCCACTCTGTTTCAGAAGGGAAGGATTATTGCTTGCTGACATCATAATAGAAGTTTTTTCTCCAGCCACTATTTGCATCTTACGTATAAAGGCCATAACTCAGATCCCAGTCAGCAGGTACAGTTTATTGCTTTATGTGGAAACAGTTGCTACAACCAAATTCAGCAGTCTGTAGAATACAAAAAAAAAAAAAAAAAAAGAAAAAAAGAAAATCCAACAACATTCAGTAGTAGCATTCAAGAAGGTGTTCCATCAAGAGCTCTAAAAGCAGCACAACATGTTTTCCCAAGTAAGTGGCTTATTTTACAACGTTATGTAGGTTGTTGTTTGTGTTGTTCTTGTCTCATTCGTGGGAGTGTTGATATTTCTTTTGGTGTCTAATTTAACACATGGACATTCCAGTCAGTTTTCACTGACTGCTTTGTACAGCCCTGTGGATTATGCACTTGGCTTTGTTTCAGGAATCTATGAATACAAAGCCTGTTGAGTATGTGATTTCATACAAATTTCTATCCATACTTATTTGCTGTCTATGAGCACTGAAATGGATGCATGCATTCTTGCTATTTATGCTGCTATCAGACCACTGCACCCAAGAAACTGTGATATCTGATAGAAAACATTTGACGTTAATAAAAAAAGCAAGTTAGAAAACTGTATGGTCATACAAAAGGTGTGATAGCTACAAAGAGAGCCAACGTACAAAGGGGCTAGTGATTCACCCAGCCAAGTTAAACAAGACACAATTGGGGCTAATTGACTTCCCTCCTTCGACCTCCCAAGTACGAGTTTATGAAAGCCTGGAAAGCTGAATTAACCCCAATTGTGTCTTGTTTGACTTGGCTATTAAGGTAAAATGGATAACCCTTTTGTGACTTGGCTCTTTTTGTAGATATAACACCTTCAGATAATTAACATTCCCTCCTTCCCACCTTTCTAAAACAGCTTTTGCCTTAGTTTACGTGTTTTGATTGTGATGAAAGAAGAAGCAAAGCTACATTTTTCAGAAGAGAAGCTTCTCACAGAATAAAGCAAAATAGAAAATATGAAAGGATGTTAGAAATAATTACAAGGTAGCAATTCACAGCAGGGATTCAAGGATGATATGGAGACTGAAGCAAAAAACTGGCATGACATACAGAAGGTAAGGTATAACTGCATAAAAGAAAAAGTCTCATCTATATATTTATCAAGTGTATCAAAAATCTCTATACATTTATCAAATAGTACATAATATCAAGATGCCAATTCACATTGCTGCATTTAAATTCAAACTTTTACTAGTAAGCATGTATGAAGCTGTCTCCTCTGACTTCAGCAGAAGTTGTTAAGTGCTCAGAGTATACCAGAATATAGTTATGACTAAAATTCTCAAACGGGGGTTGAAGAATCTTGTGGAGGTTCTATCTGTTCAGGAAATTCCTTTTTATTGCAGTATTAACTTCAGGGGGTGGCTCAGTATTGTGACTTTATATGGACTGAAGATAGCTACAGAATGATTTGGGTTGGAAGGGACTTTAAAGGTTTCATGGTTTGAAAGCCATGTCAAGGGTTAGGACACCACGAAAAGGAATTAAGATGTTGTCATGAACCAACTCTTCACAAGCTTATGGTATGAAAATACAGAAGATCAACTTAAGGCAGGCAAAGTTTCAGGGATTTTACCTGTGGAATTCTCTCTATTAGAATCTGAAAAGCTGCAGATACTTGTACTCCGACCTCGTAAGGAATCTGAATGAACATGCCCATGGCAGGAGCAGCATCTGGAGATGGTTGTGTAAGACAGGTATTGAGGTAAATCATTGTCTGGAGATGCTTCTCAGACCCCTGTGACTAAAGGAGGAGCCTAGATGACTGGGTTCAATAGATCAGGTTATTGAAATAAATCCACCCTGAAGCACTCCATACAGGCCATACATCAGCATTTCTGAAATTACAACTGCCTAATAGAATCAGATCCATAATAGTTAAAGAAAATGAATATGTTATTTGAACATAGGATATGTTAGTAGAATAGTCTTCAGTGATTTATTTAATGATAACCATGATCCCAGTAACACACATCTTTGTAAAATCTGGGATGGATGAAGCATAAGAATTCAAAGCTGTCCACTGATGGATTATTTTTTAATAATCAGACATTGTATAAAAGCCTTTTTCTATAAGGAGTTTTATGAGCCACAGTCTTTTGTGAAACCAGCAAGAATAAAAGTAACCAGTATATTGTTAGTTGCCCACATATCGTCTAGCTAATACAGAAGTCTAAATGTGCAAAACCTTGAAAAGAAGAGAAAAGGATGAGTTACCTCTAACATAACACAGACGTGTTTATATTCTTGTAGAAGAGGGTCTTTGCCTTGGTACTAAAGATTTTCCGGAGATTTTCTTAGCAATCTAATAAAAATCCAGACCATAATATTAATAACAAATATAGAGACAAATGTAGTTGCTAATATTAAGGATTATTCACGATACACTGGTTAGGAAAAGTATGTGAGCTTCAAAAAGAAGTGGGACTTCCAAAGAGTTTATCAGTGTGAAGAGATTCAGAGTGGGTGCTGTTTGCTTCTTTCCTTCCCTGATTCTGTAATCAGCCAGTTTTCTAAGAACATCTAATTCCTGATTAGGAACTGAGGTTATCTCAGCTTCCTACTGTTCAAGTTGAGACTCTATCAGCTGCTCCCATCAGATGTGTCCATGGATCAGCTCAGAGTTTGGTACGTATACAGTAGAGATATCCACTGCTGGCCAGGTGAATGTTGTGACTTTCAGAAGCACATAGGTGTAAAACTGGTGTTAACAGAAAGCTTCAATCAGTTCCTGAGGTCAGAAAAGTTCATTTGTTCTTTCTATGGTAGGATTTGTCAATAGATTTTTTTTTTGCCTATTAGGCAAAGTAACACGAGAACTAAAACCTGTAGTGTCTCAGCTCAGCCTAGTTTGCATAGATATATTACAGTGAAATGTGTTCCATCAGTGACCTTTTTTGTCACTACTGAAATTTCTGTACCAATTAAAACTTTACTCATTATTTTGTACGCTCAAGGTATTCTGTACTTCAAGAGGGAAAAAACACAGATTCCAAACTCTCTCAACTTTCTGGATGGGCAAAGTCACAAGTTCTGTCTGGATTTGGCTTTTAAATAGTGCTCATACAAATGGAGTAATGACTTTAAATTCCATTTTTAGACCCTAGAGCATTCAAAGTAGGAAAATTTAGGTTTACTGCTTACAGTCTGAGCCCTTCTTAATTTAAATGGAAAGCTTTCCAGTACTAACAGAGGATTAAAAAAAAAACCAGAGCAAACAATTTATTTGGAAAGTAAAGCTGCCTTGGTATCTCATGTCATCCCACTGCTTTTGAGAGAAAGGTATTCTGGAAACAGATGTAAGTTTTAACCAGAGAGCTTGTGCTGGAAGTCTGCTTGCCAAATGTCCCACTGTTCAGTTTATGTGTTCACAGTTAAAATAAAGGCAGAGAATGAGTTAGAAAATGTGATTCTTTTTGAACTTTCTCCAAGAGTTCTGCAGAATTGATTTTAAATTTTTTGGATTTTTTTTCTTATATTGAAATGTAGTCAGTAAAAAATTATTACTTGTAATGTGCTTTTCAATTTTTTTTTCCCAAAGATGCCACAGTTCAGGAGGCATGTCCCTTCCACCCTGTCCCATTCCAGCTACCAAGCACTTTCCTTTCATGAGTATAATGATTATCAACTTATTTTTCAGCTAAGGGGGAAGAGGAGGGGGAATTTAAACTGCCTGCCTGACAATGCTTTCAAATGGTGATGAAATGTCTTCTTCATATCTGAAGAGAACATGATTATTAGCACTGAATCTGACAGACACGATTTCTGAATATTTTTGTGGCATTAATTTAAATCAATGTAATGTTTGAAAACATTTCAGCCCCTCAAACAGCTGATGCAGCTTAGATTCAATTATAACAAATTGCAACACACTGTCAAGTCTTTTTACCAAGTCATTAGTCAGGGATTTTGAATGCACGGCCTCCGAACGGAGTTCGACTGGCTGACAGCTCTAATTGTTGGGAACCGCTAAAGGATTGCTAATGAACTGGGGGATCTGTTGGGCCTGTAGCTTTCTTCAAGGATGAAATTTTTGAAAACTTTCACAAGATCAAAGCAGCATAACATGGACCATTTGCTAAATTGTCAGCAGTGGAGTGAAGCAGTCTGAGTCCCAGCTTTAAAGCTCAAGCTTCAGTAGAAAACACCATGTGCCTCCTGCCCCTGAGCTTTTTTCATGTGTCAGTAAAACCATAGTGAGAAACAATGACTTGAAGAAAGAGCCCCAGAGCCACCAGGGCTGCTATGGCTTAATTAGGAGGAGCAGGAAGGGAGATGAAAATTCCTCTCTGTTAGTGGGTGCAAGAGGGATGAAGTGTCCAGCACTGTTACAACCAAGCCCCACAAGTTACTTGCAGCTTCTAAACCTATTAAAAGTCAGAGAGGCATATGATACACAGGAGCAACATAAAATCTTCTTCCCCAAAAAGACTGGCTGTGGCGTTGCCAGGTTTGCCTTCAGGACCCAAAGGGAAGCTGGTGTCACCAAAGACTTTGCCATCAATGTCAGGGAGACCAGACCCTTCCTCTCCAGCACCTGCTCCAGCACCCACAGCAGGCAGCAGGAATGCTCCCAGTGAGTTGTGTTGGACACCAAATCCACCCCTGTTGTGGCTGGCCAGCATTCTGCAGCCAGTGAATCGCTCCCAGCTGCTGCTGCTGCTGAACAAATATGTTGCCTCATGTTACTCAGCGGCAGAAAGCCAACGCAGTGAAGGGAAACTTTTAAACCAATCTTAAAAGAAAAGAAAGATATGAAAACCTGTCTCCATCACTCCCATCTGGTTTATATTTTCCTTTCATATTCAAGTCTTATTTAAGTCTGTTCATTTTTCTTTGCTCCTTCTCATTGAAATTTACTGTGGTATCCTTTTACCAAAAGAAAATAATGCCTGCTGAGCTACAGTAACGTTGGTCAATTACCCAAATGTCTTAATATAGAAGTCTGCCAGGGGGAAAGAATGTTTGAAATAAGATTTACATTATTACTTCTTTAAATTAACACTTCAACAGGACTCAAGGAAAAACAAACTCTTTCCTTCTTACACTGTGTGAGGTACAGTACCAAGCTGCTGTTATCCTCCCCAAGAAAAACTGTGTTTAAAAAACAACACTGAACGACACATAGTGAAAAATTTTTGAGTGCCTGAATTGGGGACAGTGATTTTGAACATCATTGCTGTATGTAGTGCCTTGAATATGAATTTTCTGTCTCACATCTCCTTCTAGAAATGAACTTCAGATCTCTATTTCTCTCTCTCTCTCTCTACCAGATACACATCAGCCACGTGAACTTTTGGAAGTAATTGCTTAGTCTTTCTATAGGGCTTCTATAGGCTCTGGTCAGCAGATGTGGAAGAAATTTCCTTTCCTTTTTCCAAGAAAAAACTTGTCATGGAGATATGAGCAATTTATACCCGTCCTCTGCTATAATTTACATTTATAGTCAAATATTCAGTAATAGGTCTTGTTTACTTTATTTTTTTTAAATAGAATTCTTAAATTAGATATTTAGCAGTTGATCTAACCTGCAACAGAGTTGCAGTAGTATAACAGTCACTCTAAATTTTCAATAGATGAAGGAAGAGACGAATCCCATTCATTTGTACTTGGGGACTGGTTTATATACTCAATTCACCAATGATTTAATAGCAGCAGAAAGTTCACAAAAAGATCTAATATTGCTTGGTTTAGCATTTAATACACCAGTAGCCACAGATACTGAGTTGTATTTTAGATGAAAACTTAAATTATGGAACTGACTTGAAACATTCCTCACTTTTCATTAGGAAAACCCATAGGAGTAGTTTTCTTCTCTCCTAATTTTAGACATTAGACTGAGCTAATGAGCAAGTTTCCCTCTGTACTTGTTGAGTAAGTCACACTGTTTGTCTTCAACACATATCCTATGACTGGAAAAATGTGGTAGAGCATCTGTCTTCCTCAGTTGGCTCTAGAGGGAGCCCAAATGACAAAATTGGACTACACACCCAATTTTTAGAGTTGAAGTTAGGGCATAGAAAACCCAGCCGAGAGAGCCTAATGACCTGGTTTTGGAGTCACTGGGTAGCCATCCACTTCAGCTCCAGCAAGACGTTGCTGGTGCAGGTGAAGGAACAGTAAAGTGAAACCAATACCAAACCAGAATTACAACAGGGTGCACTGCCCTGCCTCTCAAAGAGCAAGTTTCACATTGATAATCTCCTCTAACTTATCTTAAGAGTCCCACTGGGATATAAACACCAGGTTCTTTTCCTGGGTTTTTCATGCCAGTCCAGGCCAAGTGAGTATTGTCAAGACTGACCACTGCAGCCAACATGGGCTGTAGTAGTGTTACCCAGCTGCTTGGTTTTTTGAGCATTGAACTAAAGGTGACCTTAAGCCTTGATTCACAAGATAAGATGGTTATTCATAAGATAAGAACTGACATAGTCAGTTCCCTCTCATGGATTTTATATTTTCATATTGAGCAGCTTCTGACCAGGTTGCTCCACAGCCTGGGAACTAGGACACTTCAGTTCTAGTCTATGATCCACTAAATGCTTATTGCGAAATACGTAGTGAAGGAGTAGTTTCAGCATAATACTAATGGAAAGCATTCATGTCTGCGAATTCAAAGTGAAGCCTGGATTTTAGAAATTAGCATTCAGAGTGCAGTTTATTTAAAACAAACTTTTCTCCCTAGCTACCCTACTGAATAACACAGGAAGCCTTGTCAGGTTGCATTTTGCAGATCCCAGTCAGGGATGCCTCAGTCTTCCTGGAGGCTCTACAGGAACTCCATAAACCTAATCCAGGACTCTGAATTAGTCAAGTGACCAAGGGCCTAAGCAACCTATTGAAGGGCAAGTGCTACAGCACCAGACTTGTCCTGTGAGTCTAGTCTCAGTGAGCACTGCTACTCAGCTGTGTGCAACCCACTGAACCCCTGGGGCACACCACCTACTGCCTGGCTTTCTGGGCCAGCCCCCTCAGATCTCTGACATAAAACCCAGGAACACTTTGGAGGACATCTCACTCTGGAAAGCAGGTTGGACAGGCTGGATCAAGTTTTTCTTCTAATTAAAACCCTCCAGCACTTCTTCAGAGGAATTTGTGCTGAACACCAGTGACGTGCTTTCTGGCTACACGTGTCCTCAGTTTCAAGCATTGTTCTGGTTGGCTGCAGCACAGTGCCTCTTTATTTCATGCACTCTGAAGTAACTAATCACACAAAAAATACATACAATTGGTTGGGACAATGGAACCATGAAGAAATATAGGATGAAGTTCTATGTAATACCAGTGCACCTCTGGAGGAGCGAGTGGCCAGGACACATCCACTGTGTGACACATGCCCTCAAGCCCAGAGGTGAATCCCTCTCCCTATATTTTTTTTACTGATACAGATATCTCATAGAATCATGGAAGTTGAAAAAAACCTCTAAGATTATCAAGTCCAAAGGTCAGCCTAGCACCACCATAATGTTCACCATTAAACCATGTCCTCAAGTTCCCTATTCACATGTTTTTTGAACCCTTGCAGGAGTGGTGCCTTCACCAGTTACTTAGCACCCTGTTCCAGTGCATTACAACCCTTTCTATCAATTCTTTTTACTAACAGGTAATCTAAACCTCCCTTGGTGCAACTTAAAGCTATTTCCTCTCATCCTGTCATTGTTGCCTGGGAGAAGAGACTGACACCCACCTCACTACCACTGCCTTTCAAGTAGTTGTACAGCAGAAAGGTCTCTCCTAAGCCTCTTTTTCTCCAGGCTAAAAAACCTCACTTCTCTCAGCTGCTCCCCATCAGACCCATGCTCCAGACCTTCACCAGCTCCACTGCCCTT
Source organism: Brachypodius melanocephalos (assembly GCA_013398615.1). Classification (NCBI taxonomy): domain Eukaryota; kingdom Metazoa; phylum Chordata; class Aves; order Passeriformes; family Pycnonotidae; genus Brachypodius; species Brachypodius melanocephalos. Next base: position 50,471,853 of record VZSR01003803.1, read on the forward strand.
GTCAGGGCCAGGCCCAGCACCTCAGTGATTTTCTTGTAGTGACAGGTCCAGAACTGCACATAGGGTTCAAAGTGTGGCCTCACCAGTGACAAGTACAAGGACACAGTCACTGCCCTGGTCCTGCTGGTCACACTGTGACTGATACAGGCCAGGATGCCATTGACCTTCTTGACCACCTGTGTTTTCAATATGTGGTACATACAGACCATAATGGTTTTGAGTTGCCCATCTTTATCAGACAACTAGAAATTGTTATAATACCTTACACCCCACCTAGATGTTGTAAAGTACAAAGACACAATTAGTAACCCTTTATAAGGATTAAGCACAAGGTGTACACTGTTGTGGAAGGCAGACACTAGCTTGGTTCAGTAGCTCTTGGAGGAAGGGGCACAATTTTACTTTTGATGTTTACTCAAAATTGTTACTTATACCTAAATTTCACAACTCTGGTAGAACCTGGACTAAGAGCTTGACTTCAGATAGAACAATGTTTAGTACTGGATTCCTGTTTACTCCTGTTCCCCTTGTGCTTCCTTAGAAAAGGACTCGGACCTGAATCTCTGTTTACAGAAACTGCTGTTTACCAACTGTTGTAAAGTGTTACCTCTTCTATTTAATTCCAATTTACTAATGAAAAATATCCCTTCTGTCAGAAAAAAGCAATTTCCCTCTATCTGTGTCTTGAAACATAAGAAAACAAAACAGATGCTTGTTGCATTTAATAAAGAACATGCATATGCATTGAAAAAACTTCTAGCTTATTTTTGTGATGCCAATATTTAATTATGTTCATTTTGCATTTTTAATTAGAAGGCAGAACAGATGGTGAAGGCACACAGTAAAGGAAAGTGTCCATTCATATAACCTGCTACGTGATGCCAGCAAATTCCTGTGCTCAGAGCCTGATCCAAGCTCTACTGAATCCAGCACAAGTTTATCTGTCAAATATCAGGGGTCTAGAGGAGACCACAGGGCTATCCTGAAATCAGTTTTCCTGATGTGTACATGATGTGTGTATTTCTCTGACAGTTGGATTGTTCCTTCTGATTTTAAGGCAAATTTTGGTTCAAGTTCCCATGGGTGACTTTATTTCTTGCTTGCTTTCCTGTAAAGAAAATTTAAACTATTTGTGTAGAATTAATTTCAATTCTGAGCCTTTGTTGGGAAAAATCTCTCACCGTATATTGTGCACTAGCAATAACAATTCATGCAGCTTATGACATAAGTCACAGAGAGAGATAGATAAAAGTTGCTTAGATAATTTTCAACATCACTGAAAAGTGGAAGCTGAAACAGATTGAAATTTGGGTCGTGTGTTTAATTCAAAATCACATAAAATGAATCACTATACTTACTTGTTTCACAAATGAAATATTTGTTTCTTTCTCTTTTTAAAAATATGCCAATATTAACAAAAGAATTTTAAATAGGATGAGTAGACACAAATACACACTAGAAAAGAAAATGGAATTTTCAGCCAAATGAAATATTTACATTGACCCAAATTGAAATTCTGTGTGCATGTGTTATGGGTGTGTTTGACTACAACTTTTTTTAAGTGTGTGTGATTCATCATTTGTCTGACATCAGTCACAATGATATTTCTCCTGATCTCCAGGCAGGAAATGGATGTTCTTAATCAATATGTCATGAACTTTAGCTATATAAATGGCACTGCTGAGACTGACAGCAGAATATTAAAGCATGTCAACAAATTTAAGAGTGTTCAGAAGAAACTATTATTTGAGGGCTTCAAAACAGGCCTACAATAAACTTGATCTGTTTAGCTCACGAAAAAAGATCAAGAGGTAACTTGATTGTGATGTATAAGTTATTAATAGGAATCGTCAAAAAGAAATTAAAGCCTTTGAGACAAATTCATATTATTAGAAACATTTCTAACAGACAGTGTAATTAAGTATTGAAAAAATGTACCAAGAGCAGCGCACTGTCTTCTGCCTCTTGAAGTCTCACAATCAAGAATGAACAGAGAATGTAATTTAATCCAATCGTTTCTGGTCATCTTTGATTCATACTAGAAGGAGAAGAAAGAATCAATCCCCATGTAGTGAATTTAAATCTATTGAAAATATGCTTCCTTTTCTCGATAATCTTTTGCAGATCCTCTTAAAAGAGGTCTGCCACTTTGAGTCAAGCACGAATTATTAGTCTCAATTCTGGAGAAACTGACTCTACAGATGTTCTGAGTAGGTGGTCTCCTGGTGCTCTCTGACCTTTAAAGTCCACGAATCAGGAATTTTTCATATATATGTATTTATTTATAAAATATCATTACACATAGGTACGATTGCATTGATTAATTACATATGCTTTTCAATAATAGGGAAGAACTACCAGCACAGTACAAACAGCAAATTGCTAACATTTTCAGGGAAATAATTCAATGAGCTTCAGACATAAAATTAGTCACTGAAGAGATCTGTGCATAATTTGGCAATAACTAATAAGCCCAAGAATTTTGCAGTCTATTTGAGAACAATTTGCAAAGAGAAAACAAAGCAAAATTCTTCAGATAAATTATTCATTTGAATTAGTCATTTAGCTCTAGTAAGGAGTTGTAGACTTTTTGAAAATATGTAGCAAGGGGATACAGTTTTAAAGAGGTTGAAGCTAAAATACTCTGCTCTTCTAGAGTTTGTTTCATCACATGTTCTCAAGGCACTTAATCCTTAATTATGCTGAATATTAATTATAACCATTTTACATTTGAATAAACTGAGGCACACATGGTGCCTTGCCTATGCTCACACAACAAGTGGGGATAAAAGTTGGGAAAAAAAATCTGTCATCTTACTAAAAATTAAATGTCCTCCCTGTCATTATTCTCTTAAACTTTGCTACCCCATTACATTGTTAAACTTTATTTCTGAGAGAAACAAATGTTATGTGACCACAGCGGGTTTCTATTGTCTTACTGATGAGTGCAGAACAATTTCAGAAGACAGAGATCTCAGAATTATTGAGGAAGGGATTTACCTGACCAGCTATTCAAATCTTTTGTGCAGGTGTCTACATCTAAATCTGTCACTACAAACTCTCTTTAAGGGCAGTGGCAAGGAATAAGCACATACAGGGTATGAATCACCTCACTCTAGGGTTGGTGCCTGCATTTGTCAGATGTGCCCCAGAATGTCCCCAGGGTAGTCATTTCAGAGGAAAGCAGAACCAGAGTCCTACATGTTGGGAAGGGCACCTGCAGACCATCTGCTGCTGCTGAGACAACCACTAACTTAGATAAGGTTGCTCAGGGCATTTGGTTTCTGAATAGACACGAGGATATGGCTAAACCTAGATGCAATGATCCCCACTGTGATTTGTATCATTCCTTGAAAGCTGGCCTGACAGAACAGAGATCCAAGACACCCATATGTGCTAAAACAATATATTGAACACAAAGAGCAGGATTTAGTCAGCTAAACACGTGCTATGGAGTGCAGAAAGGGGCAGGTCTCACTTTCTTTCTTCATATCTGCCAATCTGTGCAACTTTCTCTGATGTTCTTAAGGCAACTCAAGTGGCCCAGGGTGACTACTCCTTAAGCAGGAGCATGCTGTCTGGATTGTAGCAGCTCAAGATTCACACACCTGGCCACTGAAGCCACCCATGGCCATGTCTAGATGTGATCTAGGTGGCTACTCTCCCACTATCATTAATACAGGGCCTGAAGAGATGTTTCACCCTGCCTAAGATAGACACGTGTTTGAGGAGCTGAATAACTTTTCAGACTTATTATTCTGTATTAATTCCAGTTCCAGTGCTGGAATCTGGAACTAAATCCCAGTGGTACCAGTGAGCTCCCAGACTTACCAAACTGCCAGAACACATTATTGTACGTTCATGAGATATATAATCCATGACATTTAGGAAGCATGTTGTGAAGTAAAACAGTAAATACTGGTGTTATGTGTTTACAACTGATCAAGGTGACAAGTAGGCTAAATATTGTGATCTGATATAGGTAACTGAAAAAAAAGAAAAAAGGGGACTTGGGTCTCAAAGCATCTGCTAAAATTGGACATGTTTGGATGCAGGCAGAGCTCCAAAATTGTTCCCACTATTACTGCAAAAATACCAAAGAATCCTGATTTAGAGGTAAAATATACATCCTGTTATTTGTAAAGCAGGAGCAAGGGTAAAAAATATGTCTTTGTAAACATTTTTTTAACATTGTGATTTTGAAAAAATGAAGTGAATAGTCATTCAAACCCTGGTCCCACTTTCTTCAAGCTTCAGATTTGATCCAACATTTCTCTTCTCATTTCAGGTGCTTTTGGTTTTAAGGGCAAAGTTATACCTTGGTCTTAATTTGGAAACCATACTGCCTACATAATGAAATCTTTCTAGGAAGGAGTTTACAAATTATTTAAAAGTCTGTTTATCTTGAATCAGTTTATAGAGGTGTCACCAGGATTCAGCACATCATGAACCCTTCATTGTTTCAAAGGATTTGGAGATCAAGAGATCAGCCCTTCAGCCCTTCTCCAAATAGTTATTTTGAGCCTTTCTTTGATAAACAGAGTTTTTTATTTAGTTCCTGAAGGTTCAATGGCATGTTTTTTTCTGGGTGTGTTGACCAAATAATATTTGATTTTAGTGTAAAGTAGTGACTCAGGTACTTCCTAAGACTCAGGTTTCATTACAAGCATGTTTTCATTTCAAATATAGAAAAAAGCACCTCACAGAACACCCCCAAGTCTTCCATGTCACTGCTTCAAATTCTTCTGTCTATATGCAACAATAGATTTATTCCTGGTTCATGAATTTACTTGGCTTCAAGTTTATAGAATACAATTACCTAGACAATGTTTTACTTATTATTATCAAGTGAATAAAAATCTGTCTAGTTGGTAAATTTTAAAAATATTTGACACACATATTACCATACAGTTCCTATTCCCTTTTTTGGGGGTTTTTTTGGGTTTTTTTTTGTTTGTTTGGGTTTTTTTGTTTTGTTTTGTTTTGTTTTGTTTTGTTTTTTGTATTATGGACTTTCACATTTAGGGCACTCTAGAAGCCATATAGGAACAGTTGCCATTTGGCATTAGCTACAAAAAATCTGTAAAGTTTTGCTGAAGCATGGCCCAGAAACCTCCCCCTGGAAAGATAAGTACTAAACAATGGTAGTTGTATGGAAGATGCTCCAGCACTGTATATATGAGAGGAAGTAGTGCAGAAGTACTTATAAAAAATTAAATAAAAGCCCCTGATATTTTATTTGCTGTATTTCTTTAATATGTGCTGCAAAACCTACTTTGATCTGTACAGTATATTCTTGAGTCATATGGCACTGTAAAATGCCATCGCTTACGAAAAAAGCCCACATATAATATAAATATATAAGTAGCACAAGTATGTCAATTTTATCCTGTATGGTGATAGATTACTATAATGCTCTGGTCATGAGGTTAAACATCCTGGAGCAGTTAAACAGGAATTTTACCCCAAAGCAAGGGTATGAGCTGTGTGAATATTAAGAAGCACAGATAGCTGCAGAAGCTGCTGCATGGATCAATGACAAGTTCTATCAGCTCCATTTTTTAAAGTGCAAAGCTTTGAAGAAGAAGAGAAAAAAGGACTTGGTTTTGTGTAAGGAAATTATTATTCTCATGAGAAATTTGATCCAGCACTTGTGCTGTCTTTTCTCTGTTATTAATTCACATAAATAATATTGTCTGATAATATTTTCCTAAAAGTAAATATAGTGAGGTGCTAGTAGTGTTATGTGTGTGTGTAATCCAGCAGCAACCCAAAAAGAAGATGCTTAATGGCTCATTTAACCTTCTTAATAACATTTAAATAATGATATATGTATTATGACAAGGAAAAACAATTGTTAAAAATTACATGAGGAAAATATATCTCTACTTTTTTTTGTTTTTTTAAAATCAATCAGATATAAAGTCTTCTAACATCCTCAGGCTTGCTCCTGTTATTTAAAGAAAAATCAATGGGAAATATAAGGAACATTAGTGCTTTTGAAACAACATTGTATCATGTGGAGGTGGTTTCTAGCCTCACAAATTCACTAACACATTTTTCATGATAGTTTCATCTCAGATATTTTACCAGCAGTTATTCAGGAGAAATGTAATGTACACTACAGCAGAGTAAGCAAGGACCACTGGGGGATGGTCTGATACGAAGAGAAGCTTCCATGCCAGACACTTAAGTCTCTCTCTCACTGCAACCTTCAGTAATTTCTTCCTGTAGAAATATTTATATATTCTGAGCAATTACATAAAACTTATGGAAAACAAATAAATAGAAACACTTGTTGGTTTGGACATGTAAATAATTTACAGCAAGACAAGTTAACATATGAACCATTAACGACTCCTCTTTAAGTTCACACCTAGTTATTTATTTACAAGCACATGCTGTAAGTTTTTCAGGGTTCTTTTCTTCAGCCATCAAAAAAAGAAAAAATTTCAACACCATTTTTGAAATTCAGCCTGTAATCACAAGTGCCTTTAGGGCTTAATACTAAACCATTTTTCCCCCCATCATCTCATTTGTCATTAATTGTTCCAGATAAGTAAATCTTCTACATCCCATTTCCTCTGCAAAGTCCATCTTCAAGCTGAATTGTGCTGTCCTTTTGGATCCCACAGTGTGGCAAGGTGAGATTCCTAAATACTGCTCTCAGGACTGTGTTAATAGAACTAGAGAACATAATGGAAATACACTTCAAAATCCCAGCTTAGTCCATGAAGTGCATTGGCTCACAATTTTCAGCAGCAGTCTAGTTTCAAGTAATCTCAGGTATCTGTTTGTTCTTTAATCTTTCCTAAACAATGCAATAATATGCATATCAAAACTCATAATCTGTTGTAAGAAGTAGATCTAGGGGAATTCTGAAAACACCAGGCTTCTCTTCCAAATTAACAATCCACTTAGGAGATGACTTAAACCTATTTCCTCAGTTTCATAGATGAGGTACTTCAATGCATTTCTCCCGTATCACAAAAATTTGCAAGTTTAGGTTTCATTATTTGATTCAGAGAGCAACCAATCATTTTTTAATTTCAGGATAGATTCCACAGATGAGGCAATAGATTTCCCTAATGTGATACTTTCTATTGTTAGTTGGAACAGTAGATAAGCAACTTGGATACAACACAAGAGGCTTGCTTTGATTTATTGTCTACAGTAGACGGCCAATATTTTTTTTAGTAAATGGAAGCCAATTTTGGAAGAAAAAAAAAGCTCAAAAGAAAATAAAATCCCTTGGTATTAATTTGGTGAGTCAATTCATGATCTGTTAAGACAGCATTCACTGTAGCTGATAATATATTCCAAGGATGGACAAGAACACCAGGCCTGATCCAGGGCCAAGGGAAAGATACAGATGGTCTTTCAATAAAAGGGGTGGGATTAAATCTGACTGGTATTTTAAAGCTAAGATAGGAAACTGGAGATGAAAAAGATAAATGCAAAATTCATTATATTATCCTGTGAAAAAAACATTTATATTGTCCTGTGAAAGAATGCTTGTTATTTCTATTCAGCCTTCAGTCCCATGGCTTACTCTTCCTGACTTTTTTGAAGTCAGAGGTAAGCATTTGTTTTCCTCCAGTCCTCAGGTGCTTCTCCAACTTGCCGTGATCATTCTTCACAATGACATCTGCCAGATCCCTTTGCACTCATCAGTTCGTCCCATCAGGGTCTAAGGACTTAAATATGTCCAACTTGCTTACATATTCTCTAACCTGGCACTCTTCCATCAAGGGTAAGTCTACACTGCTCCAGGCTCTCCCTCTGCACCTGGATTTTCTGAAGGTTAGTCTTGCTGGTAGATCTTGATATAAAGAAAGTATTTAATACCTGTGTCAAAGGTCCTCTGCCATGTTCAGCAATGGACCCACATTTTCCACATCTTTCTCTTGGCCACTTAGGTATGTACAGAAGTCTTTCCTGTTGTCTTTTACAACCATTAAAAATGTAACTTCAGGTGGCCTTCCTAACCATATCTCATACTTGGACAGTATTCTCATGCTGTCTGTACCTTCTTTCATGTCCTGTGTGTTTCATTTTTATTTTTATGTTTGGCCAGGAGCTCCTTGTTCATCTGTGCAGGCCATCTGGTAATTTTGCCTGTCTTTCTCATGAAACCTGTATCTCCTCCATCTAGGCAAATGTTGAGAGCATCAGCATTGAAACACTCATAGACAACGCAGTAGTTTAGGAAGTGGTCATCAAAGATTCTAACTGCTTATGGGAATAAATTCTGTGACAGAGGGTTGTTAACAGTAATTGCAGTCAAGCCCCACGCAACATACATATATTTTGCAGAAAAGAGCAAATGAATTACCATGGTTTAACTGACTTTTTGGTAAAGATAATTACAAAAAGTTAGCAATCACACCATACATAATTTCTCTCAGCTTTCTCTTTCAACATTTAATGCCTTTTTTATTTTCCATGGCCAGGTGGATTTCCAGGTCCTGTGAGATATGAATGAGAATAACAGAGTGGTAGAGAGGAAACCTTCTCATGCATGCAGTGTACGGAAATTATACAAATATATCATGACTCTTGTACAGAGAAGACATCATTTAAAGTTCATACATTTACTACTAAAAATTAGATAGTAATTAGATAGTATTATTCTACAAGTATAAAAGGTGCCAATCATTAGTGATTTTTTCAAGTCTGTGAAGTTTTGATTCTTTCTTCTTTCAGTTTAAAAGGCCTTAGCGGAAGAACATGTAAACATACACAAATTCATACACTCATCTAAAATTATAGCAGAAAAATACAGTCAGGAAGACATAATTACCTTGTGTTTCAGAGAAAAAGATTAAGGATTTATCTGATGATGTGGAAATATTCATCGTCAATTACTTGTATAATGTATTTCTTTTTTCATAAGTCTCTTAAGTGTTTCACAGGATTCAACTGACTGGATGTCAGAATCTATAGCCCAGATGTCTACATCTTTGTTAATCAATGTGGGTCTATTTATAGCTAATGGAAAGAAGCAGGCATTTCTAGAAAGTCATTTGTCCCAAAGTAGACATCTATATTTAGTGAAAACTGTCACCCCTGGAAGCTGTGTTTCTCTCATTAGTGTAGAGGGAGTTCAGGATTATTAGGTCATACATAGACAGCCACAATCAGATGTAGACATTTAAAGTCAGGGTAGTGAAGATTTCCTTTCTTGCCCTCTGTGTAAATGACCAAAATGTCAGGTGTTATCTTGCAGCATAGCTCAGTCCAGGCTGTTCCAAACTACGTGGTATACCTTGACATTAAATGGTGTGCAAATTTAAAACAAGGACTCCTAAATTACAAATGGTCTTGTATTCAAAAAAACTACACCATTTTTTATTGCTTTTCTGTCCTTTTGCCTCATTCTGGACTGGAGCATTAGCAGATCAGAATGCACCAGGAGTATGGGATGGTGGTTCAGGAATACACGTGGGTGTTTCATAATCAGAGCTGCTGAGGTTTAAAACCTTCTTGATAGCCAAGGCTTAGAGAAAACTTCTGTTTTCATGCAATATATTTTTATAAAAGCTTTATAATTTTCTTTATTTCATCCTTCTTTCTAAGAACTTGATTTTTAGAATAATTCAAAGACAACATTGCCGCCGACCGCCGCTGAAGGGCTGCTGGTGCCTTCAGGGTGCCGTGACCTTCCACGGAGAGTTGTCCTCAAAAGTATGCCTTGAGTCCCTGGGTGGCACAGGCACTCCCTGTGATCAGCTCTTTTGTGAAGGCTGCAGTGGCAGCCCGGCTATGCAGCCCAGTGATTTCAGAGAGGAGAGCTGTGAGAACAGCTCTCCTGGCAGCTCCTCAGACTGGCTCCTTCCTCAAGCGACGCAGGAACAAGCAAGAGGCAAATGTCATCCAGTGGTCTTTATCCCACAAGATCCGACGACTGAAGAATCCTCAGAGCCTCAGACGAACGGATTAAATACATAACTCAGGGGGCGGGGTTTGCAACTTAAACCAATCGGGGGAAGGATTGGGAAAGTAACCAATGGGGTGAAGAATCCAAAATGAACCAATAGGGATAGGGAAAAACCAGGAAGTACAAACAGAACCAATGGCAGTTTGGGAATTAATATAACAGCAACTGCTCCTGCGGGTTTTCCACGCTTTCTCTCCCTCACCACAAGGTGGAGGCCCCAGGAAGACTCCCCACAAGGCATGCTCCTGCTTTAAACTCTACTTTCCTTCCAAAGGATAGACTTTTCCTGTGTGGGGGCATCAAGGGCTCCCACACAACATACTCTCAAAGTGTATCACCCCGTTCAGGGTGTCAATGTAGGTTTAAGTACTTGATCTCCAAAATTTGATTTAAGTTGTGGGGGATGGAAATACTTCTGATCTCATGAGTCTGTATACACACACCTGCCATGTCTCACCTGAACCTCACAAATATAGAGAGAATTATCCTTTTGTTTTTTGTCTCAACTGTTCCTGCCCCATTTTTGGTTTGTTTGCTGGAAAAGTGTAAAGTCTTGTTTGTAGATTAGATGGGAGCCCTGATGCAGTTCACTCCAGTACCCAGCAGAGATATCTGAAGGATTTTATTTTTCAGCTGTTCCACAACATACATCTTCTAGATCTGATTTCACAAATAAAAGCTTAAGCAGGTGGTGGTGGGAAGAGTCATCTCAATGACATCCCAGAATAGAACTGTTTTCTTTAATTTGAGAAATGATACACAAATCAAGCCCAGCTCAGCGTAGAGGGCAAGGAGCAAAGAAGTATGCATCACTGAGCTATCACTGTGGGGAAAGCTGGTTAGGCAGAGCTCAGTTTCTCAAATTACATTTAGACAGGTCTAACACCTAGGGCTTCTTGGGAGGACTTGTCAGGTAAGAAAAGAAAATACTGGCATGATTCTCAATTGTTTCTCATTTGTAAGTGGTCACTCTAATTCAGTGTGACAAGAGAATGTCTGCAAGTAGGTGTGACGGAGTCCTGTCTGACTGAAAGGGGATATATTTGCACAATTGCAGAAGAATGAATACCATTACCAAGACACTGCAGAATGTGTATAAATTAGGGCACTGAGCTATGGGAAAAGGTACAGGTCCAGTGCTGAATGGCCCCAGATCTGGCATATGTTTCAGTTTGAATCCATGTTTAAAAATAACAGGAGAGTTATGGAAGCATATATTACTCGATCTCCCAGAAAAGCCCTAAGGACCTGTATGTTTACAAGATTCTGTTAGTTATACTGTGACTTTTCCCCACTAAACAGTACAAAAAGGTTTGGGTTTTTTTTTTATTAAATGGAATACTCACATAGAAATATGAACATTTCATGAAACTGATTAATCAGCTCAGTTAGTACAGATTTATTTGTGGCTTTGCAACATCAAAACATTCCTATTTTTCCATTAATTAATATGTAGACATTTACAGTATATCCACATATAAGTGGCAGCAAGCTTCTGAAGCTGTTATATGTCCTAGAATATTTGTGCATTTTGTCTGGTAAGGAATATTGACAAGTGCCAATGGGTGCAGTAAAAGAAATTGACAGTATAAAGCCAGCCTTTCTTCCTCACTGTCTATGGGGATTAGAGGAACAAGGCACTGAACACAAGAGAGGATTTTTTCTTTCCTGATGTAATAACTCTATGTAAATGATGTTTCAGGTAGCCTAGTGAAATTGGCATCTGAAATGGAAAGGAGGTAATTTAAAACCTAGATGTGAATAAATTCACAGCATCTGATACAGAATGCTGTGACTAAGTGTTTAACTTTCAAATAACCTGTAATTTAATGTAAAGGTTTTAAATTAAATGAATACATTTTTAGGGCATGGTGTGGAACTCAGGATCTCCAACTCCCGCCCCAAAAAACAGCCATTAGAATCCAAGCTTCCAATTAATTTTTAGCTGCATGCAGTACTGCACTGGTTTAACAATTCTGAGCAGAAAGGTTTGAAACTAGATAACAACCTGTGGGCTGTAAACAGAGTAGGCTTAACTCTTGCTGATTTTAATGTGGTCTGATCAAGCAGACTGTAAATAAAAGACTCTGCTCTAGTTTGCCCACTAATTTGAATTGCGCTCATTTGACTTGTTTCCAATACCAGCATTATTATCTAAACATTTATAAGATCATAAATGAAGAATGAAAAATATCCTGAAAGATGTATTATGGGATTTTTTTTCTTAAACTAAGTATGCATAAAAAGAATAATCCTGGAGATGAAATAGAAACTTTTGTAGAAAAAAAATAGGCTGCTCTCTAACAATATTCCCTTATTGTTTATGAAATTTCCCACTAATTGCCTATTCAAGCAACCTTTCCCTGACCCCTTTACTTTTTTTTTTTTTTTTTCACCACATGTATAGTGTTACTGATCAGATGGATTTTGTTTAATGGAAGTTGAGAGACATGCAAAGTTTGGATGGCAGAAAACTGAAAATTAAAAAAAATAACAACAATCTACTCCAAAAATATTTCAGAACCCAGGAGTGTGCTGATAGAGTCACCTGACTTTGGAAAGTTTTTACAGGCTGCCATCATTGCCTTGGTCTATTCATATTAACTGCTAGCTATAGTTACTGCACTGTTATCATAACCTCCTCAGATACATTATAGATATTTCTTGGTCAGCCCTTCCTTCTTCAAATGGGACAAAAATTGCTTTTTCAGGGTGAGAGACCACAGAACAATAAGACATTTCGTGAAGCCAAGACATGGCTGACTGTATCCTTTTTACTGGCATGTAACTTTGCTGCTTCATTGCCAAATCCTTCACTATGAAGAGAATGTCAAGACAGAAGTGTGAGGACAAACATGCCACTGCTAGGAACTCCATAACTTCTGAGACAAGCCCAAATCTGAGGTGCTACCTCACCACTCTCCATGGCTCTTGTTCCAGAATTGCCCAGTTGCTGCCTTCCTTGTCATTTCATCATCATGAAAACACTACCTAGGAAAAAAAAAAAAAAAAAAAAAAAAAAAAAAAAAAAAAAAAAAAAAAAAAAAAAAAAAAAAAAAAAAAAAAAAAAGATGTCCACAAATGTTTTCTTGCTGGAGGAGCAGCTCCATCTGGTCTGCTGAGGTCTTGGGAGTGTGAAAATGCAAGTCAAAATGCTGGCTGCAAGGAGGGCACCATTTTGGTGGGGGAATGGATAAATCACAAGTCTTGACTTGAGGCTTTGTCCCGATACAGGGCTGGAGGCAGCTTGCCGTGGTTACAGAATTGGGATGTAGAAGCAGCAGCCTTTTGAGGAGATCCACGGCGAGATGGATTAGGAGACTGCTGTGAGTTTGTGGTCTGGGGGTGTGGATCTGGCAAAAAGGCTACAAATCAGGAACACATATATCTGGAAATTATCTTATTTCCCTATGAAACACAGATGGAAGAATAAAACGAAATAACATACGGTAAGAGAATATAAAATTAACAATAAATAAGCAACTGCCTGCTCAGTTCTACTCTTCTCTACAAAACAGATACTTAAAGAAAGCCAGACAGATACTCAGGTTTCTCACTGAGCACAAAATGCTTGGCACTTTGACACCTGTTTTGATCTATAAAGGAACAGCAGGTTATGAAATAACATCAGACAATACAAAAATGAAAATGAAATCATTGTATACATTTAATTTTGATTTGCTCATATGGCATATCAACATTTTCTGAAACAAAGCCAACTTTTGATATATTTTCCTTCCATATAAAAGCAAAGGTTATTCCATGATCACTGGGATTAATGTAGCCTCCTGTCCTGTGGTTCTATAATCTTTGATTCATCAACTATCTCATGATAACAATAATTTCCATACTCTTCTGTATGTTCACTGGTTAACACACAACTCCTGGGTCATCTGGAGATAAAGCTGTGTTATTCAGCTGAGCAGTCCTTCTGTACCTGTTAAGTCATACCTGGCAGTGGAGATATTGCTTTCAGTCTCCTCTGACAAGACACTGGTATGCCTAAAAATTACAGACTGTATTTAACTTTGAATCATCTACTCCCTTTTGTGGAGGTTGGGGTTTTTTTGCTTGTTTGTCTGGGATTTAGGTTTTTTGGGGGGAGCGGGTGTTGGGTTTTGTTGTTTTGTTTAATTTTGTTTGGGGGATTTTTGTTGTTAAGTTGGGTTTTCCTCAGCTATTTTAATAAAAAAAATTGTCCAATGTGCTGAGAAATTACTTAACAAGACTAACAAATGAGATGAGTATACAGCATAGTTCCCTAAATATATAGCTTTTGAGATTAAAAAATCAGTTTGGGCATGTTTGAGTTTTGGTTTACTTGGGGTTTATTTGGATTAAAAATGTATTTCTGTTTAAGGTTTTTGGTTTTTTTTATCATGAGTATCTAATATTGAAAGTCTTCACAGCACATGTGGCTATAGTCTTTTAAATATGTAGTTCTTTAGAAAATTACAGTTCTTCATCATCATCTGGTTCATAATGTGATTATAAAAAAAGAACTCTTTGCAAAAGCCTTTCATCAGAACCATCCTGAAAAGGTAAACATTTGTTCATGGTTTAAGTGGAAAATAAATGGTGAAAAAACTAGCAAACATACAAATATACAGACTGAATTAATTGTCTAAATTAATTAATTTGGCCAACATGACCATAGTCCCAGATGAGCTTTTGGCCAAAAAATTAACGCTTGAATTTTTTTAAGTTTTCCGTGAATGCAACTGGATACCTCCTTTGCAGAGAATTGGCTTTTTCTTCAAACTGTTGCAGCAGGTCTGCTTGCAAGGCTGCTCCAAACATTCAGGGCACTGCTTCCCATCAGGGCCAGGGTGTGTGGAATGTTTCCCTCTGCCTTGTGACTGTGCTCTCTTTGGACACCTCATGTGCAATCCTAACCCAGCCTGACCCTGACTTCATTCACCTCGTGAGTGCTGATGAAGGATTGTACAATTGCCCTATATGGCATCATTCCAGCTTAAAGGAATTTACATAAATTCCAGTGGAAGAAGGAATGCTTGCTGCCTATCCAGTAAACAAGAAATGAGGAATCCTGTGTTGGAGATACTTGATTCAATGTCTACCAGTTTTCTACAATATTTGTAGAATGTCTCAAAGCTGGGAGTTTCCACCTCAACTTGTCCTGGCACTCCATTGTTTAATTTTTATGTGCTTTAGAGTGAAAATAAATCCCAAAAAATGGTACCCATAAAAAGGTAATAATTTCTTTCCAGAGCATTATATTGTCTTTTGTTATGCACTGCTTACATTATTTGCTGCATTGTTTAGCGCACTATGTAGTGACATCTCAAAAGGCAACAGTGAAATAAGTAACACAGCCTATTTAACTTAAGAGTGTTTTCAAAAATGTCTGTGAACCACTAGTTGGTCATGTTTAAAACATTTTTTTTCTCAAGAAAGCAGCACTAGCAAATCAGTTTTGCTGATATCATTAGGCATTTTGCAAATGTTTGCTGAATATATTGAATATTTATATTAGTTTCTATAGAAAGCTTACTGCAATAACTTTTAAAATATTTTTAAAAACCAGATTAAAAATATAGTATGACTTGGTCATGTATTCATATTTTTTATCTGTTTTGAGTGCACATAGTATACATTATTTATTTATTGGGATAAAAGTGATTCATGATTTTTAAGAAAAAATCTTAAATGTTAAAAAAATATTAATAGCATTGGGATTACATGTGATATAAACCCAGCCAATAAATTAGAAAATTCAGTAGAGATAAATTCTAAAAGGTTTGTTTATTTTGTATTCTTGGACTACCATTCCTAAATCAGCGCTATTAGAAGATGAAATAAGGAAGGTAATTAACTTCTGATGTTATTACCTGATATAATTTATGATATTTCCCAGATTTCAGAGAAAATATTAAATTTTCAGGCATCAAGTAATGAGTGTTCTAAACTTCTACCACAGAATTTTACTTGTTGTTAGACTAAGACCTTAATTGTGAGTACATCCATACCATTTATGTGTATGAAGCTCTGCAGGATACCTCTGGTTTTCTGTCAGCAGAAATAAAAACATTTTTTGACTCACATTCTTTCCAGTTTATAGAGTAGTCCTCTATTTCATTATCATGAAAACACCGAAGTCTGCGACCAGAACAGGAAATTTCACACACCTCTCTCTCCAGAGTGCAGCAACCATAATGGTTTTGTTATCCTCAGATGCTACGTGCAGCAACTGGTCCTTTCAGGAGGGGATTTGGGTTGCTGCTTAGCATGTTCCAGTTGACTGTAATTGCTCAATACCTACACATATTTCTTAAGCTTTCAGGCTTACTTTCATAGTAGTTCTCCATTTGTCTACCACAGCAGGAAGTTAAACCAGGTTTCTTGTAATTGGTTTATTTCCTTCGGGCTAAGTTATGGTTCCTACATTTTGAAGCACAGGGGGATGACTAGCAGACTTGACTTTCAGCTGTGAAGAAGGAGGTGTTATGACTGGAACATGTTACTGCAGGAAATGAACTTCAAAGCACAAAGGAGGAGAAGTGCCAAGCACCCTTCTGACAGACATCTCAACCACCACAAAAATAGACCTCCCACTTAACTAAACTCAGCATAATGATGAATAATATCATGGTCAAATTGTGCCCTCTTTTCTTCAGCGGTGCAACTGCAGCATCTTTACTTTCCCAAACACCATATGTCTATATCTATATCTATATACTACATCTATATATATATTTACATATTTATAGGCTTTATCCCTATTTCTCGATGGCAGAATACCACTGGTAATATTACCCAGCTGGAGCACACATACCTACATAAATTGATACACAGATTTTTTGAAAAATTGCTTTTGGGTTTGCTGGTTTTCATTAGAAGAAAAGTGACAACAAAAGAGACACTGTCATTTATTTATCCTCTCCAAGATCAGCACAAAATGAGCAAAACTGAACGAAACTTGTATTGGTACTTCTCCCTTGTGTATGTATACTACTGATTTTCTTTACTAAGTCTTTAATTTCCTTTCCTGTACTATATTTAAGAGTTTAATTTGTGCTTTCAATCAATAGGATTTCTGTGGTCTCCTAGGAGGTGTTGTTTGTGTTTGTTTAGACCTTTTTTTTATGATTTTGAGAAATTATTTCAAAACAAACTAATTTTTTTTTTTTACTTTCCTAGTGTTTTAAAAATTTCTTATGGGAAAGTACAGCTTGCTTTTTTTTTTTTAAAGTTCTTTTAATTAATTACTTTTTCTTAGTTTTAATTTTCACTTCTGAAAACCAGAAGCAGTAAAATTACATTTTCAAAAGATAATTTTAAATGGTACGACAAGGAAACAAAAAAATATTTTGACACCTCACCATTTAAAATGTCTAGAAATATAGCAGAATGTTAGCAAATCAAGGTATTTGGTAAGGACAGGAAAGAAGATCTTCTATACTTAACAATTTATCCACAGGAATATACCTTTTTCCTGATTTTTCCTTAATTTAGATAGAAAAAGTATATGATTTTATTCAGCTAGAGAGATTTTGAGAAAAGATGTACTGATAAGGTTAAAACTATGCAATTCCTTACCTTCCTATGCACTTCCTAACTAGGACACAGTTATTTATAGGTAAAACAAGACTGCAGGTGAATAAAAATATTTCTTGATAAGGACAGAATTAACACATTATTGGTTTGAGACATCTTTATGCAGTTGTCACTACACTTATACTATGGCATGAAACCTTCTTCCCCCTCTTCTTGTATGTGAAAACTTGCCTCACTTACATATGAATTATCACAATAGTCATAACTACTATTGTATGGAAATTAAACTTGACTTAATAGATGAGCCTGAAAATGGCATGCTCTATATGAACATTTACATTTTGAGAGGTGCATTCAGAACAGGTCTAGGCCTTTCTTTACAAGATAAATGAAGTGAATGCCCCATCATGCCCCTGTAAGATACCCACGAGTGGAAACCTCCTCCAAGTCAGGCATGAGGGGTGTTTGAACTTGGGTGGTTTACCACCAGACTGCTGCCCAACATGTACCAAGCTTCAGGGTTTCCTAGGAAAAGTTTCAAAGACTCTGCCAACACTTACACAAAAGGTTATCTGCTACCTGTGACCCTGACCACCAATGTCTGGCTCTAGTCAAATCCAGCAAAAACACCTTTCATGAACTTCTAGGAGCTCAGTGTCTTTTCAATTCGGCAAAAGGTCAAATCTCATTCAAACTCCAGAATAAATTTTTCAGACTGTCTTCCTACCAAAGATTAACTGATGTATATTTCCTTAAGAAGCCTCTGCTTACAAACCTTTGAAAGCAGGGCCTGCTTCCCTCATTCTGATGCTCTGGGTCATGCCACACACATGGGGTTGGAATGCCCCAGTGTGTCTGGGGAAAGATTGAACTCTGGGATGGTGAACAGGCAGCTGCCTGGGTCAGAGGATCTGCACACAAAACTGAGTGGTTGAGAATTGCCTCTGCAACTAGGCAAGTAACCTGAGCAAATCCAGGCATTCAAATTCAGTAGACAGTCTTATAATGGGGTGACACAATGATGGTTACTGTTTTGAGAAAGTTCTACAGTTCTTGCAAACAATATAAAAGATCTTGAACACAAACATTCAAACAACAGTGATGGTTGTGACTCCAGTCTTATCTCATACTTCTTTTTAACACCTGTTTTTCTTCATCCAGATCCAGAAGATTGAGAGATTTGTCTTTCCCCAGATTAGGTTACACTTCTGAAAATGTTTTGGCAGGTTGCATGTACGCTGACTGAAATCATATGGGCCTGCTTGCAAAACCAAAATTATAACTTCTGCAAGTTCATCTTATAATCACAGATCTAGAGGATACATGGAGAGAAATATATTTTTGTCCTTTGATATTTTGCACAGTAAAGACTTTGTTCTCATAAATGAATTCACGGCAGTTTTATAGCTCATAATGTACTATTTGTGTGTGTAAGGCTGCTCAAGTTGCTGTTTGGGCAGTTACGGTTGCTAAAGCCTGTGAAAAATCATTTATTTAATGGTATGTTATTAGATCTGTTTATTCAAAAAGAAGGATAACATCAGAGCTGTTGTCCAAACAGATTGACTGCAGGTTTGCATTTAGGCATCATTATAAATATTGACAATGTTTTGTAAAGCCCTTTGGAATTTGTGTTTTATGGTAGACAGACCTACTTCTTTCAGGAAGGAAACTACCATTAGGCTCAGATAAAAATGGATGTGCCTCTTTTATGCCTAAATATTTCAACTTTAATAAGAGTTCCTGCTGCACATAGCATATAAATTAGAAAAAGAAAGATTTTCATCCTTTTGCTCAGTACTCGTCCATCCTCTCTACTGATGAAGCATTACTGCTCCAAAACCTGAAAAATTTATTTCTTTCAAAAAATAAAACCTTTTTTTAAAGAGGTCTTCAGGGGGATGAAGCAGTCTCAGTTTCCCAATGTTCAGAAGACACTCAAGATGTGTGCTTGGCTCTAACATTGTTCCAGCTCCCTTACCAGGAAAACAGGAACATTAGGAGTAATTACAGAATTCCCACAGCTCCCATTGACAGCAGAGTCATGTTGTATCCCTACTCGGTGAGCAGAGACCAAGAGAGTGACTTGCAGAGCTCCCAGTCAAAAGAGACAAGACAAACTGAAAATGAGAAAAAGCTGTTTTGCTTGTCATAATTGTCATTTTTACTACCAAAAGGATAACATTTCTTACAACAGTCTCATAATTAGTACAGCCACTGAAGAGAAAATATGCCAACAAGACACTTGGAAAGGAAAATGTAGGGCCTAAGCTAACAAGAATAATTTTGCATTTTACTCATTTACCACCAAAGTTTAATAAAAACTGACCTTTTGATTAAAACATTTCAGACAAAAATAAAGAATGTGCCTTTCTTTTCCCTTATGTGAATGAAAAATATTCCAGTATTATTTTGAAATCTTCACTGGGGATATTTATTTTCCTGAGCTTCACCTATAATTTATTGAACAAAAGGATAATGTCTTACTGAGCTCCCACTCTTCTTTCAGAACTTCACTGAGCTTCCATTACACTATGTTCTTTTGAGTTTGCTTGCTGTGGTCCATTCCCAATGAGATATATATTCATTCAAATATGATGAAAAAATAGAAGGTCCTTTTTATTTGAGTGTTTTTGTGTAACCAAGTCACCACTGCCAAGGATAAAGTATTCGTCATTGTGTGGTAAGAATCTTGTGATAAGAATCTTTACAAAGCAGGTATGCTATTTGTTGGGGAAATAATTCCCCAGTTTTACACACACACAAAAAACTGCAGCCAACAGAAACCAGAAACATTCATCAATGGCCATTCAATATCACTCCTTAATTCACAGGGTTTTCTGCACTTTCCAGCTTCCTGGAAGAGAAACCTGACCAGAAACCTGAGAGCCACTCTCAGTCCAGTCTGCAGTCACAAATTGAGAGCATTTCTGCATTACCTGAAAGCATGGTCACCTTTTCCCTACAGGTGTTTGTCAGATAATGGGAGGGCCCCCCTACCTTTTCTTCACTGCAGGTTCAGAAGGCCCCATCTTATTTGACCCCTGGGCTTGTCTCACACTCTTGGTGACATCCAGGTCACATTGAGCTGCCCAAGAGTGCCAAGGGGGTACAATTATTCAACCAAACCTTACCAACCAACTTGAGTAATACCTCAGGTTTCTAGGTATCAAGACTATCACCCTCGCATATGCCTGGAGCAATGGAAGCAGGCAGTTCCGTATTTTCTTCTCCTGTGTTCCTGACCACATAGGTGCATGTCACATTTAATTCAAAAGTGCAGAGACAGCAAATGCACAACATTCTGTCTTCGTCCATGGAAGCATTCTCCATTATTAAGCATATCAGATGGCTGGCAAGGTTCTGTTCCTCAAAAAGTCTCTCTGACTGCTCAGGCCCTTGAATATTTTGTTTGTTTTTTTTTTTTTGCTTGTTCTTGCTACTGAGAACAAAACCTTTGAAAACTGGGCATCCTCTAAATATTTTTGACACCAAAATACTGGTTCATGCACTGCACAAGTTGCCTGCACTCAGACCATAAAGCCAGAACTCTCTGAGATACTTCAGGTTTACTTCATAGGCCCAGATTCATTGCAAGAAGTGTTTTCACTGTGTCTGATACTGTCTGGCACTGCTGTACAGACAATTTCATGGGCATATGTTCAAAGACTGGGCCCAATGTGGGCCACGTGTCTGGTGTTTCCTGAAGGGATTCACTGACCTCATAATGCAGAACTATATTGGGTGGGTAATGTAGATTTCTCTGGGACTTCTGAATGTGTGGCAGCCTTTCAAAGCTACTGTAAATGCTTAATTACATCTGACTTGATAGTAGAGCAAAATCTCTGTGTTTCTTTGAGGAGTGGAGAACAGAAAAAAAAAAAAAAAAAGAAAATCCATGAAGACAAACCACAGAAAATCATGAGGGTAAAAAAAAAATTGTTGTGTGTTGGGGTGAAGTGAATGCATTTTCTTACCATTTCTTATCAATACTATCAGTATATCCTTGTATTTGCATTCAGCACAAGGAACACATGCTCTTTCACCTTCCACACTTCCTTTTCCTTTACCAATAACTCTCAACTCAATGCAATTTAATCAAAAGGTCTCGAGTCTTTTTTAAAGACTATTGTAGTGGTTTCTTCACAAAGAAAGCTTGCTTAAATTGTTGGGATAAAGGAGATTGCAGTGGGAGGCAGTGATAGGATGAGATGAGCCAGCTGGCAGATCTTATTTTAACTGAGGCAAACACCAGTTTCAATATAATCAGCCAGGAAACTCGAGCAGCTCTTGAAAACTCAGAACATTCCCAGAAATAGTAACATCTGGTCATCATAAAGATTACATTGGTAGATTCCAGTTATAGTTGAGATAGGACCTCTGTATGGCGAGCACTTACTGTAATTGTTCCATTTCTTTTTTTTTTTTTTTCTCCTGCAGTACTTCTTGAACAGCTTAAATAGGAAACTTGATCTTCACTGGGTACTTTGCCATTGTCTGCTTCACAGCAAATTTCCTCTGAAGGGCTAACTTGGGTTTATTTGCTGGAGTTTCATTTCCCTGTAAAACCTGCCCTGCAACATGGAGAGGAAATTAAGGTACTGGTCTTTCCACTTTTCCTCTTCATCACTTTCCCTTGTGGTAAGAAACACTGATTAAAAAGAAAAAGTTTATTTAGCCAAAGTGAAAATCAATAGCATCAGTCAGGTATCTGTTAAAAATAAATAAATTATACCTCTTTTTGCCTTCTATCACCTACCTTTTCTTTTCAGGACCTGCAAACAAGATGTAGTAACAACTCACTCTGGCTTACCTGCTGTAGTTCTAATAACTTTCTGGTAATAAATTAAGCCTGGAATTTATTTATTTACTCTGGAAGTTCTGCTAACTAAATTTCTTTTGCAGTATAAGACAGCACTTGTTCATAGCTAAGTAACTCATTGTGCCTGACAACGGGTTAATGGGCCAAAACAACTCATTTTGAGAGTGTCGGCTGTGTTGGTCCAGCAAACTGGTTCCAGAATCTCACACATCCTACATTCCCTCCGCACATCTGGACTGTGCACAGACAAAGTTTTCTTTCATATAAACTGTTTATTGTTCTGTGAGATTGATGCCGTTAATATTGGCTTTCAGAATGACAGATTAGCATCACCAGTTAATCAGGGCTATTAGCAGATAAATATCTGTAATTTAATCACTACAGGAATTTCTTTTCCAATAAAAAGATTTACAAATGCAAGTGATTAAGTAATTAGCTTACATCTCCATAGATTACAATTCCTTTGAGCTTTCCTCTCTCACTTTTTTTCCCCAAAGATTTCAGTATTTAATTAAAGAAACTACTTTCTCCTTTACATGGTGTTTGTATGCACATGTGAGAAGTGGGGTGGATTTTTTTTTTTTCCAAACCAAACTGCACCTTTTGTACATAATCCCACAAGGATCTTCCATTTCCGGACCTCTTCCATCTCTCTCCAAGGGTTAATACCCACCCCTGCCAGTCTTTGCAGCTATAATCTTTCCCAGTACTTTTCCCAATCCATGCAGCAAGTGGGGTGCACAAGGGGAAAGAATAATTTACAGGAAGGGGGGAAAAATTGCCAATGGAAAAATTGTGTGCACTTGATAAAATAAGAGCCTGGCTTGCTAAAACAGTCTATCAAAACAGTTCTCAAGGATCCCTTTGTTGCCTTTCCACTGACTTGGCCCTAGGGCAAAAGGCAAGTTCTACTCCTTCCAAACTTATATTCTCCTATTTGCAGAGTAATTTGACAGTTACTGTTAATTTCCTAAATGCAACATGAAAGCTGTTGAGGGAAGCCTGAAAAAGGGGTGGGGAGGGGGGAGGAAGAAGAAATTCATAAAGAACAGCAGAGAATATGGACAAAATTGCTTCCATGTGTGGTGCAGAGGCACAGCTTGGGCAGAGATCTGTGGCCTTCCCAGAGTTTGACCTCTTGAGGCGGTGCCGGTTTACAGGAGAGAAAGCATTGCTCTTTAATGAAAGCCTAATTTTTATTGCCACTCCATCGACTTCAAAGTGCTTCAGGTTGCCAAACATAATTCCACTGGAGGTATTTTCAGGTGCAGAGCAAATACTTCATAAATAATTTCCTCATTAGATTACAAATTCCATTTAAAAAGTGAAAGGGGGGGCTTGGTTTTCGAAGGTTTTCTTGGAAGCTGATTAAAAAATCTTTCAGAGGGATTCTTTATGACTTTAATTCTGAAAGAAAATAATTAAACAGTTTTAATTTTTTATTTATATTTTTAAATGAACATATAGCTTGGTAAGATGACCAAGTACGGTGGAGATGTTTTAATATGCTCTCAGTTAAAACATATAATCTAATGCCTGTGTGCCTTTCCTTTTTCTTCCTCGCATCCTCAAATTGCTACTGAGCCCGGTGACTGCCAGCAAACCAGTGTCAGCCTCATTGGGGCCTCAATTAATTATGTAGATTTGTGATATGTCTACGTTTTCCATGTTTACTTCCTCTCCTCGAGTAAGAATGTCTGTAGTTAAAATGTGTTTCCGTACATCCTCTTCCACACAGCCCCTCTGTGAGGCAGGCACGGGGAGCTGCTGAGGCTGACAGAGCTGCTGTCACTCAGAGGGAGCTCGGATGATTTGGGTGGTGTTGATGTCTAATGCACTTTGCAGGCTGAGATGGGCCCACTACTAAGGCAGAAGGGAGGCTGGTGGGGAGGGGATGGAAGTCAGGAAAGCTCCCATCCCAGCACTTCCCATGAATTACAGCAGCAGCAGCAGCAGCAGCAGCAGCAGTCCGTGTCTCCCTGCCTGTCACTGCAGTGTCCCTGTCAGACACGCTGCTGTGATGGTGCTAAACTTTAACACCTGAATGTTTGTGAGCCACCTTCTACTCCCTGGACAGAAATAGAAATGCCAGCTGGTACTTGGGCACAGAGCAGGTCTATCACTGTTTAGTTTAGTCTGCTTTCTCTTGCTAATAATTCTGCAAGTTTAACTGGTTATAGTTTTTCACTATTTCCTCTCATGAAGGTTAAGTTACCGCAGAATACAAGGAACAAGTGAAAACCATTTATAAGAAGAAAGGTAGGGAATTACTTATTGTTTTGATAGTGTTAAATGAATTTTCCATTTCTTTTTCAGGGGAGTGTTAGTTGGAAGATGAAAGTTAGCATAAATATTGCAGAAAATATTTTCTTCTGTTGCCACCTTAAAAACCAGCTGGGTTTGATTATATTACAGACTTTTAAAACTGATATATATAGCAGGTTATATACTACAGCTGTATACTTGCAGTAGGGCTTGTTAGATACTTCTTATCTCTAAATTTGCACTGAGCAGGCTCCAGTCCCAAATCTTGGTGTCTGAGCCTTTGCTTGACTATCTAACATCCATCTTAAAAAAATAAAATTCACAGGTCATATCAGGAGTGATCATCTTGATGCTTCAAAACCAGTGAAATGGTGAACTTTTTTTTACTTGTTGTGGATAATTGTACTCTGTTGTTTCCCACTTCTCAAGTACACTCTGCTAGCATCCTACAATGAGGTTACAAAGTTGGAGAGCTTTGGAGTTGCTAAGTGTCCTTTTTGTGGTGGCTCTTTCGGAGTGTGTGCCTCCCATTCAGGATGAATGTATCAAGGAAAATACTTAACTGCTTTCAACAGAAAAGAAGCTACTAAAAATAAAGCTGAGATTCACGGTTTTTCATGTTCCTTTGACATATAACAAAGGCTTGGCATAAGGCACTGAGAAAGTAGTTATAACTCAGAGAGAGTGGCAGCTTTCTATTTCCACCAGTTACTGCTTTGGCTTAAATTATAGATATATTTATGATGGATCTAAAAAGATCTCTGATTCAGACAGCTGAAAAACAATTTTGTCTTTCAGCCTAAAACACTTTTGCTGAAAAAACTCAAACAAATAAACCCAAAACCTTAAAGATGTAGCAAAGATAAAATGAAGCTTAAAATGAAGAGACATTCTCCTCTAGAAGAAATAAGAAATATGTTGGTTTAGTTTTTCTGAGCACAAGATACATTATACAAATATAATATCACACCACTTTTGCTGAGAAGGAGAGGCAGAAAGGAGAGATGAATATAAGTGGAAGAATACCTTTTTATTCCTTTTCACTGGCTAACTAACATAGCTGGTTTCTTTGGGTGCATCTGCATTAGCATTTCAATCCATATCTGGAGTTTATCTCTCAACCAAAATCTCCACTTTCCCCATTTGCTGTTATTTGGTTTGTGCCATAGAATGGCTCAGAGTGCTAAAACTGCCTCAGATGAAACTGAACTGAGGGATGCAGTCCAGGAACATGTCTAACGTGGTGCAGCCTTAGCAGGAATTCAGTTTACAGGCTGGTTTAGTCAGTTCACAGACTTAGTTTAGGTCAAAGTTTCATAGAGTGTGTACCTCAGTCCTTCAGCCCCAGCGGCTTCACTCTGTAGACCTGCTCCTTTTCATCTTTACTGTCCTGAGGGGATATCACATAGCCCTCTAACACCACAGAAGGCAGGGCTGAGATTGCAGAAATTGCTTTTCTTTCTACCATATCAAAATTTTGATTCCAGTTATCTTCAGTTACTCATTTAGCCTATTTTCTTTTCAAGCTATTTGTGCTTGTGCGCTGTGTCAGAGGGAACAGAAAGGTCTCAATTGGAATGAAATTCGTGAGAATTATGCAATACTAAGGAGAAATTTAGGCTCCACGCACAGAGACAAGACTATGGGACCTACTAGAAGGGAAAGTCTCAGAGAGTAAAGCACCATCTGCTTTGCTGGCCATGCAAAACTGTGAAGATGAATGAAGTTGCAGTGGAAATTCAGTGTAGGGCCATTTTTTTCTGAGGAGACAGCTGAACATGATATTTCCATTTTTCTTCTCTTTTAAGTCTAATTTAAATTCTAATGACTAATGTTTTACATAAGAGAGGTCTCTGCTGCAGCCATAAAAATATTGGAATTTTTTGCTAATATTGCACAGTACCTTGCTTTATTAGCCAAATGCTGCTGTGATACAGCCAGGTTCAGATCACACTATCTATAATACAGAACGTCTGCAATTTTTCTTGTTTCCCTGGTAACAACTGTAAATGCACTGGCTCCCTGGACTGCTCCACCCCTCCTGCTGCTGATGTCAGGCACAGGAGAGGCACATGTGCAGCTCAGCTCTGTACCTGTCAAAGCGGGCGGACGTTCTGTTTGATCACCCATGGCTGGGTTCCACACAGACCATTCGTTTGGTGATCAGAGGGCAGTGCTAATTTAGTCAGATATCAGGATACTGAGCTGGGGGCAGGGTGGCGGGGCAGGGGGGAGAAAAAAAAATTCACCCAGTTGTGCTTTGGTTTTAATCAACAAAGAGAATAGGGGGCTAAGAGAGATATCATGTAGCTAGAACTGAGGCGAAGTACTGCTTGCTGATAAAATCAGGATCAGCACCCTTTCTGTTAACGTCAATAATTTCTGATAATTGGGTGCTGCTCAATGCCAGAGTATTCTCAAATTCCATGCTCTGTTGCATGCATGCCAGCAGGGTTCGGCATGAATAATGTTATTACAATGAAGAGGGAAGGAATGAAGGAGGATTTTCCATGTGTTAGATGACAGGATCACTTTGAAACAAATGACCAGTCCTTATTAATGCAGCTATTATTTTGATAAACCAACAAGAATGAATGTGGTATTCATGAAAATGTGGTATGCAACATTGTAGGAATCCCACTGTAATTTTACAATTAATTAAGGTACCTGTAGCCATTATTGGAAAAGATTATGGTCTGACCTTAATACTCATGTACTAAGCTGGCACGTTGCCTATTTTCAGCTCAGCATTAATGAAGATGAGCATTTGTATGCAACTCTGTCTCTTATCGTCGTTTTGTTCAGTGTGAGTTTATTTAGATAATTCAGCATTTGTCTCGGTAATTATGAGTCATCGTACTGCAACAGTGAGTTTCTGTGTGCTAAGGTTTATCTTATTTTTCATCATCACCCATGGAAATACATACAGTTCACCATGATAATGCTGAAATTTATTTGATGACTATGAATTACAATAGTAACTGTTGCGGTTGGGTTTTTTTTTGCAGTGGCCATCCATCCTGCTTCCCTTCTTTTTTGGTAATACATGGTACACCTGATGAAAAATTTCAGCTTAAATATTTTTAAAAGGAAAAATCCAACCCTTTCTTATTAAGGGAGCATTAATAAAAAAGTTAGTTATTTTCATTCTAAAAAGGGGCTTTATATTGGGTTTTATATTGCAACTGGCAATATAAAGCTGCTTTTGTTGTACTTAAAAACTTTTTAGCTAGCTTAGTAAAATGAACTTCAGTTAGTAGCAATGGTAAGTAGCAGCAGTAGGCATTTTAATAGTACTGTTACAAGTAATTTGCCTTAATGCTCAGGATTTTCAGCTAGGATCACTGTGCTGGGGACTGACAAAAGAGATGATCACTGGAGGAAGTGACAGACTGTATTTTCTACTTTTCAGAATTTAAGCAAGACTTCACATATGCACAGTTGTGATGGCAGTGAAGTCAGTGGTTTTCCAAGATGTCCACATCACTGAATAAGAGAGTGGAAGCAAAAAATAGCAAAATGTTCTGAAGGTGAGTCCCTCTTAAGGGATAGAGTCAGTCCTGCAGGAGAACATTGAGTGACCCTACTTGACCAGTCCAAAATGCAGGAAATGAAAATAAAGAATTCAGTCAGGGCAAAAATTCTGTCTAATACCTGAGAAATTGTAGTTCAAAATTTCCTCAGGCAGGCACAGATGCCTGAATAATAAGAAAGCTGGGCCTGTTCAGCTTTCCAAGAGTAGATGGCAAACCTTGAGATAAAGAAGTATAATACAGACTATCTTCCAGGTTCCTATATTTTCCAAAGCTTCATTGCTGTTATGCAGAGTAACAAGTATTTTTGCCAGAGGAAGGTTGTTTGGTTACTCTATTCACCTCTGTTGGTAGAATCTCAAAGGGGAAAATTGCAGATGCAGTTCTTTCAAGGATGCACATACCTTTTACTGGCAAGCACAAGCATTCTCTTCCTAGACTCCAGCCTACATGGATGCAAATTAATTCCAGATTGGAACCATCTAGCTGTAGCTAATGCTGTGCTGTTTTCCAGGCAAAAATCTCATTCAACCCATCCATCTGAGTTCTCATGACACTTAGAAAAATGGGCTTGCTAAATCTGTTATTTGGTGCCTGTTTGGAATTCACTCCTGTGTAAACAATTTGAACTATAGAACTCTATTCAATCAGCAGCTAAGCCTTCCATAGGCACCATGATTCTGTGACTGTACTAGAAAAAAAAAGAAAACAACCGGGATGGGATCCAGTTCCAGGTTCAACCAGTAAATAAGAGTGTCAACATCTGAGCAAAGTTTCCAAATACCCATACTATGTTGATGGGGAACAAATACTACAAATGAATGAGGTACAGATAGCTATTAAGCTGGTTGAATGTGAGGAGCTAAATGTCCACACATGGTGGTCTAACATCATATGAGACACCACAGTGACTCATACAGATCTGGATATATTGTAGAACCTATGAGATACCTTGCCTTTCTGAACTGACAGCTGGAGGAGGCCAGAGTTCCAGGAGACACTTAAAAAAAGCACCAGATACTTGAGTGTGGCTGAATAAATTGAACTCTGTCTGCTCTAAATAGTTCTTAAAATAGAATAAATCATAACATATATCAGCATAGACACCTTACTTATATGTGGACGTCTCCAGCGTGGAAAGCTAAATTTTGGCTGTAGAATCTAAAGCTGGAGTTCCATTCTTGGTATGAAATTCAGCTGCCTGGCAAATGAAAAGGGGTTCACTGCAGAGTGTCTTCCTTGGGTTCCAGATACCCAGAGATGTCCCTGAGGTCTTCCATGGATCGTGTGTGTATCCCCCAGACACCAGTACTTGTGGTAACCCCAGGCATCATCAATGTCTGTGCTCAGGTAACAGAACTGAGACACTGAACCCCTGCTTGCTGGTTTCTTGACTCATATCTTTCCCCACAATTTGGATACAGTGCTAAATAAAGAAATCCCAATATGGAATATATTTCAACATGGAAGCAATGTGCACAAAAATTTCTGATGCCCACAATTTCAAGATATACCAAAATGCCATAGAAAACTGCACTAGCCAAGTACCAGTTTCACATAAAGAAGACATTTATTAGCTCCCTTCAAGTGTGGACATTCACAAAAAGCAGCTTAATTTTTCCAATACTTGTAAAAACTCCAAAATGGGTTGACATACCACTGCTGAAATGAGAATTTACTGCATGCTCCAATTATTTTCATCACCTAAATTCCTCAAATATTTTCTTTTTTCCTTTTTCTTTTCTTCTTCTTTTTTTCTTTTTTTTTCTTTTTAACCTACCAACAGGGATTCAAAAGTTGCTGTAGTGCTATCCAACTTCTAATATTAAAAATTCTGTCTCATAAAAAGTGGATCTAACAGGCATCAAAGACTTGCATTCCACTGCGATTTGAATGGTAAAAAATGTAAAAGTGTAGATCTACACACCTTAATATTCTCAATAAGACTTTCCATCTTACATCTTTTCATCCTTTAACTGGATATGACTGCCAATTGGGTTCATATTAAAAAGTAATAAACTTGCACTGGACATAGTATAGGTATTTTTATACGTATCTTTATGTAATTGAGGACAAATGACATCTTGATTAAATTATAATTCAAGTAGACACATTTCAATAGCATTATTTTTTCCACTTAGCTACATTAGTGGTTTAACATTTACTCTCTTTCACCTCATCCATTTGCCTGCATTTCCAGTGAGATCTCAGTGAAGCCAGAATTCTCTCTTCTACAAGAGAGTTGCTTAATAAATGCTGTTTATTGATCTCATGACATGCACTGTCCTCAAGATCCAATTTATTTTAACAAATTTTTTTTTATTGTAGCTTCTCTTACAAATCATAAGCATAATTATATATTGTATATCTTTAATTCATTACAATAGCATGCATGTATTTATTACTCTGTATACCATTAGAATAAATCAAAATTTTCCATATCAAACTCACATAAGATGAATTTAATTAAGCACATGTCATCTATCATCCATTCAAAGCACAAATTTTAGACTCTTTCAGCTGTCCTACATGTCCATTCTCCATTTCCCAAACTGCCTACAAAAGTAGAGAGGAATTTTTCAACATGTTCTCATCATCTACAAATCATTTCTGGCACATCAAGGAAGGAAAGTTAAATGCTGAGACAGTTAAACCTGATTTTCATGGGCTTCAGAATAGAATCCCACCTTGAATATTTGGACTATTTATGGTTACTGAAATTTTGGCCAAAAGATATTCTAAACAACTTAAAGACTAAAACTGGTCTGCACAAATGATTACAGAATTCACTCCAGAAAATTTTGCTTATAAGTTTTGATGTAAACCTGAAAAGAATTAATGAAAAAAAGCACCCAGTAAGAGTTCAAAAAAATGAGGCTCACTTCATTCCTTCTGATATCAAGGTTTCCAAGTAAGCAGTACAAGCCCCAAAAAATAATATAAGAAGGAAAAACAAGCAATGGTTTTGGCCTCTATGCCTAGAGGAAACAGCTGTATCTTCTTCACCAAGTGGAGATGCTTGGAAAAAAGCTCCTATCCATTGCTGTTACTTACAAGGACTGATGTCCATTCTAACATGCACCTTCAGTTGGAAACCTGAGTGAAAATTGATAAATACACTTTGTAGTATAAAATGCTGGTATGATCTTCAGAAGTTTGTCTTAAAGTTCTTTTCAGTATAACCCTCAAGTTATAACAGAAACTAATTTTTTCCAGTTGTGTAGTGATTCTGTCACATACTTTTCCCAAAGTAAATTTTTTCTTGTTTAAGCAATACTCTGAATGCCACTTAATGTTTGGTAGTATTGCAGTAATTCTTAATACTCAGTTTCCAGACAGACATATAATACATTTTTGCTGGGTTGTGAATTTTCATACTTAGAAGGCTGATGCTCCCCAATGTCCAACCCAAAATTCTTATTTTCTGACCAGTGATAATATTAAACTCTAAGAAATTATTTCTACCTAAATGAAGCTACCTCACTTCTTCACCAAGAGCAGAACTTCTCTGGCCAAGTTCTTAATTTATATTAACTGCCAACATCAGAGAGGTCCATCACTTGTAGTCTCATGTACTTTCTCACCTTTTCCCCCCAAAAAAACCCTCAGACAAGACAAAACCATAGCATTTGTTCATTGAGTAAAAAGAAAATGTGAAAATAGCACATTAGTCATTTTCAGGCCTGGTCTTAAAGCCAGCTTATTTTTGTTTCCCCAAAGTCGTATCATGCAGAATAAGTAAACAATAAAATAAGATAATCAAAATTGGAACTTTTGAAAATGGCAAGGTTAAAAAAGTACTTTTGTGCAATGACAGATTTTGTGCAAAATACCAGCAAGCACAGCACAGTACAGTAGTACTAGATCAAAAGTTTTCTAATTCTCTTGCAGCATCCATTTTCTTTTCTGGGGAAACACTCTTCAACTGACTATTTGTCTTTGTCAATTTTGAATACATATTTTCTCAAGAAATTAGTCTTTTGACAAGTAGCTAAGTAACACAAGGATGCTGCTGCAGTGAAATGATTTGTCCAGACATTTACTTATTTACACTTTGGTAGCTTTGTAAATATTGGATTTTGTAAATACCAGTTTGTTGGACTTAGGCTCATTTCCAAGACCAACCTCTTTTCTCTCTCCTGTAGGTCTCAAGAAAAAAAAATTCTTTCTCCAGCCTCATGAACCAGCCCACCTGGCTATGTTAGGGAATGGAAAAAAATACTGAATAATGCTGGAGGTGTGATGTTCTAGGGGTGAACAATGGTACACTCCATCCAAAATCAGGGCAGATAAATAATGTTGCACGTGCCTAGCCAGAAACTTTGTGTCTCCTAGGTTATTTTGAGTGATGTCAGAGTGCTTTGGTTGGAGCTCTTTATGTCCTTTTTCAAGGAGTACTGTTCGAGCCCCAGTGAGACAGTACTGTTTTGTCAAAAACCCAAGTAAAACTTACTAATAGGTAATACTTAATAGTAGTTGTTGGCAAGAATACTTTTCCTCTTTCTAGATACATTTTAAGAGAGGTTTTGAGGATTTTTTTTTATTATTCTGGTCATTTCTGATACCTTACATGACTGGTTTACAGTTAATCATTTCCATGCTATCCTCTCTCGTATCACTCCTCTACTAAATTCAATAAAATATTACTTTAATAATTTCCATTTGTTTCACCTGAGAGTAAACAACACTCCAGAAGCAATGACACACTTAGTAAGGTCAGTTGCTAAGTTATACCCTTCCAACCTCTATGAATCTTTATGGAAAAATCTAAAATTAATCTGCAGAATCTCACAGGTCAGGGTTTTCCCCTCTGAGACAGAGAAATTATTTGAATGAGGGAAAAAAAAAGGAAGAACAAAACCTTGAGGGATAAAGATTAGTATTATATAGGGGTAAGCTTAGTGTGGAATACAAATACATATCTCCTGACAAGGTTTTTAAGACTGAACAAGGATACATGTAAAAATCCTTCCTTCCCAAAGCCAGGGATTCCAGAAAGGTGATTAATTACACTAGCAGGGGAATGCGTTCTTTTCTCTGGAAAGTAATGAAAGATAGACTGCCAGTTCTCTGAAAGCTGTCATGAAATAAAAAGGAATAGATACTGAATGGAGTTCTTCTTCTATCACAGAAGTAGACCCTGTCCTACCTCTAGGAATCATGAATACAAGTCTTACTGAGATTTGTCATACTTTATTTTTATTATGAACAATTTTACTCCTATATTTTATCTCTCTCTTTTTTAGAAGGAAATCTTAGACACTATTTTTTTTCAAATATTTTTAAAAACAAAGACCAAATTATTTTATTTACAACTAACAATTAATAACTCTATTCTAACCCTGGTTTATAACAGGGGTATCAGTTAAAAAAGAAGCTAACTTCCTGATTCATTTACTTCTTTGTCTCTAGAGTTTCTAAGAAGTCATATTTAGCTGTACAGATAAGACTTTGAGCTGCATTGAAGGCTAAAATTTCCAAAAATTAAGTATGCTGACACAATTATACAATCAAAAAACCGCCCAAATCTCTCTTGTTTTGAACTAGAATATAGATTGTCTAAACTGATCAGTGCTGTTCTTTCACAAAGTGAGCATGAGTTCATTTACAATGAGCCAGCAGCTAACCACAGGTATCTCTGACCCAGTAGACCAAGGTAAAGGAATGTTGGAAAGAAAACTTTCCCTGGGTCAGGAGATTACAATACAGAACACCCAGGAAAACTTCACATCCACAAGTCCCCCAAGGCTCAACAGTGGGCCCAGGATTGTTTAACTTATTTATCAGTGACTTGGGTGACAGGGCAGATGCCTCCTCAGTGAGTTTGCTGACACCACTGAGCTGGGAGGAGTTGCTGATATCCCAGTGTGCTGGGTGTGCAGCCCTTCAGAGGGATTGTGACAGACTGGAGAGAGGGGAAGAGAAGAACCCTCTGAAATTCAACAAAGGCCAATGCAGGGTCCTGCACCTGGGGCAGAATAACCTCAGGCACCAGCACAGATTAGGGGCTGGCCTGCTGGAAAGCAGCTCTGCAGAGAAGGACCTGAGGGTCCTGGTGGACTTGGGTAAAGTTTCAGACTTTTGATAGGTGATAGAGCCTACAGACAGTGAGATTCTTACTTCCCCAAGTCAGAATACTTTGTGCTAGGTAAAGTGCCCAACATACAGAACTTGAAAACCTAGAAATAGGGGATTATTCTGAATTTTGTTATCTCTGGAGCAAAATCTAAGTAAAGCTACCTTATGATAAGGCTTTCAACTTCTCTGGTGTTTCATCTTAAACATTAAAAGACAGTGATATGTCCATGTTCATCTAAGATTTTTTTTTCACTGGGTACACATTACATTTACAACTTAATTGGTATGGAAGTTCATCAAGCTCTGTTTCATCAGGAAAAGAGCATTCTTGAGCAATTGTGTTCTAAAACTAACAGCTAGGTAAATCATAGCTCATGTCAAAAATATATGAGATATGGATATCTATGGGAGATACATAATTTCCTAGAAAAATAAAAGAAAAAAAAAACTGCATTGTTTGTTTTGGTTACCAAAAATACTTAAAGATAAGATGAAAATCTGCCAAAAGATTTTGCTGTTTTTCTCTGGTCACAAATAGCATTCCCCACTGAACTATACATTCTGAACAAATCTCATTGCTAATGTAGACATGTCCAGGTTTGGGGATTTCACTGTCAATACTATAACATAATTTGGGTTTACCCCATGTTCCTCTTTTCTTTTCCTCTCAGTAGAATTCAAGAATATTTTTGGAGGATGATCCTTTTCCTTGGGAAGTGGCCAAGGTTTTGAATAACGAAATGTGACAATAATTAAAAAATAGTTTGAGTGGGCTAATGAACTATGATCCACTGAGTCATGGGTTTCAGAGCAGGTGTCTGACTGCAAGCCAGCTGTGAGGTTTGTATTTTCTAGTCATGTGTCAAGGTATGTCGCGTCAGCTGGGTCTCTCTTGGAAGCAGATGAGATTTTTTAATGTTTCTTTCTTCTTTTTTGCTTTTATCCAATATCTGTGTTCTCATTTTGTTTACTTTTCCCTAAACCTCAAATACCTCATTTTCTTATTGCTTGAAATGAAATTCAATGCATAAGTGGACTGATGAAAAAAGGATGATCTGGAGCTATTTGGGTTTAAGTAACCTTTTAAACTGAGGACATGAAACTGAGAAAATTAATTTGACTTCCATTTGTGATATCTTATTACAGAGACACACAGGGAAAATAAGTATTATATATGCTATATATTCTTGAAGAGGAATGGCTCCAAGCAACACTAGGGGAACATCCATTAATGTCTTTCTTGAGGAAAAAACCATATTTTTCAGGGCCTTCTAGAGGCATGAGATGAGGCTCAAGTGTATTTGAGTAACTTCTGGTAAAAATGCCCATGAAACCTGCCAAAACCAACCCACACAGCACTGCTGATTACTCTGTAGACTAGGATTGGGATTTCTGTTTAAGCGTTCATGGGCATTATGAATTGGGATACCGTGACTGAATGTGAACCAAGGTATGTCCCCCAAATGACAACAAATGCCAGATTACCAGACTAGGAAATGCAGAGAACAAAGGACTGGAGTCTGAAATCCTACAGAAGGACTGTGAGGCTGCCTCAGAGTAGCCCACTCACCATTCCATATATCTTGAAGCCTACAACACTTATGTACTTGCTGTGGTTTAACCCCTGTAAGCAGCTAAGCACCACCTGTTGGATATTAAATATTTCTAAATAACGGGATATTTAATATTTCTAAATCACTCCTCCCATTAGGTAAGATGAGGAAAGAATTGGAAGAGCAAAAGTGAAAAACTTCATGAGATGAGTTAAATAACTTTTAATAGATAAAGCAAAAGCCATGAACACAAGCAAAGCAAAATAAGTGTTTCATTCACTACTTTGCAATGGATTGCAGATTTTTAGCCATTTGCACAGGTAGGGCTTCATCATACCTAATGGTTGCATGGGAAGACAACCCAACTCCAAACACCTCCCCTTCCCTTCTCCACCTCTTTCCCTACCTTTATTGCTGAGCACAGCATTACATGGTATGAAATACCATTTGGATATTACTTGTTGGAGTCAGTTTTCCCAGCTGTGTCCCCTCCCAATAGGTTTTTGTAGACCTTCAACCCATTCACTGGTAGGGCAGTGTGAGGAGCAGAAAAGGCCTCAACTCTGTGCAAGCCCTGCTCAGCGATAGCTAAAATGTCCTTATATTATCAACCCTGATTTGTTCACAAATCCATGCAAGATACTATGAAGGACATTAACTCTACCCCAGCCAAAATGAGTGTAGTACTAGTGAGTTCTCAGACTGTGCATTCAGCTCTTCCACAGTATCCTTTCTGCCCCTTTCAGAGTGTGGTATCTCCCAGAGCTGAAATTTTAGTTAGCACACAGCTGTAGCATGAGGGCCTGAGAAGCTGATACATTCGACTGCTGCAAAAGTGCCTTGGTATGCCACAACTTACACTAGAACAGCTTATACAGCTTGTTATACATCACGGTGCTCTGCAGCAACTCTGCAGCTCCTTATATGCTGATAGGATCTTTTCAGTTACAGTGTGTATTTTGTACAATTACATTTGGAAAGGAAAATATTGCTAAAGCTCAAGTAATGTCCGATTTCATATCCAAATCAGACCACATGATGAGCTGTGTCTGATTTCTGCAAATATGAAATGTTTCATTCCAGCAAGGCATGAAACCAGGCTCGATTCACATGGCATATACTTTTGTTTTGAACTTTTTCAGAATCCTGTTCTGTATCTCATTACCAGCTCCCAAGAGACACCCCGTCTCTATCCCTTAAATGGGGATTTTGTCAGGAAGTGTCTCATATACCACAAAGCAAGGTTTCGGGTTTTGGCAAATCAGATATCCGAAGGAAACTGGATAAATGGTGTCGGAGATGAGCTTTCATAAACAATTTATGTGTGTGCATTTCTCATAGAGAAACAATGAGGAAATAATTTGAAATAACACAAGGGTACATCTCTAAATGCGTTTTGCAAGATTATAAAGATAGAAGTATTAACCCATATTAGACCCATGTTAGACTAGACTACAATATTTGGTATATTTATTGCCTGGCTCTGGAATGGGACTGTTTGTATGCTTTTTTGCTAAGTTAATCAGATGCCACTATTCATCTTCTTGTGACCAGATGGCCAGGGTTTTTTTTTTTGTATTGGAAACAGAATGCTTTACTTTAGAGTATCACTGCTTAAAGGTGTGAATTACAGGCTTCCTGAAATCTCAATCTCCAGAAAAATCTGACTATTCATTTTGCAATCAGAGCAGCATATGAAATTGTTCTGTGGGAAAATAATGGGGAAAACACAAACTCATACTGCACTCCAGCCTATCAGAATTATATCTCACTAAATAGAAACAAATACTCTTTTTTAAAACAACTCCTACATCCTGCAATCTTAAATGTGTTCGGGATTACAGATTTAATTTATTTGCTCAAAAAAGGTTCACTCTTTTCTTCAGTTTTTCTTTCCAGCCCAGTGATTGGAACAGCAGCTGAATCCCTTAAGGTCACCAGTCAGATATATATGCTGGGTACGGTAAGGTTTTCCAAGCATCTTTTTACATTCCTCTTCTATATTACTCATTTTTCTTAATCCAAGTTCACTTTTTCTTACTATTTTATTGTACAATGTCAGCATCAGCAAACAGGGTAGATTTTCTGTTTGCTCTCATGTTTGAGGCTCACTGGAGACCACCCAAAAGTCCTGGATGTTGCCCATGCACTATGTAGTGTTCCTGGTTGGGTGAACTATGCTAAAATGGGCACAGCCTCTCCAGTCCATAGGTAGTTATTCCTCCAGTTCACAGGTAGTTATTTTAAAAGAAGTAGGCATAAAGGGATAGCAAAGTGAGCAAAAGATTAAGTTGATTTACTGTGAGTCCAATGTTTAAAAGACAATAGATCCAGACTTTACATTCATATATACAAACTCTGTACCGAGGAGGGAAACAGTGAACTGTAGCCATCATTCTAGTGTTGTGTTTGAGAAAATAAGGTTACTCTTGAGCTGTGATGTACTTTTAGCATTCTAAGAATGTAATGCTGTCCAATTTACCACCATTTCTCTGATTTTATCTTCATGTTTTTCTCCCACACCACTCCAAATATATGTGTTACATGTTTCTTTCCCGCTAAGCTTTGCAGCATGAATTAAGGAGCAATCAAAGTACTACACTGTGTGTCTTTTGAGGAAATTGTCTCGGATTGTGTGGGAAAAGGAGTTTTCATAATTTCCTATTTCATTTTCTTTCAACTTATTACAGCACAGTGCAACCCCAGCAATATTTGACCCCAGTTTATACTGGTCTCATCTCCTGCTACCTCTCAGCTCTTTGAAGGCGTCATTGACCTTCATCTTAAACAGTGCTTCTCATGTGAACACTGCATATATTCAAATGCAATGATTTGAAACATAGCTGATTGAACAGGACAAAGTCATATCTTATCCAAAATGCTTTCTGATTTGTTGCTACTGTTCGAAGACTACATTTATCAGCCTGATTGGGTTAGCAGAGCAGCTAATAAACCAATGTGCTTACTCTTTGACAGCCTCAGGTAAATATGTATGGGTAAGAACCAAGATTAAAAACCTGCTATGTAGCAGATGCTGAAACTTGTTCAAAGCCAACATTAAGGAAAAAAATTAGAATTATTATAAGGTGCAGCAGGTAGCCTAGCAATTATTTAATAGTTTCTGCCACAGAGGATGCACAGTAATATTGCCTGTCCTGAAGTGATTAAAAAGACATATACCCTACATCCACCACTGCAGCATTTTCTCAAATTCAATCACTTCTTAACAGTTGAAAATAATACTTTTCAACAAGTTAGGAAAAGAGAGGAAGAACTATGTAATCTCTAGCTAATATTCCATAGACTGTTGAGAATTACAGCAATGGCTCAACAAGATGCCAGTAGTACAAAGTTCAAAACTGTAATGTTATTTAAATACGCTGGAAATTTTCATATCCACAAAAAGCTGGTGCATAGATTTTACAAGTTATCCCAAACTATAGCTTACTACTTCAGTGCTTCTGCCTCTTGTGGAAACACAGGTGAATTAGTAGCATTGAGTTGTATGTGTAGTATGTATATACATACATACATACATACATACATATATGTGTACATATATCCTATATATATAGCGTGTGTGTGTATATATATATATATATATTAAAAAATGTATTTAGCTATGAACAAACCCTCTAAAACATGGGTAGACATGGCAATTCTTTCAGCTTGATCGGAATCTAGTGCCTGTAATCTTCCCTATCCAGCAGAATTTCTATAATTTAGCCAGCTGAGGACAAAAAGTTAAAACTACTTTGAGTATACTGATCCTGCTGAGTAAAAACGAGCCAAAGATCAGACTACTTTCAGAGAGCAGTCTTATCCTCACCTTTCACATCTTTTAGAGGTTAGGCCACTCTCTGACTGGTAAGGGATGCACCACCTTCCCCGAGACAAAACCTTTGGGTGGTTGAAGAGCCAGTTTCCACTGCTAACAACTTCCAGAAGACTGAAGTGCAGCAGTTTGGCTTCCTCATTTAAGTTCAGTTCAAGAATCATGCCTCAACACAACAAAAGCACTCATTGGCTTTTATGGCCAGATCTGTGAGGAACTGGATGTAGCTCAATGTTCTATTGAGTTACAGATGGAATTGTGTGGTGCCTTTTTTTATAATTTTGTTTATGGTCATTTGAATCTGAAAACATGGAAGAGCTAAATAGAACAGCAAACATCTGTATAAGTCTGAGATGCATGCGTCACCTGGGATATTGCAAAGCAGGCATGTTTCTACCTGTGATATGTCTTACTGAAACAATTTGCCCCCATAGAGAAGATGCACAATGCAGTTATGTGCTTAGCCTAGGCACTAGTTAGCAATTCCCTGTACAGACCAGCTAGCACAGGCAGCAGGACCTCAGAGACATAGGAGCAGTGCATTCAAGAAAAGGCTCTGTGGAAAGATCACAAGTGCCTTTGTAGGTGAAGCCATTCTCTACAGGCAGAAGGAGTGGCCACATAACTCCATTTTTCATCCTGCTTCTAAGGATGTTACATACCTCCTTTCCATTGATTCAGTAATATTTCCCTTCTTGTCAGCTCAGGGCCTGTAATTCCAGCTCTAGAGTTAATATTGTATCATCAGCTTTGACTTTGAGCACATCTGCAGAGAAGTGGAAGCAGTCTTCACATCAGCTAAGTGCTCTATTCAGGCTGAGGAGGGGAGAAG
Source organism: Brachypodius melanocephalos (assembly GCA_013398615.1). Lineage (NCBI taxonomy): Eukaryota > Metazoa > Chordata > Aves > Passeriformes > Pycnonotidae > Brachypodius > Brachypodius melanocephalos. The sequence goes on from VZSR01003803.1 coordinate 50,512,229, forward strand.
AATGCATTCATTGCATTCAACGAGAGTCTGCTGCACTCATGTGGTGAGAGCTGCTGGTATTTAAGACAACTTGGGTATCTCTGCACACCACTGCACTCTTCTGGGTAGACCTTCCATGTTGCTTGATGTGCTCCTTCCAGCCTGCATTGCCAAAGAGTTCCTATGGATGGTCTTCAGACATTCCACAGAAACACTGCAGAAAATAAAACTTCAGCAAACAGACAGGGCTAACACTTCACTGTTGTTGAGGGTTTTTTCCCCCACTTCTCCAGAAAATCCAGTAGTTAGAAAATGGCAGAATAAAAAGTTCTGTGAGGCCTCTCATTCCTGTTCATTTCATGGTAGGTCTTCAGAGTGATTACATTTTCATACCAGCAAAAGGAGCCTTCTGTCAGTCACAGCTATTTCTTGGGATTACTCTTTCCACTCTGTTTACCTTATGACTACTGCGTATGTCTCCTTGCACCTACTCAGAAGCAGACATCAAATGAATTTTGGAAACAGTAAACTGTGCTAACTTCCATTCAGATCTCTGCTCAGTATTTCAGTGGCTGCTGGGCGGGGTGTCTTGTCCTTGCTGACTGTGTTTGCTTGAACTGGCAGCTTAAAGATGATCTTTCATTCCCCTGAGTGATCCTTCACTCCTTTTCATTTTTAATCCATACAGTTCTGTCCACCAATTTGGCTGGTCACATTATTTTCACATGAAAAAATACATATCCTAGTGCTGAAAGTTCCTTTCTATCTTTCTAACTAAAAAAATCCTGATTTCCTTTTTCCCCTTCTAATTAATTTTCCTCGGCAATCTCCACCCCTCTTAGCTGTCTACTCATAGTATTCCCTAAGTTAACATTAATTTACATGCCTTATCCAAATGTACTTCGTATTTTAAATAGATTAGGAACTCCATTCCTTTGAAGTAGACGTAATATTTGACAAGAAGCTTTCTCTTCCCCTTCCCCACCACCTCCCCAGATGAATGCAATACCCTTGGAAAGGTCTGGATGCCCACTGCAGTCTAGGGGGAGGGAAGAAGACATCTGTGTATATACATAGGTGCACTTACAGATTTGCATATGTTTGCATTTGTGCTTATGTGTGTGGCCATTCTGAAAATCCAAACCTGCCACAAAGCCAAAGCAGCACAGGTCCCCTCCTGCACTGCTGAGCCAACAGTCCTTGGCCCTGACCCGAGAAGACCCCTCTGTAGCTGCAAAACATTTGCATCTTATTAAGAAAGAAGATAAGCTGCTTTTCTAGAACTGTAAAGTTTGTGCAGCATGAAAGGGTAACTAATTTGTGAGCAGGAAAAGAGTAGAGACACATTTCTGTCAAGAGGGAGGGGAAGAGAGGAAAGAGGTACTGCATGCCATTAAGCTACTTGATCACATGTCTTTTCAAAGGAGAGAAGGGGACATTAGCAGCAAACAGAGGGACATTGTCATCTGCAAACATAAATATTTCAGATGTCAGGTACACTGGGAATGTCATTAATGTAAAAACTGACAGGAAGGGGCCCTAGAGTCAGCAATGACCGTGGGAGGCACTTCAAGAGACAGAAGAAGGGGCTCTGACAACAAGCACTGTAATAATAATAATAATAAACTCCTTTGAAAGTCATGCAGGAGAAAGGTAGGGAATCAGGACAAAGAAGCTGTATCCCTGCCTTTCAGTTTGAGTTTGGAGGGGCAGAGAGGAAAGGAAGAACCTGCTCCTTGTGGTGTTAAGTGCTCTTGTTGCTGGGGGTTAAGTAAGTTAGTGCCTGTGGCATGCCCTCCATCCTACAACAGGGGAAAGGTGATCAATATGTTCAAATAGACCCTGGCCAGAGAGCTGGTTAGATGAAGAGAAGACATAAATGGAGCAATTAATTAGAAATAATTTAGATTTAAGGTGGAGACAAATGGTATTACTTGCCAACAGGGTCAGCAGATAGAGATTAAATAGGAGCTTCAGCCACACAATGTGTTATTCCCTGTCAGCCGGAATATTGTCCTGGAAGGCTGGAGAGGCAGCAGAATAAAGGAGGTGAAAGGGTCAAAAATTGCTGTAGAGAGTATAGGCTAATTCTTTATTGAATGGACATCTAAGTAGGATAGTCAGGGTCTTTCTTCTTGGTCCCATTCCACATCTAAAGAAAGTGTTCATTTTAATGGATTAAACAGACACTAAATTGCTTAGCAAAATTTTAAAAACACAAACAAAAAAAATAAGACAGGTTGTATGAGAAATTTTGATTCCTTATGTGAATGAATGCTATTCATATATGAACTTGGGATATGAATGTTCAGCACGGGAAGAACCTCCACATTATTCACCATCAGGGTTAACAAGGACTATTTATTTCATATCTACATTATAGAATTACACAGACATCCCTATCTAGGTATTGGAGGGTTTAGACCTATAATTAAAAAATTAAAATGAACATGATAAGTAATATTTTTGACAGCTGTCATTTAGTTCTTCATTATTTATGATCAAATTACATCACATACTAGTAAATGTGCTTTAGGATGTTTTAGTATATTGTAATGAAGTCTTAATCATTCTGAATCTCAGTATGACACTCTGCTATTATATATTTTCTGAGAAAAAGGGACAAATCAAAATATTATGGATGCAAATTGCCACATGGTAGGAAGTAAGGACCTCCTGTACCATTACTGTCACTTCTTCAAGCAAGAAATGAATCCATTTCCGAGGGAGGGGGAGGGAAGGAGGGAGGGAGGAGGGTGAAAAAACAAAAAGCAAGCTTGTTGCTCTTTCAAATTGGTCCTGATCCAAAGCAGGAGCCCCAAAGAACTGCCCTGGTCTAAATTTCCAGACTGGAACAAATCGGTTGACCTTTTGCCTTTTATAGCTAACTGCCCTAGAAGCTTTGAGTATTAATAGAAATATATTTAAAAAGCATGTCTTCATTTGTTTTAATGTTTTGAAATTTACCATGCTAATCAGTAAGTTAGAATAATCTTGAAATATTAACTGGCCATTTGTAATCTTTTTATCAACTACAAAGAACATATAAATGGATCCCAGGTTTCCTCCCTGGGGGAGATAAGGAGTTTTTCAACTGATACCTCCACGGCTGGAAAGCCTGGGATCACTCCACAACACGTGGAGACTTCCAGACATTATTACATGCGCTGAACGAATAATGTTTGTCTTTAATAATGTCCCCTCCAGATAGAATTTGCCCAAATGTAAGCAACTCTGCATTACTCAAACACTTGAAAATAATGCAAAGATCCAGGACAGAAATGCAAACCAGACAGTAAAAATGCAGTGCTATAGCTGAGCTTGGTTCTTGCTAAGTGGTTTATACAGGTGTCTGAAGGGCTGAACTAAAGACTAATGACAACCGTCTGATACGATGAGTACCTGGCCTGTCTTCTGTGGACTGATTAAAATGTGCTTAACCCAAATAAAACTTTAAACGGCTCCTAGAGCAGAAGAATAACGGAAGCAGAACCTTCTTTTAGTTCTTGCATTTTAAAAGGATAAGACACATATCCAATATACAAAGGAACAAGGTGAGTCTCAGGCAAGTCAATTTCAGTGAGTACAGCAGCTTTATTTCTCTAAACAATAGATCAGGCAGAGGAGCAAAGGTAAGAGAAAGATTTACTTCTTCAATAAGTAGTAAGCAACACGATTTCACTCAGCGTTGAAGGAGATAAACACAATTCTTCCATTCAGATATGATAAAGGCTACCAATAAAAACACAAAAAGTAAGATATATGTGGTCTGATGCTGCTGTACATGGCCAGAAGGTGCTCTGATTTGGGGTAGTTACCTATTCACAATGCTCTAACTTTGACTGGCAATTTCTGTTATGCATTATGTTGTCATACAAGAACAAGATGGTGCCTGCATCTGTTCCTGGAAAATGAGCAGCAAACGTTTTCTCACTGATGTTACTAAAAGACATCAGTTCTACAAGAGGACACATGCATACATGATGGTAGCACACTTATGCCAGATGCATTTCAGTTGAGTGATGAGTAATACAGTAATACACCGCCCACATTAGTGACAAACTGAAAGGAATTCAGGAAAGCCTACAAAATGTACATAGATGACCATAGAGGTGCTAATTCTTACAAGGACAGACTAGAAGAATCAAACAAATAAAACTGTTGTGCAGGTATTGTAAACAACCACACAATATTAAAGGTATAACCATTTAAAAAAAAAAAAAAAAAAGGAAAAATATTTCCTTCTAGAATTGCAAAATGTAGGACAGTGTAATAGCAAAATACTACCCATGAAGCAAGATCCTCCCTCTATGTACATACATACATACAGGAAAAAGAAAGAATGACTTCACTCAAAAAATTGGGTTTGTGTATAAGTATCAGCAGCATAAGAATTATCAGTCTGGAAAAAAAAATACATTTTGTGTTTTTATGTCATCACATTTTTTCTGTTTGTTCTTCCCACCTACTCTACCAGTAACTCCTAAATCTATTGCTCAGTTTCAACGTCCTTGATGGGGAGTAATATTTCAAAGACATTACCTATCTATACATATTTTTAAAATAAATGTTCAGGTTAGAGAGATACCCTGCTGGAAGAAAAAGTATAGGATAATTCAGAAAACTGAATGCACAGAGGAGAAAGACATTACAATAGTAAAATCATAGAAGAAAAATTGTAATTTGATCAGGGGACTGTATCTTATTAGATATTAGACAATAAAAACACAAGCAAGGAATTCCTTTTAAAAAAATCCAGAAATCACACAAAAACCCCAAACAACTGCTGACTGAAGAGTACACAGCTGGCCTCCACTGGTGCCTACTCTGGGCTGAGCTGAGAGCATCTTCAGACAACTTTTACTTTATTGACTACAGGATCATAGGCTGTAATAGCAATGGTCTTCCGTGGCATTAGACAAACATATTTAGGTAACAGAAGTGAGCTCTGAAAACTATCTTAAACTTTATTTGTTCCACTGATAGGAGAACTGCTAGCATTTCTGTGCTTCCTAAACATTTTTCTTCCTGTAGTTTTACTGTTGTCATCCTGCCATGATCAGATTATGGAAACAAGAACATCTGTCACTGCCATCTTTGGAGGCTGCCATCTCTACGCAAGTTTTATACATTTCTTTTTACCTGCCACATTTTCTTTTGTGGCCATGGGCACACAATAGCCACAGACATCCTTGAGCATGCACCACAAAACAGATTACCACAGCTTTAGAATACATGTGAATAAGATTACAGTGAGCAAGGTGCTACTGTAGCTCAAGGAATTTTTAAGTAAAATGTATTTGCAGACTTCATAATAATTGCGAGGGCATAAATACTATCTAGTGTATCTAGGATTTTGTTGCTTATCACAGAGTCTTTTTTTGCTGATTCTCTAATGCCTTTAATGTAGTCACACGCATCTATTCAAATCCGTACTCGTATAAAAACAATAGCATCAGATTTCTTCATATACATTTGAAGATTTTTAAAGACCAACTTCAATGACAAATATGTAGAGAAACAATTTTTTTTAACATTATTTTTTCCTGACATGTTTTTACACATAGTACAAATATAAATTTAAACAGCAAGCTGGAACAGAATGCAAAAGGTTTTTGGGAGAAAGTATCCCACATGATTTGTAAATATTTTTGAATTATCTACATTTGGAATTAAGACTGTAGACTTAAACACTTCCTTGTGTTTAAGTGAGAAAAGTTTTAGAAGACTGAAAGCAAGAACCAATGTAGCTAGAGCAAATAATATTTAAAAAAATGAGCTTCCTTACTGACCAAAATCAACAGGGACATTTATGTCACATGGTCATTGATGAGTTGATGCATTGTGCTAGGCCTCAGAGTGTGAAAATATAGAGGAGTTCTTCAGGACAGAAGTGATTGATGTACTGCATGCAGACCATGAACTATGCTGATCAGCTTAAACCATTTGCCAAAAGAAAAAGGAAGATAAACGTGGAGTTCAGCAGTGGCTATTAAATCCCAAGGGTGGTGTTAGCTGGTACATGGACAGCTTTGACATTCTGCACCAGAGGGCGAAGCAGTAAAGTGTCCCTAAAGATGGTTTTCAAAGATGCAGAGCCACTGACACACAGAGATGAACAGTCAGAAAAATGGTGACTCTTGTGATGGAGAGATGAATCCATGCCTGTTCACATAGAAGGGGTTTAACCTGCTGCAAAAAGGGGGAAAGGCAATTAAATGAGCAAAAATATTGCATATAGGAGAAGTTAGGTTGTTCACCTACAGTCAGGCAGGATTAATCCTCGAGCAGTTCACCTACCCAAATCCTGTTTTTTCAGGCTTTGTGCCAAGATGAGAGAAGCATTTCCGATAGGCAAACTGCAGGCTTCAAGTATTTATAAACAGAAGGAAAGAAAAGGATCTGAAAGATCACTGAGATTGCTCACACAACTATTAAACTCATGTGGAACATGGTGTCAACCCCTGAATGCACTGAGAAAAGGAAGCATTCAATGAGGAAAATTTAATAAAAACAAACATATTCTGATAGGATTACAGCATCAAAAGTGCATGTGTTCCACATGTTTTTATTTCTTTTTAAAATTAGAAAAAGTATCTTTGGTTGATGCATCCTGTAGGGCACTAAGCCAGAAAACACTATTATACTATTTCTTGCTTCATAAAGAATTTCATTTAAACTATGAACCTTGTGATAGGTAATTATATGCAGGAAGCAGAGCACATATGAATTTTATATTTATGGTCTACACTGAGGTCACAATTTAAATTCTAAAAACTGCCTTCAGAAATACCAGTTAGTGTGTCGTTTTTATTTTAATTGCATTTCCTCCCCTCTGGTACAGCATGATCAACTGAAAATCAGAACACATGTTTTATGTAACATATTTAAAATCTAGCAATAAACTATTACCATTCATATAAACATTAAACCCATTTGGAATGTTGCTAATGGAGACAGGGGAAGGTCATGGGAGGTGCCAGTCGATCCTTTTGCCCACGAGGAGAAAACAGCATTTAAAAAATTTTCATGTGCTCCTCATAACCACCGCTAATAATGAACTGCTCTCCTTCTTCCCATGGTGTAATCACTATAACTTTTTATTTCCAACCACAGATATCTGTAAAAAAAGAACTACCAAATTTTTTTTTTTTTTTTTTATGCCAGTGAAATATAAATATGCCAGTTCCTTTTTGCGGCAGTAAGTAATGGCACCAGAACCAGCTGGAGCTCAGAGAGGACCTAGTTCCACATCCCATCCAGTTAGAATTATGGCACTGCCTGTACTAGAGGTTGTGTTGCTCTTCCCCAAGGGTCTATTTTTTCAAAATTTAATACTGAATGTGGTCTCCAACTTGGGAGTTGAACCTGAACCCTAATGTTGACCTTGTACTGGCTGCATACAGTACTTGTAAAACTCAGAGTGCCCTTTGCCTCCTGACTTTTGCATGTGCACTGTGGCAGGTCTCCAAAACAGCCGCAACTGCTCTTACTCAAGATGGTTGTGTGGTTATAACACCCATATGGAAAGGAGATGTGTTCTGTCAATTACCATGAGCAGCCCTGCTGAGAAATCCCATCTTCTGCTCTCTGTGTCCAGGTTTTAATCCTCCACTCTACGAAAACTCTGTGAGCAGGCTGGGGCACTCATCTAGACTTCTGTACTCAAGGCAAAAACCAAAATCTGCTGGAGGGAGATTCAGGCCATCATAACACCTGATGACTCCCCAGGCAGATGTGATAAATGTCTGTGAACTCTCTGTTCACACCACTGGAAGCACAGGACGACACCCTGAGAGTTAGAAGACCACAAACAAGTGGAATTAATCTTATGCAAAACAGTTAAATAGTTGTTAAATGAACATCTTTCAGATTGTCTTCATTCATGTAACCAAAGTTTTTAGCTCTGGCCTGGAAGAACTTATTCCAAAAAACGCACAGTTTAGCTTCTGTGATCCATTTGGTCTCTTCACTTGGAGTGATGACAGGATGTCACATTGCTATGACATTTTTATGTGACAGCTTTTTCACTAAAATTCAGTGAGCTATCAGTTCTTTGTGACAGCTCAGGGAAGCAATCAAACAGGGATGGTCAGACAATTTCAGATTTTTTAAATTTAATTTTTCCTTTGTATTTTCTTATTCTCTATTCTAAAGGGAATGTCTGGATGTTCAAGATTCAGTTGCTGTGATTGGAACAGGATATACACCTTTGACCTTGAATTTTAAAATACACCATATAACACAACTCCCTGCCATCTAGTTTCTATCATACCTTCATCATTTGTCACAGAAAATTTTTTGATTGACTTAACATTGATACTTAACATACATATGCTGAAGCTGAAAGAGCCAGTTTCTCAACTGGTAGAAGTCAGACTAGTTCTATTAACATAAATTGAAGCTGACTGATTTATACCACCTGACAAAAGAGACCACTATGTAATAAAATTCTGAAAGGCCCTTACATTTTACCTGACACTTACAGAGGTTTTAATCAAAATCTACATTTGCTTGTTTGATTTTTGGCATAAGAGATTTTTTTTCTTAGTATTTGTCATGCCTCAGGATTAAAACAAAAAAAGCCCAAAAACCAAAACCACATAGTAAATTGTTATGATTCATGAGTAAATTATCTGTGTGGTAATTAAAAACAAAAAGAAGCTGTGAGCAAAAGCCAAATTAAACTGCCACTTGACATACATGTGAGAGCAATGACATCTTATTATATAGGGGACTCACATGTTCACTCCTGCCTCAGTGAGACTTTTCATGACATGGAGATAACTACACGTGGAAACAGAAATATTTACCCAGATGAAAATGAATGCCAGCTCTTTAAGAATAAAACAGTATGTTTTGAGGCATCATTCTCTGAATTTCCTGATGCAGTTGTAGGAAACATTGAAAAATATGATCGTGGGTCTTTAAATTTTCACTACATAATTTTGAATACAAAGACATTACCTATGGCTATGAAAGTCCTAGAATCATAAATCACTAAGGAAGCCATAAATCACTAAGGAAGGACAAGAGGATATGAAGTTCATGGTGTTGCATTTGAAATTCTCTGATTTTTTAATGACATTTTCAAAAAAGTAAAAATAAATGAAAAATAAGAAACAAAACAGTTCATTTGCCAACACTATCAATTTTTTTGCCTTTCTAAAAATTTTTCCAATGGGATAGAAAACCAACAATTTTTAACACTGAATATTTTTAAAAGATATTTCAAACTCTGAAGAATTAGCCTTTTTCAAACTGAAATGAACACTCTAAGATCAGTTGAAGCAGAGTCAGAAATAACCCTTTTCCCACACGATCGTGGCATTTGCACACAGCTGACAGTATTAGCACTTTCAGTTTGTAGAGTGACTGGATCACCAGAAGATTTGAGTGTCTCCTAAATCTTAGACAATAGGAGAAAATTAGTTTGTGTCCTTGCTCTCTATCCAACATAATATTAGGGGTATAGCAAAGCATGACATCTGAACTCCAGAAACCACGCTTAACAATTTGAACAAATGTACAAATGCAAACAATAGAAAAAAGGGAATCCCATGAGGATGGGTAATGGAATGGTATCTAATTCATATATACTACAGTTTCTTTTACAGCAAATCTGTAAATAACTTTTCATTGTAATATGTCATGAGGCACGAGAACATATGCTGTGCTGAATTCCAAACATATGACCTCTGCTGCATTCCTTTCATCTAATCATTATATAATTCTGTCAGCAAGAACAATCAAGTTTGATGTGCTTAAGTGCTTGCAGGATTGAGCTTAGATACTCTGAAAGTTCATTCCTTTAACATGGGTATCATAATTTTGCATAGGAAAGTACTCAATCTCTTAGAATGGTAAATAAAAAGATTTTTAAAAAATTACTGTAATAGTTTGGTTGTTTAATTTTGAGCCATTATTTTGTCCATAAATACAATACGGCAATACAGAAGTTAATTAATTTTCATTGTCATTCAGGACTTGCATTTCTTGGCTGTGCCAACAGAAATGGAATTCTGAGCCAACAGAAATGGCAATTCCCAAAGTTTTACAGCAGTCAGCAGAAGTCAGTCAATGTACATCTGAAAAGACCTGGTTTTTAATTTTGAATATTTCCACTTCTTTCTAGCACACCAGTAACAAATATAACTCACAGAAATAATCTTAATGAATTCAAATTGTGTATGAAAAGACCGTGTTTATAGATAATACAAACATCAGAGTGATCAAAGGATCATGAAACAGAAGCCATCATGTTAGAAATTAACAACTATGGCCTTGCTGTATTTTCTAACACTTCCAAAGTGTGAGAGAGCACTTTTAAACCTGAGCAACTAGCACTTAGCTACAGCATTTCTAATGGAGGAGGTTTACCTGACTAAATAATGGCAATCTTGATCTCTGTAAGTCAGTTACTCCAGGCTCCTGTTACAGACAACTGAAAGAAGCAGACACCTCATTCTTTTCCAGCGTCTGAAACAGGTCAGATGAACAGTGACCTCAGAGTGCCTATTCCTCTCCATTTCACCAGCTAGCATAAGAAAGCACAGCTCTGAGAGTTTCACTGTTCTTACCACATTCCCTAGAGCTGAATCTTCATCCATATTTTGGTCTGTTTATCCGAATAAAATGGAAAAGGAAGATGGCCTTCCTTTTTAGACACACTCATTCTTTTGAAATCTTTAACAACAATTACAAAATTAGTTTTCTTTTAGATTCTGATGCTCTTTATTTTTCTTTACAAAGAAACTTTATTGAAGACTATCTTGCCTTCAACTTCTCCTTTTCATTCATCATCATCATCACCGTCATCATCATCATCATCATCATATTTTTCTCTGAAGAACAGAAGAGCTAATGACTCATAACTTTGAAATAGATTGTAATAACTCACCTGAATTTTGTCTGATATAGTTTATACTTTAGGAGAGCTGGAACTACAGGAAAAATGTTTATTCACCTGAAGCCACTACATTTGCTCCAGCAGAAAAGAGAACAGAATCATGCCACAGATGCCAGTGCTTCCTTCTACAAAATTTTCTAAAACCTTCTGTATACCTAATTATATCCACTCTAAAGTTTTTGACTTTTGACTAGGAGATACTTGAATGAGTGAGGTTCAAAGCCAATTTCAAAGTTACTGCTTTATACAAACTGCAGTAGATCCAACACAAAGAATTGCTCTTGCTAGGCAGGAACAGGAACTCAGCTATAAGTCTCCTTAGACATCACCTGGGCTGTTCAAAGAGTAGTTCCTCTGGAGTGATTTGTTTTCATTTTTCATAAAAACATTTTAAAAAATTTTGGAATGGAAAGAGGAAATTTCTTAACATCTTGGAATTTTTATAAAAGGGGAACATCATTTCCCCTCTGGTTTATGAGTAGCTACTTTTATTTTTTTTTTTAGCTACATATTTATGATCAATACAAGTAATTATGATAAAATAAAATAAATACCTGATGAATCACTTAACCAGAATTAACTGTAAATAAGAAAAAAATTCTATAGCAGAAAGTTAAAACCTAATTAGTAAGATTTGCTTCCAGTTCTGACATCCAAAAGAGTAAAAAATACTAAAAACAACAACAAACAAAAATAAACAAATAAACAAGAACCAAAAAATCAAAACCCAACCAAACAAAAAAAAACCAACAAACCAAATCAAACAAACAGAAAAAACAAACAACAAAACAAGAAAAAAAAACTTTAAAAAGAGTATAAATGCATTTCTACAACCAACATTATCAGAAGAATCTAAATATTGGTTATTTAGTGGCCATAGATTAGAAACATCACCAGCATGTTCATACTTCACACCGAGTATTTTCCAGGGAATCTACTCTAGAATAAAACAAATTCAGTTACTTACAGTTGTTACACAAGAAAGCAGAAAAAGCTTTGCAATTCTTATAAAAATTCAACAGGGAAAACTCATTTATTTTAAGATTGGGAGCAACCACTTCACACCAGAGAATGATCTGTGTTTAATAAGCTCAGAGTCAACTATTCATAGCAATTTTAAATTCCCACGCTTCCTGCAGAAATCTCATCTTTGACTTTCCTTCTTGGTAAGCAGCATGGCCTCTTCAGACAGGTATTAAAATGAAACAGATGTAGAAGTCCTTCAGAGGCGCTGGGCAAGGACAGACCTTCCAGTAGTCCTCCAGCATCTGTTACCCTGGTCATTCTGCTGGGCAAAGGATGTGGAAGGTGGTGCAGTGCCTCTCACTAAAGTTTTCAAAGAAAAACCCAGCATCCAATCACCTAGGCAAGCCACATGAAGAAGATTTTGTGGACTTCCAAGAAGGCCCTGTGTGTCAGGACAGAGCTGGAAAGAGCCCCTGTGCACAGCCATGCTCCTGAGCAGCAGCAGCCACCAGAGAGCCATCCCGGCAGGCAGCAGCTGCCTCTGCACCATCTGCTCCTCCGTGCACCAGTGTTAATGGTACAGCACAACAGCAGGCACAGGTCTGACCCTTCTGACATGGGCCAGGCATCAGCCACCACTTTGGGCAGAAAGAGGAACCTGTCCCTGCTTTCCATCCTCTGCGTGGTGCTCTCAAAACGCGGTCTGCTCTGGGTACCTCCCACGTGGCAGGCTGCATCCTCCGAGTGCATCAGGACATACACCCTGTGGGCACTGCCCCTGCACCTCCCACTCAGAATGTAGGTGTTCTTATCAGACTCTTTCCTACTCGTTTTGACCTTGTCCCTGCCCCCTTGCAGCTCCTTGCTCAAGATGTCAGAACCATGGATTTGACAAACCAAGTACGTTACACAGCAGCCTTGTTTACTGCAATGGCGGAGAGAGGAAAGAATGGAAATGTATTTTTAGTTACAGTTGTAGAAACGTAGTATATTGCAGGTGCAAGTAAATATTTCAAGGCAATTAACTAAAATCAGTCTGCAGAGGTGTTTTAAATTGCCTAGAGCTGCAAAATATTTTTAGTAATTTCATCAAGATTCCTAACTTCTTTTGTGATCAAACCAATTATTATCATTGTTTATTTGTTTTCCACTGGTCATTGAAAATATCTAGACATCTTATATAGCACAAGGATCATAAATTGGGCAGCAGCCTGAATTTCCTCCATCCACGCTTATCTCACCTACACTTGAGAAACGTCTTGAATATTTCCCATGCACAGCTCAGCCAGAATTTGCAAGTACTAAAAATATCAGGAGAATTCCAGATCTTATCAGATGTTCTAAGAAGGTTTAGCAAAGTCTGCATAAACAAGCAGTGTTTAGTTGTCTTACTAAACTGTATTTTCGAAGTTCACCCATCACTTATCATAGTCTGATGGCTTGTCAGAGATCATTGCAAAGAATTCCCCACTGTAAATAAAAGCTGTATGAATGCAACCAGTTATAATACTTTGGATTTAAATGGATGTATTCTTGGCTAGAGGGTTCTGTCAACATTTATCAGGGAGATGGGCGTACATTTTACATTGTCTTGGTTCCACAGCTAATTTGGACAGTAAAATCAGATTTCCTTGTAGTGAGTACAAAGCCACCTGCTTTGTCTCTTTGGAGGAATTTAAAATATTTAGCATATGAAGTATAAGTATATGATAAGAGTTCTCATAAATATCAGCAGAAAAGCTGTCTAGGCATAGATATCTCCTGAGTAAAAGAATCAGTATTTAATAGCTCCCTTAATCTCACTTAATGTTAATGGACAATTGGAGGAAACTACTCATCTGGAAATTACTTTAGCAAATTAAACATGGCCAAACATCTTTGCTTAAGTGAATTTGAAAGGAAATCATCTATCTTAGATGGGATTTTAGAGAAGTATCTGCAATCTGAAGGCTGTGTGTCAGATTAGTAAATGAAAGTCACTTATGAGCTTACATCAACATATTGCATACTCAAGCCATGACTAGACAGAGCTCAATTACCCATCTTTTAGCTGACAAACTCCACTTACAAGCAATGTGCCTCAAAAACTAATGAGAAACATAAGCTTTTCAATGCTGTAATGACTCTATATATTTGGTGGTTTAAAATTGTTTTCTTCAGACGAGACTTGCTCAAGTTCCTTGCTCATGTTTGGTACAGAGCTATCACTCCCAGGGTTAATTATTATGTATATTGTGCCAATCTTCCACTTCCACAAGGACATAATTGAATTTCGCAAATATGTACAACTTTCATGTAATTAAAAAATGTTTTTATACAGCATAAAAATATGTGTATTTATCCACATTTAACCCCATTATGTGTATTTACCTTCCTTATTAATCAGCATATCTGAAAGTATTTCGGTAATGTGAATAAATATTACTCAGCACCATTTTGCTCAGAAAGAAGTTGAGGTACAATGAAATCACCTGCTTTGGAAAAGGTACCTATAAGCATTGTCCTGAATTCATAATCTGTCCTTAGCAAAGGTAGCATATTGTGCCTCTAAGCCCAGTGCATGAGTGAAGGGGCATGCAGGTGATCAGGCAGGAGATGTGAAAGGCTGTGAAGCCCATAGTTTATCTTCCCAGAGAACATGACTCTGCCAGGGAATGCATGGGCACAGGACAGGAGAGAGGCCAAATATATATGTGTTCAAACATTATATAGGTACCTGGAGTGTGCATTCATTAGTGGCTACTAGCTTCATGGAGATGGTATGATCTCAGCCTCAGGAAGTCTCTAAACTGCTAATTGAAAGAAAAAATCCTGTATTTGGCAGAAATTACTCTAAGGACAATCTGCTTGAACCTCTTTGATAAGCATCTGTCAACTGCTGTTGAAAAAGCATTAGTCTATCCAGAAAAGATATCTTTATATAAACTTCCAATTAAAAAACCCAGCCAGATCACTGAGGGTGTTGTAGACAAGGAGGATTTGCAGATTTCATTGATTTTACACTTGTCTTTTCTTCCTGCACACATTCTTCATTTTTTTAAGGTTGAAGTCTTTGAATCTCAATTAAATGCAAAACTTGTGTGAATAAAAGCTGTGTATACTAATTTGTTGCATTCTATGAGTCCAATGAGCTACTTATATAATCCTTTATTTCATCACTTGTTTTAGCCCATAATCTTCCAAGGGAAGTTTTGATCATTGACCTAAATTCAGCTCACAAAGTAAATCAGAGAACATTTTTGACAGTAGGAGACCGCATTTACTCCTAGCAAATACTAATCACTTTTAGTAAAATTACACTCAACATGAATTTTGACTGGAGTGTTTATTTACTTTGAAATGGATAAACAAATTTTTAAGTGCCTACTAATAACTCCATTTAGGTATCTGATGATAAATTAATTCTTCATGTAGCTCTGTGGAAACCAGTGGGGATGAACTTGATCTATTTAATTTCTATTTGAGAAGAAGGATTTGGAACCATATCATACATTAGTTTCCAAGCACTCTCCTAGATTTTAGCTCTGTAACTGGTATAAATGAATATGCATATGTTGATTACATGATGAAGGAAAGGGGGTACCAAATCTATGCATAATACATCAAAAGAGGCCTGCAGGATTCAGGGATCTATAAAAACTATTAGAAAGAAAAACATTTAAATTCTTTATTTCTTTCTGATGGTTCAAATTAGATCCAAGTGTTTACATGGGTACATCCTTCATAATTTCCCTAACATACTAAAAGAATTAATGGTATCCTGGAAGTACAAGATGATCAAGCACCATGGTAGAATTTTAAAAGGCCAATTTCAGCTCTAATTCCACTATTTAAGTCTAATTCCACTGTAAATCAACAGCATTAGATATACTTTATAAAATTATTTCATTTAGATTGTTGACTCCCAACTTTGCAAGCAAGGCTGTACAATTGTCTTGCAAAAGGGAAAAATACATTCAATCTCTAAAATAATTTTCTAGCAGTATGGTTGTGCATATATAACTTCAAACACATTTTAAAAACTGACATAACTGAGTTTGTGTACAATATTTTACCATTTTAGCCAATCATTCTATTATATGAGTTCATGTGTTTCTAAGTTTCATTATTGTCATCCTACAAAAAAGTCTAGAAAATAAATCTCAGCGTGTAAATGCTCTATTAAGCTTGAGCTTCTCATTTTTCCAGAATTTATCAGATAAATTCAAAATCAGATTAGTATCATATCTTTGGACATTTGGTTCATGTTCTTTACAGTTCTTATGTATTTATCAACTTTTCATTGAAGAAGTCTCTGGTGTATTTTTATCTCTTTTCAGTTCATGCTTTTTCAATTTTCAGTCGATATGAAGGATAGATATTTAAACACAGTTTGCAGCTGGATTTAAAGAAGCTGTTTCTCCTACTTAGACTAAAATCATATAAACATATGCCATTGTTCTTCAAATTAGGAACAGGTCTTCTTATATAGAAAAAAAAAAGAAATCTAGAAATCTCTTGAAGGAAGAGAGTCAAAAAGGAAAAATAATTGCACTGATTCATGCAAAAACCTCTCACATCTAGTTTTAGTTTTCACTTTCCCTGAGTAAACTTTTCTTATATAGCTTTTGCTATGAAATGAAGGATATCTGACATGCAGGACAAAGAAATGTATACATCACACTGAGTAGCTTATAATGTAATCAGGAAAATCTTGCTTAATGTAGAATCAGGCCATGGCTGAGTAAATTATAATCTAATCATACCCAAATACAGTATAACCTGCCTTTTGGATGGTAAATAATCCAATGTGGGAAATGAAATGAGGAAAGGTATGTTGTTAGAACCAGGTGAGTACTGTAGGGGAACTTCCATCAGGCTTTTCCCTCACACGACCACCACTTTTCACAGCAGTGCCATGGCAACAAAAATAAATAGTTTATTCTGTGAAACTTGAATGAAGTTTTTTGTGAATCAAATCCAAAATTCTTTTTTTCATGGTAAGAAAACCTGTGATAGGGTTTGTTCTCTCGACAATTTACTGGCATGCTTAGAGGTGTATCTAGCATGAGGCACGGTTTTTATTGCACAGAAAGTGTCCAGCTATGCTAATACCTTAACAAGACTCATTTCCTGTAGTACTTGTGTAGTAAACCAAAGAAGGGAAACAAAGAAGTGTGCCCAGAGGTTTTGGCCTAAGTCTAGACCATGTAGGCGTAAGTTTTTCTTCTCCAGGTTGGCACACTATAGCATAGCAACATGCCAGCTGTTTTCCCTTGCTGGCAGAAAATCTTATCACCACACAAAGCACACCTAACACTTTGGAAACCCCCGAAAGTGCTGTAGCAGGCTCCACCTCACCCCTATGCTGGAAACACAGTCTGAGTCCTCCATCACCATACATTGCTACAGTGTGTGTTACAGTACTAGTGACAGCAGCAGACCCAAGTTGTCCATGCACTGTGTCCAATTCTGGGCCCCTCAGTTTAGGAAGGATGTTGAGACCCTTGAGGCATCCAGAGGAGGGCCACAAGGTTGGTGAGGGGCTTGGAGTACCAGCCCTGTTAGGAATGACTGAGGGAGCTGGGGTCGTTTAGCCTGGAGAAAAAGAGACTCAGAGGTGACCTTATCACTCTCTACAACTTCCTGAGAGGTGGCTGTGGTCAGGTAGGGGTCAGTCTCTTTCTTCAGGTAGCAACTGAGAGAATGAGAGGGCACAGTCTCAAGCTGCATCAAGGGAAATATAGGTTGGATATTAGGAAAAAGTTTTTTACAGAAAGAGTGATAAAGTATTGGAATGGTCTGCCTGGGGAGGTGGTGGAGTCACCATCCCTGGATGCGTTTAAGAAAAGACTAGATGTGGCACTCTGTGCCATGGTTTAGTTAAGGTTAGGGTTGGGTTGGACTTGATGATCTTGGAGGTCTCTTCCAACCTAATGATTCTGTGATTGCTCATGGACCAGTGGCATTTAGCTCGCCTTGAACTGAAACTCCCATATAAATTTCAGGGAGCTCATGCCTGAGCCTTCACCCATTAACCAGAACCAATTACTCAGACAAAAGTTCTCTTCAGGAAAGTAAACAAATATGCCAAGCCAGTTCTCCCTTTGTGGAGAGCAGAGAAGCAGGTAACTGTGTAATAAGTCAAAACTAAAACTGCTATTCCGCCTAAAATTCTTTATAAACAGCAAAATACTGCAGAAAATTGTGATTCTAAGTGCTGATGTGAATGGGCTTTTGGCAAATCCATGTGGTATCTCTGTTCTACTGTCATGCCTGGTCTGACAGCTGCCATTGCTTGACAGTCATTTCAGTAAATATGGATATTATTTCTTTCTCCTACAAGCAACCATAATGTTTTACATTTATAGTATATAAATTCCCTTTTCCATTTACACCAATAAAACATATACTTCTTGAAGAAATGCTACCTTTATTTACAAAAGGGGGAGTGAAAAACAGGTTAAAACACCAATATCTTGCCTACCAATAAAAAGACAAACAAAATCGTTATTACGAAGTGGGTTGAGGTTTTTTCAAAAAGTACTGACAATTTATACTGAAAAATGAAAAAAAAGTCACTCACATACAGCACTTCCTTGCAATACATAAAGTACACACTTAAAGGTTTTAGACACCTAGGGTGAAATCCACAGCAACTGATTTTAACACCTAAAATATCCCCAAATTGTTTTTCTTGATGCACAATCCTGATGTTCAGGCTCTCAAGAGCTGCTGCAGAAATAGGCTGATGCTTCCAACAGGCAGAAGCCTAAATTAAACAGACTGGTTTTCATTAGATGGACACAGATTATTATCTGCTTATCTGGCCTGCCCTTCTCTGATCTTAAAGCAATATAGGCCAATTTTCGGGAGTTTTTTAGGAATTATAAAACCAAGAACTAGTTAAGGTTTTTTTAACAAAAAGCAAAAATCAAACAGGCAGAAAAGTTACCTTTCAGTCCCAACAGCCTGCTCACATTCAGTAAAAACAACATTTTTGTAATAGGTGCTTATTTTTAACCCCAAATTTTGCAGTCTCTTATTGAAAAATGGGCAGGATGGATACACGACATGTATACTGCTGGAGGAAATAATTTCCAAAGACAAAGCTGTACAGTGGGATGCTCCCTGGATGGGGCCATACATGTTTTCCACCAGATGTGCCAGGACTCATTCACAGCAATAAGGAGTACAGCCACTAACCACATCCTCCCGAAAGATCAGGCCCTCAGGAATCTGACCCAATTGCTACAAAAACATTTTGCAGTGGTGGAAGGACATGTGCTCCCACACACCGTTAAGGAGCGTTTTTCTTTCTTTTTGTTTAGTTTTGTTCTGTGTGACTCAAAAGAGCAGCTGCAAGTCACACTAATGCTGCCTAGGGAAGGTGCAATATCTGAAGCTACCCAAATGACAGCAACTGTATCCCAACACACTTTGCCAAGCAGCACATGTGCTTGGCTCCAGGAAATCCCATGTCAATGGATGTGAAATGTAAAAGACACACATACGCTCCATTAGGAGTTGGCTCCTCAGCTGATTAAAAGAAAGGAGTCAGTTCACTGAAGTCAGTACAGCTGCAATAATTTATATTAGCTCAGAACCCAGCCTAAGCTTCTTTAATGCATGTGGTTTTATTTCTTAATAATTTATTAAGCATGGTTTAAAAGACAAATCATTGATGGTGATTCCTGTCAGAGAGAAAGCTTTCATGCTAGCTGCATTGTGTCTGACAAGGCAACACATACGGTGGTCCAGCTCCTATTGTACACAAAGGGTGGGATCCAATTGCTTAAACACTGGCATCTGTTCCCACTCGAGACTTCTCAGGCGACCCCACCTGGTCTCCAGCTGCCTGTCTGGGAGGACACAGGTCTCTTGTAAGTCCTGTGACATACCTGTCAGTCCAATGCAGGTGTCTTGGGTATCCTGGGGTGCATCAAACAGCACTACACACTTATGTTCCGGCTACTGAATCCTTTCCAAGGACTGCTAGGGCTGTCAAAATAGTGTGTATTACACTAGGCCTCCTGATTTGTTGTCTGCTTCTTTTACTTTTTAAAAGAACCTTTGCTAGCAGACTTGAACTCGCTACTATTCTTGTAAGATAATTTTTTTAAGCAAAGGGGTTTTTTTGCAATGCTTTAACTATGCTGGGGGCTAAGCAAAACATAAAATATTATGCAGCCCAGTAAGTCAAAAATAAAGCAAACAAGGAGTGCAGCTTTCTAACCCCATGGCAGACTACCATCTGTAAAAGCAAAAGCTTGCTAAAATGACAGATTTTATTTACAAGTTTACTAGAAACAAAATTAATTCCCCCTAGCTTTGGAAAAAGGATTCAGCACCAGATTGCAGATAGCTAAGAACCAAATGTAGGTAGGTGTTTACATCTGAGACAGGTGTGAAAGCTCTTGCAGTAGTGAATAGGATCTAGAGTCAATTCACACACACCATGAGACATCGTATTTCACCTCCTACCAAAGGGTGCAGATCCTCTGCAGACACATTACATCTGATGGACAAGGGCTCGTGCATGTTAAGCCACGTCTGATTGCAGTGGATGCTTGTGTTTAGGAAATCATAGCATGCCCAGTTATGCAGGGTATGGAGTATAGAGAGCTATCTGCTCACCCCAGAAAGGGCACCTAACGTTGGAATCACTCAGAGGAACACAGTAATATTTTACTCACCCTATGTTGTCCTAGACATTCACAAGCACTGTAGAGCATGACACAAGATTTTCAGATTAGTCCATGGCTGGAAGTGTCTAAAATTTTAGGCTTTAAAAACTGCATGTTTAAGCGACTACGGTCTAGTCTTGATTCATATAAATATTAATAAGTAAATTTTCTAATGACAGTGTGGCAGCTCTGACCCAATGTTTTAACAGATTAATTGTGAAAGCTATAAATAGTTTTGTCTATATATACAGAACAATTTTAAATACTGCTTTTAAATGAGGATTTGTTTTATATGTTCAATTCATCATTAATATGCCGTGTACTTAATCACCTACAACAAATATTTCTACTTCAGCAGTTTATGTCAACAAATGAAAAACCCATAATGTGCATTGTGAAGACCCACTCAATCTTAACTCCAAAACCCACTGGAAAAACTATAGAAGATCTTCTCTAATCCAGTCAGCTGTACTTAATTTTATAAATTTTGTAAATTTTGTAAACTTGGACGGGATAATATCCTCCTTCTGAATGGCTGCTTTTCTTTTCTTGTTTCCATTTCTGGGTGCAATGCTTTAATTGAACAGAGCAGGTTCTTAAAATCACTGAAGCAGAACCTCCATGACCATCTAACTACCTTTCTGAACAACTACAATTTTCTAGATGCTTAATTTTTTTTTTAATATTAGATAATTTTCATGTGTTTTTTTCAAGGGAAGCTTTTTTATAAGCCCAAACTTCTGATGGAGTCATTTCTATCTCTCTTAATGCTGCAAAATCATGTTCAAGTTTTTTGTCTTAATAACATAGTCAGTACAATTCTTAAAAAAAAAATTTAAATTCCTGTGGGGTTACTTTGGAAGAGGTGCTGGATTTAAATATTAAAGACTCAACAGTATTAAAGCCTACAAAACAACAATATCATTGAATTGAATAGTTTCTAGAGAGCATTTTGATATATAATTTATATATGTAAATTATTTAGTACTTATGCAAAATAGTCTATTATGAAGCACCCCTGTGCTGTGAATGGCACTTCAGCCCATAGACTCATCAACTGGTAATAAAATAAATATTGAAATAAAATTTGGGTTTAGTTGAAATTTATGTATACTGATGGCATGAAGCTGCAGAGAAATTTTGAGAGCTTCCTTTTGTACTGAAGATTTGAGAATAAAATCATCCATGCACTTAATGAAATGGCCTTAATAATGTGAATGTTCTGGAATAAATCTCAGTCAAAACTGCAATTCATATCATTATGGGACTCACGTGAACTGTGAGGAATTTTTAGCTAGTGTTGTACACAAAAGTACTAGTCTGCTCTAGAGATCTAGGTATCTAAATAGGAAAAAATAATAATTTTATATCTATATATCTATATATCTATATATATCCTAGTCACCATTTAAACAGAGAAAAAGGCTGTCACAATGCCAGGCACAACCACAAAAAAACCTAAGAAGGTAACCACAGACCATCCTTCTCTTCAAAACAGTAAGGAACAATGCTAGTTTACCTAATTAAAAGAAAGAGAGGAAGGACAGAGCTTATCAAACTTAAGCTGTCATTATTACCAGAGATTTAGCTGAGCACTCCCTTGGTTCACTGTTCTGAAACAGCAGGACAGTACCAGTGAAATTTAAATGTCTTGCTGGAAATCACTGCTTCTCACTGGCTGGATATTTCAAGGGATTGTGAACAACATTCAACCCTGCAGGAGCAATTAAAAAAAAAATGCAAGGAACCTGCATACATATTGGCAACCACTGAGCCACTGATTTCTAGCAAGATGTAAAAAAAAATAGACCTTTCCCTCCCTGTCATTTAGTTCATCTTTGATGTGATGAAGACAATACTATCAATCTCAATTAAAGCATAGCTTGACTACACTGGGGATGAAACAAAGGTTTCAAATATCCAGCAATTTCCTTATGTTTCCTTATCCAGCATTCCTTATGTTGGCCCTCGCTGGTCACTACTACATAAAACTGAACACACAGAAATGCTTTAAGAAATGCTTTAAGAAATGCTTATTAAGACAGAAAGCTTTTCCAAAGAACAAGAATGGAGCACCAGAGGGGATTCCATTGGTCATCAAGTGTGCTTCCCAGTTGTCTGACTGGGGTTTTCTGTTGTTTTACTGGAATATCCTCTCAAAGCTACACCAGAACCTCACTTTTGTATCAGGACTTTCTTTTACTCAATGCTATTAATTAGTCTAAGAATTTTTCTCCCTCTCTATTGTGTGTTTCCACACACACATTTTTTTATTTGTATTATTTGGTGTAATCACATGCTCTTTACACCCTTCTCCACTAAGCTATGCAAGCTGTAGTCTTTCTCTTCTAATCAAGCTCTTCATCCTCTCACCATCTTAACTCACTCTGTTCAAGATGAATTTATTGGTTTTGAACCTGGGCAGTAGTTGAGCATTACAGTTGAGATCTTGCAAAGCTTGGCACCATAGCAGCAATGCTCTTCTTCTGGTACCTGAAAATTTTTGATACCTCTAACAGAAGATCATGAATTTCTTGCATCCCAGCAACTTTCATAGCGTACTCCTTTATTTTATTTATGGCCAATAAGGTCGTGTTCCACTCTCATACAAATGTTCTCCACGGTGTAGGAAATAAATTGAACTTTGTGGTTGGACTTATCTTCTGCTGCAATTTCGAAACAAACGATTCAGGATGGCCAAAGATGCACCAAAAAAAGAAATATTCTAACAATAAGTAGTTCTGTACAATAATTATTTAATCTAATTCCCAATGCTACTCACAGTGCACATGGAACTCAGCTTGAAATCACAGCCATAGCAATAACAAATACAGTATTATTATGATCCTTCTAGACATCTGCCAAGAGGTTGTTGAAGATTTTAATGCATAGGCACCTAGAATCATTGGCAAGGCCATATCAGATTCACAAGTCTTCAAGGAAATCAAGGGAATAGTGCCAAAGTGAAAGAAGAATGCCTCCTGGGAAGAACTTTCAATGCCAGCTACCTTTTTTTCTTGCCAGTCATGAATACAGTCATGAAGAAACTGCAATAACACAACTAGATTGCAATTATCTCTGAGAAATAAATTTGATCCAGCATACTCAGAGGTAAATCCAGCTCATACTGAATAATCACTTCTGGCTATTCAGCTGAGGGCACTTCTGTTTCAAGACACAGTTGGGAAGGGGGAACACATTTAGACAAAAATTACTGAAGAAAACAAAAAGATTATTCCAAAACTTGCACATTTTAATTCCCTCTTAGACAAAACAAATATCCTAATGGTACTTCCTCTCCTTTCTTTCAGCATCCGCAGCCAAGGCAGGAAACAGAAATGCCAGTGTAAGGTGACATTACCATTTTGACAAGCCAAAACTTTTTAGTAGGTCCTGTTGTGACAGCACAAGGGGAGAAAGTTTCAAACTGAAGGAGAGTGAATTTCGATTCTACGTAACTAATAAGATTTTTTATAATAAGGGTGGTAAAACATTAGAACAGGTTGTCCAGAGAGGTGGTAATGCCCCCTCCCTGTAAATATTCACGGTCAGGTTGGACAGGGCTCTAAGCAACTTGATCTAGGGGAAGAGTCCCCTTGTCATTGCAGAGAGTTGGATGACATTTGAAGGTCCCTTGCAACCCAAACCATTCCATGGTTCTGTGAGAACAGGATTGGGACAACGTGAAAAACCCTTAGAAGATGTCTGTACCTGGGTATCTTTCAGTTTCCTTCAAATAATGCAGAGTTTTCAGATAAGAAATGAAGAAACATTCAAAAATGTGTCTCTTTGTCTTTGAAAAAACAATCTGTAAAAGTCAGTTGTGCAAGGTGAGAGCATTCATAGAAGGAAAATATCTTGCACTGATTGAAATTCAACATACTGTTCATTAAAAACCTAAGCGAACCTGTGAAAAGTGTAAATAAAGCTGAGAATTAATTACTCATGTTTAGAAATTGGTCAGCCATTCCTTCTGGATTGAGTTCTCATTCTGCAACAGAACAACGATATTGAGTGGAAGAAATGTAATTGGCTGATTTTCTTTTTTAATACTGACCACTGCACATAGCATTAAAGTTTATTATATTAACTCTGAAATATTTTGGTTTTCTCATAGCCTTATAACTGTATTGTTGTGTGATAAATAATGCAGAAAATTAAATTCTTTTTTAAAATTGCTGTCTCAGCAACTGACAACTGAGTCCAATAAAATTCTCCTTTGGGTAACAAAGGTGGGATTTAGCAGCACTAAGCGCTCAGGAAGAATAGAGGTAGTGACTTCCAGCCATTGTAATATTCACAGTAATATTGACCTTAGAAAATCTCACCGAACTACAAAGATTCAGCCAGGAGAATAAATGTTCTTCTATTACGTGGCAATGTGTAGTTTTATTACCACCATTTCCCTGTACTATCTTCCCTCCCTTCAGACAGCCAGATACTGGCAGCAGCTTTAGGAGTGAGAAGTTTTTACAGTTATATTTAATGTATACCTGCAGACTGTTATAATATAATATAATATAATATTATTTCTGAAATATATAATATTATTTCTGAAAAACTAAAATAACAGCCTGAGGAAGAGAAGAGAAGAGAAGAGAAGAGAAGAGAAGAGAAGAGAAGAGAAGAGAAGAGAAGAGAAGAGAAGAGAAGAGTGATGTGTCTTAAAACTTGATATCTGAGCTAACAGTTTTCCTGGCATAAGTCTAAAGACAAATTTAAATGTCTGCCTCAGATCCAGAAGCTATAGAAAAATAAAACCAGTCAAGAAAGGCACTTGAGGCCAAGTGGAAGTTTTCAGAAACTCACTGTATAGTTCAGCCTATCTTAGTTCTTTGAAAATGACAGAACTAGGTGAAAGGCATACAGGAATGAACAACACTGAATACAACAATTTGGCCATAAAAGATAAATTGCCAGATAAAATGCATATGCTCACTTAAAATACAGGCCACTGTGAAATTGTATTTTTCCTTCTCTCTTCTCTTCTCTTCTCTTCTCTTCTCTTCTCTTCTCTTCTCTTCTCTTCTCTTCTCTTCTCTTCTCTTCTCTTCTCTTCTTTCTCCTTTCCCTTCCCTTCTAACACGTAGTACAAGTTTAAAGACTTAGGACAGAGAACACTGTTCACATCATTTTGGTGCTAAGACTTAAATCTCCAGCTTTTTCTAAATCCCATTGGGCAAAAACGTGAAAGAGAAATAAATCTTTACGAGTTGACATGAGCACAGAGTGAAGAGAGGAACTAAAAATATGCTCGTGGTCTAATGCTGTCCATAAATCACTAGAAAAGAAGAGGGTCTGTTGTCATATGCCTCAGGAATTGCTATAAAGTAGGTAGGGGAAAAAAAATCTATCCACAGGCTAAGTTATATACCATTTTTATAGTGCTTAACCTCTTTTTTGGTTGCAGAATTTTTTGAGTGGTGCATACAAAAGACGAGGAGATGGAGACAGAAATAGAAAAGGAGAGGTTGCAGTCTTGTCTCTCAAGAAGAAAGAATGAGCTTTCCAAATTTCATTAAGTTTTGGGCACTAAGCATAGCAGAGCCACACACATGTACAACACAGCCTAGAGAAACTGGTGTGCTCTATCAGACTCCCTCTCTGAGAGAATTCACAATATCAGTTTGTTCTCCTGCCACTTGGACTGTCTTGGTGTGAGTCAAATGGGACTCACAGCTACCAGGAGGGAGATGGGGCAACTAATGCAGCCAGTAAGAAATTTCAAGGACAGAGAATATCTTTGATTTAAACACTATTCTTATCCTCCAAAGAGGATGTCTCTGTAAAATGGGGATCTAAATTCCCAACATCTATCTGGAACAGGAGGCAAACCAAGACATGGAGTCAAAGCACTGATGGAGACCCACCTTAACAGCCAAAAGTCATGCAAGACTGCCAGATTCAAATTTATTTTCAGATTATCATGGATTTTTTGTCCCAATTTAAGGTAAATCAAACAAATTCATATCAATCATTGGCCACATCAGATAATAACAGTTATGGAAGAGTGAATGCTTGTTTGTTTATTAAAGATTCTTTCCATATAATCAGCTTTAGCTACCAGACTAAAAAATCCCCAAACAAAATAGGTTTACTGGGATGAAAAAGTCCTTTCCACTGCTAAGTTACCTTGGGGAAATAAACCAAACAAAGCAATGTTTCAAAAGAAAACAAATAAATTACATTGGAATGAAAATGGTGGGGTTTTTAGCAAAGGGAAATCGATTTGATGATTTTCTCCTCGAAATAATCTTGAGTCTTTTCTGGAGTTTGTTAAGTCAGTCAAAACATGGAGAAGGATAAGATTAATTTGATTAAGTGTATTTTCACATTAGATTTCCTTGTGACACATTCAATGTTTTCTGCATAGATTTACTTGAAATCATTATGTGAACACTTTTTAAAAATATTGCTCCACTATTTGTTGCCAAAGCATCAGCAGTACTAAATAAACTCAATGAAAATGACACTTTAGTTAAGAGAAAGGCTATTAAAAGAGCTAAAAGTGTTTATGATAAACTCTCTGCTGGCTGTTAGAAAATCTCTCTGTGATCAGTATCATATATAGCCTGTCACTGGAAAGTGATAAACTGCTGAAGTGATACCATCTGGCATATCCTATGCTCCAAATAACAATTATCATCTGAATATACTGAAAGATAACTACATTGTTGACTTTTTTCCTGTGGGGCTTTGTCTAAATTATTTTTTATTAAAAAATAACATAAAGCCCAATGGAATTTAACCTGTAGGATTTTTTTTTTGACCCATGTTAAGGACAGTAAACTACTGACTGATTACCAGAAAATATTGTAAGACATTTCCCTAGGGTTTCTTTTTTTTTTTTTTTCCTATCTGTATTTGTAATTACTTTCTTGGCTGCCTATCTCTTTGGTAGCCCAACAATTGTATCTCATTCAAACCATACTTGCATATTTTTTAGATTGTTATGTAATACCAAGTTCCTGATTTGCAATGCATAATGCCCTGTCTCCTGTGATAACTTTTTCTGCTTAACAGGACAGATGCTGCCTAAAAAAGCCACAAGCAGCAAAGTGAAGCAGCCCTTCTTGGTTGTTGCACAGCTTTTTAAGTGTTTGGCAGGGGAAGAAGGGAGGAAAGGGGTACTGCTGCTGCCACGCTGTTATATTACCAACTATATCCAATTAAGAGGAGATCGTATTCGGTTCAGAAATTGTGGAATTGTGGGTTTGGTTTTGCTGGTTTTCATACAAATTAGTCCATGTATTGGAAATTCCTATTTTCCTCAGTTGCTTGTTTACTGTATGTGAGTTATGGGCCAAACAAGTTGAGCTTCTTGTCTCCCTCATGCCCAGCTCCACCATGTCCAAGTGCCCTGCCTCCCCTTCACAGACCATGTCAGAGACATGCCATGCCACATCTGCCTTGTCCCTGGGATCAGTCAGGCTACCCAAGAGTTTTCTGGGAGGAGACAGAGACACCTAGGAGATGCCTGGTCACCTCAGAGAAGAGACCAAGGGCTTAGGAGAAACCATTTGATGCAGAGGGAGAATTTTGTCCCCCCACCACAGGAGGCTTTCTTCTGCCAGCACACCATTTGCTGTCTCGAGAGTAGTCTCCCTGAGTACTCACTTTAAGGCAAAAACTGCTAATGGATATATCTAATTATAAAGTAACTGCCGTGAAACTAGTAAGTGGAAAATCATCTCCCAGGTTAACAGCTCTTCTGTTAGATAGGTTTTATTTATGCTAGGCTGGAACCAGTCAAAAAAGCTGCTGTGCTCAATGTACAGGCTATAAATGGCTACATAAGCCCACTTTACTGAGACTAACTTTATTAGTCCTTGACCAATGTTTACTGAGCCACAATAAGACTACTGTAAATAATAAAAAGACTTCTTTGTTTCCTTTCTAGTTTGTGTGTTGTAGGGCCAGTTTATTGTTGTTGGGTGGCAAGTAACAAGGATTTCCTAGGCCAGCTCATTTATTTTATTTGGCTATTGGGCCTTGTTGCCATTTGGAAATTTCCTGATTTCAGTTGTATTTTCTGGGCTGCTTTCAGAGGCCTTTGAGCATGAGCAGTCTAAAGGGAGAAACTTTGATGGTTAATAAAAAATTGTGGCTTTTGGCAAAAGCCTCACACAGCAGCCCTGTTGCCACCCTTCAGCTCCTGTTATCTGACATCACCAGCCTCCTAACCCTTATTCTCCTGACATCATGAAGAAAAGTTTGCTAAAAGTGATGTGGGAGATCAGGAGATGAAAAGCAGAGGCCACCTATCAATAATAAGTTCATGAATACTCACGGTCCCAAAGGAAGGCATCATCCTTCATAAAATATGCAAGGAAAAAAAGGACAGAGAAATCCCATACAAGTTCCCCTACAATCTCCCATCCAGCTCATGAAGAGACCTGCAACAGAACAAATCATTGACACCAACTCTCCCTGGTTACTGGGTAGGGCCTAAATATTAGGTCATTTTCCTCCTGACAGTGGAGTGTGAAGAAGATGGAGAGTTTGAAATTAGAAATATCAACAAATACATTTTTGATGGCAGGTGGAAGGGATTTCTGTTCATAGAGACCTGAAGAGTGTTTTAATGCCACCCGTGTCAAAGAGAATCCACATGGGGGATAGTCAAGAACTGTCTGGATGCAATCCTGTACAATGCACTCCAGGATGACCCAACTTAAACAAGAAGGCTGGACCAGGTGACCCACCGTGGTACTAACAAACCTGACTGATTCTGAGATTCTGTGATTCACAAAATTAGTGCAACACATTAGCAATGGCTTCCTCATTTGCCAGAATTAAGAGGTCTATAAGATAATGTGTAATAATATAGTACAAAGGATGAATTTTTTTGATTATTTCACTCAGCCACACTGATTGTATATCACAGGTTCAAAAACGAACCATGCACTTCCTCCTACCTTCAAAGCCATCTTAAGAAAACATGATCATTCAGGCCAAAGAACAGATGAGGCAATTCATACTCAATAAGTCTAAATCCAGCCTGATTTTTTTCAGTCTGTGTCCTTTCAGCTGTGACAGCTGATGGTGCCAGTTAGTATGAACCGTGCCACTGCCTCTGTGCTACTGCTGTATTTTACAGGCTGGAATGCTGAACTGACAAACAGGTTTTGCTGTTTGCCATGTGCTCCTGCATTTGCTCATCCATCTGGATTGATATGCCTAGCAAGAGATTAGCTCAACAGGCCCTTGATCCTTTGCAAAGGCCTCTAGGCAGTTCCGTCTCACACACAATAAATAATAAATAACATTAATGGAATGCCAAGAATGTCATTAATAATTTTCAGATATGTAGTTCATATTTAGAAGCATTTCAGACATTATAAAATGCTCATGGGCTGTTGACATGGAAATGATTGTCTGGGTGTGTGACAAAGAAGGAATCATGGCCAGTAAGAATGTGTCACAATTGTTGTTCGGCCTTTTGGTGGGGGGAGGTTGTTGCTATGTTGCTTTTTTTTTTACCTGAGACTAATTAGAACTGACTGAAAACTTGACAGATGAACACTGATAAGAACTGAGCTTATAACTTAAAAGCTCACAGCCATGAACAGGACTACTGAGGTTGTTCAAGGCTAATGATATCAATACAAATAGTCCATGCAAATAATGAGACTCTGGACCTAACAAATGAGTCATTACAAATGGCCTGAATGTGAAATCAATTGACAGCAAATTGGGTTCATGGAAACACATAAATACTATGCAACAATTTGTATGGAGGAATGTCACAAATAAATGAGCAAAATCCCCACAGAGAAGGCTAATAAAATTGTTATTTACCCTTGAAACACAAAATAGCACTGGCAGCTGTATGCATAAAGAGATAAACAATCAAGGTGTGCTTTTTATTGTGTTGAGGCAATTTAATAAAGAATTACCTCAGACTATTAGAAACACCTCCTCAGTTACTAAAGCTGGACAATAAGATTTTTTAACTCAAATCCCAAATCACTGAACCACCTCAGCTGATGCAAGACTTTCTTGTTCTGGGATCTTGTTCTGATATCAGAAACAGGCCTGGCCTATAATGAAAAGTCAAAAAGAGTTTTACAAGTTAATTCCTGCAAATTGATGAACAATCCTAGTGATGTCAGACAATTAAAGCTGAGCCCATAGTTAAAATATCTTTGTGATCACAAGAGGGCCAGTATTTTCTGGATTGAAACTTAAGGCAAGACTTGTAGCAGTCTGAAGACCAGCAAATGCTTGTGCTGGAACAACCCACTGGTCAGTTGAGGGGAGTTGGAGCAGGAGTCCATCTGAAACAACAGGTATTTAAATGCAGGCGTCCCTAGACTGGTATCTGTGCTCACACTGTTGTCAATATAATCAATTGTTCTCAATACATTGCTCACCCTTGGACATGGTTGTGGTCAACCCATGCAGAGCATCTCTCCTGATATAGATACCAGTTTCCATTCCAGTAATGGAGCTGTAAAGGATGGGTCACCAGTAGTGTGTGAATCCCATACCACCTCTGCCAGCACTATGCAGCTGTTTTGGTTACTACAACGCATCTAAGATTAGATGCAAAGAAATCTAGAGGGATTTTCAACTGATGAAAAACAGGAGTCCACTTTAGGCTGAGTGTTAGAAGGTGAAATTTCATTTTTCTTTTAAATAAATTTAACCCTGTTAATCCTTTTAGTAATCCCAGAGGACAAGATTTGTGTTCCCAAATGCTGTCACTGGCCACAGTATGAGACACCCTATAGTATTCAAAATGTCTGCTTAGAAACTGCAGATAAGACACAGGGCTTTCCAAGTGGGTTTGATGGTACAGGTTTTAAACTGCATTTGTCTAAATACAATTTTATTTCTGCTATCCCCTGAGATGCCTTAGCTTACCTCACCCAGCCTCCACCTGCAGCTCTAGGGGCCATATTTACAGCATTGAAGAGTCACTCATGCTGAAGTCCAAGAAATCCCCAACATTTTATGATATCTGTCATAAGTCTCAACTAATATTTTTAGGCCATGATATGCAAGACCACAAAGTCTTTTCCACTGTGCCTTTGGCCTAGCTTCCTTAGAAATTATCTTCTGTGAGATCATGTAAAACACTGAAGCTAAGGCTTCAGATTTAGATAATTTTAAGGGTGTCTTCTAAGTTAGATGAATGAGTTGCTTGTTAAATTTCCGAGTTTAGTCATTGAAAACTTCCAGTGTTATCAAAGCCCAGGACATTTCTCTTAAAAGCCCCTTTACGTCAGATTCACTTCCTTTCTCATTTAAACACAGACATATTTACTTTATTTCCAGGCCATCATACTGGCCCCAGTGCTGGTGTTAATAGTCATTAGTCCCAAGCTGTTCCATAGTCACTACAGCATCAGCCAAGCCTCTGACTTTATACACCTTCAGAAGGTTTTACTGTAGCCTGCTCATTTTGAGAAGAGAAAAAGGACTCCCACTCTGACTCACACAAATTTCATTGGGAATTATCCAACTTAGGTCAAGGGGAAGGGTGTCTCTTTCAAAGACACAGTGCCTGCTCTAAGAAAAACATGGATAATTCTTTGAGGGTGTATGCTTATATTTTTCAGTTTCACACATGGAAGTTAGTATGACATATAATTGAAAACATAAATAATTAATGTATTACTGGCACATGAGTTAGGTGTAGTTTCTTGAGCTGCTGGCTCACACCGGTGGAAACAGCAGGGTGGCATATTTTTCATGTGGTTTAAAATCCAAGCTGTTTTAAATATTACTGAGCACCAACCAAAGTAGTAACTTAAGTCCATTAGGCTTCCAAAGAATTTCCTTCTTGGACTGTACCTGGGACTAGCTAACTAAAACCACAGTATTCTACTCATCCTTCTGGAATTCCTTAGTAAATTTGTAGGCTTTCTGATGTGCTCATTTCCATACTATCTGACAAATAACAAATTCATTGTTGTAACACAGATGTTCTCCTTTAGCAAACACATCAAGGAGGTTCAGAGTGGCTTGTTCAACTTCCATAGGAGGTCAGTAACAGGGCCTGACTGGAAGGTTAGGTCTTCTCAGGCCTAGACTTGTATCTGAACAACTCCTATTTAATTATTTGATGACTAATTAATTACCAGAAAAATTTCCTTTGCACTGGTGAAATAAACCCAAAGGACACTCTCGTGATTTCTCTGGATTCTGCAAACCTAGTAAATATTTTCAATATCAAGAGCCTGAGAAAGCAGACTGAGTCCAGCTCCACAGAAGCATAAAAGCAGCAAGCTACCTGTGAATCTCAGAAGGTTCAGAGGTTCAGTTTGAAGATCTACCAAAAAGTTCAAATACTTGTACAGAGTTTATCCAAACTATCTGAACCCTCAAGAATGCAGACATGGGCCTCTTAAGAACAGACATTTTAGTTCAATTTTCATTAGTTTCTGTTTCCTTTTTTTCCAGAAATGCAACAAAACCTGCCTTTGTTTTGAGTTTAGATTGTTTTTTGTTTGGGTGTTTTGGGTTTTTTCTTTGGCTTGAGAGGTCTAAGTGGAACCAGAAGCATGACTCAGAAGCACAGATTTATGCTGAAACAAGTGCAGCGGGGACTTTATCTAAACTCATCAAGGTTTGGTTTGAATTTCCAAGAGTGTGCATGTGCTTGTGCATCCACACATATGCGTGTAACTTATTTTTCAGTCTATACTTGCTGGCTCATTCAGAAGGGATACTATTACAATCAATTCCCCACAGCCTCCAGACAGGGGAAAGTAGCCACCTGGTACCTCGACACATTGCTATTTGAACATTTTTCATTAAAGACTCAAGAACCCAGCCAACTCAGAAATTGCTTTCAATACCTGGTTGCCTCCAGGACTGAAGGAAATTGCAGGTACCCAGCATCGATATCGGCAGGCTCAGTATGCTGCTCACTCAGCTGCCTGTCTGGGAGGGAAGGCTGCTGCATGTTTAGGGAGCGATTGCTGATGCAGTTCTTAGCATTGCTGTCTCTAAGTCATGCACTTTAAAGAGCCACTGAATTGGCATCATTCATTCACTCTGTGTGTGTCAGGACAGGCCTCCATGGGAAGGCCTGCAATGATTGATGGAAGTCCATTACCTTTTCAGTGCATTGAGAAGGTGGGATTGCACAATGCTATCCACCGCACAAAGCACTGATTTGCCAACCATTGTTGAATAATTATACAAAAGATAACAGGGATTTACTTTTCTTTGCTTATTCTTTGTCCTCCTCTGTCATTTCCTTCAAAAAAAAATCTGACTTTTCAAAAAAAAAAAAAATAGCCAGAAAGAATTCCCACCTTTGGGTATTAAGGTTCTTGAGAACCAAGGTTCAGCATCTATTTTAGCTTCTGCAAACCACAGGAAAAAAGAGAATGAAAATTCCTCTTCATGCTTTGCACCAAAGGAAGCCCAAGAGGTATCTGATTAGCTGTAGCTTCTGAGAGTGTTGCCCAGAGACATGTGACTAGTAAATTGGCACCATAATGTAACACCGCTTCCTTAAAATTTTTCTTGTTTTCAATACAGTTATTCAGCAAACGTCACAACCTCTTAACCCTTTACACCTTTCAAGGGCATATGATTATGCAAAAATAAGCACAGGAAAAGTTTAAGAAACTTATATTGTCCTATTCAGTATATGTACAGAGAAATCTTTCTCAGATTGTCTAAATATAGCTGGTTTTAGTCACAAATTTTGAACCTAATAGCCTTAACACATTGTACAAAAATATTTGCTCAGGTTCATTGTTCACAAGCATTTTCCTTTCACCCCTCCTTCCTCCTGCCCCATACTTTCTCTCTGTAACTAAACACATAGGAAATTAACGAAGTCTATGACCTAACAAGTGGCAATTCATAAATTCATTAGATTAAAAAAGACTAGTAACACAGCAATTCCTTTAATAGGTTTCCTTCCAATCTCCAATTTACATTTCTGTCTGCCCTGGCAAAGATATTACTTCGTTAAGACTTTTTTTTTCTTCCCCTAAATTAGAGAAATGTTAATGACTTCTCTTATTTATTGCTTCCATATGCAAGTAGTTATCTTTCTTGCAAATGGAAATGAGACCCAAAATTGCAACAAATGGGGCCAAGCCGCTGAGTGCATATGTTCCCTTTTGGAGAAAGTACATATGCCTGATCGAATTAACTTTAACCTCTCTGTCCATTGAACAGACATCCTCTAATGTGGGGGCTTTTAAAACTGTTCTCGTTAAATTTATTTTGAATCGCTGAGAACACTCTATCACGGTTTCAGCAAATAACCTCTGATAATATTAAACACCTGGTAAGCGCAGTACCCAGGGGACCCCGTGCTGCCGTGTTTGACCTGTGACCTCCGGCAGTGAAGTTCGGCCCTTGTGATCCACTTGGATTCAGACAAGAAAGCCATTCTGAAGGAAAACACCTGCTTGCGAGGGCTGACCCCAAGCCAGTGCACGGCTGAAAAAAGTCAGCTGCGTAGAAAGAGACCAGAGCCCCATGCAGGTGTTTCCTACAGCACCACACACTTTAAAAAACAAGGGAAAATAAAGGATAATGTGGGTAACACCGAGGCACTCTCTCACCTGTTTTTTTGGGTGTTGCTTGAGCTTCTCCCAGCGGATGACAAGGAAATGAAGAAGAACTTAGTGGTTCTGCATTTCTGAGTCCCCAGGGACTAAGATCTGGCCAGCAGAGAACCCTGTATTGGTGGACTTCCATGAGACTTATAGCTATGGCAAGAGACAAATCTGGAGGCCTCATCCTTTCTTTCCTACCCATAGCCTTTGCTGCAGTTTCCATGTTCAGGGAAAACAAAAAACCAAAGAAACAGTGCATGGCTTCTACCTTGGGAGGGTCTTTTGTGCTCTTATTTTCCTGTTATGGGGATGTCCTTTCAAATAATCTACCTCTGTTTTAGAAATGCATTTCAAATTAAGAGTTAAAAGCACCAAAGCCAGAACCTCTTGCTAGGAAAGAGGAAGATGAAAAACCTTCACTTGTTAAGGTTTTTACAGCAATTCATTTTATGCAGTGTGATAATGACTCTTTTTAAGTAGAGTGGGCCATAATTTCAGTCAGATTTTTTTAGTCAAATGTCACATTGCTTATTTTTGTCAGCAGGTCTGCACAGTGACAGGGCAATGAGTGAAAAATATTTAATCTATCTCTTTATTTATTAAGTGAATATCACAAAATAAGATGACAGGGACGGAAACCTAACCCTTTTGAAATTCTTCTGTGAATTTCTTCATACACTTTTCTCCAAGGTCGCTGTTCGATGAGGGACTTGAATGTTTCTCAGTCACACAGCCAAGGGCTGTCAACACACCTGCATTCACCTGATGAGAGCAGCATCAGCTAGCATCAATAAAACCCTTCCACTCCCAACAGTCCCAGACCCCAGAACTCTGAGATATTAAACAGCCAATTGTGGACCATTTAAAAAGAGTTGGGTGGCAGTAGTAGAGGGAAAGGAGAATTCTTTTGCAAGAAAAATTCAGCTATGACTTGACAGAATTCATTTCATCTTGGCTTTTTATAACCCTCAGATCTGAATTGCTTTCCATCACTCTGACAAAGGCAGGGTTTGTATGCCTGTCTCAGATATGAGGGGCAGTGTGCCTTGCTCAACTAGTTCCATTAATACAAAAGGATAAAAAAATATATATAAAAAGAAAAGAAGAAAGAAAGGAAAGAGAGAAAGAAAAAAAAAAAAAAAAAGGAAGAAAGAAGGAATTATTGGCAAGCAGAGTGGTACTAGCAATTTGCCTTCATCTTTTGCCCAGCATCTTGAGACTGATAAAGACCAACATCTGAAAACAATCATTGAAGCATATTAGGGTTTTTTTCCAAGTCATATCAAACTTCAGTGTAATAATGAGACATTTACTCTGCAGTATTTTAGGGTTTAAACAATTTGCAATCTACTTCCAAGATGAGTGAGATGGAAGCAGGAAGAACACAAGTTCTTTAAGTAACTTCCTCACTGTTCCCTAGTCATACACTGGGAACACTTGACACCCAATTGCATTCATCCTGCTGGAAGTAAATGCAAGTCATCACTTCGCATAAGGCTCTTGGTATGATTTCTGCCAGGGCTGATAACAATGTCCTGTTGCTGATGAGCCTCTGTCAGTTTCATTTAGCAGTGAGAATGTCAAATTGTCAAGTGTTTTTAAGAGTGGAAGGTGAGAGACAACCAGTACCAATTTCACTTGGAGCCAGAGGGTTGAATCCCCCCCCACACATCCTCACTATACAGGGTAACTCAATGTGATTGGAGGCTGTAGCCACTGGAAAAACAGTGAAGACATTTTTTAAGATTACGCTCCTGGGAGTGTAAAAGGACAGTATCTTTGCTTATTCTTTAGAGAAACTCCAGGCTGTCTCTAACAACAGCATAAAAAATTAAATTAAATCCAGACATTAGACCTGAATATTCCTAGTCCATCTGTAAGTCCTCTGTTCTTCAGGGACTTCATTCTGCCTGCCTATACCACTCCTATTGCTTTAACTTCCCTATTGTTCCCAAATAGTGGTGCACAGTTATTATTCCATACAGAAGAAAATCTGTCCTGTAAAGAATCATAATAGGTAATCAGGTTGTTTATGCTGTGCTCACACATTAAAGCACTGACAGTGCAACTGAGATCCTAGCAGACAAATGCCACTTTGTACCACTGTCTCCAGTAAGCCTTCCTGGGCTGAATCAGCAGAGGGAGTTGAATTTATCTCAGCTGCATTCCGCCAAGGTCCCCTGTACTTCTTGCCAACAGAGAAAGCAAGGTGCCTCTGAGGTTTCTGATAATTTTAATAGTCAGAAAAACACCTCAAACAAGGGGACTGCCTTAGCAGAAACATTAAGAAGGATTTAGGCTTGGAATTTAGGACTCCTGAGAGTAACTTATATCCTTTTGCATCTCTCGGGGAAGTTTTTTCAGGTTGAGCCTAGTAGGGAAGGCAGCCTACTTCAAGTTACCTTCTTACTGTTCTTCAGCCAAGAGACATGTCACCTTCCAGCACTATTAATTTGGTGGCTTTCACTAGAATATGAACACCAAACACTTTAGAAAAATACCACCATAAAGACAGCTTTCCTCTTTATTAAACTTTGTCTTCTGGTTTAACCTCAAGTAATTAACTTTCCACATTGTCTGTTTTAGTAGCTTCCTCTTCTGTTCTTCACTATCATCTGCCTATTCCAACCCCTCTCTTCATGAGCAGAACACACAACACCTCACCTGATACAGTCCCAGCACTATCCTTTTATTTCCCCTGTGCTGGATACCTGTTTAGTTTCCTCACTGGTTCTTTTCTCATGCATGTTATGCCATGGCATTGTGCACATGGCAATCTCAGTTTCCAGCTGAGAACTAATCTGAGCAGGAGCTTTTCAATAAAGTTTTATTCACTGTTTTGTAGTCTGAAATAATTACTACTGTCTCCCAATTTCTAGGTGTTAATGACAATTTTGTGAGAGGGGAAGGAGTAAATCATAAAGAGGCTGTGTTTTCTCTTTCCTCAACATCTGTCTCAAGTGCTCTGCCTAAAGTGTTCTATTGAATTTAGAGAGAGTTATTTATTTATTTTAAATTGATTTTTTTTCTCTTGTTTTGCTCTCATGAGTAAAATAGAAAAGGAAAACAGCTGTTTGAGATAAAATCATCCTGCACAACAGCCACCTGGTAATGAGACTATCCAAACTGTTAGCAGTAAAGATAAAAGTGAACAAAAATTTTTAGAAAACATGTCTTTCTTTTGGTCTTGGGCATATGCTATGCTCTAATTAATGTAGTTAAGGCTTTTTTCCTCACTGCAAAGGTAAATTTTTCCAAAGATGCTTAATGCAGCCATTAATGAAGCAACAGGTTTAAGAGACAAAGCTGCAGTACAGTGAGTCAGTTGGGTACAGCAAAGCTATACTTACCTTACTAATGTTGTCTCTAAAGGGTTTAAAGATGCAGCATATTCATATCATGCTACACCATCTGGATCAGGTTTGGAGCAGAAAAAGCACAATTCAAAATACTGCTCCTGTGGTACTCAAGAAAGCATAGATTTATGCAGACATGAAGGGATTCCTATCAGGATTATTTCTTTTATCATGTCCTTTGAAACATCATCCTGATTTCCTAACATTGGTGTTTCTTCTCTCCTCCACTTACAAGAAATCTGTACCTCTACAAATGAAAAATAAGTGGGACACAACCACAAAGATGGTGAGGTAGTCTTAACTCCACTGTTAAAACATGTTCAGAAAGAACAAAAAAAGAAAAAAATCATTGATAGACCTTGGAAAGAAAAGCAGCACCTCTCCAGTTGCTCTCTAATCAGTCCCAGGTACAGATTTATTACAGGCTAAGAAGGAAAGCAGAATTGCTTTTACTACTGCCTGCCAAATGCATAATTGTAGCTGTTTAGGAAAGAATGTTCTCCTTTTTCCCAGCTTGTTGGAGTGGTAAATTACTCTTTCTTTAGTTTTGTGGAAAAACACATTCTCTCTGGAAAGTAAACCTGATACTATACATACTTTGATTTTTACACCATTTCTATTAGACAAGTTTAGCTGAGTAATATGTGATCTCCTTTGGTACTACACATGTGTATAATCAAATCAAAGGCCTGACACAGTTCTCCACATAACATGCAGTATTTTAAATACCGTCTTATTCAGACAGTATTGGTGACGAATTTACAAAAGCTCTTACCTGCCATTCTGGAAAGGTTCACTCAAGCAACTCTGAAAAGCCAAAGAGAAAAAGAAGGTGCATAAATTATTGTAGCCCTGGGGCAGTGTGTGAGTTTTACAGGGCTATTTATTTTGCTTTTCAATAAAAATGTGTAATAGACCCACTGGACCTATTACTTGCCCACTGGACCCATTACCTCTATTGAACAAGGGTAGCACAGCCTAAAGAGAGCAGTGATTGGCAGCCAAGCTTCCTCTAGTCCAGCCAGGGCTGCAGCTCCTGCTAGCCTGCTTCCCACCTTCCCAAAGTGAGAGAATGCAAAGACAGACAGAGAGACTGCAGGAAGCCCCGGTGTCAGAGTGGCAGCAGAAAAGTACATTATGGCCATGAAGAAAAGCAGGTGTGAGGTTTTTGTTGTTCAGCCAAGCATCTTCACAACTTGAAGTTGTTGAATGGGACAGGTCTGGCCAGGCAGACCTGCAGCTGAGGCAAGATGTCCTCAGTTAGGAAGGGATTAATGGTAATCTGTCCTTCCTGAGGTTTTCTTGAGCACCAGGGCTCCAGCCTGGCTAAGCACAAAGTATAGGCTTACGTACTTAGAATTAGGCACATAGAAAAGTGCTCTCCAGCTAAATCTTTCCATGTTTTCCAAAATCTGATTACATTCTTGTCACAGTGTTCAGTACTTTTGAAGGTTAAACACATTTTACACAAATATTCAGACTTCATGCAATTGCTAAATAATTAATCTCCATAAACACAAAATTTAGTAAAACCTGTTTAATATTGGCAATTATAAATTAAATATTTCATATTAAAGCCTTACATTACTGATGTACTCTTTGTGTTGGTGCAAACAGATACCAAGTCAACACCATACTTTGCCTGTATTCTTACCAAGTCTGGTATGTGGCAGGAATGTGAAAGTACCCAGCAGTTTCCCAAGGAAGGTCTGCAGAATTACAGCATTCTCAGAAGAAACAGAATAAAACAGAATGTATGACATCGCTAG
This sequence comes from Brachypodius melanocephalos, assembly GCA_013398615.1. Classification (NCBI taxonomy): domain Eukaryota; kingdom Metazoa; phylum Chordata; class Aves; order Passeriformes; family Pycnonotidae; genus Brachypodius; species Brachypodius melanocephalos. The sequence continues at coordinate 50,552,411 of VZSR01003803.1, forward strand.
AAAAATTCCTACAAAATTTATTTTAGTCCAAATAGCTCTCACACTCCATGAATTTGGAAAGTTCAGGTGTGTTTCTCCCAGAAAAAAAAAATTTAAAAAAAGAGAGAAAATAAATTGCAATAACATAAATTCTTAACACAAAATTAATAAATAGAAGGGAAATTTGTTGGCTTTGGGGGTTTTTTTGTTGGTTTTGTTGTTGTTGTTGTTGTTATTGTTGTTGTTGTTTGGGTTTTGTTGTGGTGGTTTGGGTTTTTTTTTTTACATTTTTTCAGTTGGTTTGTTTGGGATTTTTAAAAAAACTTATTTTTAGGGTATGTCTAGCCCATCAAGGATGCATTTTACTTAAACATAATACCAAAATCTACCAGAGCACCCAGAAAAGACAGTATTATGTAATTCAACACCCACAGTTATGAATTTTTTTGTAGGCACAGGCTTTGAAAACTCTTTCAAGAAAAATTTACTTTACTTTACTTTTTTACTTGCATTCTATAGTTTTGAGAACTGATGAGAAATGGTTTACTTGTCCAAGGAGATATTGCCAGTCATAGGAATGGAAGAGCTGGAGAACTCTGTTCCTTCAGCACATGGAGATAGCAGTTCCATTGCTATCGCAAACAGCTTCAACAGATTTGCTTCAGTTTGCAGCACTGAAGTCTTCCCAAAATCCCCCCAGAACCAGAATCCCTAGTTCACTTGTGTCTAGAACCCACCAAGAAACTCTTGGTAGTTTTGTATGAAGATACCTCATATCTTGAGCTGCAGAGCTGTGTCAAGGCAAAATGGTATCCTCACATCTCAGCCACTCCCCCTGCTACCTGTACCCTCCTCAGTCTGTGCTGCATCAAATAAGAACCTTACAGTGCCAGGCTTGAAGCCTTCCCAATCCCCATTACTGCTAACCTTGGTCCCAGTGTACCAAAAACCAATTTGGAAGCAGTGAAGGTGCACCCCTGGCCAGTACTTCTGTGAAGGGAGAGTACTGTCATACACATAGATTTGGCACATTCTCCAAAAGGAGTTCTGCTCAATGCTTTTAAAACATTAAATCAATTGTCTTAAGCTTCCAAAAGTGGCATTTGGAGTTGCTAGGGTTTTTTTTGTGGCAGCTGAGGCCACAGGAAACAGATGCTCTTCAATTCCCATCTGAGCAAATGTCCATGTAGCACACTTCTTCTACTGTTTTAATTCCGCCTCTAATCCTTATTTTTAAAACATTTAATAGTAGCAGTTGTAATAATAATAATAATAATAATTGCTCTGAATACTGGTATATATACATGTTGGAACTGATTTTTTTTTTATAATTTCACACAGGAAAAAAGAAATCTGGATTAGAAATTTTCTAGTTTAGAACTTTCTAGTTTTTGGAAAATCTGTGAACAATGACAACTAGAAATTTGAAAAGCACTTAAATATTTGCTCTCTATTTGTTTTCTTTTTATTATTTTATTATTTTCTCAAAGGAAGGAGATTTCTATTTAAGTTCTAGGTAGACTGCCAATGGTGATTTGTACTTTAATCTTTTTAATTTTTGGTTGTTTTTGTCACTATAAAAATAATAAAGATTGGATGTAACATGAGCATGAAGCAGAGGATAAACTGGAATGAAATTCAACCCCTGGGCTGGAGTCTAAAGTTGTAAAACAATCCCTCCCAGCCACTGTCTTGGCCCATAAATTGGGAATGAAGCCACTGAACTTTCTATTCCTTTTCAAGGGCAGTGAGAATCCCTCACATGTAGCTGCCAAACCAGAGCATTAAAAAAAAAAAAAAAAAAAAAAAAAAAAAAAAAAAAAAAAAAAAGTGTTTGGGTCAATTGGGAACAGAGCACTTCATTTAGAGGTACTGCATATAAAAACAAATGAAGCAAAGAGACAGGTCCCAGAAGGAGAGACGGTTCACTCCTTTTATCCAAGAGACCAGTAGTTAAAGCACCATATAGGACACAGGAGACCTGCATTCCACACCACTTGTGAGGATTTAATATACAGCCTAACTCCCAGTCTACAGCTACTTCTAGCATCTGTTAATCTCATTTTCTGAGATGGATCTGCACATGGGGGGCATGGGGAAGAAGGGACTCAGTGAATCAGACTATCACACAACCACATAGACTGAACAGGACCTCAGAAGCTCTCTGGGCCCACCTTCTACTCAGAGGAGGTCTCTTCAAATCAGATTGTGCAGACAATGTCCAGTTTAATCTTGAACAACTCCAAGGACAAAGATCCCACAGGTTCACTGGATAACCTTGTCTTGGGTTTGACCAACCTCATGTTCAATCAAGACCCAATGTCTTATATCAAGAATTTTTATATTTTCATGTGTTTCAAACAGTGCCAGTTGCCTCCTGTCCTATCCCTGCACACATCTGGAAAGAGTTTGGCTTTTCTTCTCTCTTGCTGAGTAGCTGTAGACAGAAAATAGATCCCTCTGAAAACTTCTCCAGGATTAGCAGACCCAACTGCCCCAGCCTCTCCTCCTGTGGTGTGGAGTGGAGTTTGCTGTGTGGACTGGGAAACCCCAGACTGGGCACAATATTTCACACATGCCACATGGAGGGGAAAGATCATTTCCTCCGCTTTTGACTAGGTAAGGAAAGAGCCAACACAGTCCAGGATGCCCATGGCTACAAGGGCACATTTTTTGCACATGCTTGATTTATCCTCCAGGACCTCCCGGATCCTTTTCTCTAAAGCTGATACCCTAGGTGGCAATTACTGAAAGTCCAGGTGTCCAAAAATGCTAGATAAACAGCTACTATACACACAGTAAATCTGTGGCTATGTGGTCATTCAAACTGGAAGTCAGTCCCATAGTGTCACACAACAGGGCTGTGAAGCCTTTGACACAGCCCCCCACAACATCCTTCTCTCTAAACTGGAGACAGATGGATTTGATTGGTGGACTGTTCAATGAGGAAAAGGAATTGCTTGGACAGCTGCATCCAGAGGGTAGTGGTTAATGGTTCACAGTCCCAATGGACATTAGTGACAAGAGGTGCTCCCTAGGGGCCTGTACTAGGACCAGTCATCAGCAACACAATGGGGAGCAAGTGCACCCTCAGAACGCTTGAGGATGACACCAAGCTGAGTGCTGTGGTTGCCACACCTGAAAGATGGGATAGCATCCAGAGGAACCTGAACAAGCTTAGGAAGTGGGCTCCATGGGAATCTCACGAGGATTAACAAGGCCAAGTGCAAGGTCCTACACCTGGGTCAGGGTAACCTCCAGTATCAGCACAGGGTGGGGAATGGACAGATTGAGAGCAGCCCTGCTGAGAAGGACGTGGAGATGCTCATGTGTGAGAGGCTGGACATGACCCAGGCATGTGCACTTGCCCAGAAAGCCAAACGTGTCCTGAGCTACATCAAAAGCAGTGTGGCCAGCAGGGCAAAGGAAAGGATTCCACCTCTCTTCTCTGCTCTTGTGAGACCCTGTGGGAAGACAGACAGAGACAGTGCTGAAGGCAATCTTGCCCCTGATGTATTGCAGCTGTGTTAATTACCAAAGAGTGGGAACAGCCTTGCCCTCCCAGCTCTGGGTGTGATAAAGAGTGAGTGAGTTGGTAGAGAGTCAGCTGGAGTCTGCTGGCTGTGCTGTGAGGAGGAAGGGACAGGAGGATGGGCAAGGGACAGAAAGGGTAAGGTGGTCATGCTAGGGACAGGAAAGAGTGAACTGAAACTGCAGAAGGAAGAGAGAAGGAGCTAGAGATGTGTGGAGCTGCCTATGGGAAGCTACACAGAAAAGGTATGAGAGACATCTAGATAGCAAGGTGCCAATGCTTGAAGCCCTCTGAAGTTTTATTGAAGCATTCTGAGTGTTGTGACTGCCTTGACAATGACAAGACCCCACCTGTAGTGCTGTATCCAGCCCTGGGGTTCCCAGCACAAGAAGGACATGGACTTGTTGGAGGAAGTCCAGAGGAGGGTCATCAAGATGATTAGAGGGATGGAACACCTCTTCTATGAGGAAAGGTAGAGAGAATAAGGATTCTTCAGCCTGGAAAAGAGAAGGCTTTGGGGTGACTTAATAGTGGTCTTCTTGTGCCTGAAGGGAGCATAAAAGACCGAGAGGGATGTTTTACAAGAGCATGTAGTGACAGGACCAGGGGGAATGGATTCAAACAGAAGAAGAGTATGTTTAGACAAAACATTAGAAAAAAATCTTTACTATGAGGATGATGAAGTGCTGAAAGAGGTAGCCTATAGAAGGTGTGGATGCCCCTCTCCCTGGAAGTTTTCAAGGCCAGGCTGGATGGAGGTCTGAGCAACAAGGTGTAGTGAGATGTGTCCCTGCCTATGGCAGGGTGGTTTGAACTAGATGATCTTTAAGGAGCCTTCCAACCAATCTATGATTTCATTATTTTTATTTTTTTTTCTGGTGAAAAGCTTAGAATTCTTAAGTGGCCATCAGTTTATTGTCTTGTGCTGTATGCTACTGATTGACATAACAATAGAATTACATTAGCAAGAACTGTGTTGCAAAGAGCAGAAAAGGTTTTTTGATTGCTGATTTGGCAGTGGTAGGATGGGAGTGGTGGAATATTTGACATCAGTTAGGATTTGCCAAACAGTAGGTCTTCTAAAATTAAAGAGATGAATGCTATAATCTTTAAGAATATATAATGAACTGGTGTTATAGAGGGAGAAACAAACCAAGGAAATTGTGTGGCACCTAATGACGTGTTCAGTGAGCTTCACCCAAGGAGTGACTGACACCACTACAAATTGCTTCACCATTTCAGCTCAGTTACAAATGCAGCCACACAAAGATATCTGGAAACCTCTCCTTCACTTACCCATAGATGCAACTCCCCCACAGACACACATAGGCATCTGATGTGTGCTGCAAATTTCCATAATGTGCTTAAGGATATGAGGAATTATTTAAAAAGGCTAATTACTCTCACTGCCTTTTTTTATACTGTCCTGCAGATTGCAGAGACTCCTTGAAAGCTCACTTACCCTTTCATATCTTGTCTTCTGATAAAACACAGAATTATGGCTTACAGACTTGCACTATGGGTTTGTCCTCATTTAAAAACACTGTGCAAAATCATTGTGTGCTTTTGATGGAGAGGAGAAATAAATACTGCAGCAGTATCCCTCTGTTATATGTTGTATTTCCATAATGATCATATGAAAATAACAGATATTTTGGGTGAACATAGCCTTGAAGTCTTCCCTTTAAGCAGAATATGGATCATATAAAAAAACACAGCACATCATAGGGGCATTGAAAAAACTATCTTCTTCAAACTGAACTGTGTTAAAATCCTTTTACATTCATGAGCTGGTTTTGCATTAATTGATTTGTGGTGAAAAGGGAAGAAGGAAGTGATTCTCTCTGAGAATAAAAGTCAAAGCATTAAAACAATGGAATTGTAAAAGACTACACCTTCAATTTCCTCAAATGTGAGAATTTTCATTTCAGTTGGATTTATAAATAATGTGCACATAAGGAATTTGTGTGTGTGTTGATGTTATATGGTAAATATATGGAAATATATATTTATGCATATATATAATAATCTAGCACTAAATTATGTTATTCTGCTTTAGACAAGTATGAAGTTATCTCAAGAAACAGGATCCAAAGCATGTGGTTCAGGTATTCATAAAATTCAGAGAGCACTAAAGATATATCTGCCTTGTGTGGCCTCAGCAGCATCATTAACAACAGCAAACCTACACCTCAGATTATCACAGAAGAGGCAGAGTTTGGAGAAAGGTGTGTGTGCAGATTCCATTTCACAAACTTGTTTGCGTGGACACAGACTTCCCCTTTAAGCCTGTGAACAGCAGATCATGTACACAGAGTTCAAGGGGATATTCTGCTGGGGCTGGGTTTCACATGGAGGGCCTGATGAGGTCATGAGACCTTTCTTTTTGGCTGTGGTTTGGGGCTCACCTCTGAGTGTGCCTGTTGAAGTCTCCATACCAACCATCAGCTCTAGATAGTTTTATGCAGAAGGCTGTCAAATATAGTGTCAGATGCTGTATTTTGCCTCTATTACCCAGAAAAGGTATGGCAGACCACAGCCTGCAAGCAGCCAGTCAGTTTTGTCTCCGGGCATGTTAAGTGACATAGCACACTTTAATGGCCTCTTAGGTCATGCCTGACCATACAGAAGCTAAGATGCTTCTGGTGGTAGGAAATGGCAGCACTGCAAGTAGCACTTGTAAGGCTTCTTTGCCAAGGTCATTTCAACTTTTTGTGAAGCACCCCAAAATGCTATATAGGCTTAGTCATAACATAACCAGTTATGACTCCTATCTGACAGAGACAATGTGTTCATCAGGGTTTCAAAAGAAGAGCTTTCTATTCAAAACTTGCATGTTTGCTTTCTTCTTCCTTAAAAAAACCTTTTATTACAGTTTTCATTTTTGCCTCTGGATTGCTTAGGTCATAGAATCATAGAATAGCATGGGTTGGAAGGGACCTTAAAGATCATCTAGTTCCAACTCCCCTGCCACAGCCAGGGACATCATCCACTAGACCTAGCTCCACTGAGCACCACCAAATGTGGCTAGGTGTGGTCTCACAAGCAGAGGAGAGGGGCAGAATCCCCTCCCTCACCCTGTTGATGCTGTTTTTGATGTAGCCCAAGACACAATTGGCTTTCTGGGATGCAAATGCACTTTGCTGGATCATATCCAGTCTCTCATCCACCAAAACCCCCATGTCCTCTGCAGGGCTGTTCTCAATCTGTCCATCCCCCAGCTTGTGTTGATACTGGAGGTTGCCCTGACCCAGGTGTAGGATCTTGCACTTGGCCTCATTAATCCTCATGAGGTTCCCATGAGCTCACTTCCTGAGCTTGTTCCGGTTTCTCTGGATGCCATCCCATCCTTCAGGTGTGGTAACAGTACTACTAGGCTCAGTGTCATCTACAAATTTGCTCAGGTTGCCCTTGATACCCTCTTCTATGTAGATGAAGATACTAAATGCTACTGGTCCCACTATGGGCTCCTGATGGCAGCCACTTTTCAGTGATGTCCATTGGGACTCAGAGATGTTTATCACTGCCCTCTGGATGTGCCCATCCAACCACTTTCTTAGTCATCATCCCACTCAAAAATCCCTCTCTCCAACCCAAGAATTAGGATGTTGTGGAGGTTTGTGTCAAAGGCCAGATAAGAACAGGACAGAAGACCAGATAAATTACATCATTAGCCTTTCCCTTGTCCAACAATGTATTCACTTTATCATAGAGGGCCACAAAGTTGGTCACACAGGACATGCCCTTGATGAAGTCATGGATGGATGTCTCAAATCATCTCCCTGTTCTCCATATGTCTTAACACAGCTTCTGGAAGGATCTGTTCCATGAACAGAGGTGAGGACAGGTCAGTAGTTCCCAAAGTGCTCCTTTCCACCCTTTATAAAGATGGGTACAATGTTTCTCTTTTTTCAGTCACCTGGGATTTCATCTGACTTCCATGACTTTTCAAATACCATGGAGAGCGGTTTGGCTTGTAAATCATACATTACTACACAGGTTCTTGTCAATCTCCTTCATGTGTTGCTAAAGGTTTAATGCCTTACAATTCACCAATCTTGATGTTCATAAACCACTAAGAAATTATTCATGCCTAAGCTAACTCTTTACAGGTGTTCCGTGACTGATCATAATATATTGTGAAATACAGAATATTAGACTCTGTTGGAAGACCATCAATGGTATTTTTTGATTAAAGGAGAACTAATGTTTGGTCTGTAAAGTTTAATGGCTTTGGAGCCCTTATTTCTTTTCACTGTTCAGACATTTGCGTTCACTCATACCATGCACACATACATTTAACTGACAACACTATCAGCAGAACTAGGCTATGGCTCTCTGCGTGTATGGGTTTGTATTTCCATGTATTTCTACAAGGATATAACTGTGCACATGTTTACATACAACACACACACTGGGCCATGTCTCACTTTTGCCCAGTAAGTGTTTTTCTTATCTAGAGATGGTAACTTGCTATATCTGGATTTCAGTTACTTCCAGGAAGGACTAATTAGGAACTTGAATTTTAGATTTGGGCATGCAGATCAAATTTTGCCAAAAAAATGAGAAATACAGAATCTGACCCTGTATTTTATGTAATAGATTATCAATAAAATCCTTTTAATTCTAGAAATGCAAAAAACCTAAAGTTGAATTAATTTCACATACTCTTAGCAATATGAAAACTGAGCATCCAGTCTAAACCGGTCACCGAGGCTAGATATAATGTCACTGTAAGTGTACTGTTTGTTGTACAGAAATAAACCTGTGCAGGGCAATTGATCCTCAAAAGGAGCATCTAAAATAGATGGAATGAACTGCCTCCAAAACACAGGTGTGTCTCTAACTGCAGTGATTATAAATGGTCTCTAAATGACCATTTGAAATAGGACACCCCACTGTTTGAAGACCAAAATTAGGCTGAGACATATCCCACCTGTGAAAAACAATTTCTTGCCAAGACAAATTCATTCATATCACAAGTATCTTTAAAGATGCTTAAGCTCCTCTGATTCTGATAAGATGCATCTTTAAGAAACTCCAGCTCTGGGCTCTAGTAAGTAGGAAAGGTGGCTGGAAACTCCTCAAAAAATTAACCTCTTATTGTGTTTCTCAATGTCTTTGAGATACCTCTCTAACAGATAAAAATTATCTAAAGAACTGAGATGGTTTCTCAACAACATCAGAAACCCTCAGTTGTAAGGCAGCATTGCCATTTAGCAAGTCTACCTTAACAGAAGTTTTAGTATTCCTGTACTGCTGAAGGGTGAAAAGAAATGCCATCTGGAAAGCAACATGACAAATGAAGGCAAGGACATTGCAGTACACACTGCAAATACAGAGAGGTGACCTGCAGCCTTCAAGAATCCTGTCTCCAGAGTTAAAGTAACAGAGACTTCAAAACACAAGCCTGTAAATGACTGATGACATTCAGTATGGTCCTTTGATGCTGCTCACAACCCTAGGCACTGGACAACCAGTCTGGCCTAATTTCAAAGTGTCTGCCAATGCTAAATAACAAATGTTAAAAATCTGTACAAAAGCATCAAAGTCACAGGTGCTACAAAGGGCAAAAGGAAAAAAAAAGAGCAACAACCAAAAAACCATAAGGAAAACCAAGAGCACTGGCAATATCCTAGATGATAAATCCTGGAGACCTAAAGAAAGTAAAAAGTTAAAGGTTATGTAGAAAGGGCAAAATAAAGGGTCATTATCCAGAAGTTGTATAAGCAACATTTTACACACAGATATATGTATGTGTGTTAGTAGGTACATAGGAAGTTATGTAGGTAGATAAATTGATAGACAGATAGAAGAATGTAGGAAGGCCTTCCAACAGATGTCTAATTACTGACCTGAACCTGAGCAGAAAAGTATGATTAACTGAATGATATGAAATGCCTGGAAATGTTTTTGTCTCTAAATAACTAATATTTTATTACTTCGTTTAAGAGAGCAGGCATAAGAGTGGCACAGTCATAACATAAGAACGAGCACTTGTCAAACCATGGGCTAGTCCAAATAAGAAGGGCTGGCAGGTCTGTGAGATAAGAATTTCATCATAGAGGGTGAGTCGAGTCCAAGTAGATTTGTAGCTTGGAATTTCTAAGCAAAATAAAATATCATATTGATTAGAAAGACACTTAGTATAGGGAAAAGAATATTCCAGAGTCAACCCCTTGGCTTTCACACAGCAACAGCTTCTTCAGACTTAGCTTTGTGCATTGAGAGAAGTTCCAGTGACTCCAAAGGGAGTTAGTATGCCAGGTAAAGCAAGTGTGCATGTCTTTACAGGATGTAAAAGCTCCACTAAAACTGCCTTACCTATCAAATAGCATACGTAGTCCTGACTGAGTTTGGCAAAATATGTAGATGTTCATATTGCAGGAAATTACACCATTTATAGCAAGATGCTTTAATATAAATGACTGCACTAAAGAAGGTAGATTTATAGATTTTTCCCAACCCCATACATTCTTGGAACTGCCCTAGCTATGCACACATATCATACCACCATATTTCAAGGTCAGATACCTGAGCAACAATGTGTCTGGTATTTGTTTGGATCAGTAATTTACCCTAAGAATCTGGGCTCTAGAAAATCTATTGAGAAAATTGGAATGCTAATTACAACTTTGGAAAAATATCACCTAGGTCTCTTGAAGAATGTAATGTCATTCATGAGTTCATTTTTTTTGTTCACATTTTGGTAAAGGAAGACAAAATAACTGGCATGAAAAGTTATGAGGCATTAGATAAAGGTCAAATGCCACATTATATCAAATTATACATAAAGGTATTTCTTGTGATTTAATGTATCAGTAAGATATGCATATTTTACTATTTCTACCATGTTCTGTACCAACATGTAAAAAAAAAAAAAAAACTGAACAAATAAAATGCAAGAAACTTAGCTTTTTACAATGAGTATCTCTTTTTACTGTGTTCATTCCAATGCAATTGTCTTTAGCAAACTACATGGACAATTGCGTAATTACGGGTAATTAAAGGTTTTTCTCTATCAGAAGAGGTGACATGTGATATCTGATTTTTAATTATGAATAAATCTTGTTCTATTCATACCTGTAGTCTCCTAATTAACTTCTAAAATATTTATGAAGGGTTTAAGAAAACAGCCCTGAATTTAATTTTATGTTTCTTAGCAGTGTTGTTAATAGAATAATGGATATTATATGGGGAACTATAAGCTATTTTAATTATCCAGTTATTTGGGTATAAAACAATCCATGACTACTAAGGAAAAGAAAAATGTCTTAGAGAGCAGAACCTCAGCTGGTATAACTCAGTATTTAAGTTTATAAGCTCATTTACTTGCTAACTTCACCATAAGTGGTTTTCATGTCTGAATAATGTTCCTACAGTAACTGTTATAGTAAACTGGAACACATCTCATCTTTGGGTTAGATTTTTTCATCATTGTCCAGGGATTAGCAAAAATATCTAATAAATTGTAAGTGTGCCTAACAATCTATTATTCTTCCATCCATAGATACAATCTTGTCCATAGGTACATGCTGCTGGAATGCCTATAAAGACATGCACATATGCTAGCAAATAACACACATACTTATAGGTTTAAAAATTGGTAATCAAATGTCAATATATTGCAGCAGGTCATATTACCAGCAGATGTTTTACTCATTAACAGTAGAATATTATGCAATCAAAAAGAAAGGACTTATTTCCCGAACTACAGCATGCCCATATTTTACACATATTTTTCAAATAGGAAAATGTAAGAACTGATGTGATGGCAGCACACATTCATTATTTGTGCAGACACACCATTTTCAGCAAGCTAAGTAAAAACATCCAGCAGAAGCAGTGTGTGGGAAACTATTTTACATACAAGAACTCATTTTCATATGGGTCCATTTTTATGGTAATTTTTTGGGAGACTAGGAGGAAAAAAAGTCTGCATAAAGTTGATTTTAGCCTGGGTAATGGGGGAAAATACATGCACAGACACCCAAGTACTACCGAATAATATTCTTTGGTTTTGATGAACCAAATAGGCACGCTTGAAAAAACATGCCATAAATATTATCTGGTGAGGAAAAAACGATCACACAGGATACAACTGCATTTTTTTTTAATTTTGTTCATAAAATCACTTTTCTGAAACTGCAGAATTTTTAGTCTGACAGTGTGTACTTGCACATATAAAGCAAATGAAAGTCTGAAAGATGAATTCTCCCATTCACAAACAATCTAAAGGGGAAGTATGGAAAAATGGTTATACTGTTTAATGTATTTGTATATAACATTATAAGGGCTATGTAAGACTGTATTCTGATTTTATAGAAATATAGCATACCAGAAAATGCTATTATATTCTCGCATGAATCCACCATCATAATAAAAAATGGCTTCTTTGATTTCAGGGAAATACACCTTCTACTGATTATGGAACATAAATCCACTTTACACTTTTGAAATGCATCCAAAAGAACTGAATCACAGCAATTTTCAGTGGAAATACCAATAAACAACATGGTTTTACATGCATATGTAAAAATTAAATACTCATTTAAGGCTAAAATGTGACTAAACCATTTTAAATGGCTTCTCTATTTCACAAACCACAAGCACCTACACAAAATTAGTCAGCATCTAATGATTTTTAAAAACACCGAAACAATAACCATAAAACTTTAACCTCATCCTTAACCTCATCCTGCCATACACTTACTCTTGCTATAGTTTTACATGTATTTAGTATCCATAATTGTATTGATACTACTTAATCATTCCTCCCCTGTGCCCTGATCTTGCTTTATGACACTGTGTCTACTGTTGGATCTCACTCTAAACCCAATCCACTATAATAGTACCAAACAATGAATAATGCAACTCTATGCTTGTATAAACAGTGCACTGATATTCTCCATGCACATCTCCCACCTCTTGCGCCACGGTTTAGGTGCAAATGACTGAAAGATCAGTTTGCAGGCTTGGCTTTACATCTTGTGGTTATTCCTCTTGAACTTTTGGAAATTATTCGCAGCAGGTAGCATCAAGCATTTGAGTGGCAAATGCCTACGAGTCTGGGATCTCAGCTGATTAATGAAGGGCACATGAAGAAGGGGTGGGAGAGGGAAGATGGGGAACCATCTCCTTTCCACTTTCACAAAGAATGCATGCTGATGCTCAGGCATGGGAGACGAATGAACAGTTAACTCCTCTATGATGTTGCAATACATAGTGAGACAAAGCTCCGGCAGGGTCTGCACAAGCATAAGGGATCTGCATGTTTTAACAGACATCAGTGTAGAGTCAGGACCAAATGCCAAACCGTGCAAACCCCTTTCAACCCCCCCAGTACTGCTTTCTGGAGGCTTAGATGAGCAATTGCTAACGCCATGTACAAGGGTTGCTGGGAGGGGGCTCCCTGCTTGCAAATCACCAAGCAAGGGATTTCAGGGAACATCTGATAGAGTAGCTGAGTGCTTTAGGAACATGTAGTGGGAAGTTCCAAGCACACTTGGCAGTGCCATTTAAGGATATCACTAAACACAGAATAGAGCGCAATTAAATGAGAACATGGCACCAGCTCAGGATCATTTATTGTACGATAATGATGTTGCAACACACAAAGAAGCTTTGTGTGAATAAAAGCAACTCAAAGCCAAGATATTATTTTACATATAGATTATTAATACACATACTAAGTTTCATATATAAAAAGGAATTTCCATGTACATATGTACATCTATATGTGTGTGTATATATATGTGTCTCCATATGTGCCTGTATGTACACAACAGTAAACAAAAAGATTTTCTGCAGAGACAGGAATGTTCAAACCAGAATGTCTTATTTGTCTGGGTGTGCATACATAATCTTTGGTTGCTAGTAGCTGTAGTTAAATTAGAAGCATTTCTAAGGCTGTTACATTTTTAAGGACCATTAGCCCTACTGGAGCTCATGCTATGTGAATAACGAATGTATCAGTCATACTGCAATGGATAAACCAAACCGCAAACATAAACTTTTAAAGCCTTGCTGTTTCTCTCTAAAGCAACTTTAATCTGTGCTTTGCCAGTCCGTGCTGCTTATTCCTGGCTGTTGAGCAATGTGCCGAGCTTGTTTCAAGGGTTTACACTTGAAACCTAAAAATCAATTATATGAAAAACAATAAAAAATATTCTTATTGCATGCCATTAAAAAAAAAAAAAAAAAAGATACAAAAGGTTAAGCAGAGCAGCCGGCATCTGCACACTAATGACATGATTGTTATGTCATTACCCTGGAGTGGTAACATTATAATTCATCCACTGCTGAATGAGTGGGGACAATTAATGCAGTCAATGTGTCCCACGTGTTCCCTGCAGCATTAACAAGGCAGCTCCAGGCCCCTCGGCATACACGGGGCTGAAAATTGAGCCGGCTCTCCCGTTGAATGTGATCCTGATTACCTCCGCGGGGGCCACCTGCTGCTTCGCGCCTGCCGGTTCTGTGCGGGGCCGGCCCTGCCCGCGGCTTCCCCGGGGAGCGCGGCCCGAGGCCGCGGGCAGCTGACACCAATCTGTCGAGCCGGGCAGCCACACGCTGCGCTGGGCCACGCCGAGCGGCCACGGGCGGGCCGGGGCAGGGCACGGCCCCGCCGCCGCTTTGTGGGCCGCTACAGGCAGCGCCACCGGCCCTGAGGGCCTCATTGCGGTGGGGTGCTGGGGTGCTGTAATGCTGCGGGAGTGTCCTGGCGTTCAAATGCTCTGCGGCTGTGCGGCTGAAAATGGCTGGCCTGTGTGCGGTGGGAGACCAGCTGCTTGAGTCCTGAAGTCTGTTCGTGTCCAGTGATAATGGAGATCAACTTTTCCTCTGGTCATTGCAGTGCTCCTAAAATAAACCCGTGAAACAACAAGAAAACCGGCTTCCATCTCTGGGCCAGCAAGTGATGGGCCCTCCCCACCCCCTGCTCAGGTATTGACAGGTGAGGACCTTGCTTGCAGCAGGGCCGTGGTGCTTTTCATCTTCTGGGTCTGTGCCCAAAAGCAGAGGGTTCCTGTGAGGCTGAGATCAGTCCTACAGGTCTGTGCCGCCGCATCTGTGCTCAAAGGAGCACTGAACACCAGCAGCAAGGACCCACGCCTGAAAATAGGAGGAGGAGTCGAAAGGGAAGAGAGAGGTGAAAGAGCTGGGTGGTACCAGGTTAGCGCTGCTGTGCTGCAGGGTGGCAAACACAGGTTTCATTATTCTGTACTGTGAGCTTCTTGCACAGGAAGTTTGGAGGGGCTTAGCAATCTGCTTTCCTTTGCCCTCTGCTAAGTGAAGGGCATTTGCTTCATGAATATTCCATTACCCTGCTGTTCCCTGTAAGCCCTCAACCAACTTTTGAAAATAAACAAGTGTACACACTTCTAGGCAGCAGCATCCAGGCCTTGTTTTCTTTTTTTTTACTCTCCTCTAAACAGTAAAAAAATGCCAGATGTTTTTTGCATGTAATTTGAAATCTCTCAGATAGATCTCACACAAAATATGAAAGTGTACTGCAAATAGATCCCAAGGTACTATCATCTCCTCATGCCAGACTATTAATCTTCAGTTTACTGATTTAAATTATTTTAAGAAACTCACATTTTCCTTAAAGCTTCTCAACAAGGGCCTCAAAACTCATTTCAAAAGTATATTTTGATTCCTGGAGAATATGCCACCAATTAACATTATAAATCTGAACTCCTATGACTATCTGTGTTACTGCATAAGCCAGCTGGAACTAGGCCAGGATCATTTTCTCTATTTGTAGACCACACAGCCAAGGTAACATGAAAGAAATAGAGAAATTTCTATGTATTATTCATATTAATTATTTGTATTCAACTGAGGCTGGACTCTTTGTGATATGTATCTTATCAGATGTGTCATTCATATAAATGTGCAAGAAGCAGGATTTCAGCTCTGGAGGGATATTTGTGTTTCCAGATCTTCTTGCTTTTCATTCAAGTTGGGCACAAAAATCTACCTCAAATACCAGCAGAAAAAAATGTTACCAATATTTTCATGTTATTCCCCCCGTTCTGCATATCTAAGCCACTTTCAAATCTGGATTTTAATCTAATATCTACTGATATTCTTATTATGAGTTGGGGTGTCTGAGTTTGCAATCTTAAACTTCTGTGTCTTGTGGTCTCTTAAGATAACAGAGATAAGATGACTTGCCTCAGGGAGAGAACTGGAAGATGAGTCTGATGTTATCACAAAGAGTTGAGATAACGGTGTGTCTGTGTACTTGTAGGTCGATAGAAGAATATTTTGTGGAATTTATCCAAGAGCAGTAATAAGATGACATCATCCAAAATTTGGGGAGGGTAAGAGGAGCAAGGAAAGGTAGATGATTCCTCCACAAGTAGTAAAAGGAAATTGGTAGGTAACATACAAGCTTTCAAAATAGAAATCTTTTTTGTTTTGCTTTTGCTTACAATGGAATGATATTTTTATGAGAAAAAACTTCCAGTGTTTTAAAGGAAACAAAACTGTACTCTGAGAATTGCAACTCATTAAAAGTATTTCTCAACTGGTTTCACAACACAAGAAAACTCAAATGCCCTAACTCCCAGACCAGAGCCCACCCACTGAGTAATTTGCCTCCCCAGAGGAAACAGATAATTTTGATGCCATGAAAATAATACTAGTGCACAAAATTCAGATTCCTAAGGACATTAGCATCTTTTCAGTCCTGAATTAATGAACAAATTTAGTTCAGAGAGTTGCAGCAAGCAATTTCTTTTTTCTGTGTGGTATCCAATTCAAAAGGAATTTACCAGCTTCCATCTGCTATTATGAAAAATACTAAAATTAGACATTTTATTAAAGAAACCTGAAAGCTGCAGCCGCTGAACTTTGAGCTAGAAGCCATGCTTGGTAACTCCAGGCTGTAAATAATTCTCTTTCTCTGAGGACTAGATACAAAGTTAGACATACAGTGCTGTGTGATCAATTGATTTTACCAGCAGCTGGTCAGGTCAGGAGGACCAGAAGAAAGGCTATGGCAGCACAGCCAGTGAATAAATTGCTGGCTCAACCCAGAGTGCAGACAGTTTGTTCTGAAAAATATATCATCATATTTATGACCAAGTGTACTGCACTATGGTGAAGAGACTTTGCTCAGGGTCTATTCAAAGTTCTTTGTCTAGAAAATAAAAATACAATGTGAATAACATTCAGACCTTTATTATGGATCAAACCCAATGGCATTTGATATTTTCTCCAAGATGAGTCAATTCATATTCATTTCAGCAGGAGCATAATTGAGTAGAAGAGTGCTCAGCCCCAAAAGCTGTGTGAAGTCATGTTTAAGCTGTTATCATAGGTGTGGCACATCCTAGGAAATGGGAATGTCAAAGTTGCAGCGGGTTGCTTACTTCAGTTTTGAATAAATTTTGAATGTGTGCCACATTCAAGATCTTTTGCTAAATCTTCTTAGATCCTGGCTCAAGATGGAGTGGTCTTCATATCACTCTTCCCTTAAAAATTTAGCTTCCTCCAGGTTTCATGTGTATTGAAGCCCCTACCTGAATTTTGTAGAGAGTATCAATTTGGAGTCAAAACACTAAGATCAAGGATTGTTTTCAAGCTTCTCAACTTCACTTCTTGGAGTGCCCAGTTTGTGGAGTAAAGCTTTTTTGTAATTCAGTGAATGTCAGCAACTGGATTCTTCCTTGTGTGGTTACGCGGGACACCCGTACAGAGGTAACTTTTGTCAGTCAGGCATAGTCCTGCCTCCATAATGCCCATTTGATAAATTATACATGGGTACCTAATGTACTCTCATAAAATATTATAGGCTCTTATAGCCCTGTGTTTTATGGTGATATGTCATGGCACAGGAGCAGACAATATGTTGTCCCAGAAGATGCCATGGACTCTGAGATACCATTACAAATTCTACCAGTAAAAAAAATAAATTAAGAGCTCTAAAAGTAGAATACTTGACAACACCTCCCTTAAGTGAAGAAAATGTTCCTACTGGAAGCAAGTTGTTGCAGGAATCAGTGCATTGGTGAGTGAGAGACAGGATTTGATTTAGGATCCCCTCTGGCTCTCTTTTTCCCCAAGCAATCAGGAGGAGCTTTGAGTGCTCCATCCCTAGGGACAGGCAAGCCTTACATCACTTACCAACCACACTTCCTGTGATTAAGGGAAGAGGGAGAAGCTTTCCAAAGGATTTTCATCCAGTTGTTTTCACTAGGAAGAGGCTGAATAATATCCTCAAACTGTGGACTTAAAACATATCTAGAAAGGTGAGTTGAGAAAGGGTGAGTGGAATCAAATACTTGAAAGATGCGATAGCCATATCCTGTCCCAGAGACAGAACGCAATGAGGAATTTAGGACCACTTCAAATGGGTCTGCTTTTTGTCTCAAGATTAATATTAATCATTTAGGATGCTGCTCCCCAACATATGTTACAGCTATACCTAAAAGGGGCTGTACGACAAAACTCAGGAAGAGGTACTACTCAATGTGAAAAGGGTTACCACAACTGCACCCACAGAGTCTGAAGTCTTCTTTCTGCACCAAAGTGCAAAAATCATGGCACTTACAAAGGAATCACATTTAATTTTAAATGTCTTAAATTACCTGAAATGGACAGGATGATGGATATATGTATTTAAGATATGTTCTCATACCTGAGGATTTAGAAGTCTTTTTCTTTTAAAGGATTTTTAGCATATTACATCAGAGGTGCATTGATTTTCATCCAATTTTCCTGAAATACACTTAAGCTTTACAGCAGAACTTCAAGGCTGATGTGGCCTTAAGATTAGGATCTGTAAAACAACAGTTGGCTGAAATAGTTTCCCATACATTTTAGTGGACAACTACTTTCCCTCCCTTTTTTTTTTTTTTTTTTTAAAAAAAAAAATCCCTTACTTCAAGGGCTTTTCTTTTTCTTTAAAAAGAAATCAATGTATTTGATTTACAGGAGAAATTTTACAGTTTTACAGGGGAAGATTAACTGTTTTTAGGGTAAAATGTAGAACTTCCTCTTTTTCTTTTTTCCTGCCTACTTTTTCTCTACCACAGTGTCAAGTCAACTGTAAGAAAGAGTTCACCAGTCTAACTTAAAGAATTACTGCTGCAGATTTAGAGCCATAGTGTAAATGGTATTACAATCAGGAAAGTATTTGTCATGAAACCAGAAATGCCATACTTGAGAGGCTAGAAAAGTTTTTACACAAAAAAAAAAAATTTAAAATCTCTTGTTCTTATGTCTTAGTCTGTTTAGAGGTTTTTGGGGATTCTTTATTAATATACTGCTTCAGCTGAATGCCATGTACTCCTTGCTATCTAAAAGAGAGCATTTTCCTTGAAAGTGTGTGAAGTGACTGTAATCTTTATTTTTAAGAAACTCCAGTGCTTTAAAACTTGGGTAGCAGATCCTACCTTACAGTAGATATCAGTGGATATCTGATGTGTGAAATAGGGACCTGCATACTCTTTGGGTTGGTTGTGTGTTATAATGCCATGGCAGTCAATGGTACTTTTTAGTAAGAGCAGATGTACAAAGTTCAGTCATTAGAAATGAGATGGTTACCAAGACAAGGTCAAATGTGAAAATTAATAAATAGCAACTAATGATGAAATATGGGTAGTTAGAAAATGTTATATCTGAAGATTTTCAGGCTGCTACCCAAGAAATAAGCACTGATCACCTATTTCTACTTTTGCAAATAAAGAAATTGAGATCCAGGAAGAAGTGACTCACATAAATGCAGTGATGATAAATGCCATGACATTTCTTGGCAGTCTTCTGTGCATTAGCTAATGCAAGTAGTTGACAGTCACTCACCAGGAAAAAAACCTCTTGAATAAAAGGAACTATTTGATCCAAAATAATTGTGCCAGGGTACATACTACACCATGCTTAGTACCATCTTGAAGAGCAGTGCTTCATGGGCTGGATTGCTTGATAGCGGAAGAAAAGCAGTTAGGTGAGTGGAACCATCCTTTTGGTGTCATCTTCTGAATTTCTGGCAAGCATGGATGACGCTTCTCCACACAAAGACAAAATGCAAGGCCAGGCTACCTCTTGTGAATATTTGACAAAGCTAAGTAAGAGATTAGAAATGAGCAGTGATCAACATCTAATTACATTTTAAGTCTTCTTCAGGATAAATCTATCAAGAGTTGACACAGTCACACTGAAAACAGAATTTCTCTTTGATGTTTTTATTTTGTTGGTTTGTTTTCGGGGTTTTTATTTCTGAAAGGGGGAAATTAGCCTCAGTGATCTCAGGTAGCTCCCACTGATATTAGATCCTTCCACGAATTTCAAAAGAAATTGGGTTGAGCCCAAGCAGTCTAGAAATTAAAGAGTGCATGGAAAAAAAATCAATTTGCTGAAATAGCAAAAGCTAACAACAAGAGAAGGCTGCTTGGCTGTCTTCTGAAAGGTGATATATGAAGAATTGATTCTCTCTCTCTTTACAAATACATTGTATTTTATAAGAACATAAAACACGGGCCTAAAGTGAGACTTCTGTGGTTCATTCAGTCAGAAATTTCCTTAAGCCGAACCATGACAACTACAAGACACTTGGTCAGATTAAAGTGATTTACAGAAGTTCTGGAGATCTGGCCCACTGTATCTGTAGGGAAGTTGCTCTTTGTGACTACAGCTCCCCTGTGGCCTGTTTTACCAGCATATACAGGCATCAGGGCTGCTGAAATTTCATTCACTATTGTGTTTATGTTCAGAAACAACTAGCTAGGCAATCCAACACCAGTAACTTCATCCAACAGAGTGTTTCTGTTCATGATAAAATTCTGTTTGGGTTTGGGTTTTGTTTTTGTTTTGTTTTGGTTTGGTTTGGTTTGGTTTTTTTGGGTTTTTTTTTTGTTTTGGTTTTGTTTTTTTTTTTTGTATTTGCTCACTAAAAATGCTGATGATTTTTGCTAATTTATTGTCCTTCTGTGAGTGGTATCTCCCTACAGCAGAAAGGACTCAGTTATCCTTGTTGAAGCTGATACACCTCAAGGGACCCAAAATTCATGCAGCTGCTTCAGACAAGCAACAAGTAAAGGAACATCATCAGAGTGGGATTTACAGCCTCCTCTGACCAGTGTTAAGTACCAGATCAACAAATCTAAGTTACAGTCACAGGTAGGACGCAGCTAGAAGGGTTGGAAGCTGGTTGGAAAAGGCTGAACATCCCCTTTTGTTGTCATGGATGCTGTAATGTTGCAGCACACAAGCATACGGGTGCAACAAAAAAAGATGTAGCAAGAAGCACTCTGGTCTGCAAGGAAATTCAGAACAAAAAAACCTATTTGAAACTGCTAGAGAAATAAGACAACATTTTGCCAAACTTTCTACTGCGCACTTGCAGCTTTATAACATTTAACTTTTTGAAAAATTTTAGAATTCAATTACTCTATTTCTTAAATGTGTTTCAGAGCCTTAACACATCTAATAACAACAGATCAATAGGCTCATTGCCCTACAGTGTATCACAGCACCAGCAAATACCTATGTTATGAAACTAAGTGAATTTACTGGAGTGTAAACCCCCAGTGAGTTGTCTGTAATCAGCCAGCAGGCCTTCAGGGCAAGAGAATTAATGTATTTTAATATTTTAGGTTATCTTCCATATGGCATAATGCTATACCCCATCTGTATGTGTGAGTGTGCAAACAAATGTAGGAGGTTTTTTCCCAGAAACAATTTTCCCTTAGTGGAATCTCACCTGCATTCTAATGTCTTTTATGATCTAGTCCTTCAAACAAACAAAACTTCCAAGAGTGTAAGTCTACAAATAGCATTAATGTCTGTAGAGCTGAATTAGATGATTTCAGATCTTTTTCTCTTTGGAGTGTTGCAATAACTGTTCTATTCTATTATAAAGAACTCCACTATTTAAAGAAACAAGGTATCCTTGAGAGAGGATGTGGAACCTATCACTGATCACAAAACAGCATGTTCAAGGCTTCATATAAACCTTGTCATGTAAGTGTTTTGAGAAAGTTTAGCTCCTGTGGTATCCCTTTGTGAACATATTGGCACAGCAGCCATTGGCCATAGGGTGTCTAATTGGCTTAATGTGCTCAGAAACACAGCTCTTAGTAAACTGAGCAGGCAAAGGATGATGCCAAAAGAGAAAACCTTATGCACATTCATATTTACATAGGCATTTATACTGGTTCTCATGGAGCATTACAGAGAACTTTTAATAACTTTTCAGAACAGTAGTGGGGAGGCAACAAAGGGGATCAAGCAACCATTGCTGAATCCCCATATCCTGATCAATGGTCACGATTTCACTTCCTTCGGTGCCCTGTTCTTGGCTTGTGCAGGCCTGGTGTGCAGTGAGCTCAGCAGTAGAGGTGTCAGTGACAGCTCTGGCAGGGGACCACACAGCTTTTCCATACCTGGCTGCATCAGGTTGAGTGAATCTCCTGTCAGAAACTCAAAGGAAGTAATTTTGGCATCAGCTTTAGATAATGTCCACTATTAAAAAAATGTAGGTTGCTAATGATTTAAATTCAGGCTTACTTCACGAGTTGTACAAACTAGGACAGCAACATCCTGCATTTGTGCCTGCAGTAAAACATTTTTAAAGTCAGGCTTTTTAAGTTAAAGGAGAGGATGCAACACTGTCAGCACTGCCAAAGATTCATCAAGAGATACTACAGCCTGATGATCACACATAGGCTGTCATGTGCCTTTGTAACAGAGGTATTATTTACTACTTCAAGAAAAAATAAACAGCACTATTTGTTTGATCTGTGTTTCAGACAAGAAACAAACTGCAGAGACTTAAAGAGTGGCATTAAACTAGCACTGTTGGATAAATTCTTTTATGAAAAAGGAAGAAATTTTATAAACAAGTTACATAACAGACCACCTTTTGTAGCATTTTTTCTACTGAATCCTGAAATTATTACTGCATTACTGATACTGTAATAAACTCATTGAAGCACTGGTGCTGTGAACAGTAGGATGGAATTTATAAAAGATAACTCCCTTTCCAGAGACATGCTGTTCAGGTAAGCATGTGAATTGTCTTGGTGACAATAGTGAAAAAAAAAAAAAAGTATTTTCAAAATATTTCTTTCTTCCTTTTTTTTTTTTGTTGTTGTTGTTGGGGTTTTTTGGTTTGGTTTGGTTGTTTTTGTTTTTGGTTGGTTTGGGTTTTTTATTTTGTTTTGGTTTGGGTTTTTTGTTGTTGGTTTTTTGGGAGGTGTTTCGGTTTTGGGTTTTCATTGTATTTGTTTCTTTGTATGTTCTTTTTTTTTTTTTTTGTAGATGTGGGAAAATACATTTTGCAAGAGTGTTGGCAATGGAAGAAATTATTTTCACAGATGCAGATGTTCTGTCAGGAAAACAGAGACTGTAAAGGGCTTCCATGGAATTCTGTTAGCATCACACGGCATTACGAGCATTTTTGTGGACTCTGGTGCAGCCATGCACCATTTTTCAGGGTGGTAGAACCTGTACTGCCTCTGCTCTGCTTTGTGTGAGGAGTTACCTGCAGCCCAGAGATGGATGTCATCCACAGCTACAGATTTTGTGGAGTTGGAGGCCAAAGAGTTTGGTGAGAAAGTGGGAAGCAAGTAAAGGCCAGGATGTGGTTGCAGAACAGGAGGTATTCAATTCAAATCAGAACAGAAAAGAATTTTTCAGAATTTTGGGGGAGAAGAAAGAGGAACTTAACACACCAAAATGGTTGAGCCCTATCACCTAATCACACATCTGCATCATCCCGACTCATGTTGATTTAGGCCATGTTCTCGGCATTCCTCAAAGCCTTGAACCAGACTTTCACCCTGTTGCTACATATTTTTGTGTAGACCTCCTTGAAGTAATTTTTCAAGTCCTTGTTTTGGGTTGCTGCCTAATGAAATGGGATATGTATCCATGTTATTCATTCATTCTATATCTATTTCATACAATTCCCAATCATTTCTTCTTAATCTAACCTCTATTTTTAATGACCAACTATAACAGTTATGCTAACTTCTTTCACAACCAAAATGAGTTAACCAAAGTATGCTAAGAGAGGTGTGGATTATTTTCACCACATTTTTTCCTAACTAAATTAATGTCACTGGCTTGTTTCTGACATATTCCATTATTTATACTTCTCTAGTTTTTTTTTGATACTCTACATCTAAAAAACAAAGTGAAACAGAAAAAAATAACCCAACAATAAAGCTGTGTAATGGCACAAAAATATAATTTGAATCCACAGTGCATGGAAAGCTCATGCTAGAATCAAAATTGCTAGTTACATTTGCAGTTTCCCCAAAGTAGCTCCCAACCCACTGCTGCATTTACATTTGATCAGTTTTTAAGTGTACAAACTATTAAAAAAGAGAGTTCCTCACAAAAACTAATGATGCCGATCATAGTTTTTGCATTAACTTTTTCACAGCTTGACACAGTTTTAGCTGGGTTGTTTTTCATTTTGACTTGAAAACTTGCTTTTAATTTTGCCTATTTCTTGGAATAGAAGCATTATATTGAGAACTTTTTCAGATAAACAGGTTTAATTCTGGGAGTTGATGGTCATCCTGTTCCTATTGATACAAAGCACTTCGAGACAGCTCTGTCAGAGCATGAACATTCACCTCAGTGTGAGTTTTCCTTTGAACATATAATTGTATCTCTTTAAACAGCAATTCTAATACAACCTTTCCTAATAAATGCATGTGTGTATGTATATACATATATCTCTACACACACCCCCCTGTATTTTTTCTGTCTAACTGGACTACCTTCAGAATTTCACTTCCATTGATCCATGGATCAATGGGTAAAAGAATAACATTTATCTGTTTCTCTTTTAAAAAACCTTGAACATATCATAGGCTTGAAATTGCCAAATAATTGATCATGAATAGCTATATTGGGAACTGAAAACCAAAGTGATTCTCATGGGGATTCTAAAGTAAACTGATATTAAAATTAGAAAATGCTCCAAAAAGTAAAACTGAGCAATCTGCTACTAATTACTAAGGGTTTCCTCTGCACTGTATGTTAATTGATATTCATTAATTTGTATTCACAACTTCTGTACAGAGTGTATACTTAGAGAAATTGAGGCAGTGAAAGGAGAGAAGTTCACAAGATTCAACCCTGAAAATAAAAGAAGAAAGCAATACCAATCATGGATTCTAGTTCAAGAGTTCCTGGCATGACCATTTTAGTATCTAGGTCAGTGCAAATGAAATGGAACAGTCCTGTCATAACACAAAAGCAGCAAGGGGGCTGCTACCTGTACAGACTACTGGCTCCATAGGAAAAATATACCTCTCTTTCCACTGTCAGCTGAAAGAGTATGAAACCAGGATGGAAGTAATGTGTCTGGCTCTCTTTTTAGTCTAGTTTTTGCCCGCCTTCTACACAAATCTCATATTATCTCCTTTTTCTAATTGTAAAAGGAAGGACAGCTACACTTGCTGTTATGGTTAAGATTTTTGCATCATATTTCATTGGCACCAACACCATTCAGTGGCCTGAAGTAAGGTGGGCCTGGGTGGTATTTTAAGGCAAATGAGGGCCTCATTTTAAAAAAGTTCTTTAGAAATCCGGAGACATAAACAAGCATACAATTCATTGAATGACACATATCTTACCAGTTCAGGTACTTATCAAGATCCTCCAAAGCAACTAATTTCATGTTTTAGGAACTAAGTGCTAGAAATGGTTAAACACTTTAGGTGAAATGGTTTTGGATCTGCAAAGGCATTTTTTGTCAGATTCAAAGCATTTCACAGAGATGTGGCAAAGTGTATGACATTTTCTACAATTGAATCTCAAAGTAAATTGGATTGAACTTATCTCATTAAAATAGACGTTATGTCATACAGATGAAGGGAAAAGTATAACTTTACTGTTTTCTTATATTTCATTTTGAAAATTTATTATATATTCATTAATATCAAATGATAGACAACAAACATAATTATGTTACAATATTAACAAACAATCTGAAAAATGAATGTGTTGGTGCTTGCAAACTGAAATTTTAGTTCTAGGAGAAATTTTGAATCTGTGGTTTGATTTGTTGTAAAAAATAAACCTCAGAGTTTTCTAAAAAATGGAATTTTTTTTAAAGCGGTTGTAATAAATTCTCTGAAAATCTGGCACTTAGAGCTGGCTTAACTCTGTTGGCTTTCATGTTCTTTGTAATATTCCTAGAGACTTCAAAGGAATCAATTAGCTTAATGCTAAAGATTTTTAAAAATCTCATTCTCTTTCTGTTCACAATCTGTATAATGGGGAAGTGATTAGAATATCTATACTACAGAGGTATTCTGAAGTTTTAATTAAGTTCTAGAAATTAATTCAGGATCCTGAGATGGGAGAAGAGGAAAGAAATAATGTCCTCATGTGTTCTGGAGCCTCTGGCTGCAGACTGTGAAGCTGTAGCTACTTTTACCACTTGAAAATATGGAACTTTTAACTCCCAACAGTAGGATCTGGAGCTAAATGTCTCTCTCCCTAAGTTGTGAAATGTGGGAAATCTTTGTGTATTTAGAAAACTCTTTGCTCATGTTTTGTAATGAGATGTTAGTTAGTCTCAGTCTTCAGTCTTTAATATTAATCCTTGCTAGGATTCTTTTTGTCAGCCACTTGTAGATGTTCCTCTGACAGATCATTCTTCTTTCCATCTCATGAGAATTCCTCATTTCAATAACAACACAGGCATTTTTATGATAGGGGTTTTTTTTTCATCATTTACTGGTGCCTTAGGAAATACTATTTCTGTCTGTGCATGGTTGAGACTGACATCTGTATAAGTCTGGGCATTGGTGTGCATTCTGGTACACTTATTTCTAGAAGAAAAATTATTTGAATGTTTCCCTTTCCCACTACGAAATGCCAGCCTCTTTAAAATCTCTTGTGTAAAACCCCAATGTGAATGGAGAGTGTGGGAGAATAGCTGCTACTCCTCCTTGGATCCTTCTGAGACACACTAGAGATGGCACATATCCTCCTGCTTCTGTAAGGACATGACCTCCATGTAATCTCTACAAGGAAAAGGTAGATTAAAGCTGCTGCATCTACCTCTCTTGAATTAAGAAAGTAGGTTCCCTCAGAAGTGGACATTTAGGAAACCCCACAATGAGAGGGGAAGTTCTTTGAACTGCTATAGATGTGAGGGAGTGATGATCCATAGACACAGCACTCAGCAGGTTTTCAGTCAGAGTCAATATGTGACAGTTGTCACCCTGCTCTACAAGTAAAGGGAATGGTCTGGGTTGTTATCGGCACACTGAAAGCACATCCTACCTGATGCACAGACTGAGAAACACCAGCACAGCCATCCATGCTGGACAGGTTTGGAAAACTTCTAAATAATCTGGTCCGCTGTGTTTAATACACAAGGCTAGACAATTCATATTTTCCTTTCTAGTGGATTTTGATACTCTGCTTCCACCGTGAGCCTGACATTGAAAGTATCCTTTCAGACTGAAGATATTTCTGTAACTGCCCTAACTTAAGAGCTCAGCTGTGGGTTTTTTGCCTCTGGGCACATTTCCTTGCTGGATGATAAAGCACCTATCACAAATAGTATCTCAGGAACCACTGCCCCTTACAGCATTCCTTGTCACATAGTACCTCTGATCTTAACCTTTTACTGCCAGATGTGGGAAGTGGGGCTTAGCAGCAGGAGCATGGGCAGGACCCAGTGGCAGGATGTGATGGGCAAGGCTAAAACACAGCTGCAACAGTGCCACAAAACAGAGGAGTGTGGGCCACCTCATCAAGTGTTAATGGGCTATGAAGGGAGTCATAACTTCTGGTTAAAAGCCTCCCTTGCTTCTTTGGTTAATCTGCATCTCACTAATTTTTTTGATCAGGCAATTTAGAAGACTGGTCTGCTTTGAATGGATTGCGTTGGTCTTGGGTGGAGAAGTGCAAAGCACAGTATCCCAAAAACATGGTGAAGCTTTGAACTTTAAAATAAATGTTGGCCACTTAGATTGCCCAAAGACTAGCAGTTTTCTACCTATAAAATACACTGTGAGAATTAGAGAGAAAAAAAAAAAAAGTAGCAATTGGCTTAGTTGTATTCTGAATAAATCGCATCTAAAATTTTTAAAATTTTTTAAGTGGAAAATTAGAAAAATGTCATCCAGAGGACTATTTTCATTTTGTTCTTCCAGAGTATTTAGCCCCTGATAAAAAATCCCTCAGTATTGTTAAAAACAGAAGAGTGGGTACCACATTAGAAATGCAGCAACAGTTGTAAAATCTCAAGTTCCTCATGGTTCTGAGTATAAAATGCCTAATGTGACTGGCATTCCTATGTTATTGTTTTCATTTGCCCTAAACTGCTGTATCACAGTTTCACACACAAAGTGGCTGCATTGGGGAAACAGAGAAAATGAAGCCTATTCATAACGCTTCTGCAGCGTTGGTTGGTTTATAGTCATAAACTGTTGTGGTTTATGATTTACCAAGGTAAAAATATGCAACAAATACCAGATCCTTCCATGGCTCATGAGTTTTTGTCACAAATGAGACCTTTTAATGATTCAGGATCTCTGTCTGTGCAGTGTAAATAGATGCTAAGATGAAGCAACAAGTTTCTTTGATCTCCATTTCATTGCTGTGATATCAGACATGATTTCAGCACTTCAGTCTTTACTGTGTAGGCACCTCTCTTTCTTTTTCGCATGGCACTGTCATGATAAGTTACTGTCTCTAGAATGGGGAAGAAAAAAATAAAATTTTCAGCCTAAACAATTTAACTGAAAGGAATTATTCAGAATGTAAGGAGTAGATCTCTCGTTTGTTCAATGTAATTGGGAAAACTTTGAAGTTTGTCCTGTCTGTTCCTTCCCTTCTTTCTTTCTCCAACAATCTCCCAACCAAACATTTTATGGTTATTCAGTTGACAGCCAATAAATAGTGAAGTGTTTGGGGGAAATCTGTAGTCTTTTTGGAAAGAAACCTATAAAAGAAAGAGACGCAGGGAGAAAGAGGAGGAGAGAGAGTGTAATCTGTACACCATCTGTTGCCTAGTGCAATCCATGCTGACACAGGGCTTTTTGACATTTTATACCTCGAATGCAAGCACATAGATCATTTCTACCTTGTACTTTTCCCGTCTCATTATCGGAATTTATTCCCTCGCTTTGTTGTTGGTGGAGTCCCTATTCTAATTGTTTCTTACATGTGCTGTAAATCTGTCCTCCAATCAGTAAAGCCCTGGAACATGAAACTGAGACCTAGCAATTTCCTTTGCTTACCAGTGCATCTGCTGGAGCGTAGTGTTGAAATAAAATGAAACATGTTTGCACTCTTTTTCTATCATACTGTAATGCGCCTTTCATTTTGCTCAAGGAATTTTTAATATTCAAGCCATACCCTGTGCATGAAGTCATTTCCCTTCGATATAATTGTAATGGTAATATGCATGGCCTAACTGGCAGTGGCACAGCTGGCTGCTTGCCACGGCTGAGCCTCTGACTCAAAGACTTTAATTCTGTCATGCCTCATCTGGTTTTATGTACTCTTTTGTAGTTAGTTCACAAATTTATTCTAGTGTATCCATTGAGATGGGCAGGCCATTGACTTTTCTCTAAAGATAGCTCACTAAACTAATGAAGGACACCAAATATGTGCATTGATAACCTGTGTGCATACTGAATAGAAATCAGATTATAAGTCAATGTGCCTGTGTGGTCAGGACTTATTGACAGACGCTTAGACCCTGATTGTGCAAAGATTTAGTGGCGGTGAATAAAGGTAAGCATAGGCAAAAGTCTTGCCTCATTGCTGCCTGCAGGATCTGCTGTCAGAAATAACAAGTGGCACAGGGTCTGCACAAGCTGCATTAGCAGCTTGTTACCCCACAGGACCATTTAATGAATTAATAACTGTGTTTTGTTTTGCAGGTTTTAATTAACTGAGTCTTTCTGCAAAATTATGGTGTGGCTTCAGTCCCAAGGAACTTTTAATGTATCTCTTCAGGTTTTTTTTTCACATACAAGGTCAAAAAAGGACCTAAATCTTCAGCCTAAATTGCCATGTCCTGATGCTTTATACACCTACCATACCTCTTTCCCTTCGTCTATCACTGGGCCCAAAATACATGCTCCCAAAGCAAGGTTCTGTGTTTATCTTTCTGATTTCATCCCTTTCTGCTTTCACTAAGGCCTTCCATCTTTATTACTCTAACTCCCCTAAAAAAGTGATTGTTTCAAGAAGCCAGAATGTCTGACCCCTGCTTCCAATTATCCACTGGAAATATACTTCAAATGATGGTTACCATCTTCATCCATCCTCACCTTTCTGAGTCTGCTGTTTTTCTCCTCTCTATTTGTCCATAATAACTTAGAAAGGTTGCTTTTGTCTATAAAGCTCAATGCACATCTACTGAGTTACAAGAGCAATAAAGTGTTGTTTACCAGGTTTATGGATCACTCACTTTCAGTCTATTGTTCAAATGTAAGCCCCCTCTGAAAGTTAAAAGCTGTTGGTGTGAATCGATTAGGACTTCATTTTATGCTAGCTGAAATCAATGACCAAGCCTTTTTCTTACTGTGGAAGAAAGGTCTTACTAGCTGCACACACTACAGATTTTCTTGATTTGGTGGTCAAGCCATAATGCTGAAAAAATGCTATTTGAACAAATAATTTCATTCAACCTGAGATGAAAATTCTTTTTTAGGTGTACATTAACTATATGTTTTAAAATGACAAAGTGAAATTCAAAAGAAAATGCTGATTCAAAGTGGGAAAAATATGACTTTAGGGAGATTTAGAAAGAGTTTTGTCTTCCTTTAAATTCACTTTTTTTCTTTTTCTTTTGGGGAAAAAATGTATCAGATCATTTTATAGGATCGAGGAAGTAAAAAAATATAGTAAACCAAATGAGTTCCATCAGCCTCATATTTACTAACAGTCTCAAGGAATGACTCAGTCAATCTGCTATATAGATCACCTCTGATCTGTATTTTGGGATGCAGGAGTAAGCAGAAATAAGGGAATATTGGTACCTTTTCAAGCCTTGCCCTGATAAGAAGCCAAACATAGATATAGTTTCCACATAAATTAAAGTTCACAGATATCACTCTTTTAGGAAAAGAGCATCTCAGCCCTTTCAAGAACATATTCTTTTGTTCTCTTGTAAAGACTGCTTTGGGAATAGCAACTACCACAAACAAAAAAAAAAAATCCAATTTGAAATCTAGGACCTAAATATAGCAGATCTAAGAAGAAAAGAATGAGGGGAGACTTCATCACATCTACAAGTTTCTTGTGAGGGGGAGTGGAGGGGCAGGCACTGTTCTCTTCTCTCTGGGGACCACTGACAGGACCCAAGGGATTGGCCTGAAGCTATGTCAGAGAATGTTTAGGCTGGATATTAGCAAAATGTTCCTCACCCAGAGGGTGGTTGGGTGCTAGAACAGGCTCCCTAGGGCACTGGTCACAGCACCAGCCTGACAGAGTTCAAACCTGTGTGTGTTCAAGCACATGGTGTGATTCTTGGGCATGGTCTTGTACAGGGCTTGGAGTTGGACTTGATACTTTTGGATCCCCTCCAACTCAGGATATACTATGATTTGGTGAAAACTCACAATTTAAGGACTTAAATTCCCAAAAATTAATGCTAGTTTTCATTTGAATTATTCCTTGATTTATGTACCCGCTTGAAAAATTCAGACAACTTATTCTCATGCTCCAACTGCTAAATATTTAACTATAAACATTTAATTTGCAAACTCTTGATTCTCCTCTCCACTGTGCTTTTCCCCTTCTTTCACCCTGAAAAAATTTAAGTTTGGAGCATGTGCCAAGCAACCATTTTCCTGATGTTCCTGATAATCCATGCAACTGAATGATCTGATAATAAGGTACAGAAGTTAATTACATTAGGTGAAAGTACAAAAAAAAACCAAAACCATTTAATGCCACCCCCGTCTCTGAAATACTATCCTGGCCCATGGTTTTCATACATACCCATGTCAAAGGTAGCCTAAGGAAAAAAAGCACTTGTGCCTCCAGTACGTGCTTGGGTTTAGAATTTTCCAGCCCCTGGTACTCTGTTCACAATTTATTTTCTTCATATCAGCTTTAAATATGAAGTAGGTTCCCAATGTTTGCTTAAATTTTTCAGTTTTTAAAAATAGTATTGCAAGCATATGATTCTCATAAAGCATTTTGTGCAGGGAGAAAAGTAAGCCTAGAGGCAAATCCTGTAACTCTCCAGACTGTAAAGACAGAATGATGACAAATTGTATAAATATGTGCAAATTGTCCAAATGATGTCATGTATTCAGGCTTGCAAAAGGCAGGAAGAATACTTGAGTCTAAGGTCAGCACAGACTGTGTCTTGGAATAAAATTGAGCAATTAGATTCAATTTGCTTAAATTTATCACCAAGAAAAATGTTTTGTTTAATCTTAATCTTCGTCTTATTTTTCAAGCATTTTAGAACCTACTGTATTACTTACATCAGTGAAGGCCCCCAGTAAATTCAGGAAAAGCCTGATAGCAGCATGCATTAAGCAGGCTGCCTGTTGGAAAGGATTGGTGAAGTAGGGCAGCATACTTGTGACCTACCACATGAAACTTCTCGATACAATTTAAATAGCAAATTGCAGAGCTTTGCAGAGGTAGGGGCTTTTTACTTGAAACAAACAGCACTTTAGATTACTTGGGAAAATTTCATATTGAAACTTTCTGGGGTTAGACAGAAGTAGGGTCTCTCGGCTCCAACTGGTCTGTAAATGCTTATACTGAAGTATTTTTGATTTACATTACAGAGGTATTTGTTTCTCTCTTCCTCTTTTCCCCTCTCTCTCCATCTCCTCCCCTCCCCTTTCAGTATCGAGGTCAACCTTCTCCAATTATTTGTCTGCAAACCATTTCTTTCTTCAAGTTTTCCCATTTACATTACATAGGTCAGTGTCTCTTTGGGTCAAGCTGCTTTAATTTCCACTGCATTATTTTCTCACCTTCCAATGTGTCGCTTCCTCTCTGGTCTCACCCTCCACCCCTAGCCCTTCCAGATTTGGAGAGAGAAAATTAATGTAAAAAGGGAAAGAAAAATCGATTTTTTTTCTGCTTTCCTGACAAATTTCTTCTACCCACAACTACTGGAACACAGGTCCAGCTGAATGTGCAGGTGTTTTTTAACCATGCATTGAGCTGCTTGCTTTCCCCTACATCTGCTTTTATTGGGGAAAAATCATTATCTGTTGTTCAGGTTGCATACTTTGGTGGTGGGCGTAAATGTCTATGTAGACACTCTCAAATCTACTGATATCTGAACACTTTGAAGCACCTCAGTAATATTCATTTGACAGACTGTGAAACTGTAATTTTTGATAGTAGACCTCTATTCTCAATATCAGCTAGACCTCAGTTCTTATCATTAAAACAAAAAAACCCCTTATATTTACCTATTTTTATGGGTTTAAGAATGAATGTCCAAAGAGAGAAGGATGACAAATTAAAAACCTAAAGCATTAAAATACAAAAAATAGCAAAAAAAAAAAAAAAAAATTTGTGTCTCTGCCTGTGTGATACACAGTTTGGTATACTATCTTTAGTGCCTGCTGCATTTAAGAGGTCAAAGAGATCAGTTGTAAATGTATAAACATGCACTTGCCTCTATCTCAGGATCAGAGTCCCTGCACACTTTTGTGAGCCGTGACTCCTACGAGGCGATGTGAGTAAAGGGTTTGCTTTCTAGCCTGCCTGTTTAGGAAAGAAATTAAGAACAGATGGAACCTGTTACAAAAGAATTTCTGAAGTACAAGCTTTAAAAATGGTTGTGTTTTTTTATATTATATTTTTTTAAGAAAAAGAGAAGCTCTTATGATGTTAGTGGGATGATATGTGGTGTGTGGCTAATTTGGCATCATGCAATCCGATCTAACATCAAGTTAACGCTAGAGCTTCTAAATGAGCTACTCTCCAAACATGTTTCAGCTGCATACATTAAAGCCCCTGTAACTGTTACTTTTAAGAGTACATTAAAAAGGTTGTGAAAACTGCTCCTTGTAATGATTTCTACAACAGGATCTCTGCAAACTCACAGCTGGAGGCTATCAAACACACACCTCCCTAATAGACAACACTGTGTGTACAATTAACACATTAATTTATAGAGTAAACTGATCAGGGCAGACTTAGAGCTTCAAAGCCAAACACTCACCATTAAGGAAGAAGTGAAGTTACATGGCAGAAGCTGCCTTGCTCAATGCAGTCCTTCCTGACACAAAGCCCTTCCTGACACAAAATGCCTGTGCTGCTGAGCCCAGAGGTGCTCCCTGGCTCTGGTGCCCAGGTGCAAGCCAGTGCCAGACCCCAATTAAAAACAGGGACAGAAGCAGGCTGTGCTGCTCCCCAGCCTGTCCTCCAGTCCTCCCCTTGGCATTAAAGGAAATCCCAGGCCATAGACCAGACAGACATGCTACAACAAAACACTCCACCTGACTGACTGGGGAGGAGGTAGATAGGACATAATTTCTTGCCTGCATGGTGTATCCAGCATAAAAATACCAAACCAACCAAAGACACCATAAAACAAATCACCACAATAATTTAACACTAGGAATATTTTGTGTATTTCTAGTGTGTGTCAGAGTGGTTTCCTTGCTAGGTTTATGCCCTGCTCTTACATGGAAGAGGAGAATTTGGCAGAACAAGGCACAAGGGATCCAGTTTAAGCCAAAAGTTAGTCCCATTCATCATGCCAAGACTCAGATTTAGCCAGGGAGGAAGCAACATGACCTGGCTAACCATTGTCACTTCCCAGTGTTGGAGACTCAGGTCTGAACTGAAGATGCAGAACTTGGAACTATCTCTTGGAGTGGGATGTTTAGGCTTTTTCTGGAGAAGACACTCTCAACTTTTTTCTTAATTATGTGAGGATTTAGTGTCCTTTTTTATTATATCCTCTTGATTAGAGCATTCATGATTGACTCATGCTGAAGTCTCAACCAGAGGCATTCAGATTCATCCATACAGCCAGATCTGCTCAACACATTTTGACAAAGGGTGTTTTGCAGAGCACCACTCTGCTCTCGGCCTTTCCTGCTCTATCTGGTTTTCAGGACCTGTCTCCCTCTGATGCCCTCTCCAGGCACATTTTGTATACCTGAAATTACCCATCCCCATGGAGTCACAGACTTCTCTGTGTTCTCCTTGTATGTGTCTCCCATCAGGAGAAGTACTAAGCCATCCAAGCTCAGAAAGAGTTGTCAGAGTTTTAGTTCTTTTAAGTCCAATACCAGCTATCCTCCTTCTCTTTCCACTGTCTACAGCTCCTCAAGGGGCAAAGCAATTGGATAATTCCTCCATCTCAGAAGGATCCTGCACTTTCCCATCACACACACTCCCTCCTCTGGAGGTAAATGCAGTGAATATGGGCAGTATACACAGAGCTCTAAAGGCTAACCAGATCAGCAGCGCAGTGAGGAAAATATACGATCTGCCTGAAGGAAGAGAAGCTCAGCTTTGAGTAACCAGAGAAGCAGTTCTTAATATCACTGTCTCTGAAGGGAGCAATCATCGAATGATCTGGCCAATATTTGTTTGTGTGGTTCATCATTAGATTAATTTTTGAGGTCAAAATAAGAGTGTTGCTGAGAGAGATTCAGATACTTGGAGGTTAGGAGTTTGCTTTCTTATTTACTTCCATTGCCACAGCCACAATAGACACAGGCCAGGTGCAGCCTCCATGAACTTTCTTTTGGTGGGTTTGGGTTTTTTGAGTAAAACCCAAAACTGCCAACTCTAATACTCCTGGCCATAGATTTTCACTTCTGTGAGTCATTTACCTCCCCTTACACATTTTGCTGCTGACTTCCTGTGGAGTCAAAAGGAATTTGGTCATTTGCTCACAGTTTCTGAATCTACTGAGTTTCTAAGCACTTGAAAATCCCAGACCAGTGGTCATCTGCTGTATAAACCTTCTTAACATCTCACATTCATGCTGGTTGCCCTGAGCTTGCTGAGATGTATTTCACAATGACAATACAGGGAATCAGATGCATCCTGAGTATACTTGGATTCTTTGTCTATAAAACTTTGTATAAATCCTGGGTAGTTTGATAGATCTTGGGCACAAGTTTACCCATTTTCTTTTTCATACAGCACCAATAGAGTCACAAGAATATCTATCCACTAAAGAGAAAATTATTTGTTTTTCTAATCTCATTTAAGGATTTCAAATCTGAAATCAATTTTACCTTCTGCCCTACCTTGCTTCATGCCTAAAAATCCTTTCCTGCAATGTCTAGCATATTCACCACTCCCCTTTGCTAAATAACTTAATAGTGTGTCTGTTAAATACTTCCCTTCATAATGCATCTTTCCACTGCTTTGACCAGTTTTCTTCTTTGTGCCCTAGAAGTACACTTGCCAACATTAGACTTCTGATCCAACATGCTCATTTTGCAAAATTTCTACTGCTGCTAAAATAACAGGCACAGAATACCCTGCAGGGTACCCTGCTCAGAGGATCAGTGAGGTCTTGCCTTTTCAAACAGCTGCAGGAGGATTCAAGCAGGGAGTGCCCGACTTTTCAGGAGGGAAAGCCAGCCTGCGAGAGCAAGATTCTACTGGCCTCTCCAAGTGGCATGGAGAGAGGGAGCAGGAGGCTGTGCAGGAGCAGGCAGCCATAAGAACCAGACTCAGCCTATCTGCCAAGTCTACCACATTTAACATCTGAAATGTTGGCAGGTATGAAGCCAGAGCATGGTTTCAAGAGCACTTGTAACACCTTGGACTTCTCTCACACCTCCAATATTCACTGACAGCTCTCATTAAATTAATCCATATAAAGCAGTGGGGATTTGGACAATTTTGCCACTCTCTCAGAAGGTGTTACACCTCTACTTCACCACCATTAGGAAGCCTGGCCACCCAGTCTCTTGTCCCAGAAAAACCAAGTATTCAAAAAAAAAAAAATCCTATCAACAGAATTCTAGGAAAAACAAGGTTGCCCAGGGAAAGTCTAACCAACAGCTAACTCTCATGGCCTCAGAACAAACAGAGACCTACAGGAAGACATCATAAAATTAACATTTTAATGCAAACTGAGGGAGACATTCTTATAAAATTCAAAACATTTGTAGGCCATGGGATATATCTATTTCTGTAGAAGGAAAGTTCCCCATACAATGATTTAAAGCTTTGTAGTTGAATTTTGTTTTTTTAAGTTTCTCACAGGTAATGTTTGTATGTGCTGTCCTTAGACTGGGCCCTCAGGCTATCAGTAAACATGTTGCCTTGGTTAAATCATTTCTAACTCTGGACGGAAATAAAAATGTATTCACCATCATTTTCAAGCTAAAAATGTTCAGACTCTGCCTTAACTCCAAAAATTACTTCATAAAAGTGTCTTCTGCCAAGAGATCATGAGGTAAAATTAATGACATTAAATTATTTGCCTGTCTTCTCCTTTTGACTCTGCAATGCCAAACTGTCCTTTCCTGTAATACATATCATCAGAAAAACAGCTAGAAATTAACTTGTGAAAGTCCTGCTGTGATAAGCTGATGAGACACAGGGGATTCTGGAGAGCATGACTTGTCTGCAGTGATGGCAGAAAGATCCTATATTCACCTTGCCAACATCTTTTGCTGGAATAACTAACCTCTTTATTTTACATGGAAAGGCTCAGTCACATCTGAGCAGCCTTATTAGCCACCAGGAACTAATAAAAAATAGCCTGAAAGTGAAATATTCTCTGTCCAAGAACATGACCCCTTCAGACAAGTTGTCATGGAACATGGAACATGGACAACTCACCAAATAAACTTTTGTGCTGCTGACCCCTGGAAAGCCAGACATAATAGAGAACACATGCAATCACTCCTCATGGATACCAGAGAAAATTTTCATAACTAATCAAAGAGCAAAAGTCTCCTTTTCAGGGATACCGTTTACTGTAGATTATGACCTAATTAAAGATTTAGAAACTTTGGTTAGGAGTCTTTTTAGGTGTTTTGTTTAGGTGTGATGCTTAGCACAGGACCTCACAAGCAGATATCTCTAGCCTTTAGCTGTTATCTGATTTATACCCAGAATTTAGATTCAACAGCTAAAGAAGGAAAAATAACTTCACTGATTTCAGAGTTCAAACCAGAACTTTTTCAGTTGTCTGTTTCTCAAAAGTTTTCATTTCAAGGAATATCAGAAGTCAAATCTTTCTTTCTCAGTAATGGAGAAATATTGCCATTGAAAGATATTTTTAATTCTTAGAAAAATCTGAGGACCTTGGGTTTAAAAAACCATAGATTTAATGAAATTAAACTGCTTAGATGTGGTTAAACTGTAACTGGATTTGGGGTGTAAAATTTTAAATGTTTCATGCAGTCCAGGCAGCAAACCTACATCAGCTATAAACACGCTTTGCTGTAATAAAAGTCAAATTGGAGAATTTTCATTAGAATTGTGCATTTTACTTTTGCCCCAACACGAAGCAAGAGCAAGAGCAAAATGCTCTCACTTGGAGCAAAATTCTTTTAAATAATCTCTGCCAAACCACTGCAATTAGAGGTGGAATATAACCCACAATTCCAAGGTTCAAAATCCGTGGATTAGATGGAATAGAAATTAATATTAATAATTGCCAGTTACTCGCCTGAAGGTTCTTAAAGTGGGTATGATTCTAAATAAAAGTAATTTGTTTTATTTTCATTTGAACCTGTAGATGCTGCATTGACAAGTAACCACTGAAACATGTGGACATATGTACATTACTCATGTTAATGCTGATTCTCATGTAGCTAGAAGAAAGAATGTAAAAAAATTGGTAATTTTGTACCTCTGGAAACCAAGGAATGGTAAACCCTTCAGTGATTTGAGAGCTAAAGTACATCTGAAGTGTAATAGGGCAAAGGCATCTGTGTTGAAATAAGCATAATCAAATCCAAGGAGATCAACAAACATGTGGATGCTGTTTCAGATCAAAACCATTGGACCATTTTTAACTATTAATCACTCAGTCATTTACATATTTGTATCAGAAAATAACTGAGAACAGGTCCCTTTAACTATGTGTTTAATTTAAGATTCTGAACGTAGTAAAATATCTGAAAAAAATGAGACAAACCGCCATTCTTTATCCTATGTTGCTGATGGCTTTCTGCTGGTCAGTCTGAAACCACTGCCAGCAGCTTGAGGGGATCTTGTCATCTTTTAGACACGTCCACTCCTGAACACCTGACCTTTTTCTTTTTTTTTTTTTTTTAATTTCTGTTTGGAAATGGTCACCATGATGCAAAACCATTTATTCTCTGCTTGCTTTGCAGTTCTGCCACAACATTTGAGCTATGTGCAGCTTATCAACCCTACAATTAATACAATAGGGAGTGAAAAACCCATCAAAGTT
This sequence comes from Brachypodius melanocephalos, assembly GCA_013398615.1. Taxonomy (NCBI): domain Eukaryota; kingdom Metazoa; phylum Chordata; class Aves; order Passeriformes; family Pycnonotidae; genus Brachypodius; species Brachypodius melanocephalos. Next base: position 50,591,257 of record VZSR01003803.1, read on the forward strand.
TTTAGGTTGCCAAAGTGACGACTGGAGATAAAGACTGTTGTCATAAAATGGAATGTGCCAGGGTTTTAATAGTCACCTGACACAGAACAAGTTCCTTCTCTCAAACTGTGCTGGAGACACCTGTGCTTTCCTGCACTGGGGAATTTACAAAGGATACAGGGCTGGAAAGCTGGCTGAGGCAGGAAACATTTCTCCTAACCAATTTACCATTGTATTAAAGTTGCTTTTTCCAGCCCAGTATCAAAAAGATTTTTAATTTTTTTTTTTTTTTATTCCTGACACCCTCAGAACAATCAGTGCAATCACAATTACTTCGACAGGCGTGCTGGAATTGGAGTAGGCAGAAAATGGCCTTAATGGGAATCTTTTACAAAGCAGCTGTTAGAGTGTGGTAACAAGACTCTGAATAAATGGCAGCTACATAACTTCCCCTAATCAGATTGGAGCAATCAGCTTGAAAAATTTTCCCATATGTTGAAGAGTGGAGCTTAGGCCTAGGGTTATGGCAGGGACACAGGCCATGGTAAGGTTACAAAGTCTGGCTACAATTAAACACTCACTGCAGAAATTGTGATGATGCTTCGGGGAGCTATTGCACTTTAGCCATTTGTAATTGCGCGTTCGGAAATTACTCACTCCAAAATTACTCGGGGCCCAGTTACAAGGTTTACAAACATATGTTCTCAGAGAGAGGGAAAAACATTATCCTTCCAATGGGCACCGTTTATAGATTTTTTTTTATGGTTATTAATGAAATGTAACTTTGTGAGATTGTTTACTAATAAGATCCTGTGATTTTTACGGAGTTCTATTTCTCATTAATTAAATTATTAAGGCACATTTCTGCCTAGCAGGGTCAAATCTGCAGTTCTTGCAGTCTTTTAATACCCTGGTTTAGTGCTTCTCCTGTCAGCACTCATTGAGCAACCCAGACAGAGCATTTCTCCTTAGTAGAGGTATTTCTTAGTTGTTTGCAGACTGCACCACACTTCTGCAGGTCACATTATCTAGAGCAGGATATGTGGGCTGGCACCCGATCGGTGTATCTGTGCCGCCACTTCGGATATATTTTAGAGCTGATAAAGTGTGAAAGTTATGTGGAAAATTAGCATGTCACAAGCTTTGTAATTATACAGCTTTTTATGAATTTAATGAAGAAAGACAAGGCCTTCGGGGTGTCTCTTTTTACTGGTAGTTAGTACAAGGAAATTTTCCATTATGTTCCAAAACCTACCCTTCCTCCTTTTCTGAATTCTGGGAAACAGACAGCGAGCTCAATGTGCTTTACAGTTCTAGAGAACAAGATGTACTGGAGACTGACAGCACTAATGACCTGTCCCCTTTATTGAATGTGAAAGGAGAGGCATAGGGCCCCAAGTATGTTCATGGTACAAATAGGGCTGATCAGCAAACCAACAGGAGCAGGTAAGAATCATTTTAGGAAACGCAATCCACACCCTTCTCAAGTGCACTTGGTTCACACACAGAGCTTCAGAAAGATGCAGAGGTGTAGTGTTTGACATGCTGTTTGGAGACTTCACTCTGTACACAGGACCTCCAGTAGTTTCCTAACAGTGTTTTGTACAAGGAATGAGGCATGATCCTCTGTATCTCTTGGGAGGCTATAAAAGTGAGAGAATTTTTGCTGTGGGCCACTGTTAAGATCTTCATTGTTGTCTCATGACAGAATCTGAGTGCAAAAGAATACAAATGAACAGCTGCATCATTTGCTTTAAACAAAGTGGATGTGATTCTCCATGCTTTCATTTGTTTATTTTAGCTTCCATCAGAGGCGCAAAGTTATGTAACTTGGGAAGGAATTTGGAAAACAAGTTGCTCTCCTGTAGGTGACCAAAGTTAACCAAATGGCCTTCCTCATCTCCATGCATAGTCAGGAAACAAAAGTTGGCATTTTGAGAAGGTGGCTCAGAGCTGCTGCTCTGAATGGACATGTTTTGGTGTTGGAGCATGTTCCAGGCTGGGATAACACCTCTGAGTGTCTGCAGTTTCCCATGAGCCAAGGAGCTCCCTGTGAGTACCTGTTTCTCCATATGTGTAAAATACGTTGGTCTCACACTTGCAAGTGTTTCAAGTGGCATAAACTAAAGATCCTGCTTTAGGGTTTAGGATGTTTCAGGCCTCCCTCTCTGTTTTGCAGGAAGCAGAGTAAAATCCAAAATTCTGTAAATATGAATTAGTTAGATTCTGTCAACAATGTTCACTTACTAGTTCAAATATTTTAGTTTGATTCTTTTTCCACAAGAATTTTTAAAAATAATTTTACAGTCCTCTTATTCAAAAAGAACTTGTTCTAGCTTGCTTGTATTTTCTCACATGGGAGTTTGGGGTTTTTTTTATCTTATTCTCATTCTATGGGCCAAGATACAGTAAGTGGGAAGGATACCATTAAAAAGTCATTTTTACAAATAGAGTCCTGGTACCAATTGCTACATTTTTTTATTGGAGGCTGTAGATACTAGCTTTGGACTTGAATTTCATCTGGAAGTGTGTGTTGGGTGACAAGATTGTTCATGCTGCCTTCTGGAACAACAGCACTGCACTTTATCCTTTCTTAAATGCATAAAAAGCTAATGTGGAAAAGCTTTATTTTATTTTGGGAAAAATTAAAAACACTATTGCTGAAACCATACTTTTAATTTAAAATATTAATCCACAAAATTATTTTGTTTGTTTCCTTCTTTCTTTCCTTTTACTACTGTGAAAAAAATATGAAGAAAAAGTAATTCAGATTTTGACAAAGTATCCTAAATCCCTGTTTCATGAGAAAATTCAAATGAAATGGGTATTTGTATCTTTCAACAGTGATTATTTAATTTTCACCCTATTCTGATGCTGACACAAGAAAAGGTGTGACATAAATAGTGAACACTTCAGCGTAGACAGCCTTCTGGCTCAGCAGCCATTTCCAGGACATGTCAAGCACAAAGAGCAGTCGATGGCTTCTGGAGCCAGGCAGCTGTCTACACTAGGGCTCTCTCTCCTGTTAATACCAGGCTAGTGGAATCAGTGCCTCTTCAGATTTTGATCAAACTACCTGAAATGCTGCTGAATACTGTGTGAGCTCAGGGACAGAAGGACTGAAATTGTTTTCAGCACTGTTCACACGTGGTCACTGTTGACACCGGTCGTCAGCAGCCAGTACTTTTCCTAGGGTACATGAGGCCATAATGTCCTCACAGCTTGAAAATCATTCATTCTCAAAACATCCACACACTCTTCTTCATGTGGTATGTTTTCCTGAGGGAAAAAAAAAAAAAAAAAAGAAAAAAAAAACCAAAAAGTCCAAATAAAACAATAATTGCATTTAAAAACATGGCTATTCACAGGGGTTGTAGAAATGTACTCGTTTGTAAATCGGTTATAAAGATTTGAAAACTTAGAGACAGGCCCAGTCTGTGGCTGTTAGATCCCTGGATTTCTCTCTTCCTCTCAGAGAAAAGAAAACATTTTTATTCAGCTTTAAAAAAATGGTTTTGGAACTAAGCTGCAATTGTGCATATTTGTTGAAAGAGGGTGGAAAGAAAGTGGAATAGTAGTCTGTCACCCGAGACCCCCAAAATGTAAATGAACTACTCTTAGAAAGAAAGCACAGCTATCCATCCTACTATCCATCACTGAGGTGTTAAGGTTAAAATGTATCCCCCTCGGTACCACGTCTAGTATTTGTGTAATGTGAGGAAAGTGTAGAGCTCCACCATAACCTGATTCTCCGGTACTTAGCCACACAAAGCTTTTCAACACCCTGGATACGTGCCAGCAGTAGAAAACGGGGCTGCTTCTAGCTGAACAAGGCATATTGAGTGACACAGGCAGAGCCCCACATCTGGGTATGTGGGCTGCTCTTGCCTGGGGATCATTCCTGCTTCAGAACTATTTTACCCCTTGGTTTCTACCCAGCTACTAAGTTCTCTGACCAGATGCCAAGGACTTCTCAGCTCCTGCACCTCCAATCTCCCAGTGCCCTTCATGCGACCCCTCTGGTCTGTGTGGGCATATCCCCCTCGGAAAGGAGTCAGGGCTGCCACCCCTCTTGCTCATGGATCTCACACAGTGCCCAGCCACAGCAGGGGCGGTAACTCTGCAGATGGACTCAGCATGTCCTTTCAGGGAGTCTTGGAGACTGTGGAAGGGCAAAAGTGATCTTCAGAAAATTCTTTGCATGCAATTTAGTGGTTTCTAGGCATGAATACCATACAAGTTTAATGTGAAGCACTCCAGTAATGAATTGAATAATTCATAGTAAAAGTACTATGGGGGAGTTGTGGGTGGGAATACTGGAGAAAGAGGTGGGGGGAAGAGAAAGAGA
>VZSR01003803.1:50598264-50618646 GCA_013398615.1 Brachypodius melanocephalos
TTGATGTCCATGTCCATGTGTGATATTTTTATACACAGAAGGTCTCCAGCTGAAATTCAGGCATCCTGGAGCATCAGGAATTAGTCCTCGGCACAAAAAAAACCCCTCAGTGCCTAAAAACCTCTTTCCCTTGCTTAAATGTATCAGGGAGAGGCTACCTGAGACTGTACATTTCTACAAAATGGCAGTTGAATACTAGCTTAAGTGTCTCAGTAAAGTACCTAAAACAGGTGAAATTTAAACCTTAGTAAGCATAGACAGGTCTCCCTCACTTAGTGTTTGTTACTAATATTTAAAATACAGTGAATAAAACTTTGACACCTTGAAGGGGAATTATGTGCATACATACAAGAAGGATGGTGACATGCTTAGGAACTGCAGTGTTAGAGACTGCATGAGCACTTTGAAATCAGGAATACAAAAATGTGGGTACCTATCTTTATTCAGCTGTGTTGCCATCAGCAGCAAAACAGAAGATAGTTATTAGTTCCCTCTTTATTCATAATCTACGTTTTAATTCAAGCTTGGATTTTGGTGGTTTGGGTTTTTTTCTATTTTACTGACAGTGAGTTTTCTTCTCTTTTCTTTCAAAGCTTCCTTAAGACAATGGAAATGTCACGGATCACACTGGGCAGAATTCAAATTGAGGTCTCATGCTACAAGCGACATTTAAACTTTGATCATCAGCTTGTCCAACTTCTCTTATTTCTTTATCTCTTGATTTCATAGTGGGTGAAAGGAAAGTAGTCTGAGCAAAAAGTGCTCTGTGCAAAATATTTCACAAAATCCCATGAACAATTAAATGCTGGATTTTCCTATGTTAACTCTCTTCTGAACCAAGAAGTGACTGCTTTGCAAATGGATATTTCCAATATTGAGAGGAAGACTCTCCTTGTAAAAGCCTCATGTTAGAGTTCCATGTTTGGGAACTAATTACTAGTCATAGGTTAATAATTCATTTAAAAATCATATTTGCTGAATATACCTATCCACTCATTGACTTTTTCTGTACAAACCGATTTTGTCAAATATATTCATTATTTAAAAAGCATTCATTATTCTGCAAGTTCTCAAACAGCACATAGATTATGCATTGTTCATCTCTACTAAAGTCTCAATATATTTTGATGTGTGGAATTACGTGATATACATTCCAGTGTCCTGGCTAGATGAGAATAAGCCTATTTAGGCAAATGCTTGGAATTGCTAGTTTTTCTCTCATTCTGTAAATATTCTGCCATCCATCTGTCTATATATTTGCTATGTAACCACCAAAAACAAGTACAAAAAGGCATGAACTTACTTGAACCCTCCCCAACACAGAAGACTGCTATTTTTTTTTTTTTGTTTATTGCAGTAGTGAACTAAAGATCATTACATAAAGGTTTTAAAAAGAAGGATAGCATCAGGTTACCATAAGTCACAGAGTGAACAGAAAATGCTGTTTTCACCTGATTATGAATTTCACTACAGAGAGGAAAAAAGAAGCAGAAAGCTTATTTTATTTTCACCTGTTCATTTTGTGGTCTTGTCAAAATTTACTTCCAGCTCAAGCAAAATGAGTTATAATCCCACTTCACCCTTGTACAATTTGATATACAGCTTTAAAACATTGGCTCTGGTCTCTTACAAAAGTATGAAGGAAATAATTTTCCAACATGACATTCTACAATGTTCATATAACCATCCAAAATCCAAGTTTCTGAATAAGAATCTAAATGTGCCTGTCTAAGGTTTTCTTAGCATACAGATCTTTAAACTGTGCATAATATTAAAATTTTAAAGGATGCTCCATTACTTACATATCAATATTGAGGAATGCACCAATGAGCTTTTCTGAAATTGAAATTAACTTTAAGACACTCACAATGTGAGTAGGATGTTACCTGGGGAAATCTTACTGAAATGAAGATGACATGATAATGTCCTCTTTTCAGTAAATGGAATTGCATGTCATTAGAAAAATACATGCTTTTGTGTTGAGCAGCTTTCTGATGATATCTGTAAAATACACAAACCTACTTTTTGCTCACTTAAAGAGAACAGATAATTCTTCTTCTTAGCTCATTTATGTACCATGAATCATATAGTATTTGCCATACAGAGTTACAGTTCAGGGAAGGGGCAGACAGCAAGACGAATAGGAAATTATCCAAATAATCGTTAGTTAGTCCCTCAGTGGAAAACTCAGAAATACAGAAAGGATCGCTTGCATAAGCTAAGAACTGTAGACCACATCGTGCCAGAGAACTCCTGCTATTTCATGGAAAGCTAGCAGACCCTGTGGACGTTACAGCTATCAGCACTTATGATTGCATTGTTTGCAAGCACTGAACCACCTACAATTCTAGAGAAAACTAGTAATGGTGATCTAGTACCTGTATCACATAGCCCAGCTGTATTAGTCTCCTAAGTCCCGCTTTTCTAGAGGAAAAATATAACTACCCGCTCCAAGGGTTGCTAGCCCACAAGAGCCTGAGACATGATAAAAGGGGGCCATCCTCACCTTCAGGGATGAGTTGTAGGCAAAGTCAGTAGAAAAGGCCGTGGCTAAACATTCCTTTGCATTCTTTTCAGTGTATGCTATCGGCAAACTTAAAACACTCATTCATAAATTGTTCTCGTGCCTCTGCCTGCTTCTGAAACTACTGTGAGATGTCATTTTCCCGGTTTTGATACGACCGAGTAGCAGTAACAGTAGTGTTAAGCAGCAAGATTTAGAGCTTGGATACTGTTTAGCATGAAGAAAATTAAGAACATAGAACCAGAAGCCCCAAAACTGCTGAACAGCTGAGCAAATGAAATCTGTGTCTACAAGGAGATTCACTTGTCCTCTTGCTGCAGTATGAACTGGATAACAAGAGAAATGTTTTTTCTGGCTAAAGACAGCTAAGAGAATGCTAGGCTCAAATCAGCCAAAATCTTGCTTAACTAAAAATAAAATTAAAGAGAATCCATCAAAAAGAAAGATATTTAAAAAGCTGAGAGCAGAAAGCTGCTATAGGGTGGGACTTGTTCACAAGCAGAGGATCCTGATGTTCTCTTTGCTGAGGAGAAATGCATTGCAAACTAGAGCATGGAGGGTCTAACAAACCTTGAGCACAGAGCTCTTAGAAGCCTGTATGAGCCAGGCCTCCTGATGACCCATCTAAAAAAGACTAATTACTTTGCAATATGTGAAAAGAAAAACTGGGTTATTAAAGGGCTTTTGAGCTTTGGAGGGAGATGCCGAAGGATACGTGTACTAAGTAGTAAAACAATGTTAAAGTTAACAAAATACATTGGTGATAATGATCTGTCACAAACGTTGCAACAACATAAAGTCCCTGCACACTAAGCTTCATTGTGGTGGCTAAAGGTGAAATAAATGCTAAGATGGAAGGCGATGGTCATCCAGGTATATGATAAGGTTAGCTTCTTAAATCTAGCAAAGACTATGAATCGTATGAAATTAATGGAATTTATGTGAGAAATGTGCATAAGCTGTGTAAATGAAAATTCAATTTGTCAAAAACAGTTTATTAGCCTACCAGAAAACTTGTATTCCATCTTCAAGACATAGTCCATCTGTGTAAAAATTCATCCTGATCCACAAATGACAGTAACTTTACTCAATATTTATATATAAATGCAGATAACATAAAGTACATATACGTGTGTTTAATTACTCCACGTTATGTATGAAATATATGTTTTCTGTCAAAGTATTTTATATTTGGAATTAAGTGTCTAAAATAAGTGGCACAAGTCCACAGACATGGGGAGTAATAGCAAGAATTTCTTCTAAGGGCTAATCAGTCTCAAATAAGAGGGGTGCTTTGACTCGTACTCACAGGTGATTTTGTGAACAAACTAGGGAAATATCAGTGGTGAAACAGTTATTGGATAGGGAAGTTTATTGCAAGAGTAATTATAAAATGCCTACTGATCCATATTTTTATTAACAACTTCAATAAAAGAATTGCAAATGCATTCATTGAGTCTTTAGATTAAGCCATCTGGAAAGGAACACAACACGTTGGAGGTCGCAGTCAAATTTTAAGATTGATAAAGGGAAGAAGTGTTCAGGAAAAAAAAATCAATGCATGATTCAGTAAAAAAACCTGCAGATTTCTACCCTGTATGGAAATAATCAAGTAGTAGATGGAGAATGATCTGGGATTTTAGAAACAAACTCTTAATAAATTTGTGTGAGTATTAAGAAAGCTCCTTACTACTTGAGTAATCAGATTCTAAAGCCATCTTCCAGATGGAAGAATGAGATAAAAAATAACCTTGTGTTACTCATTTAACTTGTTTCTGTTGACTGAATATTTAAATGGAGATAGGAATATCAATTTAGCTCATCAGAATACCAAATGGTTTAATTATGTAAATCTTTTAACACAACTTGATTGAGAATATTTCTAAGTATTCTGACCTACAATATAATGTGATACACAGATGTCTATATATCTGTGTTAGTGTTGCCACAGCTGTGTGATCACCTGTCACAAGCCTCAGGAAGATGGCACAGATCACTCCTGATATGCTGAGTACACTCCTTGTCTTAGTGGATGTTTTAAGTTTCTTCTAAAACATAGATTCTCTCTTATTGCAATGTTTTACTTGCTGCACCTTTTCCCTTCATTACAGAGAGTTAGAGACTGCAGTTTTTTTATTGTGTGCTATGTATTTTGTCTGAGGCACTGATTTTGACATCTCTTCTGCTTTGGAGTGATCTCTCAACTAAACAATAAACACAGCTTTAAATCTGAACATTTGAATTAGCCACAGGGACTTTAAATAGACTTTTTGACCTACGACTGTAAAATTCCATGTATTGTTATACACCTCTCTGTGGGACCATTTGATCACTTTATTATTTATAGATTAAAGAACATTGTTGCTAATTAATACTGTTCTAATTGTTGGCAGTGTATACGTGCTTGCTTTGATGTTTTTTTGATCCTGTATTTTGGGGATTTCACTTACTACTTTTTTTTGGATGATTTGGGATTTTGGAACCTGCATTTTCAAGCCCTTGTTTCATTTTCTTATTACCGAGGTCTTCTCTATTCTAACTTCTTTGCTTCTCATCATGCAATCCCTTTTTCTTTTTAATCGAGTCTTATGAAATGGGGCAGCCCCAATTAATTCCTCAGCACTACACAAGTAGATTCATTTTTCATTGTCTTCTGAAAAAATGTACTAGTACAAAGGTTAATATTTAGTTACCTATATGACATTAGCCTTGTGTTGTAGCTTGTTAAGAGGAATGCAGTTAATGCAATGCAGTGATTTCAGGCTAATCAAAAAGGGCAAGCTAGCAGTCTGCTAACATTTAAGTTTGTTCCTCTGATGAAGTATTTCTCCCACAATCTCTTGGATGCACACTTTTCAGGGCGAGTAAATTCATATCATGGGAATTCCTCTCTCACGGTCTGCCAGATGAACATTTGAGTACATAAGGTCAGACTGCATGGTTGAATCAGTTTCTACTGATCTTAAAGTCTGTGAATGATTCAATCAAAAATCCCAGGTTTTGAATGCCTTGAATAGAAATCTTTGTGTTTAGACTATTACTAAGCTACTAAAGTATATAGTTATTACACATACCTTTGCGTGACTATTTACACCCATTAAGTAATGTGTTTTATTAATTAAATATGACCCACATGAACTAATTGAAATGTTGTATGTTTTGTTTCTTTTTTTTCTTTAATGATCAGCAGAAATTTAAGTATTTCAACAGAAAAAAGTCTTTTTTTGGTTTTCTGATAAAATTCTACACCTACCATCCAATACCAGAATTCATATTCACCACAAACACTCTTAATTTTTGCAGATAGAGACAACGTGATACTACACTTTTAAAAGTACAAAAATAATTGTACATAATGTCTCAAACAAGAATATTATAAGACATTAGGCAGACAACTACAGTTAAGTTATAATTAGTTCCATTGTGAGTTTCAGCTTCAAAGAAACCCAAAACTTCTAAGAAAAATTCAGCTGACTCCACCAAGCTTTGCCTATATGCTATGGCCTAGATCCGCTAAAAGAATTAGGAACCTAACAGCCACTGTAAACATCTAAGTCCAAAATGTAGATCTTCAAAGCCCCAGCTGAGCTGCTGTCTCACCCCGAGGGAAGGTGGTTGTCTTCCCATGGCACCTAAGTTTCTGCTAATAATGTTCTCTAGATATGTTAGACCACATCTAGAAAGACAGGTAGGTGTCTCTAGCAGGAATAAGGAAAAATGGTTTATGTCTCTACACCAGACTGTAACTCCAAGAAGGGTCCATTAAGCTGCTGCCTGACCTACCAGGCACTGGTCACTCTCTTTCTCTGGAAGTTTCTGCAGGAAACATAAAACTTCTTTCTCTGCAAGTGTCTTGATGCCACTCAGTTTTGTTCTTTGTCTTGTCTCTTGGTTATTCGTAGTCAGGATCCAGAAACTTGCTTTTCTCTAGTTAAATCTTCTGAGGATATGTTTGTGCTGCTAGCTAAGAGGTAGAAATAACAACTCTGTGCATAGCCCACACTGCTTTACTGTTAGCATGATCCCTGGCTCTGCTTTGGTCCACTCCTAGTGCTTTTCCACCAGCCCACGCCTGCATGTGGCTCTGGGATCAGCCTACTCATGCTCAAACAATGCACTAGGCCAAGGAGAGAGTGGAAAGCTGAGGCAAAATTCTTACAGTGGCATCTTATGGGGCCACCTATGCAATGCTGAATTTCATGGAAAACATTTCCAAGTCCTAGCTCATCTCACACTGCATACAGAGTTGGGGAATCTAACTGAGTCCCGGGGATCCCATTACAGAGAAGAGGCACAGAGTGTTAGATGGAGGAACATCCAACTACATTAGATTTGCCATTTGTCCAAATGAAAATTTTCTACTCTCTTATACATCTCATCTCTTGAAACTTAGCACAGTTTCTACCAGGAGTAAAATTCAAGTCGGGGACAATCTGAAAAACCGTAGAGAGTTTCTAACACAAGGCAGACTGTGAGTGGGTTTGACTTTTACTTCCTTTGTGCAGATCTGCAGATCACAGAATCACAGAATATTCTGTTGGAATAGCCCCACAAGGGTCATCAAGTCCAATTCATAAGTGAATTGTCCATATGGGGATCAATCCCATGACCTTGGCATTATTAACACCATGGTCCATTTGCAGAAGCAGTGAAAGTGGTGAAAGGTACAGGAGTCAAGTGAAAAGGGTGAAGTCTTAATCTCAGAGAATAAAATGCAGAAACTGCCCAGAAAGACCCACAATCTAATTCCCCATTTTCATAAGCCTTCCTCATCCATATCCAACTTTCATCATGCCAGCCTGCTTCCTGTAGGCTTCCTTTTCATTCTAGAAATCTGTGCTCAGCTTTTTTTTTTCAAGGAATTTTTGTGGTGTGCATCTACTCAGACTTAAATTGCCGGAATAGTCTTTTAAGTATCCCTCAATTTGATTTAGTCCATGAGGAAAACACAAGAACTTTTAGTTTCTGTGGGAAGTGAAAGTGTAGAACACAGTAAAGAGAAGAGTCCCATGACAATGAACAGTATTAATGATTAATGTTTTTCCTGCAAAAAATTGTCTCTAATTTCTACTCCTTTAAGTCTAGCAAGTCAGTTTGAATGAAATACTTTCATTTTATTTTTGGTATAGGAGAAAATGTCTTGCTTATCTTTTAGTGGGGAATTCTGATACTGAGTTTTGCTCTGACAGAAATGGAATTTAATTTTTTTCCATATTACACATTAACTTACTGTCACCAGCAGTTCCTCCAAAAAATGGCAAAAGTTTGATTCTTTTCCCAAGTGCCAGAGTTAATAAATTGAGGGACTCGGCTGAACTCTCGCCCCATTGAAGTTTGTAAGAAAACTGTTAAGAGGTTAATAAGAGCAAAGCTAGGCCAGTGTTGAAGGCACTTGCAGTTCTCCTATTACTTACACAATATTCTCATTTACTTGATTTTGCTTATAAAAATGGAAAATGATTTTAATATTTTAAACTTTCAGAAATAAAGCTCCAATTTCCAATACAGTAAAAATCATACACCACTGCTTCATCTCTTCTGCTTACATAAGACTCCTTCTTGTATTTATAGTCTTGTTATAACTTGGAGAATTCTCAGAATGGCTTAAATTAAAATCTTTCACATTTTAATTTTTTTAAGTAAAGAGGAATGCACAGTCTTTTCTAGGCTAAACCTTGTAACTAATAAAACATCAAAGAAAGATGATGAAAGAGATACAAAGATAGTATATGTAAATGCTACCAAGTGATCGTAGGTTATACAAGGAATTTAATATAGCAAAGATTTGGAATTGCCAATTGAGATTTTAAAAAAATGAACCACTAAAATCTTACCCTCTAATTTCACTAAGAAGCTTTAACTATCTGTTTCCCTCTAGAACCCTTGGAAGTTGCCTACATACACCTCTGCTTTGCTTTCCAAATCTGGGGCTGGTTTGCACTTCCTGCATAAAAGGTACACCAGAGGTGGCCCAGACTTGCCTCTGTGGTGTGTTCCTTCCACTGTCATGTCCCCAAAAAGCTGTTCTCAGTGGCACTGTATGGAGGTCATGTTCAGCCAGGGTAGCTGGGTACCAAGAGCTGTCGTGTTTCTGGAGATTCCCCACCTGCCCCTGCGCTCTCGGGGAAAATCGGCAGAAATCTGCTGAGGGTAAACTGAGTAACTTCCAGCTCTGCTGTGTGACTGCTGATCCAAGTCCTCACTGTTAAACAGTCATCAATCATTTTTCCACCTCACTTATGGCCAAATTCCATTCTCAGATGTGCATTCACAGAATCTTGTTGACGTCAGCAGTTAGCGGTTTACCAAAGGAGAAGAATTTAACTCTTCGTATAGGTTTCTCCACTTTCTGGAGACCATTTTTGCCTTTCCTGAGGCAATAATTTTCCTTTAGATTTATATTTAAATTTAAAAGTCACAAAACATTAAAAAGGCTGGCACTGCCACTGTCTTGTATCACCTTGCTGGGCTGATAAACAACTCTCTAGAGCTAATGGTGATCCCTTCGCGTTCCTGTTTTGATTGGTAAGATACCCTGCTAGGAAACAGAGTACACTGGCAAACCTAGATTCACAGAGGCTTCCTGGGAAAAATATCTCATGTCTTAGAAATTGCTTAAAATGAACCAGGGAAAAGGGTCTATATAAAAGAAAAAAAAAAAAAAAAAAACAAACAAAAAAAAACAAACAAACAAAAAAAAAACAACAACAACAAAAAAAAAAAAAAAAAAAAAAAAAAAAAAAAAAACAACAAAACAAAACAAAAAAAACCACCCAAACAACAAGAACAAAAATATTTCAATATCTCAGGGTATCTTGTTATGAGATTTCAAGTCATCCTAAAGGCCATGTCATTAGGGAATAGACTGTTTTCAGAAAATACAACCTAATTTTATGTGTCTGATATGGTCTAAGAACTAAATGAGCTTCCTGAGCATTCAGTTCTTTGGTGTATTTTTGAGGACTAGGATGAGCCCTTGTGAGCCCACTTTAGAGACAAATATATTGTAGTCCTGAGAATCACTTTTTTTGTTGTTGTTGTTGGAATCTTTCCTCTCAAGCTAGAAATGAAAATGCTCATTCTTTTCAAATGTGGGAAGTATCCTGGCTAGCTTTTAGGTTTGCTCACAATGGTGCAATTTATTGCTGACTCAACAATTTCAAATAAAGTTTGAAACTTACTCTGAGATGTGGCTGAAGTGGCAAGATGTTACTCTTCAGTCCTTAGCTATTCCTACCAAATAAAACATTACTAGCTGGTAAAATGTGGTCCTGCAGAACTGGTTCACCAGGACAAGTCAGGCTTCTCCTAGGATGTTCTTGCCTTTTCTCAGAGGTCATAAAGTGTCATGGGGTATCAACAGCCTCTGGGAGGAAGAAAAGAAAGTGAAGAGAAGGAAAAGAAAAATAAGGATTTGGTCATTCACAGCTCCCTTCAAGAATCTGGATTTCTTCTTTTAACTTTCTATTAGCTGGGTCTGATTTGGGGCCAACCGCTGAATCCTCACACTGCAGGCTGCAGCTCAGCTGCATAGTAGTATCTTTACTTCTGTGCCAGCTAGGGTTATTACTGAGTTTTATAACTTCTGCTATAAATAAAGCCTTGTCATCTAAGCATTCAATTTAAATACCTCTCAGTTTATTTTTGAACACTGGAAGTTAATAATAAATATCATCTTTGTTTTCTAATTTTTTTACTGAGTTGATTTAAATGCTCTTGACAGCTCCAATCCAATCCTCCCATCCAAGCTGACAAGCATGACATGCATCTCTGCATACAAGCTCTCAATTATGCATAATCCAATGTTTTCTAGGGTTTTAATTGAATCACTAGTCTCAAACTTGTTATTTTTAATTTACAACATTTGATTTCTGACACCGGCCCCTCTATGTCATAAATTATGCAGGCAAGAGCCTTAGTTGTGTGGGTGATTAAAAAAAACTAATTAGGCATGATTAAAAAAAAATAAAACAGAGACCACTTAAATATGTGCATGTTACCATGTAAGAGAGGCTTATTTCACTGGAAATGCCTGGGTGATTTTTTTTTAAGAGATTATGTTCAGTTCAGTACAATTTGATTGATTTTGACAGAAATGAAAGAAAATGTAGGATTTTTTCTTCCTGCATATATACCAGAAATTGCATTACATGCCCGTTGATGTGAATTTCTCCCACAGCTCATTGAATGTAATTTTGTTAAGTGGGCAGGAAAATGAATATGAAGAAAACTGAATAGAATCCAACATTTTCCTTGGCACCAGTAGCAAAGTGAGACATGGCATATATAGATATAAATACATGTTTATATATACGTGAATTACAATTAGAGGTATTAACCTTTTATGCCTCAGCTAAGAGCAGCAAAAAAAGGGAAATGTACAGAATGTTAAACGCCACTAAAAGACTGATAGCAGAGGAATGATGTGCCTGCAAAGGCTATAGCACCACAGCAGCAAATTAAAGGAAAAGAATGATTTTCTCTTAAATGAATTAAAGAAGTGACAAATGTACTTGCTACGTGAACTTGCAGATGTTTATCATTATTATTCACTAACAGCTTAAATCCAGCTATTTCAAGTATACTGTGTCTGTCAAAAAGGACAGAATCTCCACACTTTTTAGCATGTTCTTATTCCAGCAATCTGGGGAAAAATGAGGAAGAGTCATTGCTTCCCTGCAGCTGTGCTATATGATCTCTGTGCTCTGAGCCTCGAGTCTGTGCACAATGGACATACACAATACAGCTGCTTTATCACCCCAATTCAGGCTGTGGTGATAATATGAATGAATTAAGGAATTGCTTCATCAGAAACTTCTAGTTCAGGGATGAATTTAAACTTATACTCAGTGCTGAACCAGTGCATAGCTTCCAAAATGCTACTCTTCCACTCACATGTAGTTGTATGCTTAAAACAGTTTGCTGGATTAGGACCAAGGAGTCAGATGGAGGTGCCTGAGGAAGAAGCTGGCAGATTTGTTAGTGCTAACACCCTTAACAGCTTTAAAAATTCATGATGCTGATTGAAAATCCAGGATGATCACTTGATCCTCTACAAAACTCACTGTGAATTCTGGATCTGAGATGACGTTTCGCCTGCATGCAGGTAGAAGATATTTCACAAGAACAGGGGGCTTTTCAACTACTGATGTCCCTAGAAATGTATCATTGAAAAACTCTTCTCTCTTCCCCGTGAGGAGGCCCCTTCAGAAAAGAGACAAGGATATTGGAAAAGTCTGAGGGGAGCTTGAAATGGAGGACTGAGCCCTCAGTATTTTTCTACAATGGGCAAAGCTACAAAAGCAAGAGAAAAATCCACCCTTCCAGTTTAGCCATCCTGAGCTGCCACTGAGGGACAGAGGTGGAATGTGACAAGGAGTTCAGGAGCACCTTAATTCTGCACATTATCTGCATGAATGTCCTCAGCTGCTGACTGTTGCTTGGAATGGTTAGGGGAGACACTGTAATTCAAAGCTCATTGGATTTTACAGAAATTCAAGATGTTTATTAACAAGCTATAATGAAAAACTTAAATGTTTGTCTTTATAATTAAATCAATATTCAAACGTCATTTTTTTAGATCAAGAAATATGAATGTTTGGACATGGAAGAAAAGAGGTGTGAACTGTCTTCAAAGTGATCCTTCTGTAAGTCCTGAGAAAGATTTGGAATATGCCCTGGCAATGGAATCTGAGATAAACTGGAAATAGGATGGTACCATGCTCAAACATTTTATCTTCTCCTACCTGAAGGCCTGTCTGAACTGGCCAGAGATCTGCTTTAAAATTTGGAAAGTGCTTCATATTCCTAAGGAGAAACCAGTGGGAAAATCTGAGGCTTATCTGCAATTTCAAATGTTAGAAAAGATACCAACCTACAAGTGTTGAAGGTAGAATAGATACGCTGTAATTTTATTCACATGCTTTCATATTTGTCTTCTAAGTTTGGATTATGTTCAGTTACTGCACATATTCTTAAAAGCTCTACTAGAAATGCTCAATACTTTCGGAAATCCAAATTCTATTTAGAGGGGATCTTCTAACACAAATAGATCTAACAAAACCATTTATTTTTTACCAACAAAATCTAAGGTTTCTCTCAAAAGAGAGAGGGTATTTTGCAGAAGATGTAATTAGAGATGAAACCACAAATTTTCAAAAAGGTCTTCAACAACTGTGGTCAAAGTGGTTATAAATCTCCTAAGGTCTGTACTACAGCTGGACTTTGTATTAGTGCACAGGGATAAGTGGAACAGGCAAGGGAGAAACGGCTTCCTTCTCTTGGGTAACTTGCTCTCAAAGACTTAACAAAACAAAAACAAAACTGGAGAAGTGCTATAAAAATAAAGGAGTTTGTAGAGAATTTGACAGTGGCCATAAGTTTTTTTACAACAGCCCTCAGCCAGAAAGCTTCTAAAATAAAACTTAAAACAAACCAAGGCTTAAGACTGGATCAGCTAGAAAGCATTAATATAACAGGCAAACCCACATCATTCAAAGTTCTTAAGAAATCTGCCAGGTATTCTAAACTTTAAATTAGATAGGTTTGTAATTGCAAAGAGCCTTTCTTAGTTAAAGTCTTGTAATAATTAGAAACCTTTCTCTAATTTCTCTGTGGACACTTTCTAAACAAATGTTCTGTTTCCTACTTTGTCCTTCAGCATAAATAACTCTCTTGTCGTTACTGTTTGGATATACTTTAGGATAGCTGTCCTATTTTCTCAGTTTCTCTTTTTCCAAATTTAGTTAATCTGTTCCTCCTTCTTTGGCTGGAAAAAGATATTCAAATTACCTAACCTACATCTTCCCTGTCCTCTTATATACGTCCTAATATAATTTCATAGATATACAAATAACTGGCTATACACACACAGTTGGTCAGAGGCTGGACATGACCCATCAATGTGCACTTGCAGCCCAGAAAGTCAGTTGTGTCTTGAGCTGAATCAAAAGCAGCGTGGGCAGCAGAGCAAGGAGGGGATCCTGCCCCTCTACTCTGCTCTCATGAGAACACATCTGGAATGCTGCATCCATCTCTGGCAATCTCAGCAAAGGAAAGACATGGAGCTGTTGGAGTAAGTCCAGAAGAAGCCACTAAGATAATTAGTAGGATGCAGCACCCCTCCCATGAGGAAATGCTGAGAGAATTGGAATTGTTCAGCCTAGAAAAGAGGAGGCTACTGGGTGAGCTAACTGTGACCCTTCAGTACCTGAAGGAAACCTATAAGAAATGTGGAGAGATACTTTTTAGAAGGGAAGGTAGAGAGATGACAAAGGGGAATGGCTACAAATTGAAAGAGAGTAGATTTAGGTTAGATATTAGGAAGAAATTCTTTACTGTGAGGACTGTGAGGTACTGGAACAGGTTGCCTGTAGAAATTGTGATTTCCCCATTGCTCCAATGGTTTTCAAACCACGCTGGATGCTGTTTTGAGCAACCTAGTCTAGTAGAAGGTCTCCCTTCCCATGGCAGCAGGGCTGAAAGTAGATGATCTTTAAGGTCCCGTCCAACCTAAGTCATTCTATCTTTCTACGATAAGTAAATTCCTTTTTCTTTTTCTCTTTACACCTCCTTTATCTAGTTCTACTCAATCTGACCATTTTTTATTTAATCTCTTTTACCACAATTGGTCTTGATTTAATTGAGAAATGTCTAAAGTGTCATTTAATATTTCCAAACTAGGTATCCTAAACTGGGTTTTTTTAATGATGTGGTTCTTCTGACTTCTCCCACACTTTTATGTGAGTAAAAGAGATGCATAACTGAAAAACAGTTTGTTTCTGTCTTACTGTAAAAAGATTATAGTTTGACTAAGCCTGAAATAAACACACATTGTATGCATATATATTTGGCTAGAAACATTCAACCCAATAACATTCTGGCCTTTTAGACACAGTTTTCTTCAGGAATAATGCTTTGGAATCTCCACTTACTCCTAGTGCCTGTTGGGGATAGATATTCACCCAATTCTCTTTTCAGCTGTTCCTTGAAGTTGTTCAAATCTGGGTCTTATATTCTCAAAGCAAACCTACCATTTAATATGAGAGAAGAAAATAATACTTTTATTCAATTAGCCTAGAACTGAAGCCAGGTGTTCACTAAGATGCTAGTTTCCTCTTCCTGCTAAAAAAAGTGAAAAGATTTTCTTAGAAGCCTCTAAATAGATGCTTGTTAGAAGTTCTTAGGTCACAAACCCATGTTGCTACTTCCTTGGAAGCATAAAGGAAAAGGATACTCATGTAAGAGAATCAACATATAATGCACATGTCAGTAGTACATTGCATTCTGGTATGATTTCCAGGAGAAAGTATTGTTCTGAAATCCTATGCTTTCTTGTACCCAGCTTCTGACAACTGACTAGTGAGAGATGAAGAAGTCAGTTCATATTTTAAAGCTGTGGATACAGGTAAACAGGTAAACAATATCCACAGCCATTCTCTCATCCTCTGTAATCCTCTGGAGTACTCATGAGCTCAAAATCAGGCAAATAACTAGTGGGACAATTTTATAGAAGTGGATGTGTTTCTGAACGGGCTAAACAAGATTGTGAAGAAAGGCTATTCACATCCACATCTATCAGCTGGAGTGAGACCAGTTTATTCTATTGAATTGAGTAGTAAGTGCATGTGCATTTCTATTAGTTGGATTGATACCCATCTTTGTGCCACATCTCCTCATCAGTTATTTAACCCACCTGTTTCATCATGTCTTCAGCTCTTGGCCTACTAATGTATTCCATACAGGATCTAGCACTCAAAAGTTTAAATATCCTAGGACCTCTGGTCAAGCATTGATGTAAATAATACATGTTGTGGTTTAACTCCAGCCACCAACTAAGCTCCACCCAGTTCCTCAGTCATTCCACCCACAGTGAGATAGGGAGAGAATTGGAAAAGCTAGAAAACTCATGAGTTGAGATAAAGACAGTTTAATAAATAAAGCAAAAGCTGTGCACACAAGCAAAGCAAATGAAGGAATTCACTCACTGCTTCCCATGGAGAGGTGTTCAGCCATCTCCAGGAGAGCAGGGCCCTGTCTCACACAACAGTGACTTGGGAAGACAAACACCATGACTCCAGTCATCCCACCCTTCATATCTTCCCCCAGTTTTACATGCCAAGCACAAGGCCACATTGTCTGGCATATGCCCATGGGCAGACAGGGATCAGCTGTCCTGGCTGTGTCCAAACTCCTTGTTCACCCCCAGCCTGTTGACTGCTGGGTTGAGAAGCTGAAATGGACTTGACTCTGTGCAAGCACTGCTCAGCTCCCCATGCTATGGCCATCCCTGGAAGTGTGTAAGGCCAGCTTAGATGGAATTCTGAGCAATCTGACCGAGTGAAAGGTGTCCCTGCCCACAACAGGGGGGTTGGAATTAGATAATCTTTGAGGTCTCTTCCAAACCACGCCATTCTATGATTCCATGATACTATGCTTGAATCTATGATTATATCCACACTGTTTCAAGGACAAATGCAAAACACTGCCCCACCAGCTATCATGAAGGAAATTAACTTTATCCCAGTCATAATGAGAAAGATGTTTATTTCTGCTGAAGAATCCTAACAAAAATGTGATCAGATGCAATTTCAACTGAGTGTCTACAGTTAGGTTTTCTGCTTAATTTTCCTCATATAAAATTACATCATCAGATTCTGTGGTGGGGATAAGGAAGGACAGGTTCAGTGCCCATACACAGAAAACTACTGAAAAAAATATAGAACTTACTTTCACTTCGGGTCTGTGATCTCATCTTTACTATGGTTGTGGCATACAAGTCAAATATCTAATCTTGTAAGAATTGTTTCCACTTTCATCATGCCAGGGATTTGCTTGTCTCTTAAGTTCTGTATACAAACTTTGTTCTCTGTATGAGAACATAGGAAAAGAATGGTTCTTTCAGGGAAAAAAAAAAAAGTGTGGCCAACACAATTAACTTCAACTGCAAAGGCTAATGAAGATTAACAAAAAGACCTTCTCTGTGTTTCTTCAGTGAGAACTTGAGTGCCTACATTGCTGTTACTTGAAGACATTGTAGGGCAAAGTCCCTTCTCTAATGAAGATACTTAAGTGGAATGCAATCAGTCCTAATAGATGTTTAATTTCTGTCGTGAGGAGAAAGACTGTAGCAGTTAAATTTTCTGAATCACACAAGTTATTCTGGAATAAATCACTCACAGCTCCAGAACATGTTAGCTGTGTAAACCTGTCTGTCATGATCAGCAAATTGTTAAACATTATAATACAGAAGAGGATGGCTTTGATACTCAAGCCCTTGATATAGGTGCTGCAACTTCAACACTAAGGATGTATGTTTCTACAAGCATGTGAGATGAAATTTTATACCAAAAAGCCTGCACTATTATTCCTTGAAGACTTCTCAGCAAGGATTAGAATAGACATATTTCATGCAAAAATCAGACATAAAACCCAAAATGGCTCTTATTTATGAGTAGGGAAATTCAAAACCTAGAGTTGCAACCTTTACTTAATGCCAAGGCCATGAAAATGCAATGATCTACAGAAATTCACACTTTCGTCTCTGGGGGCATTGTTACAGGCTCAAAAAAGTCAAATTGCTGTTACTTGAGCTTGCAAATAATTTATACCTATCATTTGTCTCATAGTCCTAGCATTTGCCTGCTGTGCTGACCACCTACTCATAGATGTATGTTGTAGCAATCTTGTTTTTGACGCAGTTACCAGAAGAGAAGAATGTGTTATTTTAGAGTATTTGAAATATTTGGGACTAATCTACCAAGTAAAAACTACAAGCTCCTACACTGAAAAAAAAGTATTTTTTCCAAAGTATTATATCATGAGTTATCAAGTAATTTTTTCAAAGTTAACAGCTGACTGCACAAACCAGCAAAGAATCCCTACTCTGATTGTCATTTATTTAATTCCTCTTTGGAGTTAAATATATATACAAAATCTTTTAAGAAAGAATTTGCCAAGACCAGTACTCCACATTCAGTGTAAACATGAAAGTACACATTTTACAAACATTATTCTTGTTATTACCATTTTTGATATTTTAAAGCTTTAAATATTAATATTTTACATCTTTTTCAACCATAAATAACAGGATATTGTTAATCAGCAAGAACCGAAATATATTCACAACCTGGTCCTATCATTATCCACTATACTACAAACCACATTTTTTCTGATGTCTTATATACATTTTCCCACAGTTTGTGATTAGGGAAGATTTAAATTTTTATATCAAGCTGCGAAATCTATACTTTCTGGTGCCAATGATTTTCCTTTTCATCGCAGAAAAATTTCTGTAAAACCCAAGCTGAAATCCGCATTAGAAGTATCTCTCTTTAACAGAGGTTGTGTGTAATCACTCCAGCATTTTCAATCCTTTGGCCAAGGGGAAAAATGTGTCAGTATCTTTCTTCTTTAAATTTATTTAATAGACCTTAGACAGAAAAAAAGAAAAACTCATTAGATCATCTAGTTCGTCCTGCCAATCTCTGTATCTATCATCTCATCTTGGGAAAGTACTGTAGACAGCCTCTGGGTATTCTCTGCGTATAATATTGGCAGAATACGGCCCAAAGTTTTTGTTTTCTTACTACAAGTCACCAAAATAAACAAACAAAAATCCCTCTGAGCTGAAACTAAACAAAAAGAGAACTACAACCAGCTGACCTAAAAAAGATCTGCAGGAGCTGTGTATCAACTGAGTTTTCTACCCTTTCACTATTCATTTCTAACACAAAAGCTGATCTTAGTGAATTTGCAATGATGTCAGTCAGGGAAGAACAGTCCTATTTTTGGTACCAAAAGGACAGAAGCATTAAACTTTCATATAATAAAATAGCAACATTAGGTTTAGAGAACATAAGCATCAAAATATTCTAATGTTTCCCTAGGTTCAGTTTAATTCATATCTGTGCCAACAGGAAAATAGTAACAAGATGATAGAGTTGTTGAATTGTTTTTGTCCCTCTCCTTCCCTTTCCTTGGCAAAATGAGAAAAGAAAATTGCTTCAAATCAAGAACACTAGTATTTCTTCTTTGTTATTCAAATGGGGACTGGGACTGCTGAAAACAATTTATTTCCACATACATTTCAATCATGCAATATCAAATTTTATGAAGCAAAAAAAAACCAGAAGAGAGCCAAACCACAGCAAATTTACATTTTTAAAACTTGAATATTTTTATTTGTCATATGGAATATTGATTTTAATGACTGTCTCAAGTTTTTAAGAGATCGTTGCCCCACTTCATTGTTGCTCCAGTTAACCATAACTGTGGCTTAGACTCCTCAGAATGCTTGGTCTCACAATGCAAGAAATATACAGACCTTTTATTTGTAAAGAAGAATTATATTAATACCAATGAGGGTGAAATAAAGTTCTTGGACAGATAAATTCTGTAATTTTGGAATATTAATTTAGTTAGAAAAGTCCATATTGTACAAAAAATTTCAATCTTCTCCCAATTGCATCACAAAAATTATCCTTGTATATTCTGTGCAACACACACTCAGACACTTCAGCTGAACAAACAAACTCATGAATTACAAGATTTCCCACTGATACACTCTGGAACTGACAGGGTTTTGCACTGGGATAAAAAACTCAATATGAAATCCGAGAATCACTTTGGCCTTTCATCAGAAGAGCATGGCTTCTGGACCATGAAGAGGCTGGTTTCACACCTGAAGAACACCTCCCTCAGCCCAAATAATATTTGCTTACCATTGAAATAGACACTCACTCCTTGCTGGCTAAAGCTAAAAGAGCAGTAAGGACCTGCATCCAAATCCTTGTGAATTCAATAGAAAAATTCCCACTGGAATGAAGAGACTGAGGAGGATCTAGCCCTGAGCAATTTACAATACGCCTCCTGATTTGTATTTTAAGCCTGGTAAAGACAGAATTCATCATGTATTAGATATGCTTAATATAATTCCAAGGCATAACTTTGATTAAGGTATTGGAAATATATGAAAGAAAGAGTAAAGTTATAATATAAAGCATGTACCCATTTATTTTAGTATATTCATGTGCATTCCCTGATAATACTTCCTTGAAGTTTCCAGACAGACTTTAATAAAAAACAGTGATAAATGCCCCTTACCAGACACTCTCCACTGATCTCATACTAAAAAAATTGCAAAACACCAAAATACAAATTTACACCTCCAGTTAAACTTCAGCTTAGCGCAACCAGATGTTGGACTTTCAGTTCACATAGGTTTCTTTCCCACCAAATGTTTCCAAATGGCAATAGCAAACAAAACTAAAGCAAGTCAAAATGTTTCTGTTTTCAGATGAGATATGTCTGATTAGGAAATTCTGAAGTTACTACCAAAGGGCTTTATTGGAAACATTTTAACTAGTTTTGGTAAATGCTACTTTTGCTAAACTAAAAAAAAAAAAAAAAAAAAAAAAGAAAAAAATCTGTACAGAAAGGATGCAATCTTACTTCTATAAACAGGAACAATCTGTGACAAAGTTTGGTAAATGTCACTTCCAAATTATATTTAACACTGATGTCTGAATATGCAGTTTCATTGGCAATATCAATTGCAAGAATGATCAACTCTCAGTTGACCCTGAAATTGCTCCAGGTGGGTCCCTACAAATTTATGAGGCCTAGTTCCAAAAATCTTCAAAGAGCTAGCTGATGTCACTGTAAAACCACTCTCGATGATTTTTGAACACTCCTGGAAATCCAGAGAGGTCCCAGCTGACTGGAAGCTCCCAAACATTGTCCTGATTTTCAAGAAGAGTAAGAAGGAGGAGCCCAGAAGCTACAGGCCTGTCAGTCTCACTTCAGTGTCTGGGAATGTTATGGAAAGGATTATTCCAGGAGATATTGAAAAACACCTG
>VZSR01003803.1:50618746-50630691 GCA_013398615.1 Brachypodius melanocephalos
ACAGTGGATGGGGTGACATCAGGCTGGTGACTTGTCACTAGTGGGGTTCTGCAGGGTTTTGGCGATGGGTAGTCTGCAGAGGAGGCTGACCCCGTGTTGGACAGAGCCATTTTCATCCAGCCGTAAAATGGACTCAACACCAGCTAAAGCTGAGTCCAGCAGCAACATAAGTCTCAGAGGATTCTATTTTCTTCCTTGCCATATACATTACCAGAGGTCTCATGATACCTCTCAATGCTTAATATCACTTTGTAAGACTTGAATTCTTCTCAAGTCATGAGTATTTTCAAACAAAATAGGAATTAAAACTGGAAAGAAGTACTGGAAGTCACTACCATCTGTAAATCTTGTTTAAATAAAATACTGTTTCTTATGTTGGTGCAGCTATGACTTTAAATTAAATGTGTTTTACTAATGATAACTCTTAAAACTGTAACTTAAAGCATATCTAACTGGGGTGGAAGCACTTAAGTAGCTGAAATATGGCATTCCTAAATATTCATATAATCAAAGCCATAAATATATAGATGTATATTAGAAATTGGCAGTGTTAGTCCTGAGGATAATTTTGAAAAACTGCTCCAAAACAAAACCATGTTTTTATGTATGCATGTGCAATGTAGCCAGAATTTTGCAGTACTCTCCACATGCAAGGCTTTCCTTTTCTTTGTAGTGTTGCTGGGAAGCTACCCAAGGTAAGAGAGTTTATTCCCAAAGAAATTCAGTAAACCCTTTTTGTCTTGCAGTTCTGCAGAGGAAGTAATTTGATGCTAACCATACTGGAAAAAAACAAACAAACAAACAAAAAAAAAACCCCAAAAAAACAAAAAAAAACCCTACAAAACAAAACACAAACAAAATAAAACAACAAAAACTCCACCATGATAGGCAAAAAAATTATTAATCCTTGGGATATCTGATGTTAGCCCATGAAACACTCTGAAGGCAGAGCACGGACTCTGACCATGGTGATCATCTACCAGCAGATGAGATTGTCCCATACTCTAAGTAGAGTTTGTGGGCTTGAGACAGTCAACATTTTTAGGGTGGACTTTTTTTTCAACAAGTTTTTCTATCCAGGCTGAGTAATTCTACTGTGAGTAGACATGGTCCAGACTCTCTTTATAGCTGAAAGGGAAAGTGGGCATTTCTAGGACACATGCCATCAAAGAGAACTGGGATAAATCACTACATACAGATGCCTTTTCTACCAGACACCAGACCTTAGGCAGCTGAGACAGATGTGTCCTTTCAGGCCAATATCCATGTTCTCTTTCTACATGTCAGCCTCACTCATGAACATTGTCCAGTGCAGGACACAGTGTTATCACCAGCTGCAGCCCAATTCACTGCCTGCATAACAACTGTTTGGTACTGCACAGGAAGGTGACCTGTAAATACAACTGATGTAACTAGAAAATGTAATGCAATACTCTTGCCTGAGACAAAAAGAAGCATTCCCAAGCAACATCACTTCCTAGCTTATAAGTGGTTTTAGGACTTCTGGAGCAGAGCATTTAAGACAATTTCTATGGACTAGACCTATGCATTTAAGCCATGTCATAAACTCCTGTAAATTTGCCCAGTAATCTCAGCTGTAAATAGTTTCTTCATAACTCGTGCTGAGGTGCCAAAGCAAATGGGTGTGACACCAACCTCATCAATTCTTGGGCTACGTACACTAACTTTCATTAATCTCATAATTTACATAGCCTGTTATGATCCATGACCTTTGTAATCCTAATAGCAATTTTGAAACAGCTTTGCATGAGGATACGAGTCTACAGAACAGAAAGGTCAGCCCAGTAGGAAACGAAATTCTCTGAAGTGTTTTAGAGATCAACATGAAGGAGTTTTACTTCAACATATCTAGGGTCATATTAATTATTACCTTTTACCTCCTGTACATGTCCTTGGGGACATTCAAAACTGAGCAGTGTTGGCCCCTTTTTGGTGAGTTCAAACTTTGTAACCACCTGCCATACTACCATGGGCATGTTCGTCTGCATAACTCTCTAACTTCCATTGATCAGTGACGTGACAGGAGGTGCCAGTGCAGCCAAATCTGCTTTTCCAAAGAAAACATAGAACATTCCTTAAACTTATTCCTAAATGTATATTTTGTGTGAATGCAGTTTTGTAAGCTAAATAGAAACAGAAATAGGCATTCATTGCTTTTTGTAGAACAGATCTGGGGGAGGAGGGAGTTATGTGGGCCATAGTTTGTAGATGTTGATTTATCCTCTTTTTTAAAGGCATCTAAAATTGTTCCAGGATGTCTTCTTATACCTTTCCTATTAGTATTTTAGTTTATTGTGTACACTATTAATTAAATAAATGAGGGTTTTTTTCATTTTTACCCCCATTTTTTACTTCTTTCCCCAAACTATCATATCCGCAGTGAAGCAGATCCTTCCTCCTTACTTGTACTGAAGAATTCATAGCTCTTCCAGGCCACACATGCCAGCATTGTTTGAAATCCAGACACTACAACAAAATGTACTCTTACATAACATATCTTGTTCTCTGTGTCACCTTGTCATTGCCAACTTCATGCTGACAATCACTGATTGACTCAGCCCCAGCACATCTGAAGTGAAGCCCAATGTGATGTCTGATTCCTTAGCAATATTTCAGAGGGACCAGTTTTTTTTGCTTTTAGCTATGATTTAGGTAAGTAAACGTGAAGATACTGTAAGATTCAAATATACTGTACATTAGACTTCCAGCTGCAGCCTCATCATATTATCCTTTCCAATCTTGGCTCAAAATCCAGAGGGACTCTGGATTGCTTAATTAGTTAATTTCTGTTTTGATTGGAAAGACAAAAGTAAACCTTTTGGAAATGAATTCATCAATTCAAACTGCATAACAGGCTTTATTGAAATGCAGTCTGCAATGTTCTTAAGTCAGCCTAACCACTGAACGTTGGGACTTATCTTAATTATGGTTGGTTGTAATACTGTACTTATATTAATAATGTTCTTATGTTAAAGAGATTTTTTTTGACCTTTTGCAGTGCAGAAATCAATGAGAAGTTGATAAAGCCAAGTTCATTGCTGCCTAAAGTAAAGCAAGCCTGATTTGTTTACTTACCTAAGCCTTCATCTGTCAGACCCATTCTGAAATGATTTATAGACCTCTACCCAATGAAATCATTTAAAGTAGATTAGATTCAAGGAACAATCACCTCTAATATGACAAGCTGATGGAGGCTGACAGGTAACCAAGTTGCTCTGGATGGCAAACAAGTTCCTGAAATTCTGATTAAATTAAAATATTAATGGTACCACTGGGAAAATAAGATTGAATCATGTTAGGCGAATTCAGTATTAGAAACAAAATGCAAATAGAGAATCATTCTGTGCGAAGAAAGCCAGCTGAGGTACCAAGGGAAGTTACCTCCAGTAAACGAGAGAGCAGGAGTGAATTCAAATGAAAAGCATTGTGTCAAGAGCTCACCTTCACCTTTCTGAGGTCTCTAAAACAACAAGGCCTAACAGGCTCTGGGGTTGGTCTGAACACTTTTGAGAGGTTACATATTTATTTGGACTTGCAGCCTAGTACTAATGAACAACTCCTGCTTTCCTAAGGTTATAAGGTTATTCTTTGAAGCCCTGATCCATGATTTTTTTTCTCTTTTTTCATGTTTGTTTAGTTTCTGTTTTCAATCCTGTACATTAAGTGGCTCTGGCTGCACTATAATTGCTATATAACTAAATGTATTGACACTGCCTGCTTTGGGATCTGTATTAATTTTGACATACAGGGTAATTAAATGTGCTATGTGTCTCACGTGCATTAAAGGAACAATAGATGCCTTATCTGCCAGACACGCTGAAGTGTGCAATTACAACATGTTAAGAGCAGTTGCTTTTTGCTTCACAACACCTTTTATTAAGGTCCTTTTAAATATCTTTAGATGTTATTTAATGGCTGTGAAGAAAAAACTATACATCACAAGTAACACTGTTGGGATTTATCTCGCCTCAACTTAGACAGGGTAGACATCTTCATCTGACCTAATTGCCTAATCCCCCATTTCAGTCAGCAGTGAGAAAGAGCTGCTTATAGATTGCCAGTCATCTGGTCTGATTTTTAAAGTTGCATTTGGATTTAATAAACTGCAACCTGAACACACCCCCACACACACTATTCTGTGTCTTTACAGAAGAGAGAAGCTTGGTGGAGGCAGCAGGAAACACCAAGAGGAAACACTGCACCCACAGTGCCTCTAAATAGCAAAGTGACAATCTGGTTACAGTGTACAGAGTTTGGTTTGGTTTTTTGTTTGTTTGTTGTTTTTTTTTTTTCCCTAGAAGGCACTATGTAAACTATGAGGGCAATGGTCAGTCCAGTGATATCCATATCTAGGGGAGGAATAACAGGAAAATAAACCAGCAGATACACAGCAGCAGTGAGGGAGAGCCTCCTAGGTACCCTTATCTACTGGGATGGTTAGTTTTTACAGAAAAAAAATTATGCAAAATAGAAGCAGTGGAAGGAAGGATAGGACATGGATAAAGCACTGACTGTGGTGAGATAAAAACGAGAAACCTAAAATTTTTTTATTATCTTGGAGAGGCAGGAGGGTGAAAGGTCAAGAAGAGACCTTTCTCCCACTGGGAGAATGTCCTAGGTAATGATCATCTCTCAAAGGTGTTTGATGAGTTCTGTGACTGCAGAAAATTGAGGTTCTGGAGAAGTACTGGTCTGGGGACTTGGGCAGAAGAAGAGACAACTTTTGTTTTCTGACCCAAAAGCAAGAGGAGAAGAGAAATGTATTTACCTTTCAATGCCACTGGATATATCAACACTCACATTACTAGATTAAAAAAATGTTTAATTCTAACTAGACCATTGGGGTTATTGTACTGTGAACTTACCAGTGGTAACACTAAATTGAAAACTAGCAGCAATCAAAAGAACCTGAAGCAGGTTGGTCGAGCCTCAGAGACCACCAGAACAAAATGCAGCTCAGGAGAAAAAAATAGTGTCCCATTTTTCTTCAGCAAATTTACAAAATGGATAACCAGCTTCACAAGTAGCATAGTGGACCTTGGAGAATGCCAGCAAAGACCATGATCTTGAGTTGACTTTTCCACTCATTTATTCTGGTCTGAAAAATCAGCCCATAAATATATGACATTGAAATTATCTGCAGTTTCTCCCAGTTTGTAGGTGCTACAGTAATAGACAGGAAGTTTAACCTTAGCAATAAAGGAGTCTTTGTGTTCTCACCACATGTGCCAGATGAAAAATAATAGTGTATAACCTATACTAAGAGCACCGCTAGGTAAAATCCTACCTACTCAGAAGTTTAACTCATGTCATTAGGGAAAAGGATAGTAGAGGTCTCAGAATGCACATTTTATGTGTGTATCTTCCTTAGTGTCTGAAACAAATTCTCACACATCTGTGAATCATTATTTCCACAGTTCAACTACTTCTATCTATACAATGTGGCTCTGAGACACAGGAAAATCTCCCGTGGCCAAGTGGGAAAAGTACCATGGGAAAATGCTATTTTCTTACATTCACTGTCCAGCCCATAATGATCTTGTTATTTTGTAGACTGCGATAGGACTCTGTGTCCAAGGTTTAAAAAGAATATGCCCAAGTCTTCATTTCCTAATGATGTTAGAAATTACTTTTCTCTCAGGTTTTCAGAATGTTTTAGCAATCCATCATTTCATGAGCACTTTGAAAATTATTCCATGTCCTTAGGTACCAAAACAGAGATCAGGTGCTTTGAAGTTTTCAGTTTTATAACTTTTGACCTCTAGGTACATTTCACATTGTAGTAATGGAAGTGTGTCTGTAAGGTATTCTCATCTTGTTATATCTGCCATTCAAGATATTAACTACTTAGCCATTAATTTCAGTCCTATCATTGACACATATGTCATACAGGACAACTCTAAAAGTCCAGATTGTCTTAAGCTTCAAAACTAATACAGTCTAACATTTTGACAGCTAGCTTTGGTATCACTACACAAGAGCAAAACACCTGTTATGTAAAATTCAAGACAAACAGAAGTGCAAGCAGGAGCCAGAAAATTTGAGCATTTCTCCAATAATTTCTCCAGCAAGAGGATGGAATAAAGTTTCAGAGCAAAAAAATCAACATCCTTCATCCATAAGTGCAACCAGCAAAGGGAAATATAAATTTGAGAGAGCTAAAGTTGAGTGTTCCTCCAAATTTCTGTTCAAAGTTTAAACTTTCCCCCTGAATTTCCTTTTAAACTCTAAAAATTTTAATTAGACAGAAATATCACTGTCTTAAGCACTCCCCATGAATGTGCCCATGAACAAATCTTTCCTTCTCCTTTCAAGAAGGTAATATGCTGACTGTATTGTAAAGCATTGACAATTCTCTCCTATATTTATATTCCTCTTCATTCTCACTCTTTCTCTACATAAATACATATAATACATATATCTATACATGCAAACATAGCAATGTGTATATATTTGTGTATCCATCTATCTGTATGTAGCATGGATATACCTTAATAACTACCCATCGTTCTACCTGACTGTAATTGTAGATGTTTGTTTGAACTAAGATGATAATATTCCACTGCTTTTATGCAACAGAAAACCGAAACTGTTATTTGCACTAATAGCAATACACTCCAAAAGACCTGGTGGTCACAGCTAAATACATATCTTCCTTTTGCTGTAGATTTGATGGTCGTCTTATACATAAGGTCTTTATGTGCAATCATAGAACAATCAAGGGTGTATAATGCTTTTTTTTCTGTCCATTATACAGTACAGATTGCCAGTATATGGTTTGCCACATGGTTCCTATCTTTTATGCACTCACCCCATGCATAGACTGAAAGCATTGAAAACATGTGAGTAACTGTTGTTGACACTGGGTAAATATGGAATCCATAGATTAAATTTCAACATCAGCTATACAGGTCTGAAATTCTTGCAGCTTTGATTCTAATGCCCTAATAATGTTTAAGCTATCAATATTAGCTTACATAACATTCAGACTTTGGGCCTGGGTAGGATTAAACTGCTTTCCATTCTAGCAGAAAATTTTTAGCTTTCTCCAAAACTCCAAATAGTACCAGACTTCTTCATGGAAGTGTAAAGAGGGTTTTCATTTATAAACAAGGTCTGAATTTTGGCTACTTTTGTCAATAAACTCATTGTCTATGGTGCATTCCAATCAATTAAGAATCAAGTGTTATTTCAAATGGCAATCAACATTGGAGCTCTACAACTGCTTTCCGTTCAAAAGTCTCAGTAAAATGGAAACTTCACAGCGTTTTTTAAAGACAGAAGGGCTGTGGAGCCATCTGGGCTCCTCTTTCATGACACCTTGGAATGGGGAATGTGCCATCCCTGTTCTTCAAATGCTCCACCCTTAGTTTTGTGAACTGTCCCAGGAATTAAGACTTCATTTTAGTTGCAGCTAGTGAATCATAAATTCTTGTGAAAATTAAGAGTGAGCTTAGAACAAAGAGCTGGCATCTAAAGATGCCTGGTGAGTAGAATTTTGAAGAGAGCCATCAGGCATGAAGAAATGAGACAGGCTCTATCAGCTGTGGCCTTTTTCTTCAGTTTTATATTCAAATCAGTGGTACAACTGTGGGCATACAGGCAAGAGATGACATGCTCACAAACTGCAAGCCAACACCTTGTCTGCAAGGAAATGTCAAAGCTGCCTGTGGAAGGAGATGGGGACGTATGTTTTTGGGAATTGGCACTTCCTTGTTGTTCAAGCGCAACAAGCAAGGATTTTGAGATTTTGGATGATACTGCCAAGTTAATGAGAGTTGGAGACAGCACCTCAAGCAGTTTCTGTGCTGCGTCAGTACAGCTTGGCCACATTCTGACTGATGGCTACCCTCCATCCCCCTGTGCCATCCTCAAAAGCACAACACTAGGATGACATTGGGGCTTGCAGAATTTGAGGCTCAATTCAATTTAGTTCAATATTATTAAGGAAATTAGATTGCAAAATCTTTCACAGTCCAAAAATTTTAAAAATACAATAATGGTCCAACTTTTAAAGAATGATTCCCCTCAATTTAAAATTTACAAACAAATGTGCTATTAACTTCTCTGAACGTGTGTTTTTCTGCTTTTATATGTGTTATGGTTAGTGGAGGAGATGGAGGTCCCTCAAAGAACAAGAGGACTCTCTCATTAGAAAGTTTCTCAGTGCCTGCTGCACATGATTATCCTAAAAAAATTATGTGCTTAAGACAGAGCTGTGAATAAACTTGCATAAATTCTAGAAAATATGTTTATACCCTCAACTTTCAATTTTCTCTTATTTTCTTGGTTGGGTGCTTTATGAGTGCTTTACCCCAAACCTTAATTTTTTGGGGTGCTTTCATGAGTCATAAGTCTATTTTATCTCAAAACCTCTGCTGCAACATTTGGTGGTTTTTAAATTATTTGCAAACATTTTCTTATATATAGCAATATACTTTGCTATTTTGGTGTGAGTATAATTTCTACACAAACAGTTTAACAAGTGTATAATTCAGAGAAGCTAATTTGAACAGCTAAGGTTAAGCTTCTGATTCCAAAAACCTACAGTTGGATATTTCAGTGAGACTTTCTAGCAAAATAAAATTAAATCCCTTTTTTGCATTAGTTAACCAAATTGTAAGTTTAGCTATATTTATCTTTAAAGCAAGTCCTGATCTGGTTGCCGTATTAATACAGGTCTGTGTGGGAAAACAACTTTCTTAGAAAATGTAATATGATCTTTAATTTGTGAACAACATTCTGCTTTATTCCCAGTCTTTGACTTGTAGTAATGTCTAGAATGACTGATTCTTACCTAACTGAATTCACTGAATTGTTGTGGTTTTATACTTCACCTTGATGATTTTGTTATGTTACAATTGCTAAGGAACATCACACCACAGGAGTTAGATATGATATGAGTTAGATTCTGCTGCTATTATCTGTAATGACTGATTTAAAAATGTTTATTTCTGGAATTATTGATTGATCTTCATAGATATTCTTTTCTTCATTAATCTATTTCTTAAGATAAATAAACTTTTATGTGTTCTTTCCTTTCTCTGTGGATCTGGGATACTTTCAGTCATGCAAGCGTATCTTGATGATTTCTTTTAAATATTTATTGCCTTTTTATACAGCATTTGTTTCTAACTCTGTCATGAGGGAACAACTGTTGCTGGTTTCCAGCTGGTATGATCTGTTCCCTGAGCAAACTGGTTATCTGGTAACATGGACACTGATTTCAGTTATGTGTAGTGTCATCATTTGCTTGTTACTACTCCTTCTAATGATGGGTATTTTCCAGACACACACCCAGGAAAGCAGGAGACCTGATCAGACTGACATGTGTGGCCAGACACCGCATTTCTGCAGGCAGCCTGGGGCTTTTTTCAGTACTCATCTCTCCACTACTCCCAGCTGGTGTTGCTCAATAAACTGTGACCTCTAAAACTACCTCTTAGGTTGGTTCCTTCTCTGTTGCCCTTAACATTGTCATTGTGAACACAGGGATGTGGCATCACTGCAGCACCCACTGAAGGGACCCTTGCCTGGGCAGAGAGCACTGTGCCTCAGGGGTGACCAGGTGAAGCAGGTGACAGCCCAGGGAGACAGGCATCCTTCTGTGGCAGGGCTGACAGCTCTCTCCCCAAGGAAAGGTGGGCTGGCATGATTGATTGGGAACAGCTGGCTGAGGTCATTGACAGTGGCCCAGCTTCTGTGTCCAGTTGGTCTGCTAAGGATGGCAGCAGTGATGACTTTGGAGAGCTATCAGCCTCCATAGGCAAGTCCTGTCCCACAGCTGCTTAATTAAACCAAGTGGTTAATTAAGTTGTGTTGCATTGCCCTGCTGTGAACCCAAACAGTCATCCCCTACATCAGTCCCAGACTAATAGCTGAATCTTATGCCTCACATCCTGTTGGTGCTGCTAGTGTATTTTCTGTTATTTAAACAATTAAATGTTGGTTATTGCGATCTTGCCATGAATATACAAGTTGGCCCAAGGACTATGAGTTGCCCTTTAAGTACACTGTCAAATACACTTTAAATTCACTGTCAAAGTAATACTCTGATGATAGAGTTAGAAGAACATAATCCATTCCTCTACTCCAAAAAAAAACAATGATATGTAAAATACACTTAATAGATACTTTGCTCTTTCTCAAAACTATACAGTGGTGGAAGTTGCCTTAGCCCAGTGAACCAGGAACTTTGGCCAGCCTCTTTCCCCATCTGCTCACTGGTTACTCTAGAGGTCTTAGGGCAGACCTTGTGCTTTCGTGCACCCCGTATAAAAGGACTCCATGTTCTTCTAGGTCTACCAGAACAGGCATTGCTCTGACCCTCCCTAGATATCATTTTATCTCAGGTGGGAATAAACCTCTGCCAGCAGTACCAGTTCAGTCAGCAGCTGTGGGATTCTCATGTAGGTGACAAACTGGGCAGCCCAGCCCCATTCCATGGCACCAGGGATACATACTCTTTGCTCTCCTTACCCCTGGTTCACAGGTTTTGGACTCTTTTTTTCTCTTTTCCTTTTTAAATTACATTTTGCGTTCAGGAAATCCAGATGTGATTTGAATGGGGTTCAGATAACAAAGCCGGGTACATCACAGTTATCTTCAAATTCTAGTCTACATTTTTGCACTTGCCTGGTGCTTATTGCAAGGGCAGAGTGGAATAGTCTCTAGGCTTCATTGCAATATAAACATCAAATTCTATTATCAGCAGTCTAAGCATGGTTTTACATTATAAAATATAGACTATAGATGCAATAATAACTGTAGAAATATAGAATGTCTAAGCAATAAATATAAACATAACTGAGGAGGAAGCTATTATATCCATCTCTGCAGAATTCAAATCAGTTTCCTATCAACTTTGTCCATTGTTTTCCATGACCCTGTACCTGATCTTCTGCAACGGCTCTATTCATCATAATGAGTCCAAATGTCCTGAAAATATCTTCTTGTCCAGATGGGGAACATTTGTTAAGTAGCAGGTATATGGAATACATATATTTGTATATTTATGTGTATGCTGAAAGGTAAAATATTCATAACCCACTGAAGAAAGCTTAGGCCTTTCTTAAAATAGGTTAGCTTTAATGAAAATAACTGTGATATGAACTTTGCTTCCAGCTTCCCTTGGTAGATTAAAGGAAAAGCATAGACATAAATATATTAACATGTTATTAATGTTTATTGTTGAAATATGTATATATGAGATGTGCTCCTTTGTACATTATGTAGTGCCTAAATTACACAAATGGGGGGAGTTTAATGAGTACCCCACATGGTTTCGTCTTTTTATGTAATTTTGCTACATTCTAAATTAAGCAAGCAAAAGTCACTACTTTTATTCATTTTAAAAACTGCTTTACATGTGAAAGCCAGTGAATGGTAACACCATGAAAATATTATTGTGATAGTTGATTTTTTTTCCTTAATAAAGCAGAGTGAATGGAGAACTGAAGAAAAACTATGATGAAAAATGGTACAAATGCCCAGCAGAGGAGAAATAAGTAGACCAATTAACAGTAAATCTGTGGTTAAAATATGCTGCCTGTAGCAGGTAAATTATTTTCTGTCATCATCTTTTTCTTTTTTTAAATCACTTTATCTGAAGCAGTAAGCCATAGTGGTGATTGCTGGATTGATGACAGAGGCTTAGCCAAGCTCTGGGCAAAAGTTGAAGGAGATATCTGGATATCTGTTGCAGGATAGAACTGAAAAAACAAAATACTGTCTGGAAGCTGTAGTGGCTGATTCTGGCCAGGCACTCTCTCATTAACCCCCATACCGAACAGGGGAGAGAAAACGTAACAAAGAGTTCATGGGCTGAGATAGGACCAGAAGAGATCACTCACCAAATACCATCACAGGCAAAACAGGCTCAACTTAGAGATACAAAGTGAACTTATAATTGACAAAATCGGAGT
>VZSR01003803.1:50634377-50775125 GCA_013398615.1 Brachypodius melanocephalos
TGCAGCACGTGGGGTTACAGCTGACTGGTGGCCAGGCACCAGCTGACTCCAGTTCTGTCCAATTTAGAGAAAAGGAGGCTGAGGGGGGACCTCAGTTTCTCTACAGCTTCCTGAGAATCAGAAGCAGAAAATGAGGTGCTGACATTTACTCCTAGGGATGCAATAGCAGGACACGTGGGGATGGTTCAAAACTGTACTAGGGGAGGTTAGACTGGATATTAGGGAGCATTTCATTACTGAGACAGGGTCAAATACTGGGACAGACTTCCTAGAGAAGGTATTGGTGCCCCAATCCCATCAGTATTTAAGAGGCATTTGGACAATGCCCTTAATAACTTTTTGTCAGCCCTGAAATAGTCAGGCAGTTGGACTGGGTGTTAATTTTAGGTCCCACCCAAGAGATATATCCCAATCTAATCTAGTCTAGTCTATTTTTCCCCTAAAAATTGTCTTAAAGACAAAATATTGTTATGAATATCTTTGCAGCTCAGAGCTGTTTGACACACTTGTGCAAACAGATAGTAGCTCGTTTTTTTACAAGAAGTTTGCTGCAAATGCTCATTTAGGGAATTTATTATTTGCAAATCATGTTTTGATGTTTGTAATCATTCACCTACTTACGCACAGATGCTACAATTATAATTAGGAAGATATTGTTTCTTTTCCCCAACTGGATGACCTAACATGAATAGACAGAAGTGATGTCTCAGCAAATCACTGGGGCTCATTATTCTCTCAGGGAACATGTGGAGAAACAGAGAAAGATGGAGATACTCTGAGTAAAGCAGAATTGCATGTTTGTTGGATTTTCATATTTGTCTGCATTCTCAAATAAATTAAAACAAAATTTTAAAGTTTTAAAATTTTGAGAAATATGTAAGAGCTGTTTAGATTTTTACTATGCAATATCATTTTTCTGTTACAGCCTAATTATAATCATGGAAGTGTCAGCCAGGATTTGGCTGTATAAGTACAGGTTTCCAAAAGATCCAGGCAACTCTAACACTTCTTTTGATTGACTGAAATCTCTCTGAGGAATGAAAATGCGTTACATACATTCTTTATTTTTCCCTTTAAAACATTAATACCCTCGCAGGTAACAAAAATTTGTGAAGAGAAATCTTGATTATTGATATCAGAAGAGTTGTACTAGAGCTCCTATAGCTTGTACTGTCAGATCTTTACAAATCTGCAGAATCCTAAAAGACAAATAATTGTGCCTTTGAACAGGATATATATGATGAAGAGGACAGAATAATAACATATGTTTTTGGTACTGTTCAGTTTTTGGTCTAAGTAACTGAAGAAATTGATTGCTTGTTTTAATAAATTAAATCTTTTTGTTAACTAAAGAAAATCTGGATGTTTCTGCTTTATGTTACCCAAAAGATCATTCAACTCCCAAAGGAGATAATGCTCCTAACCACAAAACAGACACATTTTTTAAAAAGGCTAAAAAGCCTCTTTATCATCTGTATTCTTCTTTGGATTTCTATTTTATTTTAGAAAATGCATCTATGAGTCGGTTCTTATTTATGCTGATTTTTCACAGCATTAGTAAGTTGTAAATACCTTTCTCAGAGTTTACTGTAGAACAGGGAAGCACACACTTGAGACACAGACAAACAAAAAGACTTTCTTCTCAAATAATAAGGGCCCTCATACAAGAAACAAATGTGATGTAATTATGGTCTTTATTTCAGGAAGGAACTTTGTAAGGTATTCCCGCTTTACTGAGGTCTGATTTTGAAAGAAGGGAAGGATGCTCTTTTCAGAAGTGAAGAGGTAACCATGGGTGTGTTATCAGAGCCATAAGTCATGTCATAAAAGCTGACTTCCATTCATTCCTCAGAAAACTCCTGATTTCAGCATTTATGGAGTTATATCTGGAAAATATTTTTTGCATTCATATACTAAAGATTTCAAAGAAAAAAAAAAAACAAAACTGGAAAATATTCTACAGAAGATGTTGGTTGCTTTGGTCTAGCTGATGTTTCCAGGAAAGAATGCAAAATGTGGCTGTATCTTAAAAACTTGATACTAGCAGTTTCTCTTTGAAAATTCTAGTTTCAAATCTTTGTACAATTCTGGCAGTGTTTGCCTTACACCCTTATAATTTCAGTAATTGTGTGTCTTAGGTGCAGTACATAAGTGTCCTGTAGACTGTTGTGGCTGATTCTTAGCAAGTCTTTTAAGAAAAAGCACCTCATAATAACTGCAGTAATATTCATATTAGTGTAGAAATATTTATGCAGATATTTTTAGTCTTATTACATGCAGAAACATAAAATTACTTTTATAAACTCTGTTAAGAAAAATAAATCTTCAGTGACTTTTCAGTTCCTATAGTGACTCTTCCTTTAGTGACTTTTTAATTAAGTTGAAAATAAATTTTTTCAAGTAGCTGGCTCATATAGAATAAATCTGTTTTGGCATTTGAACCAGAATTCCAATTATTATTAAGCTCTGAAAATAAACTCATGTAACAGGAAACAGTCTGGTTAAAACAGCTAATAGAAAGGTAAAACTAACTTTGAAAATATTTCTGAGATTGGAAGAGGCAGTTGGAATAGACTGTGTGTGCTCTTGACATTCTGTGCCTTCAGAATATTTGAGACAAACCCAGGAAAGTGGTGAGCCAGAGGAAGCATAAGGAAGAGTGTATCCCTATCAGACCCAGACAAGCCTGAAGGAAGTACATGTTCCTCTTTCTATGAAATCATAAATACTAACTGAAGGAAACCCTCTTAATTGCACCAGCAATGATTTCTGGGCCTCTCCACAACAGGACTTTGTCAATTTATTTTTCTGACAAGCAACCATTGGGCAACTTAGATAGAAAAAGGTGAGCAGTAGGAGGATTAACTGTTAGTGGTGCTTCTGCAGTGTGATGATGGCACTGAAAAGTTTCAGGAAAATTAAGTTGTGAAATTTAATAGAAATGTAATGTATTTATTTTTTTTTTGAAAACTTTAATGGACTACAGTAATACAGAAATTTAAAATTCTTACTGTGTTTGTTTATACAGTGTGTCCAACAAGACAGAGTAAAGAATAAAGGATGTTCAGAGGAACACAGTGAATTTTCATTTGATTTTAGCTCGTTAGATATAAGGGAATGTCATTCTCAAGGTAGCTCTGAACAGATCTAATCTGAGTGCCTGATTTAAACAGGCTCTTTCCTTTCTGTTCCAGAGGAAATGTGTGTAGGTATCTTTCCACTCTAAGAGTCTTAGAAGAGCAGAAGCCAGCATGATCATTGTGGAAGAAGTCCACAAGCTGCCTTTTACAATATTTCCACCCTGCTCCTCTTCGACAGACAAATAAAAATTATGCTAAATTTTTAGTCTATTAATCACTTTAATCTACTTTCCTTTTGTTTGTAGCCCTAATTACCTGTGGTAATTCTTATCCATGTTTCTAAAGTGAGTTTTCTGAGGTATTTTGTGAATTGTGTGCTGACAGCCCACAGACAGACACAGACACAGTCATACACCACAGATTTGGAAACAAAACTAAACAATGTCCAGGTTTCCAAGTGAGCTTTATATATATATATAGGTTTATCCTTGAATAAAAGTATAGTCTGCAATAGTATAATTTAGTTGGTCTGATGATATTTGGTCAGAGGTTGAACTTGGTGATCTTAGAGTTCTTTCCCAACCTTATTGAAACAATTCTATTCTAAAACACCATTCTGGTGAGGACTGTCCCTCCCAGAACAGCTGGTGAGCATATATATGTATATATATAATAAATTTATTAACATACTGCATGGAAATGAGGAGTAGTCAGGACTTGTGAGCTGAGTAGAAATATCTCTTTTCACATGAAAGTCATTCAAACAAATAGCTGCTGCTGTTCTATTATTCACAAGCATTGAGTTAAACTGTTGTCTGGCCAACAGTGTGAAAATAGCTGTAGTCTTCAGTGTGCTGTCTCATATACAAAAAATGTACATATACCAAGTGAATTTATTTAAATGCATTGGTCTCCATTTTTAGTCATTGCTATTACTATTTTGTGACAGCCATTTGTCACAAATAATTTAGCAGATGAGGATGTGTCCTCTCAGCCCTAACTGTAAAGGACACATTAAGATCTTGGTAATAGCCTATGTGCCACAATTTTTGGGAACAAATCCATTCCTATGCCATATTATATTAAACAGTGCTCCATTAATAATATTATATAATTAGTCACACCAACTCTCATAATAAGTTACTACAGTTGTAACAGCAGAAACAGTGATAGAAAGGAGCCTTTCCTGACTTAAAAACATATTTTGGCTGCGGACAAAATGGTTAATTCCTAACTTGGACACCAGAATCATATATTCATTCTTATAAGCTGTCACATCTGGGAACAGTAGGCAAAGATGAACTGTTTCCTTAAAATACTGCCCTAATTTAGAAAACTTGAAATTGGGAAAATGATTTTTTTAGAAAGAAGTGCTACAAGAACTCTGTAAACTACCTATCCAGGGAAACTTTTAAAGATTTTAAAAATGCTCATATTCCACAAATGGACAGAAAACAGAAACACCTTAAAATCTGTACCCAAACAAATAAAGAGGTGAAATGGAGAATTGTCAATAAAAGTTACCAAGATGCTCATTCAGAGAGATTTGAACTTGGTTTTTTGCATGTGGGAGGTAAAATCCCTTAAAAGTGAGGAAGTGCCTGACTTTCTTGAGCTTCTGAAGGTGAGGAACATTTCCTGGCAAAAGTTCATCTGAAATAGTTACACATTCATTCAAAAAATTGACCATGTTTCTCAGCAATTCCCAAACAAAAGAAGGCCTTGTGCAAGCTGAGCCTGAATCCTTGCATACAGTAGAAAAGCACCATTTACTGCTGAGATGCAAAAAAAACCATGTAAAGTCTCAGTGACTTATCCTGATGAAGATGACAGCATTAACAAAGAAGAACACACTATATTATACACCATTGCCACCTTATTCTTCAGAAAAGTCCCATAAAGGTGTTAAAAAATTACTAAGCCTACTAGGGAAAGGGAATCTCCAATTGTCAATATGGATTTGGGTCTATTTTCACTAGTATTTCTTAATCTCCTTCCAGCATTTTCCTCGCAGGAGAGTAGGACATTACTGAAAACCGATTAATGCTTCCATTCCATAGCAGCATTGATAGACCCATAAAAATGCAGATTTATTTTGGAGAGTGACAGCATGTAGAGGCTGGCAGTGTTCTCAAAGAATTGGTGAGCCCAATGAAGAGGTTGAGGGATGGATGGCAGCAAATTCCAGTCTTATATCATATGTTTGTACCACAGTAATCACCTGTTATCCTTTCATTTCAAGTCTGATATTGATCTCCCCTAAATTTTCCCTGTTTAGGCATAATGTAATGGGCCTTATTATACATTTATGTTTCTGCTTAACTAAAAAATGTTAATTCGGGAAATGTACAGAAAATTTTTAGATTTGTATGTTTCCAGTACTTGCCACAAGGGAAGAACAGTATCCAGAGGGAGAGGTTAATCCTGGGATACTAGTGTATATCCCGATACATTTAAATCAATGTATTATATAAAGCCAAAAGTGAATAATTTTTTGGCAACTCTTAATTGACTTTAGCAACATTTAACCATAGCAAGCTTACCCTGAGACAGTAACCTGGGCAAAAGTAGTGGGATATAAACCTTTACCCAATTTGGCTTTGAGAGTACTAGTTAAAAGTAGTTTAAAGAAAACTAGTTTGTGTTATTTGTTTCTTCTTCTCGGTCTTCTGGAAAAACAAAAGAAGAAGCCTCAATAATGTTAAATTGCACTAGAAGGAGTCTGATTTGCCAGATAAGGTCCTGCATCATGGTGGTTGCTTCTTTAGTAAATAAAATAATATTATTCATGTAGACTCTATTTTCTGAAATGCTTGCTCTGTGGCACCATGAAGAAAAGGGGAAGCCCAGCTGAGAGCTAGAGGCTCATGATGTCTCTGTACTCTCTCAGCTGTTCTTTCTCTAATGCCTGCCCTAAGAAAGGATGTTCTTTTATTCCTACCTTCACTTGTAGATATTCAATATTTAGTGACAATATAATGAGCATCATACATTACAGACTAGCAGCCACGTATGGTGCTGGAGAGCTCAGCTGAGCTTTGTTCCCCGAGGACTTTGACTGGCCACTCTGCTAGCACTAACAAATGGTGGCATACTTTTGTGATTGGGATTTAAGTCCTTGTGGGGCTGATCTAAAAACAGTAAACTCATTTTTAACAAGTGACCTACGTTACATTTGAATTCAGTCCTCCAGAAAACTGAATACCAGAACATTAAATTGCACCAGATTTTAGTCTATGAAGGTGGGTTCTCAATGGCTGACTGGTGA
Source organism: Brachypodius melanocephalos (assembly GCA_013398615.1). Taxonomy (NCBI): domain Eukaryota; kingdom Metazoa; phylum Chordata; class Aves; order Passeriformes; family Pycnonotidae; genus Brachypodius; species Brachypodius melanocephalos. The sequence goes on from VZSR01003803.1 coordinate 50,640,726, forward strand.
TCAAAATCTAATTAGTCTGTTCCATTTTGTTTGCTAAATCATGGAATTATGCCTGAGATATTTTGCACTCCTGCAGTATGCCTTTTGAACACAGTACTGCTGTAGTTTGGGTAACTGTTCTCGCTAGACTTTGCTTAATAGACCTTATATTTTATGTTTTGAATGAACAACTCATACAGGGTTGAGCCAAGGGCTTAATCACTCTTAATACAATAAAGCAGCACTTTAAAATATTATTAACCTCATCTGTCTAGATTTGGAACTAATAGACCATTGTGTGTGTATTGTCTTTATCCCTGCCAGTTATGTACATATTTATTAATCCACTCTTCCAGAGGAAAAATTTCTAAAGGAAAACCAACAGTAACCTTCAAGTGAGCGGGCACAGGTTAGAAGGGCACTAATTAAATGTCAGACTTGACAGATTAAAATTATGAAATTTAAAATCACCGTGGAGCTCTTTGTCATTGTCAAATTAGGAGTCAGTGTGATGAGGAGCATGGAAGTGAATGGTTTAATGGATTGAATGGGAATGTGGCTTAGCAGCAGCCTTTTCTTGAATTCAGATCAGCCTGTAGTTCAGATCAAAGGCTGCTAGTTCAATTTCACATTCAAAAAGAGTTGTAGCTTACCTGCATCAGTAATAGATGTGTATATATGTATGTAGGACTAAAGAAAAAAAAAATGGAAAAAATTGAAGATGAATGTTTCATGAAAAATAATTTTTGGAGATGATTTATGTATTTAGATTACGATAACAACATCATTTTTTCTATTATTTGGTCATGAGGTGTTTAATGAGATTTTAAAGTCAAAGTGTTCATGAACTGCTCGTTATTTTCTTTAGAAAGGAATTTTTCTGCTTAGAAAAGTGAAAGATAGGGAATGCTTAGTACTGGATAGGTTACGTTAAAGGAAAGACCAAATTCAAGAGAGCAGGGCACATCCTGACAATACTTGTACTAATATACATTGAGGAAAGTGCTGCTGACTTCAACAACATTTGCACCATGAATTATATTGAATAAAATGAAAAAGGGAATAAATAAAATGTCACGGATCAAAACACTGATTAAATGTAAATTTGCTTTATGGAGAAGTGCACTTAAATTGTTAATATTGTTAGAAGTTTCATTTGCACACACATACACACACACACACACATATATATATACGCACAGAGGTACATACATAAATATTTATGTGTGTAAAAGTGTATGCAATATCTTTCAGACATCAGTCCTAGAAAATCTAATGATCTGACTCATGTAAATTAAATCAATAATGTATTAAATTAAAATATTTCCCCTTATTAGGTCATTATTTCTATGTTCATAAAATTTGAAATACTCCTCAACTCCTTTCTTAAACGAACCAGAAAATTATTGCATTGCCATTCTGAAAAAACTTCCAATACAGGAACTCTTCATACAAACATGGTTTTGAATTATATAGGAGATACTGTACAACAGCAACTGAAATCAATAGGATTGGTTTCCAAACAGGATTGGGTAGTTATTTAAACTAGTGGGAAGTCTTTTAAACCATTGGGAATCTTTCTATTGAATTCAAAAGATGTTGGATCAAAGCTGAGTTCTTTAATCAATATATCTAAATTTACATTACAAAAGGCATCAATAAAAATGTCAAGCCATTAATAGCATTCATAATATTTGGGTTTTTTCTTGAGACAAGTGATATGTTAGGACAAAATTGTGGCAGGTAGCTCTTGTCCCATGTTCCAGTTACATCCAGGAACTGTTTAAGACATCTGACAGAACTGGCTTCTTCAATTCAAATGTTGATTTGTAGTAAGATGTCTTTAGCACACTGTAAAGCCCACAATCAAGGCATCTACCTCCTCCTACAACAATGTGCACATGCCTTGAACAGGGGGACAAGACTGGATGTGAGTGTACAAAAGCATTTCTGGGGAACTGTGCCTGGTACCTCCATGTGAGATGATTCAAATGCAATCCTATCAGATCTCAGATAAATCACTAATCTGCCATGATCACCGACACCTCAGGCAAACACAGCAGTTCTTCAGCCATCACTCAGAGAAAATTTCCTTAATTCACAAGCTTTATCCAGGATTCTAATCTTTCCTGACTGTGGTCAAAGAGATATAAAAAGCCACATCACAATCTTTCAATACTTTTTACTAAAAAAGGACTGTGGAACAGTTACATAGCATCAAAAAAATCATTTCTGAAAAAAAAAAAAAAAACAACAAAAAACAGAGAGACATCCACTAGTGCCATCAGCAACAAAATGAGATGTCCTACATATTTCACCTACTGGAGCAATGTTACTCCAAAGAAGATGTTTTGGAAATAATAGTGTAATAGTTCACCAAGCATTAAAGGACTAAAATTACTGTAGAAAAAGTGTGCATGTACTATTTTTTCCCCATCCTGCATTTACAGAATCCATGTGAACCAAACACACAAATTTGCAACTATAATGCAAAGAGAAATTCCCAGAAAAGGGGAGGAAAAATAATGTAGGCTAATCTGAATCAGACAGTCTGGAAAACTGCTATTGGATTTTATGGAGGATATCATAAAGGCCCAAAATAGTGCTATGATTTGATAACAAAAGGAACTATAAACCAAACAAATGAAACAGAATTAAACTAAGCTGGACTAAACTAAAACAGAGCCTAGTGGAAGACCTGGTAAAGTCCACTTGTGTGGCTTCCACCACTGACCCTCAAACCACACACTCTTTCAGTTGCTGGGTCACTTGCAAACAAACATGTTGGGGGAGGAAGAAGTCGCTAAGTCTAGGCACCCAAGAGAACCTTTTCAAAGCAAGAGATAAACAACTTCTATAAAACTGTATTCAAGCAGTTTATCTCAGGAACAAGAAACTCTGTGCGGGGGGGAAGTTATGTAAGTATTCCAGTCTCTTTAACCATCTGAGTTGAACCATGTTAGCAGTTTTTATTAGAGATATCAGAAGATACTGAATTTTTCTACAAAACATTAGTCAGCATTGTCACTTTTTGTCATGGGAACAAGTATAGCATGAATGAAAGAACAGAGAAGAAAGCATACAACTGAGAAGTCACTTAGTCCTGTCATGGATTCTATTAGCTGCTCAGTAAATTAGCAAGTACTTGTGTTTCTGCATGAGCAAACAATCATTGCCAATACTGGCCATTAATTTTCCTGTAGCCACTGAGTATCTTCACTTTAAACTTCAACGAGGATTTCTTCTCTTGTAAGAAATGGTTCCAAGTTTTGCAAAGAAAGCAGATACTTCCACATTTAAATACATTTATATCCACATGAAGTTCATAAAAATACCAGTCATTCTAAAGAGGTTATGATGCCAAATAAGTGACATTTATTAAAGCCCTTTTCCTCATTTTTCTCTTTTATGAGCACTTCCTAAATTATTTAAAAATTGCCAGTGATTCCTCTCGAGTTCAAAACTTTCATTTGCCAGAGTCATACATTATTTATCCATTCCAAAATATCACAGTGACATACATTTCCAGTACATTATCTTATCAAGTCACTTAGAAGACAAAACCTTTGGTGCTGTCTTATTTTAAAGGGAGCTGATGAATCCCTCCCTGAGAAAAGCCCCCTAAATTGTACAGCTGCATATGAGCAGCCCAGACAGCAGTAGATCTGAGCAGGAAGCTCAGAGAAGATGCAGGTGGGCTCAGCCACTGCAGGAGATATCCAGGCAGTGACTGCTCCTGTGAATTGTCTCCTATTCTGGAGCTCCACCAGGAGGGACCAAGCCATCACAAGGCCCTTTACTCAGACCCACAGCCAAGGAGGTGCAAGCTTGCATTTGGGTCTGTGTCAGCACAGATCAGGCTGCTGGGCTGGTCTGTGCAGCTCCACCCAGGCAGACAAGCCTAAAGCCACTCACCCTGTGTGCCATGTTCTGAAACCATTTGGAAAATATTGGCAATTCTGTGTAGGGTTCACACCTCCTTTACTGTCAGGATTTTGTCCTCACTCTCCAGATTCCCACATTGGAATCCATTTTCTTTGTTACAGTCTTTGGCTTTTGGGGTCAAAGGATGGACACTGCTCTTGGTTCCTGGGTCTGCTTGGCCACTCGAGACTTGCATGGGTCTGTCTTTATGCACTTCATTTGTAACACTACTTGACATGACTCTGTTGGGCCAGGGAAGAAATACAGACCTGTGAAATTACTCCAGGTGGCTGACCACAAAGCCATTAACCTAACCAATGTCTTTCAGGTGGTTAGAAGGAGAAAAGGACCACAAAAAGAGGCATCCGATATTCAAAAATACACTCAGTAAAGCTGGGTTTTTTAGAGAAAATAATTTGCAAAAGTACGTATGACCATCACTTGTGACTTACACATAAGTTTCTTGTGGTGGATGGGTAATGCAGAAAGATATAATTTGGTGAACAACACAGCTAACAGGGTCTAGATTCCTGCAGTTTTGTGAAACAATGGATCTATTAGTCAACTATAAAGGGCAAAGGCTGACTGGAACTTTTCTTACAGCTGGGATGTTCAAAATATTGCTCTCTTGCTCAGAGTCTGGTGTCTAAGAACTGAGTTTTTCTCTCAGTGGCCTTTCTGGAAAGGGTTTTCTCCTGTATACAACTATTGTATTCAAGTCAAGCTTTGAGGAAATTAATCTCTCAGATCTTTTCCCTTCTGCCAGCTATGACTGAAATTGGCTAGAGCTTTCAAAGTTATTTTTCAAAAGTTATATTCCAAAGTTAAGGAGACATACATATAAAGATAGAGGGGCACACACAGTATTTGCATAAACAGCTGCATTACAGACACCAACATCATAACCATGGCCCAGAATGGATAGAAGGTTTTCTTCCCAGAAGATAGAGGGTAAGATTCAAGGAATATGTTTGTCATGCAAAATTACCCTTCCCAGATATACTCATATGAGGCACAGAACCAGCTGGGTTCCATGCCTTCACCAGCCATATCAATATATGGGACACTTAGTCCTTTTGGCATGCAGCAAATGCATCCTGCCAATTACATTTGGCAGCTGTCACTGGATTCAACCTTGATAAATAATCCTGACTTGGAATTGCTGGTGGGACACAGTGACATTTGCCTTTAGGTGATCTGAGCAAAGCAGGTGCACAGTTTGCTTTTGTGTTGGCTCACAGAGTGAGGAACAACCTGTAGCACCTGTACAATGTGAAGATCATGAGCTATTCAGTACAGTTCTCAGTTCTGGGTAATATTACACAGCATGCAGCAGGGTTGTGCTGGCATTGAGACTGCTAAGTACACTTTCAAGCTGTGAAAACAGGTGCACCTGTGGGAGCAGCACAGCAAATTTACTTTGTACTGTAATAGACCGCTGGGAACCTGCTGGGAAACTCTTTCTACCAGTATCAGAGCTATCAGGGAAATCAGGAGGTAACTAGTACCTGGTCTAGTTTCTCTCAAGCTTGTGAATCTTTTTGAAGGAAAACTATAGGATCCTTTAAGTGATACTTTCACAGGTGGTACAGGTGGTAGTAGTCCCGCAAAAGTCAGTGGCACTAATTACATCAATGGGAGTTAATTATTTTAATTCAAAAGCTTAAAAAGTAGTGTTCAGAAGTGAAGAGTGCTGGTGGTTACTCATTTCAGTCATCCTGAAAATAGTTAGCACTTCCAGCACTTTTCTTGCTCTCCCTCACTCACTGTAGGCAAGGTCATTGGGACGAGCTTATAAATGCTACAACCGTCTGTTCAAGCAAACACAACCTGCAGCAAAATGGATTGTCACATGAATTCCTGCTTGGCAGCAGCCAGGAGCTGTTCTACAGAAAAGCAGTGGCAAGAGCTGTACAAATAGTAACATCCAGCGTTGCTGGACCCAAAAGAGGATGCTTGCCGAAATGAAAGCATAAGGCCAGAAGGAAACACCTGGGTCACCAAGTGTCCCCTGAGATCTCAGACAGTGCATTGCATAATCTCTTGCATATATGTATTGCGTTCCCCCTACTCCCAATAGAGTCTTTTCCTGAAATTGAATGTTTCACGATAATGCGTGCAAGTGCTGAACAATCAGACACTAAAAACATTCATTTAAGAGTCTGTTTTAAAGTATGATGATGAAGAGGTCAAGTAAGATTTGTTATCATGATTTTTAAGCTGTCATTCAAATGGTTTCTAATTTAACACAAAAATGATGGAATAGGAAATCGCCCATAAATTTGAAGTAATTACTCTCACTATGTTGGAAAAATCTAGCAGCAGATTGTTGTAGGCCCTTAAGAAACAAAGAGGTAGACATACAGCCACAAAAACAATCTGTAAGTTTGTAATCATATATTCTTAAGGAGCCATTTATCACTGCAGGAAAATAGACGTTGTTCACGAAAACAAGCAAATTAATCAGACAGCATTAATTCTAGTACTGTAGCAGTTAATGCAGATTAATCTGTATAGCCACTCTTCTGGTTATGGGGTACAGTATATTTCCCTTTTTTAGAAGCTAATTTGCTAGTTTCAATAAAGACTGCATACTCAACCATAAACAAGGTGAAACAGATACCCAGCAAGTGTCAGTGAAGTCTGGTAAAATTTATTACATAAGAAAAGGAAGTGGAGCTAGCTGAAATGTTTTCCAAAATTTAGAAATACAAGGTAGCACTTTCCAAGCAGTACCAAATAAACTTGGAACTTAGAACCTGATTAAAGGTAATTGGAATTAATGTATCTGTCTCTTTTTGGCAGAAGGGAAACTAAAATTGCACAAATTAATCCCTTACCAGCATTTACCTCAGAAACTTGAATATTTTTAAAATTGTGAATGTACCATTGTGGAGGATTCAATATTTTGAAAATCAAGAAAAAAAGAAAAATAAAGTCAATAATAAAAGATGTGTTTGTACAGTCCATTCTCTGTGTCTGATATCATTCACCAAACACAAGAACCATTTCTTGCATCTATCATTCTTATAAAGATATGATATTTCATCTGCAAAATGAATTGCAATTTCAGTCTGGATCCCAAGACCCAAATGCGACAAAAGAAACAAGTAGTCACACTTACTAGCAGACTTACTGCAGCCTGGTGAATCATGCTGTTTAAGTGGTGGTTTTAAGAAACCATATATTATTTTTACCCATCCATTCATCTGTTCTGTGTATAAATAAAGCATGTGATCTGTTTAAAGAGATCTTTCTGGATTGCTTTACAGAAGCCCTAAAAAAGTGATGAAAAAAGATATGGATGATAACAAGACTGTCTTTACTTATGTGCTCTCTTAACAAGAATGTAAAACACTGTAAAAATCCAGAAAGCGGTGTGAAATAATTTATTCTGACTTCCTTGAGAGTGATGTGATATTTGGACACTATTTTCAGTGACAGCAAGCCAGGACATTTTCTTATAGTGAGTCTAATCCCTGTAATTAATTACTGGGCTGTTTTATTACTGCCTTGATCTAACTGTACAACTTTAAGGAGAAAGAAATTCTCTGGCTCTGTTAATAAGATATAGAGACACAGACGATATGGAATGCACCTCATCTTAGTTCCATCAATCTAGAAATCAAAAAGTTAGATTAATTCTACTAGCTAGTCATCCAGGTTCCACTCTGATGGATGGAAAAAGCAGATCCTCTAAAGATGGTGATTGCCATCTATTTCAGAGGGGGTGAGTTGTTCCTGCCTCCAGAACGCCTCCTTCAGCTCTCCTGTCCTAATGCAGCCATGCATGCAGGTATGGAGAGCGTCACCTCCTTGGGAAGCTCTGACAAGGTGACTTACCTAGGGCACAAGCAGCAGATAAATGAGAAAGGAATGAGCGAGTATGAGCCCCAAGCAGGTGCTGCTCAGGGGAGCAAGCTGGTCCCCACACAGCAGAGAGGGAGACTGTGCACGTGAAGAGCCACGTGTCCATGCTCCAGGTGTTCCCAGGGTGCTCCTAGGGTAGGTGTGAGCTTGACCTAAACAAGGAGCTGACCTGAAAATTGTTGTTGTATATCTTCAAACTACAGATACTTAAATTTAGGTGTCCACTCACAGGTCACTGTGTGTGAGCTCCCTTTGTAGTACAAGGGAGCTACAGGATCTCTAGGCCTAGATTTAGTTGCTTAAACATAAGTAGGTAATTAGTGCTGGATGAACTCTCCTGGGTTAACAAAACAGATGTAATAGATATAAGACAGGGACATGTGATCCTGACGCCCTTCTGGACCAGCAGGTAGCAGTCAGCTGGGGTAAACTAGAACATCCCAGCTGCCACCAGATGATTGTTTGCATCCAACTGTTTCTATGAACGAAATACTAAAGCTTCATTAGTTAAAATACACACTTAGGAACGCATTTCCCACGTAGACATCAATATGTGAAGACAGATCCTCATCTGAGCTCCGAATCTCATTCTGAGGGCCCTGTGCAGAAATCTTATACATCCTCAGGCACCTCAAATACCTGCATGGGCAGGCAATGGAACAGAGCCTTCTGTGTCTGGTTGCAGAGATTTTGTCCCTGGAGTATTGGCGAGATGCGAGGCACACCTCTGCAAAAGGTTATAAACAGTAGAGACTATGCTGGCATGGCAGTTCTGTTTGAGAAACTTGTTGCCAGCACTTTGCAAAATGTAATTACACGATATCCATATGCTTTAGCAGAGAATCAGGAGACCACTACTGCGCTGTGAAGGGCACTCTCACATCTCTAATCGTTCTGAGGTGTTGGCGTTAAGTGACCCGTCTTCTAATCAAGGATGCTGTTATACTGCATTTCCCACATAAAACCCGAGTGTACAAATTCACTCAACTGGCTTTCATTTGAAATATGGACATTAGCAGTTGTACAATTTGTGACAGATTTATCATTTTTACGACGTGTCTGTTTGTAGGGCCAATATTTTTTTACTTGATCACCTACACTTAAATCTTCCTTGCCTTTGGATGCTGTGCATGTGCAATGTGCAATAAAGAAACTGAATTACCTCTCACCCCTGGAGAAGGTGATCCCTGCGAATCTGCACAGTGGCTATTGGCAGGCAGTACATTTCATTTGCATTGTCACTGCCTGCACCCTGCTTGACCTACATATGAATACTGCAATTCACCTAATCCCTATTGCTTGCCCAAACAGCTCCAATATTAAAAAGTATGATAGTTGCTGCTGCTACCTGTCACAGGCATAGCATCATACCATAATACTCATGAGAGCTTGTGCAAAATGGTGATCAACTGGGAAGAAAGTTAAAGAGTTAATAAAATCAGAACCATGATTTTTCACTATCCGAAGATATACGAAATAAAGGAGAGATTTTCTTTTGGCAATAAATCAGCTCCAACCCTCCTTTTGTTTGTTATTACAGTCATGGTTCAAAGCCCTCTACAAAAACAAGGTCCCACTTTATTATAGGACAGTCAGGTTCAGAGCACAGCTTGCAATAAAGAAATTAGCAAACCAGAAGCTGCAATTCTGTGGAAACACTCAAAAACGAAGAGGATTTAAAGTGACAAGATCCAATTAAATTTAATTACCCAAGCTGTATTTTCATTTTAACTGACACTTTTTATTAAGGAGCCACATGCACTAAAGCTAGAAACCTGGGCCAAATTGCATCCCAGTAATACAGTTATCTTATGCAAAATTCTTAGTATCTAATTTTCTAAAATGAAATTAGAGACATGGGGTTTGTAAAAGGTTCTCTTTGTCTGATACTATAAGATGCTGTTTGCAATGTACCTACACTACTGTATGTCCATGCTACAGTAACACCTGATGTACGTAATAAAACTTATTATTCTGGAGGAGTTTTGGTACACCTTTATTATTTTTTAATATGGAAGCATTCACTGTAAGCCAGGGATTTAACCATGTCAGTATTAATCAGGGATTAAACAGCAAGGTTAATAACTTCAAATCCAAAATTCTTGAAAACTGAAGCATAAAGTCTATGACTTTGACAAGAGAAAATTGTTTATGAATCTTTTAATTTTATACTGAAACAGGCACGTAAATCTGGACCAAATTTTTATTTTACTGTCATCTTTTTGTCCCCATGGCGGAAAAGAGCAAAGAAGGGCTGCAGAGAACAAACCACCGCAAGACACTTAGCTCTTTTCATGCTTCTGATTTTAAAAAATACATAACCAAAATTTTGAAAAAAGAAATTGAAAAGCAGCTGATGACTCATTAAACTAATAAGACGTCACACAATTGTGCAGCATTCGTTGCTGGAGTTTGGAAAGGACGAGGCAGAATAGACCTGGGGTCAGCATGCAAGAATTTTCTTTATTCAAATTTCTGACTCCATTTATATACACTGTACATAAGAAGCCAATTATTGGCCAAAAGCATGTCACCTCATGACTTGGATTGGTGAACATTTCAATCACTCAAATGCTTCTCTCAGAGCAAAAGAATGCAAACATTTTCTTATTTACATGAAAAAGTGTGAGAACTCTCTCTGAGTTCTAAAATATCAGAAGGCTTAGCTTTAATATCAGAATGCAGATTTAAGACATGCAAAAGCAGGGCGACAATAAGAAAACAACAGAAGGGACACCTTTATAAGGTCAAGCCAGTGGGAACAGCCTACCTTGAGGCCTTTAGCATGAGTCTTTGACAAATATGGGTGGTCCTTCCCTCTCAAGGGTTGAGCAGGATGTGCCAGTGCCTTTGGTGGCTGTGAGTGGAAATATCACTGGTGTCAGCACCTCAGTGCCCACGGGCAGCTCTCACAAAGAGTAGCACTGACTGTCCCCCAGGAGCAGGGGGAAATGTAGGAGCACACTGTCTCCCTTTTGTCGGATCCTGGATCATCACTCACCTGTGAGCTTGGCTGCCCAGCCCCATGGGAGACACCGGCACTGCTGTGCTCCCTCCAGACATCCCACAGAGCCCCTCAGACTGGCAGGGACATGGGGACAGGCTGGTGGGGAGGAGGAGGAGGAGGAGGAGGAGGAGGAGGAGAAGGAGAAGGAGAAGGAGAAGGAGAAGGAGAAGGAGAAGGAGAAGGAGAAGGAGAAAAGGAGGAGAAAGAGGAGAAATTCTGGAGAGCCAGGTTACAGAGGAAATGTGCTTCCCCACATGAGCTGTCTCCCCTACAGGTATGCATACGGCATTACCAAGAGCATTACCACAAAATGCATTTGAGAAAGTGAAGCTGATTTCCTTTTCTGTCAAGTACTTCTGCTAAAAATCTCCGATTTCTATGTGGAAGAGGGCTGTGGCTCTGTTTTGGTAAGAGAGAAGGGAGAGGAAGAGACTGGGATAGAGTCCCTGGCTCCTTTATTTTTAAAGTGTGAAAATAAAAGATGCAATTACCTCATGGGAGTGAATTCAAAGCCAAAAAATAATCTGTAAACTATTTGGAGAATGGAATGAGGTGTAGCCACAGTTGCATGGTTCTTCACGCAAAGTTTCAGTGTCATTCTCCTTTGTAATTTTTCAGTTTAATTTCCTGTAAAAACAGTACAGAATGTGGGTATTAACACCTACTAAACCAAACAAGGTGGCAGACCTCTTGGGGTAAGCTCAGGAGTGTTGCAAAGGTGATCAGATGGCTGGAACACCTCTCTTAGGAAGACAGGCTGAAAGAGTTGGAGTTCTTCAGACTGGAGAACAGAAAGCTCTGGAGAGAAAACATAGCAGCCTTCTAGTTACCTAGAGGGGGCTTGCATAAAAACAAGATGGAGAAGGGCCTAAAAAAGCCCCTAAAAAAGTCCATTAAAAATATAGAGAGAGACTTTTTACAATGGCATGTCTTGATACAAGGGATATTGAACTGAGAGAGGGTAGGTATAGGCTATATATAAAAGAAAAATTCTTTACCATGAAAGTGTTGAGGCATTGGAAAATGTTTCCCAGACAGGCTGTGGGTTTCCTGTCCCTGAGAGTGTTAAAGGCCAGATTTGATGGGGCTTTGGGCTACCTGGTCTAGTGGAAGGCATGATTCTATGATGCTATTAATACCTTAGTGCTCTCTTCTACCCACATTAGGCCAGAAGAGTAGAGCTACCACAAGAATTGGATCATCCATTTTCACAACTTTCTACTAGATAAGACATTTGAAAAAAGCGTAGCCACGCACATATTCCCCCCAAAAGTGAATAGTTTCCTTGATGTAATGTGATATGAGTATGTTACAGGGATTGGAATGAAAATGTTTCATACTGTAACTTTAATCTTGCCCCTGTGCACAATAGCCAGAAAGTCTAATGGTGGCATGGTTCATCTTTGAGAAGAACTTATGACTTGTTACATGAAATTTTATCCAGTAAAGGACACTAGACCAAAGGGGAAAATGGCACCATAAAGTAAATAAATCCCAATTTTCATGAGGTTCTCTGGCTGTAATCCTATACTTGAATTTTAAATGTTTAGGGCTAAGATTGGCGCCCCTTGGAGAAAAAAGAAATCTATGTGCTCATGTATTCCAAACATGAGTATTCACAGCTAATTTAACAAATATCTTCCCCCAGTGATAGAAATATGGTGATGGTCAGAAAAAATTCACTGAAGAGCCACAGAGCTCACACAGGTAAGTAAGGCTGGTTACTGCACCTGATGGCACCAAGGGGACCATACAGTTAGCACCTGTGCTGTCTGCCTCTCACCTCCTATCCTGAATAGCTGTTATACACTCCCAAGGGCTGCCCAGAGTCCAGAGAAAGTTTCAAACTGTCCTTCAGATCCACAGCATGACTCTTGGCTAGATCCACCAACAAATCTCAAAACCACCAAACATACACCTCAAAGGTCCTTTGTCAAATACATTCTTTTCCTTCCTCCTTTCACATCAAAAATAATTAGGGAAGAAGATGTTTCAAGTAGAATGCAAATATATCCCTATAAAATTTTTTTTTGAAAAGTCAAGTTGATTTCCCATTGTGTCTAAGCCCAGCTCCTGTGCATGGTTATGAACTGTATGTGAACTTACTTGTGCCTCGTGCTCATGTTTGTGTGACCCCAGCTCCTCTGAGATACACCTTCACAGTGCACCATAGGACAGCTGGGCAATGAAGCAGAGGTCTTCACCTTCCTGGGGTAAATTCACTTTCATTCACCTATCAAATCCCAGGAACACTGAGCAAAATGTGACTTGCCTTTCTCTGTCCAAGCAACACAGAAATTCAAACACATGGTACATCAATTCAGTTGTTAATTAGAAAAAGACTACAAGCACGAGTAATTTTGACACATGATTCCTTCTAAAGATATAATGTTATAATCTGCCCTTGTAAACAAGACAGTCTAACTCAGATCCTTGGAAGCCCAGTCCTACTCCTGAGAAGACAGGGGAAATGTTCACAGTGGTGTCAGTGGGTGTCTGAGGTATCAGCTTCACATTCAGAGAGCAATAAAGACAAGTAGCATCTGATTAACATTCCAGATGACTAACTGGAAAATATCTTCTGCTTTACTACCAGTGTTTTCTAAAAGAAGTAATAATGTAAAAACAAACAAAAATTTGTTTTCCTTGCATAAAGCATTAATTTTTCTAACCTTTTATAATTTTCTTATTATTTCTGTCACTTTTTGGTATGTTTCCACCTTCAAACAGTCATTAAATATGAACATTATAGGACATACAGGATAACCAAAGAGCTTCTTGTTCTTCCACTTAAGGACTATTTAGTGATGTGATAAATCAGTTTAACTAAGATATCAAACATCAAGCAGACTGTGAGGGAAAAAAGGACAAACTATTAGACAAGTGATATACATATTAATTTTGTAAATTCCAATTACCCGCTGAAAGACAACCTCTTACATTACCATTCAAAATCCATTAATTAAAAGTCACCCACTTAAGAACAATGCCTCGAGACAAAAAACCCCTGAATTTAGCCCATAGCCACAAATCTGTTTGGAAGGCTGAATGACTGCAGGGAAAAAGCCCACCCAGCATCCAGTCACACGCATGTGGTGAACGGCTCTAAAGCCACTTTCGGGTGAGCAAATAAATCGTGTAATTCTATCATGTGCTGATTCAAAAGTAAAAGCTGAGCTGACTCAGTGGACTCCATCTGGCTGTGGAGGGTGTCTCGTTTCTAGCACCAGGGAGAATTAACAGGTTTGTAGTCATTTCCATGCTAGTCTGTAGAAACAACTATAGAAGTCTATGGAAGGTATTCATTAAGATTGAAAATGGGGAAAGCAGCTTCTCTTGGACAAATGAAAATATGTCGTTTAGCTGGTTGGCGAGCCTTGCTCTTAAGTTCTGAATTAAATCAGTCTTCAGATTTGACGTCAGGAGAATATTCCTCCAAGTTCCAGGACTGGCTGTGCTTACTGGGAGGCTCTTCATTCTCCATGGCATAATCTAGAAGGTTTTTTGACATGTCCCAAGCCATCACAGGATTCTGGGATTTGATGAGGGTCTTGGTCCCTCCTGCTCTCTACCTGAGACACACCTTTTTGTGAAGCTTCATTGTTTCCTAAAGGGCTAGGTCTGCACTGAGATGCTGGAAGTGGCAACAGAGTCAAAGCATCCATTTGTATCTCAGGCTGGGTCTCATGTTTCAAACGTAGAAGAAGAGAATTTAAAGTTTTAGCATTGTTTGTGTTCTACTTCATTAGTCTCCCATGATAGACTTCAGTCTCCATTCTGTCATTTTATTGCATATGTATATTCATGCATGAATATAGAATCAGTCAGAATGAAAAGTATGTACACAGTTAATATGACTAAAGAATGCTGGAAGAAGGTCTAAACAAATGCCAACACTTCATCAAGCAAAGCAGGACTGAGAGAAAATCCAGAGACACCATTCGTTTGCCTGGTTAAGCTGTATTGCTATACTTTGTCCTCCTTTAGTACACCCCCACCTTTTGTACTAATCTTCCCTACATCTGCTGCCAGCCAGGCCAAGCTCAAACAGCAGTGTCAATTCCAGGGTCAGAGAGGTCAACGGTGACACCCGATTTAAGTGTTATTCACTCTGATACTGTGACAAGACAGATACAGCGTGGCCTGACTAAAGTGATGTATGTTAAATTTGTTGCAAATTACTGGCATGATGGATCTATTGATGACCCATTCCAGCTGTCAGGATGTCTCTATCAGTCTCTCAGTTATGCTTTCTCCTGCTGCTCAGCCCCATCCCCCTCTGACTGCTCCCATCAAGCACAGGGTTGCTTCATAGTTCCTGAGAAACTCAGGGTGCAGAACACAGAAAAACAAAGCATCAGCATCTGCTTGAACCTGAAGAGCATTGAAAGGCAACTCATGAGGGATAAAAGTTTGGTGGTTTATAGACTTGAGTCATTGTGCAAGTTTGCATCATCTTAAGACCTATAGAAAAACATTTGTTAATAATAGATTTTTGAGTTAATTCCTGTTTTCATCTAAAGTGTTGAAAACACATGAGCTGTTGCTTGAAGTATCTCATTCACCTGAGAAATTCTCTGAAGAGGGACACATCCTCTTTTTAGCTTTTGCTCTCAAGTAGAGCAGAGAGATAACTGACCCAGATTCTTTACAACAGAAGGTAGAAGAGCAGGGAAAGGCAGACAGAGACTACTCAGAATGTTCCTTTCCTACTGCTCCCTTCCCTTCATGGAGAAGCAATATCCAGCTTCTCTGGAAAGTGGCACTATAGCCATGGGAGGGAAAAACAGGAGCCACTTTGGAGCAGGTTCTTTGAAGAATCACAGCTTTCCTGCTGCGCAGGGTGGCTAAGACTCTCCGGTTCACACCCTGTGGGAAACAAAATGTATGTGGGAAGCCAGGTCTGACTTTTGTCTTTGCAATAGTGGAGCCTGAGACAGCCATGGAAGTCTGATCTATGAAATGAAGTGAAACTGATGGAAACCAAGTTGTCTCAAGTATAATAGATCATTTCTACTTTCAAATGTCTGTCGTAGAAGTGTTTGCTCCTGGGCAGGCGCAGTAATTACAGAGGTACAGCCCTTCCATACATTTTAGTGCAGATAGGTAAAGCCCTAGTCATGATGATAAACAATATCCCATTTCATAATTACATTGAAGGAGCATCTTATGCAAATTTCTTCTGTTTAAAGCACTTTTTTGCATTGGGTCTTCTGTAGCTCTGAGGCTGTTAGCTTTTCTTTTTTCTAATTATCATTACTTTCTACTGCTTCTGCACCTTTTATTCTTTAATTCTGACCAAAATTGTTGGGTTTTAGTTTAGTGTAACAGAGTAATTTTTAATAACAGGAAATTTCTTCAATATATAAAGGAAGAGCACAACTTAGTTACAGTCCCTGAATTCTGAACAATTTGCATTGGCAAGGAATGGCCCAGGTGGTTCTACTTTCTCTCAGATAGTATTAAAAGTCACACAGCAAACAGGCACATTAAGTGATGTTGAAATGCAGTGCCCAAACTGGAAAAAATCTGGATAGTTAGTGCACAAGAGAGCATTTGAAAACCTGAAGATGTTCTCAGAACACACAACTTATGAAGGACCATTATTGAACAGGGGGAGTGGAGACAGCTGCCTTATGGCATTCGGTTGAACTTGTCATGGGAAGACCAATATGGCTGTTGGATTTCCAGTTCCACCAGCATCTTCAGCATCTTTCATTATGACACATATCTGATCTCATCCACTTTAGTTTGAGTAATCAAAACCCTGAAGAAAAGAGGAACATCAAAGAAACATGGGTCCGTTTATTCTAGAATTGGATTAATGTCAGCCATGTTTCTGGTTCCTTAGTTCATTTTAATCCCTTGTGGCTGTTCGTTCATGGCAGAGATGAAACATTGACCATCAGGAAAGGCTCTTGAAAAGGTTGTGGGCCCTTCAGCAATTCAAAAATGTTGATAGAAGTAAAATAAATTTTGCCTAGCTACAGGTGGATTGAATTCAACCCCCAAATAGTACAGAATCTTGTACTTAAATGTTACACTAGAAGCTTGAGGTGAGCTTTAAAGCATCTTACGGGATTATAAATCATTAGGTATGGTTTCTAGGGCTACCTTTCCTTCATCACAAATAGTCACAAAACAGTCACCTGGATAGTCAGAGCCTGAACAAGAGAGCTCATCCTATCTCATACTTCAGAAGCTGAGTGGGGTGATGCTGAGAAAATAGAGACAAGAAAGTTAAGAGACACTGTTAAGAATCATGCTTTCAAATCAGAGAACTCATAATAATTTATCTGAACTGCACCTCATCTGGCAAATGAGCAACATGAGAGCCAAGGCACTCCTCAACTAGACTAAAGCAGAATGCTGTAGCAGCACTCAGTAGTTAAGAAACCCTGGCTGAGAAGGAATCATAGAAAGGCTTGGATTGGAAGGTGTGGGAAGACAGCTAGAGACAGTGCTAAAGGTAATCTTGCCCCTGATGTATTGCAGCTGTGTTAATTACCAAAGAGTGGGAACAGCCTTGCCCTCCCAGCTCTGGGTGTGATAAAGAGTGAGTTGGTAGAGAGTCAGTTGGGAGTCTGCTGGCTGTGCTGTGAGGAGGAAGGGACAGGAGGATGGGCAAGGGACAGATCAGGTGAGCCACTGTATGAGGGACAGACAGGGTCAGGTGGCTGTGCCAGGGACAGGAAGCAACTTTGCTGGAACTGCAGAAGGGAGAGAAAAAGCCAGAGTTGTGTGGAGCTGCACATGGAAAGCTACATAAAAAAGGTATGAAAGACTTTTAGGTTACAAGGTGCTGATGATTGAAGCCCTCTGAAGTTTTACTGAAGCATTCTGACTGTTGTGGCTGTCTCTACAATGACAGGAAGAGACCTTAAAGATCATCTAAGTCAAGCCCCCTTGCTATAAGCAGGGAAGCCATTAACTATATCAGGTTACTCAGGGTCCCATCCAGGCTGGTCTTGAAAACTTCTAGGGATGGGACATCCACAGCTTCTCTTGGTAACCTGTTCCTGTGCCTCACTTAGAATTTTTTCTAACATCTAATCTAAATCTCTCCTCCTTTAGTTTAAAAGTTTTCCTCCTTGTTCACATCTTATCAGCAAGACTGTCAGCATTAGCTGTTATGTCCCTGTGCTCTGCTGCTTCCAAGAGGCTTAATTAAATTATCCCTTAAATTAAAGGATTTCTCCTTATCTGTAAGTTTCTTGGTGGAACTGGCCAAGATGAAAATATAACTTTAAGTTGTCAGATTAGGGGGCTGTCTGCACCACTCACTACCACTTTTTAGCACATTCTTAGCAGCCGTCCCAACTGCAATGAATAATATGAGAACTAATTACCATGGCAAAGTTCATCACCTTCCATTCCAAGGGCAAAGCATGTTTTTATGGCATCATCCCTACTAACATAAGCAGGACAATTTTATGCATACACTTTTTTAAAGCCTTTGAATGTATCTCCCATTACCCTCCTTTAGGGAAGAAGATTTCAACACAGAATAGATGTTCACCACATTGACTCATGTTATAGTGCAAATATTAAAATTCTATAGTGAAGCTGGCTAAATATATGTAAACTACTTAACTGCTGTAAAAATTGGAAACCCTATTTGGAGAACTACTGAACCAGCTATACAAAAACAAAAATACTTCATGCGAAAGTGAACTTTTTCTCCTTACCTGTGGATCCATTTCCAGTCTAGATGATAGAAACACTCAGGTTTGCTCTCTCTTGGCTGGAAAATGCATTCAATATGTTTAGGTACACATGCACAGAACATCCAGTATGCATTCTCATGATGGGGTGAGTGAGTTGGAATTTAATTTCTTTAGGCAAAGGCAAAAATTGCATCAGGAATTCTACTTCCTGAGAAGGTTCTGGCCACTAAGCAATTGCTTTGAAAAGCTGTATTTCAAAAGTATGAACTGTCATCACATTTTTAGAGTAAATCTTGTATTGAATTTCTCTAGGGAGTTAAATGACTGAGAATGTCCCTTTCCTTTGCTTGGGGGATGCCTAGAACCAAAATGCTCACTGGTGTTGAGATCCACAGACAGATTTATAACCATCAAGGCACAGGGAAGCTCATGGTCGAAAACCATAGTGTGTCTGATATAGAAGCACTTGCAGTCTTAGGGCAAAAGTAGGGTGCAGGCGTTAAGGATAACCATTCTGAAAGTAAATATGGATCCCTTTTTGTGTAACCCTCATTTTCTGAAACTAGTAAGATCAAAGCCTAAGGTGATATGACTTCTGATACCAAGTGTATTTTTAACTCTGGACAAAACTGCAATCATCCCCATGTGTTTGGCATCTTCCTTCTTTCCTTTTCTTTCATACTTGTTTTCTTTCGGTCATTCACTCTTTCAGTCTTCCATACTTTAGCTTTTTCTTTCTTATTATTTTTCTCTCTATTTTTTTCTCTTCTTGTCTAAAAAAAAAAAAAAAAAAAAGTTGACTACAACTTTTCAGCCCTAAACAGGAAAGACACAAACATCTGTGGAACTATGACCTAATAATACACATTCTCTAATTTGTCTTGGAATGGACAGACCTTTAAGTGAGTACATTTGCAGGCAGTGAAAAAAAACTCTAGAGTAAAAAGCCAGACAACTATGACATCATAACTTACAGCTTGCTATTCAGAGAGGAAGAAAAGGCTATTTTTTTTAGATGCTATATCTTGACATAAAAATAATGTATGGATATTTTATTATATTACTAAGATTTTTATCATGTTAATATATTTTTCATTGTATTGGACAAGTCTATGTCTCTAACATAGTCAGAAGACATCCAAATATGAAAGCAAATCCTGGCTAAAATGATCCAAATTTCTTTAAGTTTATTATAGTAGTGATATTCCTGTCATGTTAACACCCTTTAATATTACATTGGCAAAAACCCATTAATATGTCATAAGAAAATTACATATGCAGTAGGCACATTGTTAATAAGATTCATCAAATTACTAGTTTGAGAAACAATTTTTTCAGCTATAAATTGAGTAAAAATCACAAGGTAACTTCTAACAATTTGACCTCTTGCAGTTCTGGTACTCATCATGTCCTACACAGGACTACCTGCCAATAAACTCCTGAGACCAAATAATGCAGCTACTAGAGACTGAAGTTCTGCAGGGATGTAAAAGTGCTGACAACGAATGTCATGTGCCATCAGTAATTCCAGGGAATTTGTCATTTTTCATTGCTATGCTTTCAGCATAGCATTTCTTCCAAGTTGTATGACCACACCTTGAGAGCTCCAGGTTAGACCTACTGACCACATCTACGTATATCTGACCATTGAGCATCATCTCTTGATGCCTCTGCACTCAATGTTCAGAAAATCAAGTATGTTCCCGTGACTACAGAACAGGGCTGCATAAATAATATCTTTAAACTATTGCGATTAAACCTTTCAAAAGTCTTTCCAAACAGTGATGTAATGATGATCAGATTAAAATCCATCATGTAATAATAATAGGTAATGAATAATATATTTTGATTATAGCTCATCTCAGTCCAATTATCACTAAAACAGATATGAACAAAACAAGCCAGATGGTCTGGTAAAGAATGTCCATAAATATCCCAGCCATGCATCCTCTGGCATAAAGTGCCACGATCTGCTTCCCCTATTCTCAGCAGGGAGCACCTTTCTCCAAAAATAATCTCTCTAAGCAGTTTGTTGAAACCAAAGTCCTTATTTGAAGGATAAAGTACATAGAAGGGATTTGTAGGAAATAAAGTTGGAATCATATAGAAATATAAATGCAGCTGAGTCCTGTGGTAGAGCGTGTCTCAGATATGAAGAGTCTGTACCGTGTCCCCTCTTTGTGACTCTGACTCTAAGCCTCCAAGATAAAATAAACTTCCTAGAAAATGGCTCAGTAACAAACAAAAAATGATTGTGTATGAAACCACTCAAGCTATAACAAGACTAATCCAATGTGCAGCACTTTAAATTGCTGAGAAGTTTGGATTCTTTTTTCTTTGTCTTTCCTTG
Source organism: Brachypodius melanocephalos (assembly GCA_013398615.1). NCBI lineage: Eukaryota > Metazoa > Chordata > Aves > Passeriformes > Pycnonotidae > Brachypodius > Brachypodius melanocephalos. Next base: position 50,661,523 of record VZSR01003803.1, read on the forward strand.
GGGCTTTTCCATGTGCTGTAACTTCTCTATGCATGGAGAGTATAGTTAGTATTTTCATTTGCTGCCTAAGTAGCAAATTACCCTGTAAACAGCCCACAAGAGCAGATCTGTAATTGAATTGTAACTGTTGACTTTAGACATTTGGTATATTTGCTGCAAGAAGTAAATTTTCAAAACTTCATCTTGATGCAGTCAGACAAAATGAAAGGTAATATTCTTTATCTGCCACAGATTGCTGCAGATGAACTGCTTTCATATGAGCTTAAATAAGATTTAGTGTATTCCATCCTTCAGCTGGCCACAATTGAAAGTGATCAGGATCAATATAGCTGCCCCTGAATGCAGCCCAGCATTGTGCATTACAATAGAGGAAATGGCTGTATTCAAAATTTTCCTGTGTCAAATTAATTTCCATGTTATCTCCAAATTCAATTAGATGGGAACCCCGTGTAACTAAAAAAGTGTCCGACATCCCTTAGTGACAAATTACGGTGCTTAGTGTGCATATCAAGGTGAAGTGTTGAGCCTTGCTAATCTTCTCACTAATTCTCAATTACCGTAAAATGAAGCCATAAATCACACAGACAGGGGATCGATGGAAATGTTGTTTTCAGGGTGATTGGCAGCCTCCCCAAAGGTTTTCTGTAAGTTGGTTTAAGGTTACCATTCTCTAAGGGGAGGGATGAGGTAGTCTTGCTCAATCTCTATGATATAGGCCCACAGGCCTTTTGGGGATAGTGGGGAGGGACAGCACCAATTTCAGCCCATCAGACATCCAATTTTTCTCCTTTTCATACCTGCTGTAGTAAATGAGAAACAAATTAAATTTCACTCCACTATCTCCACAGAAACCATTTAAATTTTTCATGGAAACTAAATTGTCCCTAGACAAATAGCCCCCTGATTCTATGAAAATATACTGGAGCGCTGGGGACAGAAATAAATTTGTGTCACTCTGGATATGCCATTCTCTGTAATGTCATTCACTGCCGGCCAAGAAATGAGTCCCTCCCGGAACACAATGGTAAAGCCTTGTGCTCTGGTGGATTTGCATTGTTCCCCCACTCTGGAGCGGTCTAATATTCTCCCTGTTATTAATTTGCAGCCTAGGTTTTACATTCATGAGGCCAAGATTGAAATGTAAATGAGGCACAAAATAAGTAGTCAGCAGTAGCCCTGGCCGAGCAGCCTGTGTCATAGACTCATGGACTTACATGAAAATAGTTATCACTCAGAGAGATTAGCAGCTCAGAACATCAATCACTGCTGCAAGGAAACAATGAATAAAATCGCCCCGACACGAGGAAGGAAATTACCAAAGCTTTAAAGTGGAAAGGGAATATGTAATACTGCTACCTGTTGTTGAAGCGCTAAGGCTGTAATAAAAGAAGCTGGGCTCCTTCTCTCTCTCTCTATCTCTCCCCCTCCCCTGTTCCTGTTGATAGCCGATATTTAAATTGTGCCATTTTTCTCATCTCAATTTATCTATTAAATGAGCTGCAGTTCCTTGGCCAGAGGTATACGATACTTCACATCGCGCTCAAATGAAACCCACAGTTTTGAGTCTGAATTCGCTTTAAAATGATGACACCCTATATATCATCCAATCTCTTGGCAAACAAATAAGAGATATATAAGGCCTGAGTTCTCAGGTTTCAGAGAGGCTCAGAGGATGCCAGACTTCAAGCCAGCAGACAAAGCTTCAGTTCACTCTTGTGCTTTCCTAATTCTCAGATGATGCACAAGTGGTGCAAGACAATGCAAGTAGGACAGTCTAGACCAGCTCTTCCTCAACAACCTCTGAACAACTCTAAGAAGCTTTCCCAGGACCTGTCAATAATCAGAACTTGGAAAAGATTCTGCTAATTCTCCATTACTTCAGCAACTTTGATCATCCTCATCAGAAAGGGAAGGGTTGCATTGGGCTGCGTTACTTCTCAGACTTTCTTCCTAGAGTCTTCTCTGTATTTATTAAATGCAAAACACTATTCCATCTACCAATTAGTTTTGCCTTTCTCTGAGGAAATGTGCCTGATTATCACAGCTGAACAGCAAGAACATTTTCTTATAGTGTTTGTTCTTTAGACAGCAGAAATAAAGCCACATTTTACTAAAAGAATGCCAATTTCTGATCTAAATTTTCATTCCCCAAAACGTAGAGTTTCAACCACAAGAATAGCTTTCAAAATGTGTCCTATGGAAGATGATTTCAAAGAAAATGCCAAAATAAACTCTAGTCCTTCCTGTTCTGAGGTAGCTTGTAAATGTGGTTGGTCACAAAACTGCAGTGGGTGGGAGCATGTCTCTTACCTGCTTTCCCAAGGATACTGGACTCCTTCTCACAGGTCTACCTTCAAAAACACTGTTTGCAGGGAGAATTATTAAGCAGGAAATGGTTCGGTATGGATATGCTTTCTGTTGTTTTACAACTCTTAAGGCTGTTTAAAAATATAACAAATTTCAAACAGTTAAAAATATAATGTCCCTCTCTTAGAGCAACTTGATTTGCGTTTTAAGAAAAATTATTTAAAACTTATATCCTTAGATATCACATTCCATGTAACACTTTTCATTTAAGACATAAATGTTTTTTAATGCAAAAATACTAGAGGACTCTGAAAAGCTTTATATTTTGATAGTTTTAAAGAAGTCTTAAAAAATCGGTAATGTAACTATCATTACTATCGGCAATGATAGTAAGATTGGAAACTGAATTTCCATTTTCTGTGCAAAACAGTAGATCAGGCTGCCTTCAGAAACCTCTCCATTCCTTATTGGGAGGAAGAAAAAGAAATAATGTATGTAAGATATTGAAATAACCTATTAAAAATTCTGTGTTAGCTGAATGATATCATGAATATTTCTTATTAGATGGACAATGGACATTTTGGACAAATAATCCCTGAAGAATCAGAAGGGAGCTGAACAAAGTACTAGCATATCAGAGCTATTGCGTATCAGAGAAAGCAACACTGCCTTGAAAAGCTACTTTTTTCACAATAGAGATACTACCATTTTCATTGAATGTTCATTTTTAAAAGCTCAATGCGGCCATATTATACAGATGGAGTTTTGAGCAATAATGTGTGGTGATGTGTTCAGTAACTTTATTCTGTTTCTTTCTGCAGAAGTTCACTAAGGATAATGCAAACAGCTAAGAAAAGGAACTTGAAATTTAGAAGAAGCAGAGACAACATAAAATCAGATGTTCAGCTATTTATTAAAATGTTCTTTAGAGAGGTCAAGAAATTGATCATGGATGAGGAAGCAGAAGATACTGAACTTTAAACTGCTTTGTTCTTTTTTTTTTCTTTGCTTAAAAGGACAAAGTCAGACCCAACATGTTACTGGAGCTTTAGAGCTCAGCAGCAGTGTGCAATTTCTGGCTAAGGAGCAGGAGCAACACAACTCACACGGTTCCCACACCAGGCAGCAGCTTCTGCTCTCAAACCCCTCCTCTTTTCCTCTTGTTGTCATTGTCTTCACTCTTAGTGTCTCAGAATATCTTTTTAATTGCTTATCAAATGGATAGTTATTGTATCATAAAATCCTCAAAGCCATTTCCCAGTCCCATTCAGTTGTGTGGCTGAACTTTTATACAATGATATATCACAATGGATTATGCTAATAAGCTTGTTAATAGCTCCAGCAGTGTTAACTGAGCGCATTAAAACAAACTGGTGCTTGCAATAGATTGGGAAATGTTTTATAAGGGGCATGTGATCTAAGAGCAGCCATGACAAGACTAGTAAATAATAGCAGAAACTGGCATGACCAAAGAAATGCTCACCTAAATTATTTATATGTTAATCAAAAATACAGTTGTTAAGCGATATCATTAGTTCATTACTAATTGGTTTATGGATTTGTGATGAATTACTTATTTGCATGCAAAGTAAACCCTCAGCCTTTTGTTCGTCGTTTCTAACCTTCAAATACTTGCAGGTTTTCTCTCTGCAGCGCTCGTCCTTCACTAAAATGATTACATCAGCTTGTCAGAGAAAGTAGATTTTCAAGGTAAAGACATAATTTTCTTCTGAAATGTATGCAATATATTATTGTCATATATTTTTTAAAAGTCATAATATATCAGAATTTCATGCGTGAGAGATATGCAATTAATGCTATACAGTATATATTTTTCTTTACTCTCCTCCACCAAAAATCCTGCACTTTGAACATTTATTAGTACTGGAGACTTGTTTCGTTCATATATATCAAGCTGAACTGTCAGGCACATTATTATGGGGAATGTTAAATTCCATCTTAGTGGAATCAGATTGGGCTGAATATAAGCAAAGAACTGAAATGCACCTCTGGATGTGTTGTGGGACATCTTAGAGGTGTGACACAATGATTTTAAGGTGAAGGTGAAGATCAGTCTTTCGTTTGGTGCCTGAACTATCAACAAATTTCTTAATTGTAAGGTTTCCAGAACTGCAGTCTCTCATCAGGCGTGTCTCTTCTTGTCCTTTGTTTCCCTCTCTTCCTCGTATTCTTATTGCAGCTCCTTCCTGTCATCTCTCTGTTTCTACTTCCATTTCCTAATGTGTAACATTTTTCTTTCTCAATTATCCCCCTCCATGCAACACAGTCACCTGTGTTCCCAGCTTGCACCTGATTTTTTCCAGCCTCACTCCTTCAGGTTAAGGGAGCTAGACCCAGGAACTATCATCACATTTTTTCCCCTTTTGAGGTACTTTCCCTGTACACAAAGGTTAGACTACATCTCTCCTTTTCCCAGTTTTTACCAGTTTTTCCCAGTTTTTCCCAGTTTTTCCCAGTTTTTCCCTTTCCTTTTCCCTTTCCCTTCTTCACTTTTCTTTTCAAAAATCATGTTAGCCATGACTATAATTAAATTAATATTGTGTGCCATCAGCTTGGCATACATTCTTTCCAAAAAACAATTCACTTTTCCTCTTTCTTAGAATTAAAAAAAAATATTTTTAAAATATATTCTTCAAAGAGGTAGGGATCAGTATAAGCTTCCTAGAGATTTTTCACCTTTTATTATTAAGCAGAAGTTCCAGATGTATTAATGCAAATAGGCCCAGAAAGGACCAGCAGTCCAGGATACAAAGGCACGTTGCTGTGAGCAAAAACTAATCCAGATGGAGAACTCTCTTCCAGCTGATCTCTCTATGTAATGAACTAACCAAATCTCACCTTTCAAGCACATCCTGCAATTGATTTTCATTTCTCTTACTGAAATCTGCCTTCTGAATATCTTGGAAACCCTTCTTTCAGTTGACCTTCTAGGGTTTTGTCTTTACAATCACAGAGGTTGTAGTGCATTTTCCAGCAGCTGCAGGGTTTTTTTCTTTGGTATTTATCATCCACAATCTGGCTCAGCCCAGCAAGACATGCATCATAGTCTAATCTAAGCAAGTCTCACAAGGACAAGAAAAACCTGACCAAAATGACAAAAAAGAGAAAGGTAACAAGGGAGAAGACCACCAAAGACAATGAACAACTTTTAATGGCATGATAAAGCAAAATTTTTATTACTGATAATAATTTATTATGATAATAATAATAGACAATAGAAAGGGACAGCATAAACAGATGTCAAGAGAGATATTCCAAATATTTCTTGTCCAGAGAGATGAATGTAGCACCCAGTTCAGTCACGCCTTGGTTCAGTACCACACACAAGTAAATATTCCAGGTAACTTTGTAGAGTTCTCTCTCTTTCTGTGGTGGAGACCTTATGACAGAAAAATCCATGTCCAAAGGTCCTCTTTAAACTAATCTTGGATGACTGCAGAAACTATGATGAGGTTCTTTAAACTCCTTATTCCATGCTGAAGGACAAAAACAAGCAAAGATTCCTATTTTTGAAGCAAGTTAGGGCTGTATGAAAAATTAAATTTCCCACTAATCTCTCACAACATGAGAAAACCAATGCATATGTTGGGTCCCTTCTATGCTGCTCATGTGTTGGAACCTTTACCTTTTGTTACTGATGTATTTGTAAACTTTTTTTTTTCTTTCTTTTACAGCAGTAGCCAGATTAAGTTCTGGTTGGGCTTTAGCCTTTCTAACTTTCTCTCTGCATAATCTCACAACATCCTTGTGAGACAGTTCCCACTTCAAATCTCTCTGAAGAAAGATCTGACTGAATCCAGCAGGTATAAATGCATGGAATTTTCTGAGGAACTTCACCTATCCTAGCTAAAATTATATTACCTGTTCAATATCTGAATTTACCAATGCTGACATCGAACGTCCATGTGGGAATTACTAAATTTCTAATTAATGCAAATCCTCAATTGCATGTGCAAAACTGAGATTGAAACTACCACAGCTCCTTTAAGCACCTAAAGGCCAGCACAACTCAACCACTGCAGTAGAGTAACTCCTAATCCCCAGCAGTGAACAGGAGCCAAACCTGTTTCCTGAGGCAGGGAAGGAAGGCTCAGCCAGCAAACAGAAACCTGTTCTCTCTCTCATGAATGTCTTGTAGCCCTTGGCTTGCCTTCCTCCACCCAGCTTGACCCATTTACCTCTATACAGAGATTTGTGGAAGGATTCAGCTTTAGCCCCACGTTTGTGCTTTAGTTCACTCTGGGCCTCCTAGAAACTTCCAGTCCCAGCATTTGTGCCAAAATGTGACTGGTATTGGCTTTGGGGACACAGCTGTAATGAGCTTTGGGGTGCCAGAACATATGCAGCTTGCCCCTCAGATAACCTCAGCCTTTGAAGCCCTGGAGGAGTTTTGGGTGGTGAGCTGCTGTCTCCAGAACATTATGACAGGAACTGTTCCTTACCCTCTGAAGCTGCTTTCTCTGTGGCTCCTTCCAGGTCTCACCTTCTCACTTCTCTGTTCCTGGAGTCATGTTCCTCATCACTCATCCAAAAGGAGGTGTCAAGCTAGAACCAGTTCACCAGGAAGGAACCTGATACACTCTGGTATGACTACAATTAGGGAAAAAACAACAGTCACCAGTAGATGTCTGCCTACAAACAAGGATGGAATGAAAAGTGAAAGAAATCCCACTTTTTTGTTAGCCTGATTGTCAAAAAAAAAGCACACAGAAAGAGTCAACTGGCTACAAGGAACGAAGTAAGTGATCTTTTCCCATTATAATCAGAACACAGCCTGTGATATCTCTGAGAGCTCAATCTAAATAAGGCCCCATCCTCTCGTCTATTTCACATTATGAATAAAAACATGAAATTAGTTTTATGTCAGAAGAACAACCCTTAAGACACTTGTAACTTATAATTATAATTTCTAAGCTGTTTGGCTTGTCAGTATCAAGGAATTCACAGCCCAAGACTTCCAGGACTTTATAGGCTGAGACATGCTGTGCTAGCTACTGAAAATTAACTGTGAATCTCTCATCTGCATCCTGATTTATTAACTACACTGAGAAACAGAAAGTTTAAAAAAGTACTGTATGTGCATAGCCTGCTGGAATGGAAGGAGCCACTGTGTTCTGCTCTTATTCAATAAACTGCTAGCAATGGGTAAATGTAGTGGCTTCTTCCTGCAAAAGTATTGAGTAGTTTTCTTGTAAATAAACACTGCAGAATTTTTGCCTTCGCTGAAGAGCAGAGGCATCCAGTGTCAATTTCAGGATTCTGTTGGATTCACTGGTAGCAAAAAATGAAAAGAAGATATCTTGGGACTCTCTTTGCTATGCAAAACTCCATTCCCTTGTTAGATGTGGCTGAAAATGTTAACATTGCCAGTGATGTATTTTGAAAGAAACTATATTTTTTTACATACTTTGAATAAGAATTTTTAGAGAGAAGGCTGCCAAAAAAAAAAAAAAAATCCAGGAACTGAAATCCACTTTAGATTTTCAGATTTTAACAAATAACAGCAAAATAAATTTTAAAAAATCAAAAAACAAAATGTTGCATCCAAAATATTCCAAGGGCAGTTTTTACCAAAAATTTTGTTCTTCCAAAAAAAAGTATTTAACTTGTAAGGGGTACTATTCTATGATTGTGCAGTTTCTCCAGATTCTATTTTCACCCTGGTTTTGAAATATTTTGACAATAACAACTCTGAAATTCTACCCCTTACTATTATTTTAGGGATCCAAGAGGCTTGTCTGTATTTCAGATTTTGTTTGGGGGGAGGCAGGGCAGGGTTTTTTGGGGGTTTTTTGGGTTTTTTTCTCAAAGTCAGCTGGTTCCATTTTGTAAGCGAAACACTTTATGATAGCAACACAGCCTGGCTACTTAGAAGGCATTAAATGATACAATAGTTTCTGGAAACAAAGGCAAGGAGCAATCATTCTCATCATTTTCAGATGGAGAAACAAGAGCAACAAGGCTGAAATAACTTGCCCAGCTTATTACAGTTCTGAATACTGATGTCAAGAGAACATGTCTTTGGTTTCTGGGTCCTTGGCACCCTCCAACAGGATTCCCTGAGGGGTAACTGCTCAAATGAAGCTCCCAAACTTTTTTTTTTTCTCTCCCTATTTCTTCTGGCATTGTTTCTTTTTAGCAATGTTGCCTGTCTTGCTTCTCTCCCTCCCCACCTATGAGTTTCATTATGTACCCATGCACTGTTCAAAATTTTAAAAACTTCAATTGATCAACAAGGAAACAAAGGCGAAAAAGAAGAAAATTCTCCAGAATTTTCAAGGGGTTTGATTGCATCAGACCCATCTAGAAATCACTTCTGATTTTTATTTTGCAAGATCAAAATCCAATGACAATGATTTTCATAATTGAATCACTATTGTGCCACTTATAAGTACAAAGTTATAATTAGACCCAGGACAGTGACATTTATTTTCCCTTTTTATGAACAGAACATTCCTGAACTTCTAATAATGCTGGTGTTCAGCCAAACACAAAATAGAATTTGAAATTAAATTTAAAGGAGTGAAGAACCAGAAGAGAATGTTCTTGACTCTGGTATTAAAAGAGGCTTTTCAGAGTTTATGCATTCTGGCTGTGACAGCATTAAACCACTCTTCACAGATATTTGATATATATTGACTGTACCAGATTAAAAGTTAGACTTTATTTGTAGCATAAATCTGGTAGATGAATATGTAATGTACATTCTTTTATGGCAGTCATAGAATGCGCTGAAACTTTCACCCCCCAGAATGATATCTACATATTTCCCTCCTTATTTTGTATTCATAGAAATAATCACATTAGTTGTTGGATACCCTTTAGTAACACACTCTTCTTTTAGTAAATAAAAAAGACTGCCACTTTCCATCATTTCACAACACCTAGAAAGACAGTAAAATCTTCAGAACGATCGCATCTTTCTTTTGCTGGCTCTCACACACGTTCCCCCTAGAGAAGCAGATGTTTGACTTGTCTCATGTAAAAGGCAAAAATTGAGTTACAGCTTCAGATTGCAAGATTTGCAATGTTTGCTACAGTTTATTAATGTTAACCAAATAAAAATTACATTAGTGAAAAAGATCTACATGATATCTCAGAACTCCCAAGATTAGGCCAGATGGTCACTTCTAACTGATATAATCTAGTAAGCTCTGTTGAGAGACAGGCTATTGATTGAATTTCTGCCTTTAAATGCAAGCTCCATATCTGCACATGTCCACAGTGATATCAGTTGCTTGAAATCCAATACAGAGGTTTAGATTGGGAGATGATGTTAGTTGCTACCTATTAAAACTGTCAATTCCATCTGTTGTCTAACACTTTAAAATACTGGGTGTAGTTTTTAATAGATCAGTATTAGATTAAGGGGCTGTATATCAAGGCTCTTACTAGCTGAGAAGTGTGGGTAAATATGTAATTAAATGACACAATGGAAAAGGAACTCTGTGGGCTGGAACTGGCCCAAATTGGCATCAAGCAGGAAGCAAATGCTGTGATTTAGGATTTCTGCAGCCGCCAAACTTCCCTAAAAATGAATAATGTGCAGCCCTATTGAAATTATCTTTACAAGCAAGTATATCATGATTAAAACCTGCAAGTGCTGTAAGACTTATGATTATCCAGCTCCCCGTAGTGCACTTCCACAGGTACTTCAGTGACTCTGTGCATCTGCCTAACTACCATGCTCTTGTGGAATTCCCACAAGGGCTGTTTCAGATGGCTGATGACAGCTCCATCAAAGCCATGTGTCTGGAAGGTTGTGTCCCTAAAAGACCCCTATCCCCCAGAATATAGTTTAAAACCACCACTGGGGGTCCTGGGGTTTCATAGTGCGTGGGGGTTCAGCCTGCCCCTTCTCACAGGTGTGCAGTATCCCAGGTGCCTTGCCTGGTACCAAGGGCTGACAGGGAGGGAGAGTGATGGACAGCCACTTCCAGCATTGCCAGCCCAACATCCAGCAGCTATTGCTACTTAAATTTAATCAGAGAGGAAAGCTTGAGCCTTTTGTACCAGGATGACCACAGGAAAGAGAAAAACTCCTGTAAAGGAAGGGGGAAAGAGAGAAAAAAAATTAGAGGATGGATCTTAAATGCAGACACAAAAACAGAAGAAATTGCTTGTTTTATAGCTCTTAATATTTGTATGTTGAAACTAAATTAACGTACGTAGCGTGTTGGAAGAAACACAAAAGTCCTCCCTGAAAGGGCCAGACGGGATTCACACAAAAATCCACAGTTTATTTTTCTCACTACTTTTTTGTTAGAATAAGCAAATAATCTCCTAATTATTTATCCTAGCTGGGCCAATGCTTCACAAAATAAAGGAGAATGTGGGGTTTGTGCTCTTTTGCATCAACTTTCAGAAGACATTTCAGTTTAAGTACGAATTTTCAGAGCCACATTATGGTGACCTGTGAAGGATGCCAAACAGGTTCCAAGAGAGGAGTTTAGAAGCAACTTGAAAAATTCTGTTTGCAAACTACTAGTGAAGGGTAGTAAAAACAGCTTTATAAATTCCCCAAATACACCACAAGAAGTGTTTTGGATACATAAAATCTCTTCATGTTATTAACCAGTACAAGGTGCATGAAACATTCATGTAAAATTAATGTTAAATGAATATTACAGTATACTCATGTAATACAAACTGTGAATTTAGAAACACTGTATTCCCAGCAGATATGCAATTTGAAGAATTATGCTCATTCCAGATAGAAACAGAGACAATATTGTCTGATGTGGCTGATAAATTAACCAGCAAAGGTCTAGCCTTGTGTATCAAATACTCAAAACAAATCTGTAGGACCAGAAATATTTCAAGGTAGCATAAATCTACTTAGAATGAAAAACTTCTTCAAGAAACCCAAAAGTTGGTATACGGTTTATCCACAGAAACAATAAAAATTCAATTAATTGGTTATTTAGACAGTTCTGCTTGCTGCTTACTATCCTAAGCACAGAAGCTGTCTTTCAAGAAATAAGAACCTTCATGATCTTTTTCTCTAAAGTTTGAAGCACTTGATACATCACAGCAGAACAGAGATAATAAGAATTTCAAGTGTGGAAAATAGTAATTTTGTCTTCACCATGGCACTCTTTTAAGGGTCATGATTCACCAGCATAGCCACTTTGGTGGGGTTCTCTCTGGTATGAATGACACCGCTAAAACCAGAGCCAACAAAGACTTTTAAAAGTATTTAATAAAATTTAAACCTTTATAACATGAATGGACAGAGAGGGACTGGGTATTTCAAAGCTTTCAGTGTGCTTTAAACAAAAAGTGCTAAATTTAATTACCATAATGAGCCACTGAAAAATATTACGTTGTAAACTAGACTTAATCAGATTAAAGGTTAAAATCCTTAGATACATTTTAAACATTTTTTATTAACCCAAATAGTAGAAGAAAGACATCGACTGTAATAAACTGTTCTTTTAAACAGACAATGGACTTTTTAACTGATGTTCTCAAGTGAGACCAGGAAAATGAATAGCTAAATATAAAAAATGTTATTTTAATGTAATATCTCTCCCTCCACTCTCCAGCAGAAATGGCAATTCACAGACGGAACAAGTACAACAGCTGAACCAAAGTCATGGTAAACTGTTAGATCTGCAAGTTAGTGGGGTTTTTTAAAGAAGAACGTGGTTTTAGTGACAGAAGGATTGCATAAATATAAGCAACGCAAGTTGAACCTTACCCCATCACATACTTTGGCAGTTCCAAGGTTTGCAGACAGTGCAGATTCTCCTAGTATATGAGTTTTTGGCTACTCCTTCGCTTCACCCCCAGGACTTCTAAGCAACCAGTTAGATTTACAATTCCTTACAGGACTTGTCATCCTTATTAGTGGTTCTGTGTTTGTGGTCATGTAGGAATCAAATGCTGATTTTACATAGAAGGGAAAACAGTAGATGACTTACCAAAATAAGATACTAGATAATGTAAAACATAAATTTGGGATGGGAGGAAAAAATAGTTCTGATACAGTATGAACTAATTATGGTGAACTGCATGCATATGCACACACCAACACACATACCTACAACTAGCTGAAAAAATACAGGGTGTAGGATTGCAGCAGACCAAGGAAAAGCAAGAGCATTAACTTTGCATAAGATGATTAAAGGGGTAGCATCAAACATATGGAATATTCTGCTGCTAAAATTCACAAAGGATTATATTGCTGTTGAATTTTCACCAGCTGACAACTTGGCTAATGCTGTTATGAGAACACGGGGATGGGACATGCCTCGAGACTAACACCAGGGGGATCAGCTTTGCTGACTGCAGAGTCTTTATCCACCTCTCCCCAAAACTGTCCCTAACCCACACTCTTCTGCCATGGTATTTTCCAGCTCCAGCTCAGAGCCACTGAGCTGAGTTTATTTCTGGCTGGAACTGTGCTGGAGATACAAGTACTGTATCAGAGGAAGAAGACATGGGGACCAAGAAAAGGGTGGAGAGGAAGAAAAAGAGACAGAGCAGCTGAAGGCTCTTTCCCACTTCCTTCTCACTCCCTTTCTTCTCAGACAAAGAGCACAATGTTCTCCATCAGACCTTGATTAAGGCTGCAGCACTCAGCAGGCCCCATAGATCACAGTCTGCCCAGTAGGAGACACTGAGTGTAGAGCAGGGATGAAAGTCTGTTGCCTTTTGAAAAGGTTTTTCTGAGTGCTGAGTTCTTTCAAAAAACCTGACCTGAGCTACGAGCGATTTTGAAAATTGGTTTTCGGGAGTCTGAAATGCTTAATATTATAGCACCGAAGTGCAACTGCATAACAGGAGCTTGATCCTCGGTGCCAGGTTAACTGAGTTTCTGGCTTTGTGTAGTAAATATCATCAGGTCAATGATGTACCTGTCCTTGCCCATCCTTCTGTTAGTAAGATCTGCTTACATAAAATAGAACTCACTGGATCATGTCTATTTTTTTGCACGGTATTCTCAATTCCAGATAAAGAAGAGGGTAACCTGCCTGACATGGACACATTAAATAAGATGGTCCTTTCTAACAAATTATTGCAACTGCTGTTCTTTTTGTGAGTTATTTAGGTTTACTTATTCATAATATCACTTAGCACAATTTTTTCGTCACTTATATCTTTATTGTAACAATAAGTGTCACCGATGCGGCAGCGAGAACAACCCAGAGAAAAGATTGCAACTCATTATCATTCATTACTGTACTGAAGAGAGATTAGAAACATAATGGAAACTGAGAGAAGATGTACCTTTGTGTCACTTACCTTGTACTTCGCTCAGAGCAGGGAACCTCCATGGGCAGTGATAGTGACTCAATCACTGACTGCTGGTCAGTGACCTTGGGTGGGTCACTTGACCTTCCAATGGCTTCATTGCCCCAGTGTAAGCTCACATAAAAAAGTACAACCACATGGAAACGCAGTGCTGCATTTGAGACCTTTCCTGCTTTTACATCTATATTTTTGAGCCCATTTACATAGTGCTGCTTAGTGAGTTATAGTTGTTTAATACTTCCCATTATAAGACCTAATTTTCAGACATCGTAACTTTGCCAAATTCTAATAGTGTGAGCTAAAATATTTCATGTTGTGTGACTGCCACAATGTGACAAAAGCAGTGGTAATGTCTAGAATTTTAAAGATCATTTCTAAAGATAAAGAGTTTCTAAACAAACAAACAAACAAACAAACAAAAAAACCCAACTATGACAAAAAAAAACCCCTGAAGTTCACTGTGTTAAAATAATGATGACAATAGTATGACAGACAAGATCTACTCTCCAGTACCTCTGTCCCATGGTAGCCTTTAATTTTGCAGTAGTATCTGAACCAGGAGGAGAAAAAGAAACTGGTGAACAAAACTTTTCCTTTTCTGGGCTTCTCACAGCCACACATTAGCTCAGGTGATTGTAAGGAAGAGCAACAAGTCCAGACTCCAACAACAAATAGCTTATAAAATTATTCTGGGAATGAAACTACGAACATGTCCATGTCATAGCTGAATGGTACAATGACACTAAGTGGAAAGAGGCTTGATTTGGTTTTTGTTTTATGCCAAGTTCTTACGCATTTAGAATATCTAAGTTCACAAGAAAGACCCAAGGCCTGTAGTGATTCCAGGTGTTTTGTCCAACTACTGAAGGACACATCGTTGCATCACCACCTTGCTACTTCAACAACACCAAGCAGAGTCAGCTAGCCTTCAGACACCAAAATTCTGCTTTTTGCCTACAGTACAGCTTCATACTCTGAGGTCTAATCCACAGTCATAAGTTTTTCTTTCAGCAAACTCAGGTTGTAATGCAAGGTACGAACATCAAAAGGGACTCTAAAAGAGCTAGATGAAGTAAAGTTTATCTGTGAATGCACACAGCTCAAGCTTTCCTCTACCAAGATTAGTTTTAACTCCATGGAATACCTCTGCTGTGAAGTGTGCTTTATAGTTTCACATATCACAAAAGAAACAGAGACCAGGAGTCAAGCTTCCAGAGATGAGCTGGAGGAATGACTTGTGGCACATCTTTCCTTTTCCTGTCAGAGCGCTAATAAATAATCTGTGATAGCGTCTCGCAAATGCATGGGTGTGAAGGTGGTGGGACAAACATACTGCCAAAAATGTGTTCCTGATCTTGGAAATCAAAGTTCCAAAGTAATTATACACACAAATCCGCCTTACATTTAGGGTGTTCTGAGGGAGAAGAGTTACAGACTGAGCCTGATGAAAAGTGAACATCAGCAGGTTTTTTCAGAAGCTCTCAGCATGTAAGTGGGTGGTATTTCTCAGAGCGCAGCCAGACAAGTGTTGAGGATGTTGGATCCCACATCTCATTTCAAAATTGAAAATGATCCAAGACAGTCAGACAAAGCCTTTATTTAATATGAAAATGACACCTTACTGAAAACTTCCTATGGGAGAGCTGCTCAAAAAACACATGCCATAGGACACAGTGGGTCACTGAATTTAGTACCTTATTTCCCAGACAATGGATAGTGTGTAATCTCATCCACAATTTTACCAATATCTATCATACTATTCATTAAAGTTCGTAGTTCAAAATGCTTGGTTTTGGACGTTTTTTCCTCTACTTAACGTATAAGACAGTTGTTATAAAATTTAATTGATGAATGGAAGTCTTTGAATTTTCATGCTCATCCATGGACGGCATGTGTGCAACATGCCACAGGAAAATCCATCTGGGATCTGTCAACACTGCATGAACATGGGATTCCCAACATCTGAAGTGACATGAAATTTGTCCATCATCTGTATTCCCCTTTCCATTCTATCTCATGAAAACAGCTATTTTATTATGCCAATTGTTGCATATCCCTCCCCTGTGCAGAACAAGTGTGAGCTTCAAAATTCAGTAATTCCACAGTCATCTGTTCCTCAGTTTGGTTTGTTAGCAGAGATCTCCAGCTTGCTTTCTCTTAAGCACAGCACAGATCTAGTAAACTGTCTTCAGTTGAGTGAATAGTCACAAATGAGGGTGGAAAAAATATTAATTGTCACATTTAAAGAGCTGATGCCTTTTGTGATATCCACTTTTCAGTGTGCAGATGTAGGCAGCACCTCCAAATACATTAGGCAATTAGACAAGTTAATAGAAATCACTATTAAAAGATAATTAATTTAATTAAAAATATTGTTGAGGTCATAAGTAGTTTCTATTGCTTTCTGGTTTTGGAGGTTTTTTTAGGTAGCGTTTATTAGAGAAAAAATACTGCTATTATTGCCTTTTTCAAAATAAAGTACTGCAGCTGCTAATTCAAGCTCTAATTAAATGCACAATCCTGAGCTTGATATTTGCTTATGCTTCATGTCATTTCTCAACTCAGACTGCAAGACAGACTCAAAGCTGACACCTCTGGATCTTTCATATAATATTCTTCCCTCCGTACAGACTTCTCTGTCACCAAAAATGTGGCTCAGATATTTGTGCGTGTATGTCTGCAGGTAAAGGACAGAAATTTAACAAGATTTTATTATCCACTTTTAGTATCAGCCTGAATCTTTTGGTTAGTTGGGAGTTAATTGCCAAAAGGTTTTATGGTATATCTAATTGGGTCAGTCATCCTTCTATGCCATGAACCCTACCAGACTGCCAGTGTGCCCTGAACTCAAACAGAGGGTAAGAGACCATCAGTTATTTAGTATGTGCTAGAAGCATGCATTTTCTTTTCACTCCATGTGAAAATAGTTAACCACAAGGAAAGAGTCCCACCCCTCCACTTTGCAAAATGGTGAAATTAAGTTTTCCGTACAGCTACCAGGGGACTGCAGTAAATTACCCTGGTAACAGAGTTTACATTGATTCTGAAAAAAGCACTTGTCCATATGTAACAACGATAACCTTTTAGAAGGTTTGGAAAACAAATCTGACACCCCATTAAAAGGCAAATGATTTTTTCTCCACACAAGAAAAAGAAACTTTTAAGACATAGAAGGCTATTAATAAATAATGGGGCTTTTTTATAGGAAAGGCTGACATGAAAGCTTAAGCTATAAACTGTATCAGAGGCAGTATTTTGACTTGTGTGGTTTATTTGTCAAAGCAGTGAGATGGGATCTCATTTTTATTAGCTGCACAAAATATATTTTATTGAATGTCACATTGTAATTTGATTTTAAAAGGAATAGAAAAAAATTACATTTTCTCGGATACGTAATACTGCAAAAACATGATAGTCATACTAACCACTAACCACAACGAGTAGCAATATAAGCCCTACAAAATATACACTAGTACCTTACCAATGCAAATGTGTACTTTGAGATTCCATGTACCAGAATATTTTTCCTGAATCTGGTTTCATTTACTGCTGTCAGAATAATATATAAAAAATATATGCATGTTATTAAATTATGTATGTAAACAACTAATATAAGAGTTAGATTTTAAAAGAAGGACAGCTTTTAATATTTTAGAATTTGTCTTCAAGCTCGTTCACATAATTCATTTATTTACAAGAAAAAGATCATAGCTGAATGAAACAGAGAACAGTGTTTATTACCCAGATATGATGGGGATGAAAATAAAGACCCACAGCATGAAGTAAAGAAGTCTGAGTAAATTATATTCTTTTTCACTTTGCCATTGACTCCCTGAAAGTTGTTTAAGCCTCCTTGGGTCCACCTCCATACCCATATTTGTGAGCCCTACCACCAAAAGTAACAAGTAGGAACAGTGACTGAAGAGAGAAAAATGCAGTTTCCAGCACTCTTTGTGGTACCAGTTTTGTCACAAGACACAGTGGCATCATCCCTGGGTGGGCAACCTGGGCTTGGTCCCGGGATGAGAACATTACTGTGGAGTGCTCAGCCCCTCCTCCTCTCCTCCAAAGCCACTTCATCACACCACCCAGCCCTGTCAGACCCTGATAGTGAGCCCATACCCAGCAAGAGCCAGACAAATGCACTTTTGTAACTCACAGGAAGCATCCATTGCCATTTTAACTGATCAATATAATACAGCTTCCAAAAAACCCCACAGTATTCAAAACAAGGTCCGAGTGATATGGAAACATATTTCAATTCTTAATATTTTCATTAAAACTAACCCTATAATTTTTATATTTAGTTCACCTAGAGCCTCACTTTTTGTCAACCACCTGACACATCCAGAAAGCAGCTTCCCAACTGCTCAATTTTTAAAATGAAAATAGAGGGAAAAGAGAAAGAGAAACATTCGTAGGTGAACCAAAATCACATTTAAAATCATAAGTAGAAAGATGTGTTTTACAGTTCCACTGCTGCTTCACCAGTTCAAACCCTGTTTATCCACTGAAGCTGTCACTGTCCCCTGGACCATTAGCAATCATATATATCTTGCAAGACTCTCAAACTCCTCAGCTGGAAGGAGGTTATGTGTTACCAGCTCCTCCTGCAGAATTCAGTAATTGATAGCACCTATCCTTGGATAATCTTATTTAGATAGAATCAATTCTGGCAGAAACTCAACACAAGAAGCACTTCAAAAATATTTGTCAATCCATGGTCCTCACCAGGGATAGTTAAAAATCTGATCTAGATCCCAGAGGGAAGCATGCAAGAAACATACATCCCAAAAGGTGGAATTGCAAAGCAGCCAAGGAAAATTCAGGGCCAACAGCCTGCAGCAGGTCCTGCACTCCTGAAATATTTGAGGTTAAAATCAGTAATGTTCTTTTTTGGTATCACAGTGTTTATTTTTGGGGCACTGACTAAAGTGATGGGATGCAGAATGCACAAGTGTATCTGCAGCTGCTAAAGGCTGTCTGCTGTAAAGTCCACACATGGGCGTTGAAACACACCCGAGTGTCTTTCAAGGCATAGAATTTCTTTAAGGCTCCAGTGCCAATTTATTCTTTCTCACTTTGAAAATTAAAATTTTGTACAAGAGTGGGAAAGAAGACTGCTTTCTCCAATTCCATCATTTGGTAATTGGGGTATTTTTCTGAGAAGTAGGTGTTCCTATAGGCAAAAGAAGAGGATTGTCAATTTTTTTTAGGTAAACACTATTTCAAAATCAGATCCCTACCATTTCTTTCTCCAGCAGGTTTTGTAAAGAAAGCAGTAGCTACAACTGTGCTGTGTTAAAAGCTCTCTTCAGGAGAGCTGTAAGGTCACTGTCAAACATCCTGAGTGCTCAAGGGAACTGAGACAGGAAAATAACACTTTCTGGCAGCTGGTTAGGGTGAAACAGAAGCATGATGGCAACTGATGAGCCTGACAAGATCCAGTCATGTCTGAAAACATAGAAAAGCATGATTCTGGGTTCTGGGAATCTCACCATTCAAACCAGGAAGTTCCTATAAGTTCTGAATGGTTCTGAAATTAGGCAGGAGTATCTGAATGCACTTTCTAAAAGTTCCTATGTTAGGCCTGAGTGACCTAACCAAACATTAAAGCCTTTACTAAGACCTTAGCAAATTCTGGAAATGAAATCCAAAGGCACAAACAGAAATTCAGTGCAGTAAAATATGCAGATGCCTTCATAAAAGATAAGAGAGATTTAGAATATGAACTCCAACAGCAGCCTCCCAAATCCTCAATGATCCTAAGGCCTGACTCCAAAGGTCTGACTGTAAACTGTAGTTTTGCTATTACTTCTACAAAATGTAGGAAAATATCCAAATAGGAAAATCCTTTGTGCGTGGGGTTTTTTTTAATATACCCAAAGATAAGCTGTTGGGCGTCGCAGACTATTTCAGGATTTTTTGAGGAAGAAAATATCAAAAGGTATTCTCGAAGTCAAATGACAGTGAGGTGGTACCTCTCACTTGCCTAATCTATTTGCATCTCTCACATCTGTCTTTGGCCACCCACAAGGGTCTCCAGTCTAACTCTCAATAGGTTTTGGAAAGTTCTTAGAAAACACCCATTTGTGACCATTAATGTTTTTTTGTGTTGGGAGGGTTCAGTGCCTACATTGCACGTGTACAACAGCACAAATGATTGGAATAAACCACATGACTGCTTGTGTTTCCTGAATAGTTTAATTGGAATACCAAATATTCCTATGGCTACCACATGTCTGACTTTTACCAGCCAGTTACCTTGGGCACATGAGAGGTGCTCGACCCTGTCAAAGACAACACATTTATTCTACAGACAGCCTCCTGATAAGAGGGATGTAGGTTGCTGCAGGGCAGCACAACAACCCCCTCCACACACCCCTGTAAATTACTATCTTGCTTTTGGGAACAAAGGCCTTCTGAGAGGTCAGCTGGGCACCTCCCTATACCCTCATCTTCTTATTGTTTTTTACTACTCGGCTGGCAGAGAAACCGTACTGCTAATCTTATTAGCATCTGCTTCATCTGATCATTAGCATACTTCATTTGCCAGTCAGCATATCCTAATTAATACTGGGCACCTGGCAGTGGCCACAGCAAATTGTGCCAGGAAGAAAGCAAATGTGTCCACTCTCCTCACTGACTCCACGGGCGTCTCCGATGTTGCTCCCTACCTCTGCCTCACCTCTTCCACCAGCCAGGTCAGGCCAGCACACATTTCATGGCTGCTTTGCCACATGACTCTCTGAAAGCACCTGCTAATTCATCCCTGAAGCAGATTTTGCATGCTCAGACTCCAGCTACAAGCACGGCACATACATTCTTGTCCCCAGCATTGAACCTACAGACTAGGCTGCTCTTTCTGTACCACTGCCATGATATCTCTCATTTTTTCATGTCCTACAATCAGCACAAGAATGGTCCTTAGGAAATGTCCAAGCATTTCAAAGTGTGGCCTGTATCACTAATTTCTTTGGTTTCTCTGTAGAATGGTGATGAAAAACATTCCTCTTACAACATTATAGTAGGGGACCTGGCCACTTTTGAAGCACTTTAATATCCTTTTAGGGATAGCATCATAAAAAATATAGTGTAACTAATAATGTCTGAGGATTGTTTGTTTATTAATTATAAGACTTAAATGAATTTCAGATTTTTAAATCCTGCAGATGGGGACTAGCACGCCAATATCCAAGTACTTATTAGATTTACAAGAACATTGACTTTAAGGTTATTCAAACCAGATTTTTTCTATTAATATTACACTGTTGTGCCAATCTCACAGCAGTTGGTATGTTATGAAGAAAACATCAGAGGGGTGTGGTAGTTGTCTGCAAAAGTTCAAAACAACACCATGACTACAAACATGATATTGCTCATCTTGGTCTAATATTCTCAACCTTTTCCTGACCCAGGATTCATAATCAACAAAAGGAAAATATGAGGATGGCTTTTAGAGGGATTTTTTTCCCTTAAACTTGGGATGTCTGCCATACAGACCTCTCTGCCTGGGAGAGGTGCCACCAGCTCCCTTTAAGGTCAGCAAAAGGTACTTCTATTGTGCAGCTCATTTAAACAGGTTATCATCTTGAGGGTGAGACAAACTCTTCTCAGAAGAGCTGGCCAGCTCAGATATAAACACCCAATTCAGACAGATGAATCCTGCCTCCACTCTCTTCCTGATAATCTCCCTTAAACTACAAAGCTGGTGCAGAGGTAGAGAAAGAGGAGAAAAGTAGCTATTTCTGCAAATATCAAATATAGGGTCCATCAGGAAAGGGTTGCTCTCACCAGGGTGTCACGCGTGACTGTCCACCCTCTTCCTCCCCCACCGGAATCACCCTTGGTGCATCAGCTTGGGAAGGAGGCTTTGGAGCCTGTCAGCAGCTCTGCTGCTGGGCCAGGCACAGGAACCAAAGTCCCACCAAGGCTTCCCAGAGGGGCAGGGAGTAGGACTGGCTCAGGAGTTTTGGCACTGAAGCAGCATGTCCTCTCTCCCTTCATGCAGGCACTGTTACCTTCTCTTGCCTGCAGCTATAAAAATCTCTTCTGTTATTAATTACCGTCAAACTTTTTGAAGTAAGAACAGCTTTAGTACGTTATCCTTGACACTGAAATTCACACTATCAGAATTATGTTATTTATTATTCCTTTACCCTGTTAAGAACTTTAAAGTTTTATTTTTACTAATTACCAGAGATTTGGTGGCAATTTAGTTGGTTTTCTGTAAGTTACCTTTCATTAAGCTGGAGTGTATCACTTTCAGAAATGCAGTAGTGTTCTTCTGTCATGTGAGCACTATTAAAAATGCCCCCTTTTGATGTACAACCCCTTTAAAACTCTCTATATATGTGAAAGCCGTCTGGCTCTAAGGCAGGGGTTCTTATTTGGTTTTTTTTTACAACCTAGCAGAGAATAAAACTAATAAGTATTTCTCATTCTTTAAAGATTGATTTATTATCAGTTCCAAAAACATGCCTTTTCGTTTGGAAAGTCATTTACTCAGTTATGATTGGATATAAACAGCTGCTAAGGGTCAGCACAGGCCTTGGTGCTTGTTATTGCTTGCACTCCTTATGATTTTAGCTCAGTATAACTAGCAGTGGTGTCCTGGGATTCCAGAGTCTGTACTGATTACCAACAAAAGCCTCTTTAAGATCAGCAGAAGCAGTCAAGGGACTAATGGTGCCAAGGCAGTCTGAGGCACTGGAGCAATGCCGCAGGTCATAAAATGAGCAATGACAATTGCCCTGTCCTTGCTGATTTTATCAGCCTGAGAGTTTTTAGTATCACACGGAAGACAAAAGGAATCTTTAGTCTTGAATAATATTATCAGCAAACATGACTTGTTTGGGGCTTTTTTTTTTTTCTTGATTTTTGTTTTCTGTTTGGTTTTGCTGCTGATCGCTTATTGTGTTCAAAAAGACAGGCGTATGTCTTAGTTATGATATGTATATAATGGCTTTACACCAGTGGCAGCTCCTTTCACTAGCTACTTGCTTTCACTGCTTTCTTAATATGTTTATTTTGGAGAAGGGAACAAAGGAAAACGGGAAGTTTTACTATTTTAAGTATGTTTATATATGTTGTAAAGTGAATATTATTCTTATGTATGAATAGCTAAGCTGTATGTCAAATTCGCCTCATCAGTAGAGTTTTCATCCTGGCTTAGGCTAAAATGAAAATGATCTGTGACTACCTCATCTCTCACTCCAAATGAACATTTCAGAAAACTACTATGTGACTGACACTCTGTGCAAAATGCACAGGGATCAAGTTGAAGAAGTGTTCACGCTTCTTGAGCTGTGATCATCTGAATGAAGAAGATTTCAAAGCATTGTGGAATTCCCTGGAAGTTACACCAGAGATGAATTTGGCCTTTAGAACGGGGTTTTATACATCTCATTCACACACAGCAAAATGTTTCATCACAATGGGAGACACTTTTTAAGAGAGTCTTAAAATTAATCCCAAATGAGGAAGCCTCTCTCTGAATGAGTGAAACTTGGCAGATTTACAAATTCAAACTGAGATGCATTAGCAGATCTTGTGTAGAGAAATCTGTATAATATCTACCCATGGTACCTGTTTAAAATCAGGTCTGGCAATCATATTTCTACTGAATTAAATACATCATAGAAATAAAACATATCAACAAGCACTTCAGGTTTGCTGTGTTTTGAAGTACTGGCTATTCCCACTTCTAGTAAGAGCCACATTTTTCCAGTGCACTCAGCTTCAGTTGCTCCCAGGCCCAGATTTGCTAAAGTCCTTAAGCACCACATTCACTTGGTATTCACTGAGCTCCTAAATAACTTACCCATTTTTTAATTAAATAAATTGGGGAAAAAAGTACTGAAATTAATTTCAAGGAATTAAAACAGGGATTATTTTTCTGTATATGAAACTCTCATTCAAAACACAGAGAGCTTAGGGTGACCAAAAAGGGTCTGGAACTGTAAGGTTGTAATTGCTTTGCAGATCATTCATATTTTTATAATTTTAATGTTATCTGGCACAAATCATCATTAATGACAATCCAGAGTTTAAATAGGAAGAGCACAAATTCTATGGCATAATTCATTTCTGGCAGCAGGGGAAACGTAAATCAAGATTCAGACAATTATGTAAGCAGAGTGGAGACAGTTTGTCACACATCACTTCTGTCTTGGAATTGCCTGTGTGCTCTTTCAGCTACCTCTGTTGTTCATCTCTAGGTATTCATGCAAGGTGTCTAATAGGATGTTACTGAAGGGTCTCATTGCAAGTGATGCAGTAGACAGAAACATTTAGCACATTATTAAGCAGGGGAACACAGGGTCAAAAAGCAGTAGAAGTAAAATGGCAAAAAAATGGAAAAGTAAACGTATTACCAAAGGAAGGCTCAGATAAAAAGACATTTTCCACTACATATATACCCTTATTAGAAAGCAGAATATATGTTCTTTAGCAAAATGCCCCAAAAAAACTGCGTGCAAAAAATGCTTCATAGAAGACTGAATAGTATTGGAGTTTCCCTTCAAAATTCTCATATTTTGGTCAACACACAGGTGCACCCCTTTCACATAAACATTTACTAAAAACTGATGAAAGAATTTTGGAGAGAAAGCTGTCTGATCAAACAAGACCAAAGGAAATAATAGACAGAGGAAGTTTGAATATTTGAGTTCGGTGCGAAGTTTATGACCTTCCCTGATCTTTCCTATCCAGTGCCCTTTCCATCTTTTCAGTGTACAGTCCAGCATGCATCAATTTTTTCATTTTGTAGGCAGACAGTGGGTTTCATTAATTGAATTTCTGGATTTCCTCATGTATCTATTCCCTTCTTAGTCATCTTTAAGAACCATATGTGCAGCAATTGCTTGACCCAAAGAACAAATGTTTCTTGCAGGACCAGGCAGAGGGAAAGGCACAGCCCAGAGCAAGCAGTTGCACTCTCTCCTTCAGCAAACTCATGGCCAGTTCTCACCCTGCTCTTTCCTCTCAGCCCCAGCTCAGAGATGGACACCATATAAAACAGCCTTCAGTGCAGAAATTTTTGCTGGACAGTTCCCCAGTGATATTTCCAGGGTCCTTAAGGGGTGATCAGTCAGTTATCTGTGGCAACTTTTGAGGTTCACTGTAATTCATACAGAATCCTTTAAACAACTCTGTGAAGTACAGCTGTGCTTCATGGAGACTCTGAAAGATAGTGCAGCTCTGATTTTTGCAACCCTCTGAAAGAATAGCCACGACAATAACCAAGGAAAACTTGAGTGCCCTCGAGTTCTGCTTGTTGCTCAAGACTTTTGCTCAGGGCTAAAACACATATATGCTCAATTGACTCTGTGATACCACTCTGGTGTCACTCTGTGAGGAATAAACTGACTAATATCAACTTATTAAGTGCCAGTAAGTGTTCAGAACGGTCACAGAGAAAACACAATCACATTATCTATGTTTGTGGGGAGGGAGGATGGTTAAATGGGAAATCTCTTGTGCCTTTCTTTTTTTTATCAGAAATAGGCTGATGCAGATGTGTAGGAGAGAGCTGGTGCACACCTCAATTTGACTTTGATGTGGAGTGAGGATGATCCACAAATTCCCAGTCTGCTAAAACATACTCCTAGACGCTTGTATAACTTTGCCCACTTCACAGTCAGTCCACTTACCAACATGAGTGAAGTTATGCAGCTACTCTGTCTTCTGCACGTTTTTATGCAATTGCATTTCTTTCCTTTAAAAACCCACTGAATTGAACACAAGATGCAACTTGATTATTTGCAGGAGGAGCTTAAGATAAACATAAAAATATCTGTTTTACCTAGGACTACCTAAAAATCCAGACTTTTCAATCTATTTCCAAAGTTACTCAGACCACCTTTATTTGACTTGACACTTTTTCAAATCCAGAAACCAGAAGGACATAGTTTCAAATGTGGTTTGTTTTATAATGTTCCTCTTTTTAACATTCAGTGCTACTTTAAAATTGTGTCCAAATATGGCAACATGCTGGCCTAATTTTGTGAAGACAATGATAAATAATGAATACTTGTGAAAGAGAAGTAGAATACAAGCTGTTTCAGTAACAGCTAGTGTTTTCAATTTTTTTTAACTTTTCTAGGAAACAGAGAGCTGGAAATACCATGAAAATTTTTTAGCCTTGGAAACACTTCTGTGAGGAAAAAAAAGAGTGAACTATTGGTTTCATCCAGTTGTGCAAGTTCTAAAGGATAATCTTTATAAATTCCACCCTATCAAACATTTCACACTGCTGACATCAAGCAAAGAGATATGTTTGAGAAGCAAAAGGGAATCATACCAGGAAAAACATTATGTGCTCAGTGTAGATACATAAAAGTAATAGAGGGTCTTGGGGGGTGAATCCCCAAGAAGCATCAATTAATTAATTGAAGAACATGGCAAACAAAATCAAAAGTGCAATACTAGATGGCATCTTATCTCTAGTATCGAACGGGTAGGATTATTTTTATAATTCTGTTTTCTCTAACTGGACTGTACCAGCTAACATAACACAATATATAAATGCCTACAACAATTAGACTGTCATCAACAAGAAATTAAAAAGCAAAGCTCACACTTCATATCAGTTAAAATACTCATCATATAGTACTCTCAGACAGAAATATTTGCTAAAAAAGGTAAAAGGTCCATCAGCTGTAAAGTCTCGGTGATTGCAGCAAAAAAAGCTGTCTGTTTCTTGCTTGTATATACCAATTGTTAATTCCTAACAGAGTACAGAAGCAATGGAAAGATTCTGTGTCGTATACTACATAAAAATGATGGGATGTTTCTGCTCCTATACAGGCTGCTGTGTACAGACATGGTTGTTACTAAACATATCTGCCTACTTTTACAGGACAAAGGTGTGGAACAGAAGTACTCACAGGGCCCATGTGTCCTGGGTGAGGAAAATCTCTCATATCATGCTGTTTGATGTCTGCTTCCTAGAAAGTTTAATCCTACAATTGGGACCTTATATTGAACATGTGTAATCTTGAAATTGGAGTTCTCATGAGATTTGAGGCCTAATTTGATAGTCAAAAGACATTTTTGAAGTATCTCTGCTTTGCCTAATGCAATGTAGAAAAGGAATAAATGGGACACTGCTGGTTTGCAGTGCTGGTGGACATTGAACTGGATGATGAGAGGAAAGAGAGCAAATATAAGCATGGAGCACAGCAGGCTGGTGTCTGTGAGAATATTTGGTAAAGACACAATGCAGCACCTGAATCTGTAACCCTAGACTCCCTTTGTCTGAACTGAGATATTAGTGACACTTTGGGGAAATTAGTAAGGAGCACTGGCAGACTTTTAAATCATGTCAAACAATTTCTCCTGATGCCTGTTTTAAAATAAAGTCTCTTATCTAAAAAGCATGTGACAGGTACTTCAGCTAGACAAGATGATTTCTGCAGTTTGCAGCATGACTGAGTGATTCAATTTAGGTCACAAGTTAATCTTCAAGGGATAAAATAGGACAGAAGTCCTAATAGTAATGTTCAGTTTCTCAATAAAACAATAATCAATGGAATACTAATAGAGTGATAGCTGAGCCACTGGATTATTGCTTTGAGTATATGTAAGAGCTCTGCTACACAGAAGGAGTCTGCAGCACAGAAAAGCTGATTTATTCGCTCTGAGAGAAAGAGAGAAAGCAGAGTGGAGTGCAGTGTCAGCCAAGGACTGTGTGAAGGACACCATGGATCCCAACACTCCTCCTACTGTATAATTGTACACAGACACTCACATCCTCTCCCACTCTCTATCCATCCTGACTGCTTACAAAGTGCATTCTGTAGTACAGGAATGGGAAGTCTTTTCAACCCTACTCATAACAAGGTCCTCCAACCCAAAATTTGCAAACGATAAATGCCCTTAACCTTTCTATTATCACCTGGGTGCTAAATATTCATAAAATCATATGTAAATGTTCTGCTGGTTTTTTCCTTTATTTGAAGGTCTTATCTATAGGTCCAACACATAGACTGAAAAAAATATCTGGCACTTAACTGGGAGCTACTTTTATTTTAAATAAACATATTCCTTGACTAATAATCTGGTCACCATGCAGTGTGCTACTGGATTCAAGTTTGGCCCCAGCCCACTGTAGACCAAGCAATCTCAGGCATGTGAGTCATTAGAAGAATCCCTCTGAATGTCACACATATAATTGCAGCAAAAAGACTACCTCTATTTACCTCTCCTGGAATGGCTGTAGTGTAGACAAGCAGGCTCTGTTGACATTTCTCAAAACCAATTATTCATCTGTTAACAATTCACCTATTCTGTCCCTCCTGCCTCCTTTTTAAGGTCATACTTTTCATGTAGATATTTAAAAGCTTCACTATGTAACCTATTCAAAGCTCTTATTATTGCAAAACACATTATATAAAATAAAGCCACTAAACACAGGATAAAAAGAGGATTAGAATGAACATTCCTGTTGAAAAAAATTCCTCTTTAACTCCTTTTGAATACTTGTCTGTAATCAATATTTACTTTAGCCTTCACCTTGGTCACAACAAGTTCTTTCTCCATCTGTTAGTGTATCTCTAATTTGGAGAATGCAGTTTCTTCAAGGGTGTTGTAAAGTGTAAACTTTAAGTTCAATATTTTTTATGAATGTTTGACAAAAGTTGGGGAATTTTAACCAAATGTATTAGAAATATTTTCTGTTAGATCAGCTACTTCATTTGTGTTGCCAAAAAATAAAAGTCGTTCCTTCCAGTGCAATCCCTAGTGTGTTGCTTGGCAGTGCTTCAAATTACTCAATCCAGAAATATTTTTATATAATTTTACATAATTTATATCTTATGAAAAGCTGGACTGGACTCTGATAAGGAGAAAAGATGACATAAGTGTCCTGATAAAGACTGTCCTGAACATCCCAGAAATCTGTGACCTTATGAAGAATAAAGATCAGCTATCTCTTTCTTGGTACTTGAATTTCATTATAAAAGCAGAACGGACCTAGAATGGAGCTGGTGCCAGAATGGGACAGACTGTAACAGTTTTACTCATACTGAGTAGTACCTTACTCCACAGCGGTGTTCCCTGACTTGAGTGAGCCAATTTAGTAGGATATTTCACTAAAAGTGAAAGCACTTTCGCATTGTTATAAAGTAATTCTAACTTTGATTTGAACTCATAGATTAAGTTTCCAGAGGAGTGAGACGATGTGGTAGCACCTCTTGCATCATCACCTGTAAAGAGAATGAGGGGTTACTAAACTCAGTTGTAAATGCCTGAGCTCCTGGGAAACCAATCCCACACACGACCACCTGTTGGAATATAGCTGTAGGTAACCTAATAATCAGAATGGAAAAAGAGTAGGCAACAAAATTAGAACCCAAATTATTTGCAACCCAACTGAAAATCAAGACCTTTAGGCATAAGACCACATGATAGAAGATGAGCCCTGATATATATATATAGATATAGATATAGATATAGATATATATAGATATATATATGTATATATATGTATATATATATATATATATCACCAACAGTAGGTATAAGCAAAGTGATGTCACTCCTACCCAAACACAGTGGACCTTATTAGAATTAAAATCAAATTACGTTTGAGGAGAAATTCCAAAATACTTGGTTCAGTTCTGGTGGGGTTTTTTTCCATTTGCAATATTCACCAAATCAAAAGAGTAGAGAAACTAAAAGCTGACCATCCATTTGGCGTTTCTGGTTGAGAGCAGAAGAAGGAGGGATGTTCTTATTCTCGTGAGATTTCCAGCAGATTTCACGTCAAAGAGGTTAGAATAGTTTGAATAAACGCCACATAAACATCTGGGGCCAGATTCATGGGATATTCCAGCTGCTTTGGAGCAATTCAGTGACACAAAGCAGCAGTAAAACCCACTTTACTGGCCATTTAAGTCAAGTTTATGGCTGCTTTGCATTCCCAGAGCAACTCAAAACAGCCAATACCATTGAAAGTTACTCTGAATTTCTGGGCTTTGAGCAGAGCTGCAACCTAACTCCAAAATCCTCTAATGTGTCCGTTTATACTAGACATAACATTCTAACTCAGCATGTGTCTGCTCGTCACAGCCTTTGTTTACAGCATGATTGTAATGATCTAATTAGGAACTAAAAGTACTTTCAGTCAATTAACACTCCTTGAAGTTTAAAAAAACACAACTTTCAATGAGTTCAAGTAACTATTAAAGAAATGTAGCATTTTCTTTCTAATTAATCTATTTCTCAGGATGCACACTGTAATTTCCATCCCTGTAATATGGTATAGCTCTTGATGGTAGCAAACTATCAGATTTGCACTGTTTCCCAGACCTCAAGACTGGAGCTTGCCAGACTTGCCTTGTCTTGCTCTGGGTTTTTCTTGACCATCTGGCAACTTTGCTTCTCTTGATTTATCTTTAACATCGAGTTGTCTAATGTAACAGGTATCTCTGGCTGATTTGGTTTACTTTTGTTTATCTTTATATGGTATATCACTATGATTTTACAGCTCCAGTATACATAATGATGTAGTATGTAGAAATCCAGGCCTGGTGTGACAGTAAAGAAGTGGAGAGAGGATTCAGTGTAGAGGAATCCCCCCATGGGATGATAAGAAATGTGTACACATACTTGTTATCCAAGACACACAGCTATCAGCAGCTAGCCTATGGTCAGAGAAAGAAATGCATACATACCTGGGGCTGGACAAAATTGGGTTTAGGTCTAACTGAGAATAAAGACATAACATCTAGCCTACAAAATGGGCACATATCCAGCAAATCTGGATGAAACTTAAAGCTACAGACCCATGAGAAAAGAGGAAATATGCAATTATATGTTAGCAAGCATGTATAAAGTCCTTCATCGAGGAAGAGGAAACCACTAAGATGAACATCATATTTCTTCAAGTGAATGACTAGAAACTGAGAAATCTGGATTGCCCAAACTTGCTTAAGAGCAAAAGGAAACAACCAAACTTGGGAGCAAGAGGAAATGTTGAGTATAATAACAGAAAAAGGGGTGGAAACTAAGCATGCGTATAACATTTTTAACTACATTGTTGTTATTATTGAGACTTTCTGTCTTAAAATGTTCTCTTTTGAAATAGAATTTGCACAAATGATTCTTGGATTATACTGAAAATATTTTAGACATGACAACAGTAAATTCTTTCTTTATATGTAAAGTTTGCCATTTCTTTGCTCACGAACAATACTGTGTGCATAACACAAATAATACTGATCACTGGCCACCTCCCAGGATTTTGCAGAACTACATTATTGATTGTTCTTGAAGACATTGCATATTATAATCATGAGTACCATGAGTACCATTAACCAAATGTAGTAGGAGGGCTAAATGAAAAATGGTGAGGAAATTAATAACCCTATACTTGGAACAGCGTTTGTATTTTATAAGATAAATAAGGCTTGGATCTCCACACCACCTGTGAAGAGAAGAAAAGTCATGAAGGAGCAGTCAGTCGTTCATTAGGTGAAGCAGGAGTCCCTGGAAGTGTAGCATAATGGTGTTGGCTGCAGAAGTTAAATTGACATTACACCAGGAGCCATATATTTCCTGGTTTTTCAGTGCTTCATTTAGCAACCTTAATATTCTTTTAACCACAGGTATTTAGTGTAATGTATATACAATATCTGTTTTCTCATTAGATTTTTTTCCCCTTTTCTCCCTGTCCCTTAATAGGGATGGATGGAGCAATTAAAACACAGCTCCACTTCAGAGCATACTGCAAAACCCAGGAGGAGCTTCTGCCTCTCGGAGTGCCAGAGGGCATAGCTGGCAGCAGCTGT
Source organism: Brachypodius melanocephalos (assembly GCA_013398615.1). NCBI lineage: Eukaryota > Metazoa > Chordata > Aves > Passeriformes > Pycnonotidae > Brachypodius > Brachypodius melanocephalos. Next base: position 50,692,905 of record VZSR01003803.1, read on the forward strand.
GCCATTTCTTCCAAAAGTGTTATATATATATTTATGTATATACTTTTCTGCAGCTAATTATTTCAGATGGACACTCAAAAGGAAGCAGAAGCTATGACCTGATTTATTCTAAAATGTCTTTAGTGTTTATTAGTACATTACATTGCAGCCAAAATGGATTTTACAAAGGAAAGTGAAGGTAAAAGGGGCCAGATTCCTTAATCTCCACAAACTCAGAATATCTACAAGGAAACACCCCATTATCTTGTCATTATTATTCCTGCATACAAGTTTTGTCTAACAATATACTCCCATCTCTGAGCCAATTTTCACTAATTTTTTCCTCTCTTTTCTCTCATTGCCTTTTTAAAAGTGGCATATGTAAATATGCAAGAAGATGATTTCAGTCCTCATTTTCAACTTGAATAATTTCAAATTCAATACAGTGTATGCACTTTGCCTATTTGCAATGTACATACATTACAGAGGAATAAACGTATACCATATATTATCAAAAATGTATACATCAATTATGCACTAATTTGATATAGTACATTCAAAACCCATTCTGTTTTTCATTGGAAAGTTAGCTTCCTCCACATCCCAAACAAGACATAATGGACTGATCTATGGATTAATTTACCCAGTGTTTCAACTTAACATATTTCTTAGGCAATGAGAATGTGCAATGATACATTGTAGAAACCTCATCAAGACAAAAATCCCAATTAGAAGAGCAGAGGAGTGTCAGCTACAACAAAAAGCAGCTCCTCTGCTTTTCTGGGGTATCTTAGGCAGGTTCATGTTCACCTAATCTGAAATACATCACCTTGCCTCTCTTAGGTGAATAAAACATTTTCATTTGAGCTATTCTAATTCCCCAAATAAATAGTATAATATGTCACTTTCAGCATACTGAACTCTTCTAAATTTTATTTAACATCATGTTCTGATTTAAAAAAAAAGTTTGTTTACAATGTCACACTGAAAATTCACAGCTAACTCTATATTTGATCTATAACCAATGTCACGTCAGACTTCAATCTGTATCAGTAAAAGATAGATAACTGAAAGGACTGATGTATTTTCCACAAATTTGCTATAATTTGGTTTATTAACTTATTAAAATGAATGAGGTTCTTCCCTTCTACTTCCGCTATCAAACTCACTGCTTATCCATTTATTACATTTTGCCATACTAATAAAACAGCTTTTCTGTGGAGGGATATGTGGGTTTAGGTTGTTGGAGAAATGGGGAGAATTATTTTATTTTTCAGTATTTAATCCTCTGCAGCCAAGGTCTCTGAGTGTTTCCATAGTCTTTGCTCCTCTAGTTGTTTTTTATGGTTCCAAGAGCAGTGATAATGAAAGAAAGAAAATACACAATTGGTGGTATTTACTTATTTTTTGATGCTTCTTTTTCTGTAGCACAATAAAAACCAACCATGAGCCTCATGAGTATAACACAGAAGACAGTATTTTAGTGCATTTCATGCTCTATTATCTTATTTAGTGATACATCAGATTTTAAAATTAATGTAACAATACCATTTACTTAAATAAACCATGCCACAAACACAAGGAAAAGCCATTGAAAAGGATTAGTAGGAAGACAGCATTTAGGATGCCTTTGTTAGCACAGTATATTACATTTAAAAATACACAAAGTTAAGAACATCACATTTGCTTTTTTATCGTTAGCTGTCTGATAGGCTATTTATTTCAGAAAATAGTGATTGAATACTGGCTGCCAGGTAATAAGCTTTCTCTAGTCTGTTATAGGAATTAAATTATCAGCAATCAGTAGTGCTCCTGGTAGCCATGTATTATGTGTACAACACACTAGCTGTCCTTTAAATCAAGATGTATCTTTTAATAAGAAGGGTCTTCTTTCCATAAAGATTTTAAAGGTGGTTCAAGTCCAAAACAAGTTAGAAAAAAAGAAAAAGGCCAACTCATTCACGACTTAGCATGACTGGTGCTGTGATAGACATTTTTATTTCTAGCCAAGCACTTCATGGTTGCTGTGTGGTGCAGGACCCTGGGAAGACTCAGGGCTCTGTGAGACAGCCACTGTCCTGTGCTGCCCTGGAGGTTTAGCAGGATCATCCAGCAGGCTCCATGCTCCGCCACGTCCTCCTCAATAACCCCACTAATGAAGGGTCAGTCATCTTTTGGAGCAGCATGCCATATTGCCTTTTTCTTCCTCAAAGAAGAGCTTAAACCTCTTGATATGAGCTCAGCAGAGGCCAGGATATCCTTCCTCACACAGCAGCAGAATAGCTTCACCAAAGGCATTTGTGGGAGGCAAGGTAAATTCAGAAATAACTGGGGTTTGTGAGCCACTGCATGGGGCAACTTCAGTTTTTCTTCCTCATGTACTGCCAGCTGAGAGACCACAGTGTCCAGCTACCAGCCTTCCCAGATGGACACAAAGGTCAGGCATCTGTCTGGATTTTTTCTAATGTTAAAGGGCAGTAGTACCTGTTAAGGCTGTGGAACTTTTGTTTATATGATGCAATCCCTTGTAAAGCCTTATTTGTATGCATGTGAAAATTCATCTAGGAAAGAAATACAAGAGAACCTAGACTGAACACAGAATCTACCTATGCACCATCTTTGTCATATCTACCCTAAACAGTTAATATCTATGATGAAACAAAGACCAACCCACATGACACAGATGCCAGATATGCATAAAATAAACCCAAAACTCACAGATTTGAGGCATGCAACAGGAAGGATTACTTCAGACTTTCTCAATAATCATCCCCTAAATACTAACCACTTGTGGCTGTCAGGGGTAGAATACCAGATTAAACTGGTTATTTTAACTGTTCCCTTGTTCTTGAGACTTGATCTTAAGATATTTTTCAAGGCAGTCAAAACTTGACTGGAGAAGGATGCAAACAACCTTTTGTGGAGTGGAAGGGCTGGAGCAGAAGAACTGCAAAGGCTCCAACAAAAATTATTCTCTGATTTTGATGTCACTCAATATGATTTTTTTGTGTAAGAAATTATTTTCCACACCACTCACACTGACTCCTTCCTTAAGGACAGCAAGAGGAAAGGATCAAAAAAGGTCAGAGTAGTGACTGTACACGGTCATTTATCACCTCAGGACCTCCCACCCCTATTTCATGAGAACCAGTGCACCGAGAGAAATCACAAAACGGCCAGGGAAAAACGCAAGGTGTCAAAACACCTAGTCCTATCTTTCCCCATCTTTGAAAACTTCCAGTTTCTGGAGCAGCCAGGAGAGAGCAACTGACTTTTCATGCTGTGCACCCCAGCCACCTCCTCTGAGAATCCCCCTGCATGACATTTACTTTAATAGGTCTAATTATAAAGAAATGCACTTTTCAGTCAGAACCGAAGAACCAGTAGGTTTTCTTCTTTAACATGCCAACCAGCTGTTTTGAAAGGTACTTCTCTAATCTCTTTCCTTCCACATGTTCAAACAGATGAAAGTAATTTTGTGCTCAACTGTCTATAAGTAATTAGACTGGGATGTAAAGGAGTCTTTATGTATCAGTTCAGAAAGAGCTACACTCTTAGCATACAGAATAATTATTAGCAATCTTCTTCATCTGTAAGGTATACCTTATGCATTTTACATGAGTTCCCATTATTAACATAACCTGACTATCAAAGCTCCATTGAAACTGGTGTCTTCTTTTTCATGTAACTGACTGAAATTCCCCAGAAATATAGTAATTTGAAAACAGCAACACTGAAGATTTGTTTCAGCTGTAATTTGTTATTTTTTTCCTCTTCTTTGTTGTTCTCCTAGTAAAGACCTAAACCAGTGGGGCTCCAATATACACAAACAAGTGTTCTGCTTTTGCTACAAGATGGATATTAATATTCAGTGAGGGTCCTAGAATGCTGCCTTTTGTCAGTTTCCTGGGCTAAATTCCCTTAATCTTATTAATTAGGAGGTCACAAAAAGAATACTTTATTGGGAAACAAAATGTGTGTTCTAAAAATAAGTTCAATTAAAGCTATGAATTTACTAGGAACGATGACAGTAGAATACTTCTTCAGAATCTGCCTCTGAACTGTACTTGGCATGTCTGTGAACAGGGTGGGCAATTACTGAAACGTCAGACGAGTAGGAACATCTTTTGAACAATAGCTATTTAAAAAGTTGGAACATCTTTCACAAGAAAAGTTAGAGCTTCAAGACTGGAGTTGTACCCAGTATAAGGAAAGCTGGAGAAAAAGCACACACCAGTCCAGGACTTGCAACCTTGCACATAGGTGCAGGCAAAAGTGAACCAAGTTGGAAGGGATGCAGTGAAAGGCAAGGTGCTTCCTTTTCATCCCATTTGGCAAACATCTTTTCAAAGCAGATTGCTTCCTCAAACATATCCTTCACTTCACAGCTACATACCATGACCACACCTTGTTGTGAAATGAAGTCCCAATTTTCTTAGAAATAGAATATCATTTTCGTTTCTCTAGAACCACAAGGCATCCTCAGAAAGTGAAGTTTGACTCTTGGTGACTTTCCCACCAAAGATGGAGGCAAGTTGGTTATTTGCCAACAGACAGATCTGCATCACAGGAACAGTGGTAGAGAGGCCAAAAGCACTCGTTCTTTTGCTCACTGCCAAAGAAGGAGCATTTTTCCCAAGAACACATCACAAATGCTTGGTGTAACCTTCAAGGATTACAGGCACTACATGTCAGTGCAAGTGACTCAGACACTCTGTGTCTGTCCCCATAGTAAGACACACTTTGTGAATAAAACCAGAAGTGAGGCATTTTTCATTTGTTGTTTTGACTGACAGAAAATATACTCTACAGATGTGTTAGAACAGCCAGTTCCTGCCCTGAAGAGCTGATTTTCTAAACAGACCGAAAAGCAGCAAAAGACCAAAATGAAACTGAAAAGCAAAGTGAAGATATATTCATTTCTTATACAACAGGTTACAGCTGTGAGAAGTGGTCCAGTAGGACAAAGTCAGGGCATTTTTCTGTTAAATCCATGTCATTATGAAGGTATGTCAACAAAACACTGTCATACTGGATCAAAACATTATCCCACTGCAGCTCAGTCCAGTCTGGCCAGCCACACAGTGAGGAGTAGGAATAGCAATACACCAAATACAAAGATCTCAAATGTGCTGGGAAAGGCTTCAGAAAAGCCCTGAGCTGGACTTAGCCCACTTTTAAACGACCTTGTGAGAGAAGCAGGAGATTCACAGCCTCAGGGGGGAAGCTGGGGGCAGAGCATGGGACACACATTCTAGTCAGTCTGCTCCTGACAAACCTAAGACACTCATTCTGTTTACTAGCTAGATGTATGCACCTCTGGCACATACCCTAGCGGAAAACACAGCAGCAGCAGGACACAGCCTGTCTGCAGAAAAGACAGCTCTTCACAAGGCTGATTTTTAAAATTAGAAGTTGCATAATGAAATGATCCACTGCAAACCAAACAAAAATAATTGGAAAAGTTACCCTATGATGCAGGTGAAAAGGAACCATTATACTTGCACAGTTTATATCAACAAGGATAAATAATGTTCCAGATTTAACTGCCAGATAGAAAAAAAATGTTACTACTCACTAGGCAGGAAAGGATGGGTTGAGATGATGAGAGCATCAGGCACGCATTTTTCCATTAGAAATCAATTAATCTCTGTCTGGCCCAGAGTTCAAGTCATGTGACTTCATGCATAACAGTTAATGCATTCAAGACTGCAATGTAAGTATCCCATGGAGGCACAAAAGTATGGAAACAGAAAGGGCTGGGACTGTGGTTATATCCTGTGTTCTTGCCCTTCACATTATTTGTTTTCCCAGAGACCAAAGGTGCGTATGATACATTACAAATGCTCTGTCTCTGCAAATATCCAAAATAATGACTTCCATGGTATGTATTAAAGATGTTCTTGGATGTTTGAAGCACTAGGAAAGAGTTCATTCCCACTTTCTCTGGAATGTCCTTTCTAGATTATTACTCTCTTCACATAGACTCCATAGACAGAAAGCATAATAGGAAAGATCACAACAGCCGAATATACACAAACATTACATCAATAGAGGTCAAAATTACTAGCCAGCTTCACCTGAATATAATTTCTGTGTTTGGTTGGTTGTTCTCTTTAATTCTAGTAGGAAATGTTATTATGTCCATTATTACTTGACTGCTTTGCTAAAAGTCTGGTTTTGTGGTGAGCACAAAACTATGCGGGGTTCTCCATCATTGCTCACAATGGTACCACCACAGATCTGGAGATTTGGTCCCACTGCAGCTTGTCAAAATGCTAATAAATATACTGATGCACATTTCCTAAGCATGGGGAGATGTCAAAGAGAGCGCCAAGAACCTCTTCACAGAGTCTACTCTCAGCTGGCTGTACCTTATCATACATCTATACATACAGGAGCACCAGGGATAAAGGGTGTTCTCTTTTATCCTAAAAAATTGCTGCCAAAAGCAGAGTGAGAAAAGGATCAAAAAAAGGCAAGACCTTGCCCACCACTGCCAGGGACTACCTGACATAGCTGTTCAGTCATACTAGAGAGAACATGGCAAGCCTCTAAAACAATACAGCTGTGTCCTGATAGAAACTTACCACTATGGGGATCTTCAAGAATCCTTAGGAAAAGAGGTGCTGGAAAAGGAAACTCAAAGAAACAAAGAGCAAATAAATAAAACATAACCCTGTGCCCAATTAAGGAAGACCCCCATGGCAGACAAGGACTTCATTAGTCAGAGCTGATTTAACATAAATGTGCTTAGTTGCTGTGTGAATGCCATAGAATGGGCAGAAAATTACAAAATACTCCATATATATCGTGACATGCCTGTGACCATTCAGCTACATCAGACTTGTTTTTATGTTACATGGCACTCATAAGCTCATTTCAAACACTGGGCATCTACAGAGTGAGTAAATTGTTTAGAGTAAGGTAAGCTGGTCAATAAAATGAGAAATATAAAAGCTCTAAATAGGCAGAATAAGTGTAAGTTATAAGGGAAAGCCAATTTTTATCTTGTCACAAACCTCGAGTACTAATTGTTCTATCTAGATAAAACCCTAATAAGTCATGGGTGGTCCCTGAAGATATTTTTCATTATTTAAAAAAATGTTTTGTTTTAAAAGATGGAATCTTTGTTTATTGTAACCAAGTAGTAGAAGAGGGTTTGCAGACAGGTCCTGAAGATACTAATTTTTCTTATGATTATTCTTAGCCAAAGAATGAGTCATTCCTTTTCCTTTTTTTTTTTTTTTTTTTTTCTGCTTTGTGTTGTGGCTTTTCTTTGTGTTTATTCATTTTCTATGATATGAATTATACCAAGAATGTACATCTTGGGAATACATCTCTTGTTGGAGAAAAACCGTGGATTTTTTTTCATTCTTTTAACTGAGGGTCTGTGACTGTTTATTTTATTTTCCCTAAATTCTATGAACATCACCATGATTTTATGATCTTTCCATTTGCTGCACTTTGAAATATATAAATAGAATTTGAAACAATGAGCAAGATTCACCAGGAGGCTCTGGATGCCTGATGCTGCTGTAATGAGTGGATGCATCCCTAAGCCTCCCTTTATGTTGGCTCAAAACCAAACTATGAGCTCTTACCCCATCCAGTCAGACTCTTAATTCCAACAGGTTTGTTCCTATTTAAAAAAAAAAAAAAAAAAAATAAAAAAAAAAAAAAAAAAAAAAAAAGGTCCTTAAGTAGTCTCTTGGATTAGAGATTCAAGTCTGTGTGTCCCTGTGCCCCATATTGACTGTTCATAAGCATCCAAACAGAGAATTAGATGTACAGTGGTGTTCTCTCAGTTTCAGGTCAGAAAAAGATCTATTTTCTGTAAATTGCACAGCAAGCAGAGCCAAGTATCTATTATCCCTGCTCAAACCCAAGAAGCAAAATAATGCAGAACATACAAAATGCAAACAAAACTTTCCATTAGAATCCCATCTCCTGGCAATAAAATTCACGTGTGTGACATAACTAAACTACTTTGCCTTTTGAAAATTCTCCACTACAGTTTTCCTCAGCAAGATCATACAAACTCAGATCCTACCCTGCAGCATCTCAAAGGAGGATTTCTGATGCTCTTTCTAAGGAAGCTAGGAAGGAACTGATGTGATGAAGGAAGTGAGCAGATGGGCTACTTTCTTCCATCGGAGAGGGCTGGAGACAAGAAGAAAAAGCTACACAGTAATACTTTTGCTTCAAGCCATCCAGCTGTGGGCAAGTAGGCAGACCCATTTTTTGCTTCTGTTGAGGAACTTGTCTCAGCTATTGATGGTGATAGCAGAGTTGTGGAAATAAAACAACCAGGTACCAGCACCAGTTCTTTGTTCTCAGTGGGATAATAAATACAAGTACCTTCCATAGTAAATAAACAGACTGCTAAAGCAATTATTTTGATCCCTGTGAAAGCCCCATGTTCAGAAAGCATTTGCTCTTGATTGCTGCATTATGGGTTCAATCTCTTTCCAGATCACATCGTTGATCTCCTCACTGAGTTTTCATCAGTGCTGTACTTAATTGTGAGGAACGGTCTGAAAGAAAGTATTGCCAGTTCATACTAACCTCCAGACTTCAAAGGAGGGATATGCTTCCTCTCAGTTGTTTGAATGTTCACTCTTCATTTCAGGTTGTCTTTGAAATTCACTTTGCTCCTTAAAGCTTGTTTTGTTTGGGCCATTTTCCCCCTGTAGAACACAGCCCACAAAGAATTCAGAAGAAAAACAAAATTGTAGTGAAGAAAAAAACTGCAGCAAAACTGTAGCATTTTATCTATATTGAATTCTTTGCTGTCTACTGTGTTCCCTCCCTGTCACTTGAAACATTGCTCCTCCCTGGGGAAAAAATATTTTTAACACAATTTTTAAGCAGCTTGGTTTTATTGAGAAAGGTGATGATGAGTTAGTGGTAATATGAGTCAGACTGAGTGCTTTCATGTGTCATGTCTCATCGAAAATTCTGGTGGGTTTTATTTTCCTCTGAGAATGTATTTACAAGGAATGAGCTTTTCTCATGTTCATTTGTGCACACTACAAAAAACACCTCATTATTTGATAAGTTGGCAACTGTCTTGTGCCCAGGACTGGAAAACAGACTTCTTGGAAAGAAGCGTTTCTGGAAAAATTGCACAATACCTGCTCAATGAATGAGTAAAGATAAGTGTTAGTAGTCTCTCTGCTTTCACTTTACCCATATTTCCTTAAAGCAGCTCTCTTTGATAATGGTTGCTAGAATGCATCATGATCCCAGGAGGGTCTGCAGGATGTCAAGGTTTTGTCTCACTATTAAGAAACTCCACTTACATGCATCCATTCCAACTTCAGTCACCTAACAGAAGTCCCTACCCTGGGAGATCCTCAGTGTATACTTCCCTCTGGTGGAAAGGAGATTGTCATCTCCACAGTTAAATTAAAACTTGGGAGGGCTCAATCATTTTCCAGAAGTATGTGTTTCTCTCCATTTTCTGTGGAGGCGATCTCAATGCACTAAGCTGTCTTTAGCACTTCAACTATGCGTCTAAAATTACAGATGGCATAAAATCTACCCAAAATTATGTCCGGCCAAACTGAGGGAAAACATTAAGTACCACCTATGCAGGCAGCTGGATGAGAAGTACCAAAGAGTGGACATTAGAGAACACTGAAAAGACAAAATCCCCATTGATACTTTGTGTGCAGGATATGAGTGTAAGGTGCTTCTCTTTGGTTTCTCATCCTACCACAGTCTGCTTCTGAAATGATTAGTTGCCTCTTTCTTTGGTCCTCACCTGCAAAATGAGGAGAAAATCCTCTGTCCCCTGAGAGTACATTACACATCACAATATGGAATTCGGGGAATCCTGTGACAAGAGTTTTGAATTGGAACAGATATCTACATTTCCTTAAAATAGACGGATAAAATAGAACCACAGCCCTGCAAAACTGACTTATTCAAGCATTTCAGGAGTACATGAATAACCTTAAAGCAATAAAGAACAAACAACATTTTTAACAGCACCCACTTCTCAGAGAGGGTACCTGCAACACCATACCATAATCAGAGCTAAACACAGACATGAGCTATCCCAGGGTATATACAAGCCAATGTAAATTACGTGTCATGGACTATATAGGAAAAAAAAATAAGTACTGGGGGATGGGAAAAGGAGAGGGAAGTTCCATCTTCATATTTATTTTGCATCATAAATATTCATTCCCCCTATGACCCTCTCGTGTCCTGGCACAGAGCTGTGCTGTTTTTCATTTTACCATTAAAGAATGTCACATCATAAACAACCAGTTCCAGCAGACATGCATAAAATCTCACACTCAGCCAAGCCCATAACTTTCCGTGAGTAATGCTCTATGCAATAATTTTTAAGCTGATAATCATGCATTATTTGATCAGCTTGTATGTTCATGCTAGACACCTGATTAGCAAACACTACAGTGTTTTCTCATTTTTCTTTCATTGGCTGGCTGATTATCTATCTATCTATCTATCTATCTATCTATCTATCTATTCTGTTTATATGTTCCCTACTATGGCAGTGTCTAAGTAATTTCTATGTATTTAAAAATAGAAGCAACATTGTATTCCTTAATTTATTTTTTGTTTTCTTTCTTTTCCCAGCTTGATTAGTTCATAGGTTTATCAATTACTTAGATTAAACTCATTTCGCCTTGAGATCAAACAAGATTTTTACAGTAAATTTTCTTTTACTATGAATTTTTAAATCTAAGGTTGAAGACATCTGACTTCTGCATTTGTTCCTGAAAAAGCAGGAACCACCTCTGTCCTCTTGATGGAGACAGAATGTTCTGCAGTGCCACTGCTCCATCTCTTGAGGACACACTGCTTGGGAGCCTCCCCTGTTAAATAAAATCTTGCTGGCTCAGTGGATCTTACTTGCCATGAGAATTCCTGATTATCCCTTGGGATGAGAAAGGACCTTCAGTCATCCTAAACATCTTCACACCATAGATACTGTAATTTATTCTACATTTAATACTAGCAGATAATAATTTCATGAGCAAAATGGGCAAGGGTATTGAGGTTTCTTCACCCGTAACATCTTCGTCTCCCAGTAGCATTCTGCACCCTGGAAAGACACAAAAACTTCACATCAGCTTGGCTATCTGAAGATAAAAGCTGCTTAATACAGGGAGAACGTTGTGCAGGAAGTACAGCCTCCAAGCACCTCTTCTCAGAATTGCTTTGGCACAACTCTAATCAGTTGCTTTTAGCTGAAGACACACACAAAAAATGGGTTGATCACTCAATACGAGTCTCTGATTCAATGAACTGCTATTGCTGAACTCATCTTCTGGCTTTTACTAGGCACAAACACAAGGGAGAAAGAAAGAGCAGGCCTGCCCTGCTCCAATGATAGTGACAGTCTAAAACCAAGCCATAACATCCATTTAGTACCTCTTTAGAAGAGCTAAATGGATTTTGTAAATTCCATTGGTAAATTAGTGCTAGTGTTATTCACATAAATCTTGCCATTAAAATGATTTACTTCAACTGTAGCATTATTAATGTTCAGTAAATTAGGTCCATAAAATGACATTTGCCATGCCATTAACTGAAGATAATCCACAAAGCTCATTTCTAGCCCCCTTTATATTTTTATAGTGTCCTTCATAAACACTACTGGAGCTCTCTGAGATGCATGCAGTCATAAATATTGATAGTTCTGACACAGCATACGCTTCAGATCAATTACTGAATCAGGAGACTAATTTAAACAATTTTACTTGTGGTCAGAAAAAGATTCATTATTTATGAGTGCAAACAAAACTGTATCATTGTTCTTCAATTCAAAACACATGTTCTCTGGAACATCAGCCCTCTTCAGACTGTCTTCAGTCAACGTAGAAAATAGCCTTGGAAGATTTTGGACGTTTCAGAAAGCAGCTGAACAAGGATGTCAGGAATTTAAGTAGAAAAGAAAGAAAAACTATTTAAAATTTCTTTACAGAAAACTAAATACATTAAAGTATTTCTAAATGTTTATCTATATTAAGCATTTCCATTAAAGCTCTAAGGTTGTTTAAGTCCATTCACACTTATAGTTTCATTTGAGGAGAAAAGGTCTTAGAAGGTATCAGTAATTTGTCTGATCTCTCAATTGCTTGATTTTGCTAGTACAGAAAATTTCAATCCTAACACTAGCATTATCACTTTATGCAATTCTAAGTGTCCTCTGCTCCCACAGATGACATGAGGATGATGTCATTAAACCACGTCTCTTGATGGATTTACAGAGCAGATGATTCATAGATGACTTCACTGCATTGGGACAGAAGAGTCTGCACCCATCTAAAAAGAAAATGAGCTACATGGAGAAATATCCAATCAACACCATTCCATAAAATAATAGTTCAAATTACAAGAATAAAAATATTCAAATTCTTTAGATCAGTAATGTGATTTTATAGCAATACGACAAATTAGGTTTACAGTGTCTGTTCTGTAACAACAAAAAGGACACAAGCAGTCTGACCAGGGAGTTTTACTTGTGATTACCTTCACTTGAAACTACCTCAAGATCAAATCAAAATCACCAAGATCATGCTCCAACAGTTTAGAAATTTACTGCCCTTCAGCTACTTGTAACTGCCCCCCCGTAAAAGGCAGTGTTTATCAATGTTCGTGTTCTCCTTCTGCTTCAGCACAAAATATAATTATTTGGCTTGAAGAAGCCACATAAGTGTTTTATCTGTTCAAGCATGGTTCAGAGAAGACCTTTGATTGCATTCTATCAACCTACTGGTCTCTGATGGAGTTCCTGTTGGAAGAGCACCCTCTAACCCTTTCCTCCAGTTGTTCATAGCCAAGTCTCTGCACCCATTCATGCTAAGAGAGGAAATAGCAAAGTCTCACATTTAAGTTCTCTTAATCACTTCTAAAAAGGCGGATCCAAACATTGGAAAGCATTGCAATGACAGCTTTGTTGCCTAACTTGTCATCACCATTCTAAAAGAACATGATGACCTTGATCGTACTTAAATTCATTACATCTACAAGACAGACTTAATTAGTTCCCTAAATCGAGTCAATCTTGTTGCTGCACTCCAACCACTCTCAAACAGTGGAAGTGTGAAATTGCTGAAGAGAATTTCTCTAGTGGACATCAAGAGTTGGAAGAAGTTCTTAAATGGGGTAAATTTCCATACCAGCCAAAGTGCACATATGAGGGTGGGAATGGGATGCTGCTCCTACACCAGGGGCACCAACAGCCCTCAGAAGTACAAAACAAAGATGCTACAAAACATCCAGAAATATTTGCATATTTGGGGTATGGAAGCTATTCCATCTTCGTCCTAGTGAGTTCAAGTTCCCATAATGGATTTGACCCCCATGGACACTCACTCTCAAGTGGAAGAGCTTTATGTCACTCTTTATGTCCCCATGCCCTTGCTGAACATCTCCATTCCTTTAGTGAGGGAAATTTAGCCTTGCAGCCACTCATGAAATGTGTCTATTGTTCACCCACTCATTAAATGCGTCTAATGTCCACCCGCTCGCATACATAAATTATAAAACATCAAGTCAGGCATAGTATTTTTAGAACATGAAAGTAACAGAACATGAAAGTCATGATTGCCATGACAGAAGTCCAGCTTCAGCTCTAATTAATAGTGCATGCTGCCCCAGACACTTCTTGTTTTCTATATACGATGGTGTGCTTCATGCAATGTGGAAGTTAGCTTGATCCAGTTCTTAATGAGTACAAGATGCTGCTGTGGCTTTTGTTACCTGTTCTTCATTAGTTATTAGTAACAAAACAATAAAACTTATTAGGCAAGACTAGGTAATTGAAGAAAAAATAATGAAAAAAACCAGCATATTCCTTTACATACAAACTACACCAAAGAGTTGCTTGCATTTTTATTGTGAAAACAGACTGAAATTTTTAAAACAGACAGCTTAAAAGACAAAAGGTATTATTAGGCATTTCCATATATGCAAATCCTCCTGAAACAGAGTATGAAAAACATGCAATACTTTTATTTTGCCAAAAACAAATTATTAGTGGCCCTATAACCTATACTTTATGGTTTTGAAGGTTAAATATTGTTTTCTGTATGGATTTTTACTGTTCTAAAAAGAAAAGAAAAAAAGCCCACAGATTTTACAGGTACAAATTTCAGCCAGTTCTTTTAAAACTTTCAGACTTACCCAGTCAGCCTTAAGAGGAGGACAACACCTAGCTCCTTGCAAAAATATTAGTGAAGGTTGGCTTTCTTCCCTGAAAACAACTGGGCTCCTTGTGGACCTCAGTAATGGGATGTAATTATAAAACTGAAGTTTTACTAATCCACTGATGAAACACCAACCATGGAAAAGGTATTACAGAGTACATAATGAATATCAGAGGTTTGATTTCTTTGACTGATATGCACAATATTACTATACTGTCAGTTCTCTAAGCTGTTGTAAAATTATTATTATATATACACTCCAGTCAAAGACTCTAACAGCATGACTATTTCCATCACCACTCAGGATGGCCATATGCAAAAATGAGCAGTCCTTTATACCTCCTGTTGTGCCTTACCCTGCTATGGGCACACCTTGTGATATAAAAGTATTTTAAATAAAACATATGTAGCCTTACTCTGTCAGTTGTTGCACTGGTAGGAACCCAGCAAAGCCAGCTGTGTGACAACAACTTCAGTGCTCAGTTCAGTTTCTCCTCCTATCCTAAAACAAAAGAAGTGCAGTCTATTTGTAAAGTCCACATTTTCACTCGTTCTTGTATTGATAGTCTCAAGGCAGATTTAGTACCTGACCTGTAGAGTTCAACTCAGATATCTAATGATAACCCTGAAGCAAGCTTCCATGTCACCAATATTCTTCACATATTATTTTGCTGATCCCAAAAGAGAACATCTAATAATATGAAGGGAATCAAGAAGAGTGAAACTGCAGAAGTATGCTGTACTTCTGGTCTTGAGAATGAAAAACAGCATTAGAAATGTTTAGCCTTCAGCCAACAAAAAACCTATGGCCCTGAGCAGCCTTTTATGGGAAAATTAAATGCTTAAAGGAGAACCAGAGTGATTAGAGCTGTTTGTATTTGGAGTTGCATCAGCTCAACACAATCCATTTTTTTATCACTCTTTTCATTTACCAGGAACTTGTGAACTAGTGCATGTGAACAATTTTATACGCCAAAAAATGTTGAAATCCTAAGTTTAGTAAATGGCAGCTAGCAGAGAGATTTAAGATGAGTTGAAAAAAACAACTTAGGCCAAGCGCCAACCATACAATGCAGTATGTGTGTTGGGGACATTATGACAAAACAGACTTCTCACCCTTTCCTTGTGGAGGTCAGCTTGGAAATATAAAACATACGTGGGCAGAGAGGGTCCACTCAGAGCCAAAGCTCATCATCCATGTGGTCTGCCAACAGAGAGTCACACAGCGTGACAGAGCTGAGTAACCTCTGGAGATCCCTTTTTCTCCATGAAGTTTAGAAGGAGCCCATATAACTAGCTTGGCAGAGATACTTTAGCTTTAGACAGTCAAAGCTGAATGAGATTAATCTGAACCAAAACTAAGTTACCTCTTCATGGATGGAAATCATCATTTTAAAAGTCAAGATGCCAGAGGCAACCCGAGGAGGCTGACAATGGGCTTCTGACTGTGAAGATCAGTGTGTTTCCATAAAGCACTAAATAAACAAGAGGAGATGGAAGAAGAGGCTTGCATTCTTTAGAAGGACAAGAAGTACAAAAAATAAACTCATGGTTTTAAAAAGGAAAAAAAAATGAAACCAAAACAGCGAAGATCAGAAAACAAAGCAGGCTGTTTTCAAAAGTAAACTTGAATCACCAAATGTGTTTAATGTAAAGAACCCAGCATGTGGCTGCATCAGAAATATATATTAAGGAAAAAATCTTGTGTCTGGAATACATTT
Organism: Brachypodius melanocephalos; assembly: GCA_013398615.1. NCBI lineage: Eukaryota > Metazoa > Chordata > Aves > Passeriformes > Pycnonotidae > Brachypodius > Brachypodius melanocephalos. The sequence continues at coordinate 50,708,797 of VZSR01003803.1, forward strand.
CCAAACCATTTTATTTCCTTTTAATAAGAGAACACAGAATATAGAGGGGAGGAAAGGGGTACATGACTCTGACACCAGAAGTCTGTCCTTTCTCAACTGTGCAAAAATGATTTAAGAGATGAAAATATCTTAGAGAGTAGTCCTAGCAGAGGAAAGGACTTGCAGTCCCTGTGAAGACCTGTAACTCATCAGAGAGGGTGCTTGTGGTGAGGACACGCCTAGCAGTCACCAGAGATTAGTAGTTTACAAGTAGAGGTGGTTACCAAATCTAGAACCAGACCATGAAACTGTTCCTGAGAAGGCACAGGAAATCTCTGCTGGTTCCACATAAGTGCTGATGAATGGCATACACATATCCCTTACCTTGGGCCATAACACTAGCAATACCATTCCCTCCACATCAGGAAGGATTTACACCAGAGTAAATGCTGCAGCCTTAAGAGAGATTTGACAGGGAAAGTTAGTTGCTGCTGCTTGCATGCCGTGCAGAAGCCAAAATCAACATTTTCCAAACAACTCAAAGGGCAGTCATCAATAGAATACGTCTTCTGCTAATCTATCTTGCCTGTAATGGAATGTGCTGTGCATTTTATGGAGCTCTGCTTTGTTCCTGGCAACCTTTAATTTGCCATTCTTTGTGTTGGTGTCCTATGCACTGAGGGTTATTTTTCTGTGCAATAACTTAGACTTTCTTTCTACAGAAATTTCTGCTTGTATACCAGAGAATTGCACATAACTACTGGATTTGCTTGTCAATGAACACCAATTTTTATGTAAGATAAAAATAATCTGCTCTCTGGTCAAAGCATTTCAACATCTTTGTGAAAAACATTGGTGTAGGAGTTTGCAAATAATATAGAAATAAATAGCAAAATTATATCAGCAAGAGTGTATTCTGTGAGCTGACTGGAAATAACTTCTATTCTGTTCAGGTCAAATTGAAATATACTACTACATATTTTACAAACTACATTTTTCATCACACTTTCTGAAAAATTAATAGTATTTGTTTCCCTACACGGATATCACAAGTCTTACTTTTGCATATTGGTATTTCACCTGATATTTTAGGGAAGTGGGGAATTTAGCAGTCAGTCTTAACCACTGAATGTCAGAGTGGGCATGTAGAACTGAAATAACATTTGTACATTTGTTTTCACATAATTTCTTTTAAAACATACCCTCTGTCATATACTGTTGGATAACAACAGCTACAGTGGTCTTCCAAGACAACTGCTTGCGTTCCAAGGAAATTGTTCAACTGTGTAAGCACCAGGCTTTTCAGAAAGCAACTGCAGTGAGCCAGGCTGCAATCAACAGGCTGGAGGGTATCTAGAAACAAAATGGGGCTGCAGGCATGTGGCCTTGTAATCAATACTAGTTTGCAAAACTTTGTTCTTTCCACCAAAATGCTACATGTCCATGACTGATAGATGCGGGTGATTGATAAAAAATAGATTTCCTGGAGTATCTTGAGTTCTTTTTTCCCTTTCAAAAAGACTGCTTTGAAGTGAGCAGCAGAGAGTTGTGTTGAGTGTTTGGGTATGTGGTAGTAAAGTGCAGGAGCTGTTCTGCTCATTGCCATTATGGTTTTGCTTTAAGCTTCCCCACATTCAGATTCAGTGAAATATGTTCAGGAGAGACAGAAGTTCATGCTAATGAAGGATATGGCAGCAACAGTGCAAGACACTTTGTCATGTAGTTTTAATATGAGGTTCTGTATTTTATTTATCTTACTTACTCACTGGACTCAAGTCCAACATTCTTCAATGGTTTTAAGGGCAAAATAATCCGTCCTGTGACCTATTAGACACCACATACATCTTATATTTTGTCGGCATTCATAAATGTATGATTCAAAATGTTGGCATAAACTCCCTACTGTTAATGCTAATATTCTGTCTTGCCATTTCTGGGGTTTATTTCATGGATTTGAGTGTCTTTTTACAAGTTCTGAGCGTACTGAACCTCCCTGAACAATTCCTCCAAAAGTTTTCTGTAAGTTTTCTGTATCTGCAACCAAAACACTCAAGTTGGGTCAGTCCAAGAGAATCTGTTGGCTGACCTACCCGCCCACATCCTTTCCAGCAGAGTGTTTTCTGTTTTTTCTTTTTAAATTCAAATGTTGATGCACAGCATAAATATGTATATCAAGTATTGCAGATGAGTGATGCATAAGAAATAATTTCCTGAACTTGTGATAAAAAAATTTTAACATTTTACAAATGTAAGGTCCTATATTAATTTCATAATTACTGTTGAGGCTCCTATTATGTTATTACCTGAGAACATAACAGTAGATTTTTACAGCATACCAGCTGCACTGGAGAAATAAAAAAGAATTATTCCAAAATCATAAATTAGAAACTGGAGGAATCATAAGTCATATTATTCAGATAAATCCTATTTTAGATAACAGAGGGTCAGCCAAAAGATTGCATGAGCAACTCTTTACATTATGTTATTTTGGGCGCAAAAAATGTTGAGAAAGCATTAGAGAGATCAGTCTACATAACATTTTTTTTCAACAGTTTTACAGGTATAAATGAAAACATCAAGTGCTTCTAATAGGTTAGTTTATGGGACTGTGATAAGTATTTATAGAGATTGGTCTGGATGCTTTTCCATTAGGAACAGTACTGTACAGGTTTTGGTTCATGCATGAAAGAAGTTATAAACCAAAGGGGGTTCCTCATTCCTCAGCATTTGACATATTCTGATTGCAAAACATTTGGGGTTTTACACGATTTATTGTAAATAATCTCTACTATAATGTTCATAGCACAATAATTCACAACCCTGAGGCAAGAGAGTTCTGCAGAAATGACATTATATGGAAGATAACTTTTCAGAATTTACCATTTGCACATCATGTTCAGAATCTATAACACATGTAAAGAGGTCAAATCCTCATTTTTCAAATATTTTTTTCTAACATTTTGTTGTATTTTATTAAAAATAGTTACAGCCAGCCTAATAGCTTGACTGATATCTCAATATGTTACCGTCTCGCATAGAGGTATAAATTGAAAGTGGGGAAACAAGTCAGGTTCTTGGATATAAAATGCCTAGTACTGAGAACAAGCTTCTTATGCCTAACAGCAGATGAGACAAAAGAAAAGGCTAATACAAAGAAAAAATACATGCCATCGAAATTATGCTGTTAAAATGACATATTCTCTTATAAAAGAAAAATTGGTTCACATTTACTAACCTTTAAGTCAAATCTAGAGTCAGAGATTTTTCCTTGCATTAGCATGTTTTTCACTGTTCCCTTTGAAGGTGAAATTATGATAAATCATTGTTATTAATATTTCTAATGGCAAAAAGAGCATTCTGTACAACTGAGTGATTGGAGCTAGAATCTGAACAGTTGGGTCCTGTTCCCAGGTTTACGACCAGCTCAGGGTATAAAGAGGAATATACACACTTAATTAAAAGACTTCTTGTTCTTTTCCCAACCTTTTCCACCCAAACCTCTATGTCTGGAATTTTAAAAAGCTGTTAAAAGAACTTAGATTCCTAAGTGCAAATCCATTATAACTAGTTGGTAAAAACTGTAATAAGATGCCCATTCCATTTAAGGGGAGGAGAAGGCAACCAACTATGAGAGGCAACTGACTCTTAAAGGGTTGTAAATCTTAAATGTAGCCCTTTAAGGCTCTTGTAGCTCTAAGGCAGAGGAGTACCCAGAAGAGAAAAGAATCAGACACAGGACAGATGCTGTGGTCCTCAGGAATGGCTACTGCTGGGGTAGAGCACCAAAAAAATGAAATACCTTTGAAACCCTGTGGCTTCTGTAGGCTTATAACAGAGGTTTTTGTAAGACTCAGCTTCCTCTCACTTGCTCCGTGTTTTATAAGTTGTCATCCTATGGAAGGTGTAGCAAGGGAAGTATGTCTAGTTTCAGCCTCATCTGTAGGGAAGGTCCAGACTTCCCAGAAGCAAACTGAGTATCCCAGTTTAAGGTTACAGATATCCTGACCCAACACTGCCTGAACAAGAAAGCCAAGGACACTGACCTAGCAGACTCCCTTTGAGAAAGGCTGAAAACATCCGTGTCACACAGTCTGGTCTGCCTGGATCTGTGCATCTCCCAAGAAGGAACAGGGGACGACAGAGGAGAACAAAGTTTCACTTGGGGAAATAACAAATTCAGAGTGGTCTGGCTGCAGCAATTTATGCTCAGAAGTCCTAGGACCACAGCTCACAAGATCATAATGGACAAAGACCCAGTGTTATCAAACAATAGCTGTTTGTGGTGATCAACATCCTGACCAACATCAGCTTACCAACATTGTTGAGTGTGGCTGTAAAATGAGAAATCTTCAGCTTTCTTTCAAATGAACAGTCTTTACAGAGCCACTTTTATTTGCTAGCTAATGAGACCAATTTCACTCCCAGAATGATGCTTTGCCTGTTCAGATACTTCCTCAAAAGGAGCTTCCCTTTATGTCCAACCAGGATTATATTCTCCCTGAGGTTTTACCTTTATATGTATTTGAATTCATACCCAGAGTTTGCAGTGAGTACTAATACATCTCTTTGTTCTCTAAGACAAGAATTTCTTTTACCTAGCATGAGGCATGGGGCTAACAGGTCAGGCCTCTCAGCAGACTAAGGTTCCTTGAGTCATTTTGATAATGTTTAGGAAGGCCAGTGGTAGCAGTGAAATTACACCTCAATGATGCCTTCTTTAAAACTGGGAAAGAGCTATTACACAAAACTCAAGTACATGCACTTTTCTATATAACACAGGAGGAGGAATTCTTGCATCCTCCCAGCAAGAACAAAATACACATGTGAGATCTAAACCTTTAAGTGTTGCATTTAAAACCATATTTCATAAAAATAAATAGCCAGCTTTACAGAAACATTGAAATACCAGATGTATGGTGCTTCCACTTACTACAACTAGAAACCTAATTCCCAAGGGAAAAAAAAAATTAAAACCTTTCAAAGCAGATCCAGCTTGTATCCTGTTCATGGCATCTGACTGACTTGGTGTTCTCATGATAGGTGTTCTACAGAACCTGGGCAGTTGTTCTCTTTAAGTGAGCTACAAAATTAGAAAAAGAACTTCAAAAACTGAGTAATTTGTAAGCCCTTTGGTGATGAACATGCAGACAACTAAAGATAATGCTCTGCAAGGTGTGAGTTGCCAGGACTCTGTTCCTCCCAAGGGATTAAACCTAACCCTAATGATGGCACTCAAGAGTGTCAACACTGATTATTCAAATTCTGATCATCACAGCCTGTGAGACAGGGAAGGATTGGGGAACTGCTGAAGAAAGGGGAACACTGAGGAAAAGCATTAGGAGACGGACAGGAGAGTAACACAGAGAATAAACAATGCTCCCTAAATCTAAATTGTGAGCACACACTAAATACCCAAAGAGATGCCTAAATAATTGTGGTTCCTGGAAAAAGTTGCTATTATATTTCATCTTTGCATATAATTTTCTGGTAACAGCAGCGGGAAATTCTCTTTGGATTGAAGTGGGCCAAAGTTCTGTGTATGGATCCCTGCCTACAGGCCATAATTAGAAATGGAAATTAGCCACCTTTGAGTGATGGCCTGACCTCTTTGAGTTGTAGTGAGTAACTGGACATTGTTGTACCAGCTGCTGAAGAGCTCACTTACAGAAAGCTGGGTGCAGGTACTGAAGGATGAAACAAGGATCCAAAAACTGAAAAAAATAGCATCACTGAAAATAATGAAGGTTTTGGGAGACACTTTTCAAAGCATGCAGCAGGAGATGAACAGATGGAGCCTGTGTGTATTTCCAGGGTTGTGTTTTGAACTTTTTGCTTAGAAGGCCTAGGGGTAAAATTAGCACTTAATAAATATGAAGTTTTCAAATATTTATTGCTTTGAAAGAAATTGCTCCCAAATAAAAGGAAGAGTTGACACCAGTCAAAATAATCCCAGAGAAATATCTTTGTCCAATCCTCAGGAAACCTTGCCATTTTTCTTACTCTGCTCTCCCGCCTTTCCTTGTCATTGCTTATTTGTTTGTGTATCTATGCTCATTTATTGTCATCACTTAATAATTCATCTCAAATTAACAATTCTCCATCATTACAACACATGCACCATCCCTCCTCAGATCAGCTGTGCAGGCTCAGATGAACAGCACAGTTACCAACACCACACGTATTCAGCAATTTTTGTCTAAATTGCCACGGCACTTCAGGTGAAATTCATCCTGTGTGGCTGTAGCATAAGGAGAGCGGGAAAACCTCACAGGTCAGATTTTTGAATCTTCCTTCTGAGCACCACCTAATGCCTATGTTCAAAGGAGATTGACTTTTGTCTTCCTCAGCCACTGCAGTGGCAGTTCTGACTCTTCCAAGCAGCCATCAACAATGATCCTTGAAGACAGCAGAAGATTAACGAGAGCTTGACCTCTCTGAATGTCAGGCAGAGAGTTCATTGTCTCTGGACTCCTTTGTCAAATATAAACATGCAATATGCTCCTAATACTATTTAGAACAGAGCATTAGGGATCAGTAGGGTAAATCTGAATATCTTCAGCAGTGTCACCACCCATGCAACATTAATCAGTGTTAGTTGGGGTAGGATTCGAGGCATACTCCTGCACAAAAAAGCAACATATGAGCTGTGCCCTGAAAATAGCCAACCAGAATGGTGACTCAAAGGCACTACTGAGTCGGGGGTCAGCCTAACAAGGCTGTCCTTAACCCTGCATGCACTGACACTGGTAGGGCACTGGAGGGTCTGAGGTGTACAAGAGCTTTCTGTTGCCTCTCTGTTCATACTACAGGCAGGGTAAGGAACAACCCACTGCTCCCCATTTGGCCAGGAGAAGCCAGCACAAGGTCTGACAGCTCAAATATTAACAATGAAAGAGCAGTATAAGTCAACCCCACACCAGCCTGAGATTCAGCTCAAATGTTAAAAGGACAGTGCAAGACATTCATCAAAACACAAATGTTGCCTGTAAAAAATTACAGATTTAAATCTGAAATGTTGTAGGCATGTTGACTCTGCATTAACATTGTGATTCTGTTGTCATTAAAAAGAATTACATTCAGCACCCCTCCTCAATGTTTAATTATCACAAGCGTTGAAGCAAGGCATGTAACACCACATCCCATAGTACGTAGTGGGAAAATAACATATTGTTACCGTACTTATGGCAGTCTCCTTCAATTTCACAACATTTTTAAATCAGCAAGGAGGAGGAACATAAAAAGAACTGAATGATGCTGTCAGACTTAAATGGATGCTTGCAGTTACATTTGCAAGAACGGAATACCTGAGCACAGTGCAGATTGCTTCTTTATAAATGTGTACAGCAATAGTGCTGGAGAATGTCTTGTGGAAAGGATACTTAGACAGCTTTTTAGTCTTTGATTAAAAAAAGAATGATCTTTTCACCACAATTTTCATAGTGGCAAAACCACATTCATGCTGTGTCTTTGTGGATCTATGTAAAACAGGCTTGACCCCTGAAGTCACTTTTTAATAATTAACTCTCACTAAGTTCATTAAACACTAATTGAAGCTACAGAAGAAAAAATTGTGAAGTATATGCAGACAGACAGAAACACCAAATGTGATTAAAGATACTGACTGTGGTATATATGTGCAATACAGTACACTTATTATATAGATTTCAAACTCAATTTCATAGATATTTTTAACTCTTTTATACCATGGTAGATTCTACCAGGTTCAGTGCTCCCAAAAGTTTATTTATAAAGAGTTGCAAGCTAAATGTCATGGACATCTTAACCAATAATCTTTGGAAATATCTAGAGAAGTGAACTCCAAACTGCACAAGATGCAGCCCCTGACACATCTTTTAATGGTTTGAAATGAAATTGAAAATAAAGAGAATCAACAGTCTTGAGAGTCCGTATTATCAAATTGAATATAATTTGCAAATTTGTATAAAAACATTAATTTAAATATATATTTGACAATTTTCAGTGTTCAAAGACAAGTTACTGAAAGTTCATTTTATTCACTCTAGAGTAAAAAAATAGAGGTTTGTTAATCAATAAAAGAAGCATTTCATTACAACTAGGTCAACTAATATGAAGCGAAATATTAAAGCTCATTACTTTCCAGCCTGTTACCCCTCAGAACCCAAAACATTTCAAGTCTGCATTCAAACTCCAGCAAACTTGCTCTTCCTCGTTACTCTGCCCATTGACTTCTCCCACTCACTACCAAAACATGGAAACTGCTTCCCTGAGTGACACAATGCTCAGACAGCATTTCCTCAGACAGACAGAAAAGGACTGAGAGTCTGAGTCTGGGTCTCAGGAGACCAATCCTGCCACAGCCCGCTGCATGACTTAGGGCAAACCAATCCACCCCCTGTCACAGCGTTAACACTGGCAGTAATGAGCTTTGCTGCTATGCTAGAATGTAAAGGCTCCAAATCCGAGCTTCCTGAGCCCAGGTGTTTTCTTTCCAGTAAGATGTTTGCAGAAGAGATGGGTTCAGAGCCTTGTTACTCAGGCTTGGCATGAATCCAACGAGCCCAATGAATTTGAGGATCTAGCCAAGATCTGGTAGTCGGCAGCTTACAAAGTGAGGCCCCAGTTTCATTAGGCTCCTCTAAAGATTACTGTAACACAAACAGTGTAGAATGAGAGAACAAAAAGAGCCTGTGGCATTCTAACCTTTTGAAAAATTCACATCAATTGGAATGGACTTCAGCTCTGCTCTTTGATGCTGCTTCCACAAACCTGGTTACTTTTGTCCTGTTTATTTTCAGTGTTCTAATTCTAGGGATATTATAGGAATGAAAAAGACAGGAAGAAATTAATGGAGCTGAGAAAAAGCCAGAGAAAAATAAGGAGCCCCATCAGTTGTGGTGGTCCCAGAGGTTTTATAATCTATGTCAAAAGAACTCTACCAAGGAGTGCTTTGAGATCCTTAATCTAGGAACCTATGCTTCTTGCACCTCAACAGATACGAGATTTGGATTTGTATCATCTCTTGCTCTCACACAGTTTTCAAGATGCTGAGGTGGTAGTTACATGTTCTGGTCATAGGCACAGCACACACTGGAGGGTGAGTTTGGTGTTCTCTGGGAACCACCACTGCATGGCAACTCCTACACTTGGAAATATGCTCTCCTATTTAAGAACGGAAAGATAATGAAATAGTATCAGTTTTCAGGCACCAGGAGAGACTGAGTGCATGTTTTGCCAAAAACTTAAGTCTCTTGGATTATACCTACACAGATTGCTAGGTCATCCCCACACCACTTCCACTAAAGCAAATCATAAGATCAAGCTTTACATTTTTCCCAGCTGTCAAAAGCACAAACATGACATTTCTGCTGAAGTAGGAGCGGAGTTCTCATGCAAGAAAGAGCTGGGAAACCCCATCGCTCCTGGGAATGCTCTTGGAAAACCCAGGTGGATTAAAGTCTTGCATGCAGGGGAGTGAAAATGCTTTTCTCCCGAGACACCACAGCTAGAGACAAGCTCAGAAATGTCCAAATGTACAAGCCAAAGTACACACAAGGCTCCCCCCAAGTTTCCATACATTATGCACAATTCTACAGTAATGGGAATGCAGAATTACTATTGGAAACATTGTGGTATTGAGAAAATAATTTCTCATTTTCATAAGTAAATTGGGTCAGTCATTTTCCCATTAAAGGAAATGCATATCTTAAGAAATGGTAAAAAACACCACCGATCTGAAATCCGAGAGAACAAAATTATGTCCAAATCACAATATTTTTCCTTTTGTCTAGTTTTACATTATTTAAGTTGGTAAACAACCAAACTTTTCTTAGTTTAAAAAAATACCTATCTCTGGATTTAGATTTGGCATGCCACATTCAGTCAGTGAAACCACTGCTAATAACAGCTAGTCTCTCATTATTTAAATAAAAGAGTTTCACCATAGTTCATAACAATAGAACAATAAAAGAAAAAAATGTAAAAGTGAGATGCAGCAATTCCTTGGAGGTTATACATGCAAATTGCCCTGAAACTGAACAACACTTCAACAAGAAAAGCAATATTTTGGGACAACAGTTCTGCTTTTGTAATGAGCCTGTAAAATTCATTCCACTGAAATAGCTAGAGGTATATTATACCCCATGAACTATTACAAAATTAAACTTCATAAGCAATATGCCAGTGCTTTGTGTGATGCATTTGCTAAAAGAATCATTCAATTTATCATGTTTCCCTGAAGCGTTATGAGACAAGATCTTTGAATAAAACTCATTTCATTAGGCTACCTTGTTACATTGGAAGATAAGATCTACACTTGACTAAAGACATCATTCCATCATGCCCATAATCACCCAACCTGGAGAAGTAAACATTCAGGGCCTTAGAAAAATGGCATTGCACTGCCTCACTAATGGTACTGAAGGAATACATTAAAAAAAGGTCCAGATGGACATGGTGAAAAATTATCTAAAAGCAAATTCAAGTACACAAAAAAAACTATTCTGCATGTACTGGGGACAAGTTGTTTAGGCCAGGCATTCACCCTAGCCTGGGCAAATAGTATACAGCAGTGCAAGATGGTTAAAAACCAGATCAAGGGCCACTCACTGCATGGTGCCTGCCTTGTTTTCCCATGCCAGCTTGAAAAGGATCAAACATCTCTGTCCACCCAGTCCTCACTAGGAGGATCCTCCTAGACTACTTACATTGACACTCATGTTTGCATGGCTTATTTCACTAAATACTCCTGAAGGAGATCTGAGTTCTAGTCCAAGCTGTGGCACAAATTTCCTCTGTGGCCTTGGGTTTAATTCTTCAGTTTCTCAGCCTATTTAGAGGAAACAGAACTTATAATATGTACCTTGAAGGTAGTGCTGTGGTGATTTTTTAGTCATTTGATGAATTTAGATACCTTGAAACAAACAATTCAGAGGTTACAGAATTTGAAGTCCGATCCATTTTTTCCATTTTTCCTTTGATAAAGTTTTATGAGGCTCAACACTAAACATCTCCCTGCTTGCTGTTATGTGAATGAAAGGCAGCTCCAGTGAAGTTAACACATTCAAAGCCAAGGCAGAAGCAGAGCTCAGGCTTGACAAACTATATTTTCTGTTTCATATGTAAAGGTCCTGTGTTGACCTCATGTCAGCTCACATGGTTTACCCATACAGAAAACCTCATTTCTAAAATTTCCCTTGGGAAAGTCAACATCCCAAAGACCTCTAATGAAACGTGGGACAAGACCTACATGCAAAGCCAAGGTGTTTCCAGACAGAATATTTGGTTCTCATGTGCCTGGACTCACACTGATGGCCACCCAACAGTTTGGTGAGAAATCTGGAAGTCTCTTTTTATTTTCCTGGCTTACTTTTAAGCCAGATAAATTCCTCAGTCAAACTTGCTATGCAGCTACATGACTGTTCTGGGCAGCCCTGAACGGGGAAGACAAAAACACATTATTGGGAAGAAAACTGGGAATGGTTTTATATGGTATTGTGGCAACTTTTTCTGTTAAAATCTTAAGGAGGATTCTAGGTGAATAGTTAAATGTGTTCAGAGAGATTTCTCCCACTGCTATTTCACATCCAAGTTGGATGTCTCCACTCTTTTCAAAAGCATTTTTAATTATGTGGTTTTTATCGGACGTTGTTTATAAACACCACAAATGGATCGGGTGAGGGAAATTGGTTTCTACCAAAAAATGATTTCTGGATAAAAAACAGTAAGAATATTTTAATTTCCTTCAAACTTCTTTCCTCCTGCAGTGAAAACAGGTATATTTATTTGTTGATATTACTTTTTTTGCCTTTCCACATTTATGCTTTTGCATGTTCTTCCCCTCTTCCTCCTTTATGTACTTTTTTTCCATTTTGGCAGCAGCAGAAAGAGAGAATGGAAAAGAAAAAGTATCCTCCTTTTTATAGGGAAAAAAATATTGTGTGGGATACTACTTCTAATGAACATGTTGTTAATTTCCTGCTGAAAATAGGCAAATTTTACCTATTCTTATGTATTGGTAATTTTTTTTTTTGAAAAATCACTCTGACCAGTTGTACCTGACAGTTAGAGAGCACCTTCACACCCCTTGTAACGTTACTACCCAGCAAATAAATGCATTTAGCCCACAGAAGATGTGGATGTAACCCCAGATGTATTCCTTTTTTGTCTTTGCCTTCTACCTAATCCTCACACAAACTCTTGCTTCAGACTGAAGAGAATCTAGCAGCAAAGTTTCTCCCTTACAATGTATGTAAGAATAAGTTACAATTCTCATAATAATATGTGCATTTAATCCTCATCATTGCTCATCCTGGTATTCATAAGATGGATTTTTGATTCAACAGTGTATATGCCAGCCTGTGTAAGAATCTGTCCTGGAAATTTTAAATTGACTCCAATTTCAAAATAGCCAGCAAGAAGTGAGCTTTTTTTTTTTTTTTTTTTTTTTTTTTTTTGAAGTCCTTGTTTGATGAGGTGCCTGAAGGAAATGCATTCCCTCTGTCCCAGCTAAGCCATAAGAATCCAGGGAGAAGCAAAGGATGAAAAAGCAAGTGAGCAAACCCATTCAGAGAGCTGCATGCGTTGCTGATGGTAGAATTTGAACGCAGCACAAAGAAAGGGCTCAGGGACAGAGAGTTTCCATTTATCCAGGTCAGCATTGTGTCAGGGTGCTACTAAAGGCACTTTGTCTACACCATGCATTGTTTGATGAGGAAATTGTGTTTTTACTATAAATGTGGTTCAGTGCTTTGCTGTGGGTTTCCAATAGGGACTTCACCAGGATCACCACTGTTATGTAAAGCACATATTCAGCTGAAAGGCAGAAGTATGATCTTTTATGGTGGGAACCAAAGAAAGGCAAATATCTAAAAAGCCCAAGCAAAACACAGCTAACTTACAAAGCACTTGATTTGTTAGGAGGGGACTATCACATCTTGACAAATGTCCTAAAGCCCATCTTCAGGTGCCACCACAGATGGCCACTTCTGAAGCTCTGAGGACAGTGAATCTTAACATTCACTGATGCCTTATAGGCAGCAGGCAGGTCAGGCAGACACATTTTAAAGATCCAAGATCCTGCCTTATGAAAGGAAAGAAAATATAAACACACTGTCAAAAAGAGACTGAATATTAAATGGGACCAGAACATGAAGAAAAACCATGAGAAAGATGGCGAGAAATATAACCTCATGAAAATACTTTACAGCCTTTTACAAATTACAATACCTGAAACATTTTTCAGTGGTGCTGCACACCCTTCCATAAAAAATTCAGCGTTATTAACAATAGGTTTGATTTTCTTAGTTACTTTCTATGATTGTCTTAGAAGCAGTCCATTGACCCTCAGGGTCCACTGGTAACCACTGTGACAGTATAATTATGATTTACTAAGTACGAAGGGACAAATTTTCAAAGACCAGGGCTGGAATTTCACTTTGTAAATGGAAGTAATAATATTCAAAGTAACACAATTACATCCAAACGTGGCATGCTTAGAAAATGTGGGACACATAATTTCCTAATCATTTACTATAAATGTCTTTATCGGGAACAAGATCCTCCTACAAAGAATTTTCCTCTGCTCTCATACTGAACTCTGCCTGTCTCGTATTCAGCAGCAGTGTATATATACTTTTAAGTTAAGAAACAGCCATATGAGATGAGGCCATATCCTCAGCTGGAGTAAATCAGCTGTACTGAAGCAACAGAGTTGTGCTGATGTACACCAGCTGAAGTTCTGGCCAATTTTTCAAAATAACAAGTGCTTTGAAGTGACCAGAGCAACAGCTTCTTAACAACCTGATAGAGCAGATGAATGTAAATCTCACAAGTCATTTCAAGTTCCTGATCTCCCATTTCTATTGAAAATAGAGCCATCAAAAAAGTGATGTATTGCATCTCATTTTTATTGTCCATGAGGAGGGTGCAGGTGAAAGGAAGCAAAGGGCAGCAAGGGCGTGGAGCTAGAGTCTGTTTCTGAAACTGCCAAGACAACAAAACAGTAGGTGTCAGCTTACCTCGAGTTTGTGCTGTCTGGCACAAGCCACTCGGCCCAGGTGAAGGTCGCCTCTCTATCACTTGGCACTTCAGAGTCATTTACATTTATATGTAATGGTTTTTCGACTGTGCATGTGTTCAGAGGAGCTGGGTGGCTTGGGAATTGGTAATAGGATATCAGAGCCTGTCACCAAAAGGCCACCAGTTCAAAACCAGAGCAGTTGTTGGAGCAGCCAAAAGGTGCTAAGTTTCTGCAAGCTGGTCTGCAGCTTAGATGAAATTAGTTGATGATTTCAGCCTGGACATGTGTCCCTATCACAAAATAGCTCTGTTGCTGCAGCTGTCAGAAAGGACATCTTGTGGATATTGTCAACAGAAAGGTCAAGGACTGATGGTGTGAGTGTGCAGATGATCTCTTCCCCTCACCCCAAACAGTTAGTTTTCTAGGTGGCCTAAGAGACGTGCTGCTGGAACAATGCGGGAAATGTCACCCAGCTGCTGCCCTTGTTAGTAGGCTTCTGGAGGTTAAAGCATGACATCAGACCTGTGGATGTTAAACCTCATGCCTTTCAGAATCATTTTAAAAGCCTGAATGAAGTGCTGTGATGACAGTAATAAATAAACATGCAGAGAGACCTATAACAGGCTTCGAAAAAAGCATTTGCAAAACATGTGGCTCGGTACACCTCTCTTACTAAATTTTGCTGACAATGCCAGCAGGTGCCTGGTGGCAGAATTACTGATTTGTATTTTTTTTCCCTAGCATCTATTTTTCTGACTGTTCAGGGGTTTTTTTCCCTAGCTGTATAGGATTTATGCCCTTCACTAAGCACCTGCTTTCCACACAGAAAAGAAATGATTTGGGTTTGTCTGTCTTGCAGCAGGATGAAGAAAGGGATGGAAGTCCAACACACCTATTTAGCTGCTGAGAATTCCAGAGTAACAGAAAGCCATAATTAGGCTCCTTGACCTCAGCAACACAAATTAAAGAGTAAACCTTCCCTCTGTGCTGCAGAAACAGACTGAGCCAAAGTCATCTTGCACCGAGCAGCATCAGCAGAAGCTGATCTTGAGGCTTTCACTACTCTCCTCTCCTTCCAAGACAGCATAGGCTCAGCTGGGAGCAGGCTCACATCCACCTGCTTACAGGTAACAATGCACACACTCTTCACAGAAGGCATATGCATATTCCTACTTTTATCCCTAAACTAAATCAGATAGGTGGGCTAGAAAGACAGCCATCTAGCCATGGCAACACAGAGGTCAAAGCTGGGTAACCCATGAAGCATATGCCCCATCACTAATTGTGGCTGTTGTTAAAGCCAGCTCCAAATTACCTGTTCCTCTGCATCTGCATTTACTGGTGCATAAACTGAATATCAAAAAAGCTGATGAGGAGGAGTGTCTGTAGGAGTTTCAGTCACCTCTCCAGACTGAAGTGCACCTGTACTTGCAGAGGTGAGGCTTTACAGGTCGAGGTACTGAAAGGAGATCGAAACCCTTTACTCCTCACACCTCAAGAGAACTTGGGCACAAGTCAGAGCTTTGTATCTGGTCTTGTTTCAAGTAAACAGTCACCTCTCAGAGTTTCCCAAAATCTCAAAAATATGCTTCCTGTGCCTACAAGTGACCACCTTAGCTCTACCGCACTTTGGGTCTCAGAGCGAGTAAAAAGATGAAAATATCTTTCTTGTTATTGCCTTGGGAAATCTCCACATCTTCATTCTTCTGTGGTTGTTTGTACATCTGCACAGATGATCAAACACTTCAGATGTATCAAAACCAGCAAAAACTGAAACAGATGTACTGTGGCAAAGCAGGTGGGCACATTTATTAACCAAATCTGGTGTCTGGAAGGAGCTGGTAAGCACCTCCCCTTCTGAAAACAGAAATTAAAATGATTCCCTGTTTATGGTGACTAGCTGAGTCCAGACTTATGCAAAATTAACCAAAAGATATTTAAGAGAGCAAAAGCAGTCATGACAGTAACCACTGGCATGAGCAGCTGGATCCCATTCCTGCTGAAAGTCCCAACATCAAAAATATCTACTTGTTTGCCAAGTTACTTACAGGCAGCTCAGGGGCAGATAGTTAAAAACCAGTTTACATTCAAGGGGATTTCCTAATCATAGTTTTCTCTTGTTTCTGAAACTGGTGTAATTTCTGCAGCTGATACACCGTATTGTGAGGTCAACCCTCTGTGGTCACTACATCATTACACACACTGCATAAATACTTGGGGTCTATTGTAAATTGCACCTTACATCATCTTGTTTCCAACTTGTTTATTGAACAGCTTTCCAAAAGGTGTCTGAGGGAAGTTTATTATTGTGCTTTATATTAAAGTAGTGTGTACAGGCTGATTTTAAGCACTCTTCAAGCATGGAACAAGAGAAAGTCCCAGGTCTTAAATTTCACATGCAAGATGGTTAGAGGAGCACTGGGTTGGGAGTCAAGGCAGTGGTGGAGGCAAGGAAAAGCCCATGGGCTCTTGATACTTACTCAGCATCTTCCCACATAAAGGTGATTCATGCCACTGAGTCTTCTTTTGTCCTGTTTGGCTCTTTACTAGTCTGTGGTTAGTGTAATGCCTAGAAAAGCCACAAGTGGGATGTGAATAGAAAGGTTTGAAGAAGAGAAAAACCCTTTCTCTTTTCCCTGCAGGCATTCAAATATTTTCCATAGCATAGACAGGTGACTAGCCCACCCCACCAACTTGTCTGGTTCCAGCCCCAACGGAGCTGTGTCCACAAGTAGCAAAGCAACACTGCTTATTCCTCCAGCTCACAATCTCTGTTTGCAAATGCTGCCTGTGGGCCTCATCCATTATGAAAGCCTGTAGCACTGTTATGCCCAGGCAAGGTTTTCTCACATAAAACCAGGACACAGCTTGAGAGAACCTTATGTTGAAAGCAAATTGACAATTTAGAAATTGAAAACCATCTTTTTCCTCACTGTGGGACTGAGAAAAGCTATTTGTTCTAGATCCTTTTAAGTAATAATATATGTTGCACTTGTTCAAATTGAGCTCATGGTAATAATACTATACCAAATGTTCCATCTAGCTGTGCTCACACACAGTTAAAGGAAATTGTAAAGTTTTTGGCAAGGTTTTGTGGAAGATAGGTACAGCATGATAGAGTGAAATGGTCATGTATTAGCTAAGCTACTCAAGCACAGTCAGCTAGAAACTGGAATTGGTTTAATTCAGAAGTTATTAGTAGCACTATCAGGAATTATCTTTGAATTAACATCAGGGTAAGAACATCATGCCAATTCTAAAGGAAACAATCCACGTACCAGACTTTATATAAAAAAACACTGTTCACAAGATGAAGTTTTCCAGTTCCTTTCACATTAGTAGGTAAGTCACCACAAGAATCTGTTATTCAGGCACTGTAAGAAGGTATAATTTAAAGACTAGCAAAGATGAGAATAGAGGGAATATAATCTGAAATGAAGGAAGTACTGAAGGAACTTGAAGTACTTAGGGAATAAACCTGAGAGGAAACTCAGTATGGGCCTTAAAAAATGTAAAAATTCTCTGAAAAGAGGATAATCTCTTTCACATACTTGTGTTTGAGAACTTGCAAGTTGTGGGCATAAATAATGGATGGAAAGACTCAGGATATATCTAGGAGTCTCTTTCTTGCAGCAGGGATTGTGGAGCACCAGAACAGACTGTTTGAGAAGGTCATGGTGTTAGCATCACTGCAACTTAGATAAACACACACCAGAAAAAGACAGAAACCATGCTCCCTTCAGATCTGTGATTTCTTGGTATCTCACTGCAGGCAATGTATGCCCCCAGTATTACTCAACTAATTCAGCAAACCTGCGGGTTTGGACATGACATACTGCTCCAAATACATTTCTGCAACAGCACAGCCATAACCTACTGTCTCGGACTGTGCTGGGCAGCCAGCTCTCTGCTGGGAGTCTGTGAATAAAAAGAGAACTAAAACTCACATCCAAAAGTCTCTTTGTATTGCAGTAACATTGCATTTAGGGGAAATAGTCTTCAAAAGATCCAGACAAGATAGATAGTGAGAACAGAAAGGTTACATCCATGGTACGCTGTGGAAATATTCCTATTAGTATGGTGGAGATTTCAAAACATTTGAAAGACAGGCATTGAACCTTTAAGATCTGGCTACTTTTGATGCAGAAACAAGAGGCTGAATTGATTAATTAAATAATGATTCACAAAAATTGATTTCTGGGATTTAAATTGGATCAGGTGTAGATGATACTGAATTGTTGATTGCTTGTTACTCGATGGTAAGCATTTTGAAGGCTGGAATAAAAGATTTTCTGTAATTCTAGTATTCACTAGCACTACCATACATTTAAAAAGAATACTTCTCCAGTGTGAATGAAGAGAATATGCCGTACAGCATGGTACGGCTGTTATGAAAAAAAAACCTTTTAAAAAATCCTTAAATATTAAAATGGACTTCCACACGTGGTCTCAGTTCTGGACAAGAAGCAGCCAGCTGATATGGATGTTTGCAGTTTACTCACAAAAGTAATAGGAAGTTCCTTGAGGTACTCCTGCAGAGAAGTGACTAATAGGCACAGCAGAGCCTCCTCAGATAAAAAGAAACCAATCCAAACTTTCGTATGCAAAACACATCCAAAATAAACTGTTCTCTAAGGCTTATAAATATTTAACTTTTCCTCTTTAAAATATTGCCTAGACTTGGTGATGGCAGGGACCTGAGATTCCTCCCAGTTTTACATCTTACCTTTTTTATATTCCTTTTTTGTTTTTCTCTCTGACTTTTCTACATGCAACATCCCCCAGATTTAGGACAAGTAGAATGTCCATAACAAAGTGACTAATGTTTACAGGACTTGCAACTTGATCAAAAGCATAGTGAAAATTTTTCCCAGCTAAATTATACCCTAAAAACCTGTAAGTATTTTGAATTACTCAAATGTTTGAATTGAGATTGCAGGGGGCTGTTCTAGGTGAACTGGTGAGTTTGTTTAATATTATGGTTGTTTCTGTGAATGATAGTTCGTTCAAATAGACTGAATAGAACCTACAAGCAGATGAGATTTGCTCATCATGCACCCAAATGTCTTTCTTCATGGGACAATACATGCTATTTTTCAATGGTCAGTTCCATGAAAATAAATACGTTTTATGATCCATGAGACCAATAAAAACTAACTCAGCTTGAAAGATGAATTTCAGTTTTCAAATAATCCCAGTGAAATGAGTGTGAAATACCTACAGATGAAGAATTATCCATAGAAATTATTCAAACAATAGTTTCAAATAACCAGCAAATGTGAGAAAACTGCAAGCTATTAACACACAATTCACATGCCAGAAAAGAGGCAGTGTATGAAATAAATTACTCAAGACAAAGAGTTTAGCTGCTTTTTTTTCCCAAACGGTGCATTACCAGCAGCACCCTTTCACAGAGTGGATCCCTGATGAGTTGGGTTTAGTAGCACACAACTTAGAGAGAAAGTTCACTCACACTGGCCTGCAAACTTGAGGCACCAAAACAGAAGTTCTAGAACTCTTTTGTAAACAAGAGACAAGGGGAGTCATGCTGCTCCAGAGGACCATTCACAGCATCTAGATGGGGCTCACATTCTGTTTGGCCATCTAGAAGAGGCCACAGAAGAAAACATGAGTCTGTGCTACTAATTTAAGATACATATTAAAGGCCTAGAATGAGATGGTGAATATTGCTTAGAGCATCATGGAACAGACGTTGGAGCAAAGCCAAAGGGACAACTGTTTGATGTGGAAGCAGAGAGAATCAGAGATGTAGTGACTAGTAACAGCAACATTTTCCAAATTGATGGATTTTTATATGATGTTATTTCCTTCCTAGATCTTCTGGTCTTCCATTTCCATCTGAAATTTTCTCTAGATTCTCTACACTGGTATGTGTGTGTGTGGAAAAGAAGATCTAGTGAACTACTTGTATGCTATGCTGTGTTCCTCATGACTCAGACATACCTTGCTGCTCTGATCATGACTGGGAAAATGGTGTTGGTGATAATGCAAAGTTCATTGGTGACACACCTTCAGTTTATTTATTTATTATTGTTGGCAAAACTATTTTTTGCCTTTGACTACTTATGATCAGTTAAAGATCATAGGATTCTTTTCTCAAGAAGAACTGTACTAGTGACGGTCTTGGCCAGATTTCATTAACATTGTCTCACTAAGCTTCGTCTATGAAACCACTTGAAGAGGTTGTTCTTCCTCACTTCATCTCTTTAAATGGCTTTGGAGATTGCTCTGATCTGCAAAATAAATCCCCACATCCATCTATTTGCTGTTAAGTAATGAGATACTTCCCCTTCTGTTGCAGTGTCACAACAAATCCAGCATGACAAGACTCTGACAACTCCAGCTCTTTCCTCTACAGCCCAAGATGATAGAAATCCTTTACGGCTATCTGGCTTCTAGAATTTGTGTCTGCTAGTGAAGAAGTCTCATGGAAAAGAGTTTCAGCACAGTTTCAGCACTACTAAACTTGATTCCGCATCTCAGTTTCAAACCTCAACTTTCAAACAGACCTTAAAGCTGACATGAAAAATTGATTCCAGTTTCTCTTCCATGTGCAGGCTGTTTCTTATTTTCCCAAAACCGATTGCCTCCTCTTTGCTAGTGAGATCTGCAAATGCTTCAAGAGGCACCTAAAATTTGCTTGCCAGGTTTACCTTAGCTAGAAACAGATTAGGCACAAAGAAAAAACCAACCCTTTATTTTCCAGAGAGATTTTCTTGGTAGAACTGTCCAGAAAAGCTGGGACACCAACACCTCACCCCTGCCACACAGATGGGATTATAGCAAAGGAGATGTTCACAGTCTCCAGCAGAGAAACACTTGAGGGCATTTAAAGGCACCCTGTGAGCACCAGCTGGAGTTTGCAGCAGAGCAGCTGTTCCAGTATATGGGAAAGGGGATTGCAGATTAAAACAGACAAGGCAGCTTGAGGGAGCATTTGGAGTGAGTTGCCAGTGTAGACACCACTTTTCCACTTACAGCTTCTCCTAGGGAGGAAGAGTGGAGCATGCACTTGCTCCAAAGCCCAGGATGCACTAAAAGAAAGTAGATCAGTGTCTAAAAACTGCCAGCAAGTGCTGCTGCTGCCTTCAGACCCTCACCAGACAGTCATAAGGGAGCACCACATGTGTATGGCAGACATTACACCAGACACAGCTGTTGCCAGTTCCTCGCAAGTGGAAGGCCAGTGTCACTCCTCCAGTGCTTAGTAGAGAAGGGATAAAAATGGAAGAAAGTTAATTTAAATACTAAATATACACACACACATGCACACATCTTTGAGAGGGAAGGAAGAGTAGGAGCTTACAAGAAGGCTTGTTTTTCCTCTCCCTCTATTCCTGGAGCAATACCTTACTGTTGTGGGTTCATGTGCTTCTTAGAGATCAGAAGATGGACTCAGCTTGGAAACTCTCTGTGGACAACTATGCTTTGTATATTCACAGGACTGAACAGTTCCTGGCACTGGTTTGTGTTCCCACACCTTCTTTTTGCACCTACACGTGGGCAAACCTTGGGACTAGGAATGGTGGCTTCCTAGAGAGGTGGACAGCTGAGCTGGAACACAAGAAACCTTAGCACAGGCTGAATTCCTATGTCCCTTTTCAATTCATCATCTGGACTGGACCCTAGCTTTATGGGTCAGGTTCAGACTCAAAGCCTGGACTGAGGTAAAGGGCTGAGCTCAGCCTAGATGGGCATGTGCTCACTGCAGTCCTGCCCATCCTCCGGGAGCTTTCAGCGGGAGCATGGGGCACTTGGGCAGGTCAGCCACAAGGTGGGCGTCCTCTCAGCGTGCTCGGCATTCTGGCTGGCGCCAGAATACATTTTAGCACACTTTTAAGGATATGAAGAAAAACTCCACTCATTGTGAACCTCAGCTGTGCAGAAACACACGGCATGTCTAACTCCACAGGGGCATCCTTCATTTCTGTGAATTTCACATGGGCCAGAGAAAGGAACTTGCTCCCTTCACAACTTTTCCCCTGATCATAACACCTCAGATTCACAGGGCTTTCTATTTCCCTTCTGTCTGCTGTCATTTTCTGTCACAGAAAAGCAGGACATGGTCCTGTTTTGTGAGAACTCATTTGTGTGTGTGGAATGCCAGGATCAGCTCTGTGTCTCTTAAGAAGGTGGAGTCTGTCACGTTTGCTGTAATATATGAGAGACACTTACCACAGTTAAGGCACTTTGACAGAACTTGGCCTAGGAAAACTGTCATCAACAGAAAGAAATCTGTTTGATTTGATATCAAACTTTTCATCTACTACTTTAACATCACTTTCATACTGCTTTGGCTCATAATGGCATGCCAGTAGCCCTGAGAAGTTCCTGTTGGGATAGATACTATGCAAACACATGACTTGGATTGCCTGCATTCAGGCCTGAAGTCAGCAACTAGAAAAACAGCATTAACTTCACAGCCCCAAAATTCTTCTCAAAATACCACAGTAGTTTATCACACTGTCTTAAAACACCCCAAAAGCACTCAAGAAATTTCTAGGTATTATGGTCACCCACCTTTCCTATAAAAAGCCAGTGGTTATTTATGGGGAGGGAGTCACATTTGGACATATTGCATGGCAGCAGTGCTGAGTCCCCCTGCTCCAAAGGCATCCAGTGTTGGTAATGTTACTCTCTCCATCACTGCCTGAGTTATTGCTCCATTACCAGCCTGAACTTGGAACGCCGCTCAGGCTGCAGCAATAACAAGACAGATAGGTCTTTATGAAATCTATACTATTAACACTATTTGTTTTGCCACGAGTTGACAACTTTAGTAAATTGCTCATAATTGGCTATCAAGGAAAAAACACAGCACTGCTCGCCATTATTATGGTATTGATTTTCAATAATTGCTTTTTTGGGGGTGGGGGGAGTGCACATGTCACATTTGTGCTGTAAGACAGCCTAGAAAGAAACTGGCTGTGTGCATCTGCTCTGTGTCTGGAACTTTGCTGTGGCATTAAAAAAAACCCCAAACAATAACACAAAATGTACACCACGAGAAGATGAAACAAAGATTTATTATTTTTTTTCTCTGGCACTACATTTTAGCATTAAAATAGAAGAATGGAATTACCCACGTAGCTAAACATGATGGTAACCCTGTAGGATATTCATGTTAGTCAAAGGCTGAAATACATTAACATTAAAAAACTCCATAGGGTTATTTTAAATATTCATTAGGAAATTTACAAGCTTTGGTGTAATGGCTGAGGACTCCAGTGTTTTTATAATTGGAAGCCGGACCAGTGGAAAGTTTGTCAGCCATGGGAAAATAATGTGGCCCAGTTTCTGTTCCTATGTTAGACATTCTTGATTACGCTCTCTAAATATCAATCCTCCTGAACACATCCACGGACACACATACCTGACGTTACAGCATTGTTGTATGGCATCACTCATTATCAGTTCTTCTGCTCACTGTTCCTTTTCTCTCTCCTTTTTTCTTAAATGTGCAGTCATGCCTATGGCCCAAACGTAGCACTCTACTCTTCTCGTTTCAGATGAAAGGGACAGCTTTGCTGGGAAGAGTGTAAAGACTGTCTAATGTCTCTCAACAGATGATTCTGAAAATTATTCTGAATATTTGCTGACAAGCACGAGCGCTTAATGTAAACCCAGGAAAATTGCCAGAAACCTTATTTAGAGATGATTTATTCAGAAGTCAGTTAACATGAGATTACAAACTGACCCAGGAAAACAAAGGATATTTCTGACAGATTTGTTATTTTGCTTTTTCTCTTTTTTTTTAAATTTATAATTTTTAAGATATAGACTAGCCCAAAAGTCAGCATTCCTTCAGTTTTGCAGCCTTCTCTTTCTCTGGACACAGAAGAAGTGCCTGAATTCTCTCTTCCTCACTTTCTTGTTCCATAGATGTCAAATGATCACCATGAAAGACTGGGAAAGGAGAGTTCTGAAGATTTACCCCTCCCAGGAGATCTTTGCCCAGATTTGCTATAAAACTCAGCATAATCTTTGATCTTCCAATGACTTGTAGTCTTCTCTGTTACTTGAAACCCAGTATTATTATTAAGCTTAAGTAGATTGCTTTAAACTTCTAAAATATTTACTCTCCTGCCTCCCAATGGGATGTTAACAATAAAAAATAGCGAGGGCTTCTACATTTGTTTTTACTTTACATAAACGAATTAAGCAGTCTCTACGAGGCTCGTTTAGACCCACAATAATGTAAACTGAAGCAACACAAAAGAGCCTCCACATCCATGTTTACAGGATAGAAATCCTACAGTTTTTGGAGGGAGAGGTTTAGATAAGGTGCCTAACTCATCTTTATTCCCTGGACTGTGAGCAAACCTGGATAGGCCTCTCTGTTCATAAGGGAAATGTGTGACACTAACAGCTTGGTTGTTTGCTTTTGTGTTTTTTTTTCAAGTGAGTTCAAAGGGACTCACTTGATTTTATCCCTTCCCCCTCCCCCACCCTTCATCTTTCATAACCATTGTTTAATGAATTTTTATTAGAAAAGCATGGCTGCACTTATGAAAAAAGAAAATCTGTCTTTGAAACCAGGAGCAGAGTGTGTTTTCCCTGGCATTAGCCTGTTAGTTTTTAATATCAGGTTTGCACTGGAGTTGACTCCTGGTGCATTTTGGAACCATAAGCCAACAAAGTGAAGCTAATGGGAAAGGAAATAATACAGGAGAAGAGAGCCCCTTTTGAAGTGTGGGCAGGAAATCTGCACAACCCTCTCTCCTCCCCCTTCTCCTCCTTCTCCCTCCTTATTCCCTGCCCCCATCCCATGCAGTGTCCTCCTCTTCTTGTAAAGAGTGCCGTTTGCCTTTTTTTTGTTGTTTTTTAAGGATGGGATTGAGCAAAAACCCCAGCATAATATCAGCTTCACAATTAGCAAAAAAATGTAGGAAAAAAATTTCTTTGTGTAAAAAAAGACAAACAAATGAGTACACATAAGGAATAAACTAAGGATTCAACTCTGTAGTTTTGGTGAAAGATGTTGCCTTCAGTCAAGCTAACCACTGCAATATGCCTCCCCTGAAGCCCCTGAGAACCAACAGCATGCACAGTAGAGCATGTCATGAGAGCCTCAGAGACTTGCTTGCACCAACATCATGTGAAAACACCAAG
Organism: Brachypodius melanocephalos; assembly: GCA_013398615.1. Taxonomy (NCBI): domain Eukaryota; kingdom Metazoa; phylum Chordata; class Aves; order Passeriformes; family Pycnonotidae; genus Brachypodius; species Brachypodius melanocephalos. Next base: position 50,733,908 of record VZSR01003803.1, read on the forward strand.
AAATTGCCAGGCAGAAAGACCTCCAGCTCCTAAGGGGCCTGCTGGTGACGCAAAGCACTGACGGATTGCAGTCACAGATCTGGTCACAGCCATTTACTGTAGCTCCTTCTTTGCTGGAATCCCTTGAGAAGCTCAGCTTGGTTTGTGTAACTGTGAGAAATCTGGGGTAATGTTGGTTGTCTCTTCCCTATTTATCTTAGTTATAGCTTCAATGCTTCCCAGAGAGACAAGCAGTCAGTAGGAAGGCCTCCAGTTTAGGATCTGGAGATTTGCCCACTTCGTCTATTCAAAGTTGTGTACTTTGTCAAAGAGATTTTTGTGACACTTGTGATGCCTTAAGTTTTAGTTTTCATGTTTTTCAGATTCTGTGCTGCCCAGGTGTGTAGTTCTCAGACTCATATTAAGTGTTAGTAAGCTCTCTTCAGAGCAGGTGGACAAAACAAATCCTTTTCCTGCTGAGGACCAAGGACAACTGTTACAAGTTTCAGGTCCAAAAGCATAAACAAGGGTGGACTGAAGAGAGAAAACAAGAAGGATGGGACTTCATAATCTGAAGCTGTAATTGGACAATTAAACCCCAATATGCGAATGGACCAAAACTTATAAAAGTGTGAGACCTTGTTTCCCGTTGTCCATTTTGTGACCGTTTTGGGTCCATCTTGGGTGTAGCCCTGGTCAGGCTCTTGTCCTGCCCGAGGTGTATCCTTAAAGGCCTTTTAATAAATACCTGCTTTATTCTCTAGCTCTGTCCAGTCTTTCCAGGTCAGCCTTCCCAAGACATCACTTGGGAAACTTCAACTATTTAACAGAAATTGAGCTCTAAAATATCTTTGTGATTTTGTTGGTAACACTGCAGCTTAGAAAGCCATATTCACACTTTCCTATCATACAGCACTGCCTAAGGGGAACACATGGATGAAAAAAGCAGACATTGCAGCACTGAGAATCACCAAAGTGTCAAGAGATTTGAAAAAGAAGTAATATGGAAAAAGAAAAATATTTCAGATTTTAAAAATGGAATACAGGAATTCACTGAATTTTTCATTTCCGCTACCCTTCAACTTATATGTTCTGACAATGTAAAACTATGTTACAAGAACAACGAATATGTCTAAGAAGAGACTACAAAGTGTTTTAAATGTGACTTATGCCAACAATCAGGGTTAATATTTGGGCACAGTTGTCCAAATTGACATACTAGAACCTGTTTTTGTCAGAAATCCATCATATTACCCTAACACAAACCACCAACAGAGTATTTCCTTAAGCATATTATCTAGGACTGACTCACTTGTAAGTTTTAATGGATATCACAGCAATAGCATGGCTGGGACATCACCTGGTCAGTTACTGCATATGCACTTATCACGGGCAAGAAATACACTGTGAGTACAATGTATTTGTTGGTCACAGGGTGCTGGCAGCAACTCTGCTGCAGTTCCCAGAGGCACCTGGACATTAACTGTAATAAGCACAGGAAAAACTGTTGTAATCAGAAGATAGAGGATAACTTCCTCCAAATGCCATGGTCATTCTCAAAACCTGTTTCTTCATAGAACTAACACTACATAGTTGCTTACTAGGCTAGGCAAACATCTTCCTCTCCAGCAAGAGAGTTAGCACAAGCTAAGAAGAAAACCCCCTGCTAATTCTTATTTGCTGCTTTTACTGATGAAAAGAGAAGGTCAATAGAACAGGGCATGGCAGACTTGCTGGAATTTTTCTCTACCCCTTTTAACCAGCTTGAAAAATTATTAATACCCTGATCCAGTTGCACATTTTTCATTGAGAACTGAACACACCTGTACAGTACAGGGATAACAAAAAAGTAGAAAACAGCCCATCCAGAAAGTTTTCTAAGTTTTCTAAAAATGCTGTACACTTTAACTTGCTGTGTGCTTTAACAATCCTTCACAAAAACCCCCATCATTATACAGGTACTGTGTGAGGTTTTTCACATTTGGGGTGCTGAAATAGTATTAATTGTCTTCTGAAAAAAGATCTCTGAAATAGTATTAATTGTCTTCTGAAAAAAGATGTCTGTGTCAGAGCAAGCTACCCTAAATTCCTGTTAAAGCTGATAAAAAAAAAATGGGCACATATAAGACCAAATTCATTTCCTCCAAAAACAGAGGTCATATGAACCACATTCTACAAGTTCCTATTTGTTTCCATCACCTACAGAGAGAGTATTGAGTAGCTCAGATGTAGCTGTCAGGAGAGACAGATGAGGCAGTGATTTCCATTCCTGAGGAACAGATCTAAGCAGGTTTTAGAGGATCAGCACAGGAAGGACACAAGTTGCTGGGAGACACATGGCCTGAAAGAGTGTAGCGTGTCATTGGAGCTGTGACAGCAGAGTTTGATGCAGGCTATACAGCCTCCATGTGCTCTAGCAAATCTATAAAAGTTACCCTGGCAAACTCCTGCTGATTTCCACGTGTCCTCAGTGTCAAACTCAGCTTTAAGACACTGAGAGGATGATCCCATCTGCCTCTACTGTGGCACTGGCTCAGTTCATGACCTTGGTGGCAGACCTTGGTGTGGCACTAATTTGCCCTTCTGCCTTCAGGAACTGCAACCCAGGATGTGTGTGCAGGTCTGGAGGGAAGATGCATCATTTGGATATCATTGTGACACCACTGACTTGCTGAAATCACTCCTCCAAATCAAGGACATCTGAAATACAGGAGGCAGACAAATCTTACCATATGTCTTGGCAGTTTTGTCTGCCATGGTGGGCAGCCACTCCAGCCAGACCCTGAGACATAGCAGACAGAAGGGATTGCTGGCTTCTTGCACATGAGGCTTGAAGACATCAAACTTATCATTAGGGACTTGCTGAGCTTCACTACTGTTTGCCCCTCTCATTGACTTTACTCAGAGCCTCCTACACCCACAAAATGATAGAAGATATGAAGATGTCTTGATGTCCCAGTTTAAAGACCATTGACTTAACAAGATCACTCTCTAATGATTTCAGTAGGGTTTGGGCTTCATTAGAGAGAAGAATAATGACCTCAATGCAATCTCCTGTCTTATCCACCCCCAGTGTTGGCCAAATTGAAGCCAACAACTGTGACTTCATATCAGAGGCAATTGCAGGGTAGCAGCTAAGGAGCTACCACAGGAGATGGAGACCTTTGAGAGGGAGGCTGTGCAGTCCCTGCCCATGCTGGCTGTGCTTTTCTGGCCCACCTTTGAAAAGCTAAGCAGCGCTTTCACATCTCATGTAGTGTGTATCTTTTGTGAGTAGTACAGGGTTATTTCTGGGTCCAAGGCTCCAACCATATGTTCTTGTTAAGATCCTGCCAAATTTAAAGCCTGTTTGAATGTCTTATTAATAACATGGAAGATCACATACTACCATTCAAGGCAGCATGGGGGTTTGGGTACAGGGGCTAAAAGACCTGCAAGGATTGTGAGGGAAATGTGTACCCATGAACACTCACAAAAGAACAATGCTCAGTGGCATGAGACATTTACCCTCAGGAGGGACACTGAAAGTTGTGCTCAGAACATAGATGTGGCTCCCACAAGCTCAAGGAGACAAGCTGGACCAGTTTTCTGACTACATCACAGAGTGGTACAGAGTGCTACATCCCTGTGCTAAAGAGCAATCTGAAATTACCTTCTACAGTTTTTCAATGTCTTAGTTTCTCTGTTAAAATATCTGTTCCCACCCCTCTGTGATGCACAGTCACTCACATTTCTGGGGGAGGTGAGCTCTAAAAGTTTTTCAGCTGATAATCTCCAAGTACTTGATGTAAAGTTAAATATAAGACTGAGATGGGATCAGCTTTCCTCTTCTTCTCCACCTTTCAAAGTATGCTGATGAAACAAATGCACAAATAAAATTATACCAAATCAAACTGGGCCTGAAGGTTACCTTGGCTGAAGCAGTGGCATTGTCTCAGAATACTGCTCCAAAAAACAGTTTATTGAAAAGTGGTGAGGTAAACCCCATTGTTCCACATTTTTTGGCTACAGGAGGCTAGAGCAACCCTCACCTGATGTAATTTTAAAGTGCTTGGCAAATGCACTAAATAAGAGGGGGGGTTTTGCACAAAATGAAGGCTTATACAATCTCTTAAGAAAAGCCAAACTTTAAACATGTGAAAGCTTATGAAAAATTAGATGATGTGAAAAATACTTTAAATCAAAGCAGCAGGTAAAGCTGGAAATAAAGTTATCTTCAGTTAAAATCTCTATGTACCACATTGATGGTAATGCTTCATTTCCTGCAGACTGTAAGTAAATCAAAGCCTACTTTGGGTTTCCATATCTGTCTAAGATCTCATCTCCAAGAATGTATTATTTTGGCATTTCCCACATTGGAATTACCTCTGGTCCGAATTTGGGTAATAGAGTATGATAACATATTAACAAGTAATAAGCATGAAATTTTTATCCATTTTAAAATGTATTTCTGAGAAAGAAAACAAACATGTAAAAAAGCCGGCATTTCAAAAGTAATCAGCAAAAAAAACCAAGAAAACAAGATTTAGGTCACAAGAGAAAAATGAAAGAAAAGCATAGCTAATTGGTGACACTTTTGTTGAGAAAGAATGTAAAAAAAAGCTGCATACCTATTCAGGAAAAGTAAAACAGATGTGTGAAGTGTCTGGCTGAGCTATTGTTTTAACTTTGTAATCTAAAATAGCTGACTTGATTTCATTTTAACAAGGGATTAGTTTAGCAGACAGTTTGGATTAACAGCAACATATATAAATAAACATGCTACTCTTAAATATTCAGCTTATAAAATGCAGGACAACAAGAATCAGAAAAATGCTAGTCTTGAACCTTGAGATTACAGAGCCAAAACACATGCCCATTCCACAGAGACAAGGAATTAGCAAGAGCCTTCGTGTTGAATAATGTAATACAAGAAATATTTGTGATTATGATTTCACTGAGAAGCAACTCAAGCCCTGCTCTGTACCCTAATTGCAGAGGATTAAAAAATATTTTACACCTATTCTATTTTAAGAAAAAGAAACATAAGCTCATACCTTGCTATGCATATGGGAAGGAACCTGACACAAGTCAGAAATTAAGGGGTGGGTACTCTGTAAAAAAAAAAAAAAAACATGTTGTTTCAGCCATAGGAGAGAGGGGGAAAAGAAACTGTCTGCAATTTGAAAAACCCCTTTCCTAACATATTTTTCACAGAGTACCAGAGATCCAGAATAGCTGATCTGAGGAGGGAAGGTGTCTGTGCTGGTAACCAGAAAGAGGATGAGACTGGCATAGGAATATTTCTCCTCCAGTGTGTTCAGACAGCTATCCATCAGCCTGAGCAGTCTCAGAGCCTGCACTAACTTTTAAGTTATAAACATTCTCAGACATTAGGGGTTTTATATGGGATTTTGCGTAGTCCCTTCCAGCACTGCCAAGCCGGATGTGATTCTGGTGTCACAGTGTTTTCTGTAGCAGTCATTTTGCTACCATCTGTTAGAGGTCAACACTAGTATGGGTTCTTTATTTTTTTTAGGCCCCTTAAGTCAGTAAAGGCTTAAGCTTGCTACTGATTCCAGTGCACTTTGACTCTTGCCATCAGGCTGAAGTCTTGGATATACAAAATCACAGAGACCATTCAGCTACAGAAGATGGGTAACATGCTCCCACGAGTAGCAACTACCTAAGTTGTTACAGGAGTTCCAGTCCCATCTCCAAATTCCTGCATGCTGTCCATAAAAATAGCCATGCTGTAACAGTCTTCCTTGGAAAAGAGTACATCAAGGTGGAAGGGGATGTGCTGTTCTCCACATCCATGATGAATAGGCTGAATGCAGCAGGAATTAATTACAGTAAGAGATTTAATCTAGATATTAAAATCTGTTCTTATGTTAAAAATGCAGAAGTAATGTAAAAACTTCATAAATAAAAGTCTGTAAAATTAGTTACATGACATACATCTGTGGGGAATGTCTTAAGAAGGCAGAGCCTGGGCTGTATGTGAGGTTCCTTTTGTTTTTTCTGAATTAATTCATGCTCATCAAGAACTGATAAACATATTGACTACTTACCATCATATGTATGGCAGACAAAGCCTAATGTGTATTAAACCCAGAGAATTTAAAGGATTTCCAATTTAGTCCAAGAATCTCTAGCAAGTAATTGCATCTGTCTGGAAACATGTCTAAAAAGAGAACTTGTGAGAGAAAGACGTTGCAGATGCAGGAAAGAAGACTCCTGAAGATATCAGAGAACGTCAGACATGGAAAATGTATCTCTTAGTGAGATGAGTTGCAGGTAAATGCACAAGGTAGCAAAGAGAAAAGGCATGGCAATCATGGAATCATAGAGACAATTAGAACTTCAAGATCATTGAGTCTAGCCTTTGACCTGGCACTGCTTGTCAACTAAGTCATAGCACTAAGTGCCACACCCTGTCATTACTTAAACACCTGCAGTGAAGGCGACTTCTCTAGGCAATCCTGACATCATCTGAATTTGTATTCCCCTGCTTGAACCTTTGTTTTAACTTGTTTAGTTGGATCAGCAAGTATCTGATGACCAGATGGCTATTGCCCATTTTGTCCCTTTTTTCTTTTTTTTTGCTAAACCTCTGTTTAATCTCTGCTAGATTTTCATAATTGTTTGAGGTAATATATTGACTTTGTGTGGCCAGATTTTGGTAGCAGGGGTAGTATAGATGTGGCTTCTGTGAGAACCCGGTAGAAGCTTCCCCCATGTCCAGTGAAGCCAGTGCCAGCTGGCTCCAACATGGCCCTGCCACAGCTGGCCAAGGCTGAGCCCATCAGTGATGGTGGCACCTCTGGGATAACAGATTTAACAAAGGGGGAAAAGTTTACAAAGGCAACCGCAGCTGGAAAAGGGAGCGAGAGTATGTGAAAGCAACACACCAGGGTCAGGCACCAGGGTAAGAGAAGCCAGAGCAGGAGGAGGTGCTCCAGGCAGCAGGGCAGAGATTCCCCTGCAGCCCATGGTGAAGACCATGGTGGGCCAGATGTCCCTCTGAAGCTGATGGAGGTTCGTGGTGGAGCGGGGATCCACCTGCAGTCCAAGAAGAAGGTGCCCTGAAGCAGTTTGTGAAGAACTGCAGAAAGTCCCACATTGGACAATTTGTGGAGGACTGTCTCCCATGCAAGGGCACCCGTGCTGGAGCAGGGGAAATGTAAGAAATCCTTCCCCTGAGGAAGAAGGAGAAATAGAGACAATGTGTGGTGAACTGACCACAGTTCCTATTCTCTGTCCACCTGAGGTGCTTGACAGGAGGAGGCTGAGAAATCAAGAAGCAAAGTTGAACCCAAAATGAGGGGAAAGTTGGGAAGAAGGTGTTTTAAGATTTTCTTTTATTTCTCATTATCCTGCTCTGTTTTGATAGGTAATAAATTAATTTCCCTAAGTCTGTTTTGTCCATGATGGCAAGGTGTTGTCATCTCTCCCTATCCTCATCTTGACCTACAAACGTTCTCTTGTATTTTCTCACATCCTGTTGATGAGGGATCAATAGAGTGTGTCGGTGGGCACCTGGTGTTCAGCTAGGTTTAACCCACTTGAATATAGGCAATCATATATTTTTACTGAGATATAAAAAGAAATAGCCATTCTTTGTAGAATTAAATATCTATAAACTTAAGATAATGATGCAGTGTAGAAGAACACAGGCTTGATATGATAACAGAAGGGACATGGGAGATACTTGAGCTATCAATTTATCAGTGGTCAATTACTGATGAGTAACCACAATTCTTACGCTGTAACAGCTCAGACAATTTCATGGCCAAGACCTTTCTTCCCCCAGAGCCGTGGTGGGGAGATGCTGATCAGGTCAACTGGCTCTCTTGCTGCTGCTCAGCTCTTCCCCTGCACCACAGTCACCAGCAGAAGAAAAGCAGATATGCAGTACACTCTAAGAGCCAGCATCACTCAAACTCAGGTATCTCAAGTTAGTGCCTTAAGTCAATGTGGCTCAAAGCACCATAAGACCACTTTTTCAGAGCTCCCAGGTTACTTATTTTGATGGCTGGGGAAAAAGTTGTTGTTCAGTCTCACTATTTTCCAGAGCTGCTTCATTGGTAACTTCCCAGATGCTAGCTAGTCTCTCTGTGAGGAAGGCTGGGCTTTTGAATCTTCTCCTCTGGTAGTGACAAATCCCTACTTTCACTTTTTTAACAAATCCTCTCAGCCATAAAGGAGGATAGGTCTGTGTGTTCGCTAGAACAAGGAGAAGCAGAAGACTCGTCAGTATTTTACAGTCACCTGTTTGTCTTTTGGGTTTTTCCACACCCAACCCAAGAGCACCAAGGAGAAGCACATAACTGGTGACAGCAAGGAATGAAAATGACCCCTCACCTTTTCTCCTGTTCCTTAGCATTAAGTGGCACAACCTAAAAGTGTCTGGTGGAAACACAGAAAGGAGAGGGAAAGAAAGTTTCTGCTACTCCTGTGCATTCTGCCTGAGTAAAGACTGTGAGATGTGTCCTAACACTACTTTAATTAAAATGCAATATCAATTTGATTTGAACCACCACTTTTGATACAGAACTCAGCAACTTTATGTAGTAGACTTGAGCAGATATAAAAAATTAATGTCTTAAATAATTTAGGCATCAGAGAGAGTCCCATGACCATAATATAAACATATTGATGTTGGCAAGAAAACATTTATTATTAATTTTACATAAGAGCTACAAAGTTCCAGGTGCATTTCCTATTTCACACCAAACTTTGCAGACATGCAGAGCTTAATGGTATTTAGAACTTATTTATTTGTATCAAATTATATTTATGTTGAAAAAACTAAAAAATTATACAGAAGAAGGAGGATTGTTCTGAGCCTTCCAAGTATATTTGGACTGAATGAGTGCTCTAATAAGATTTCAGTGCTGCCACAGTAAATAAGTAGGTGTTTACAAGAATACAAAAGATATTAACTAACCATTTCTGGAATTGTCATGGCAATGCCCCAGATTTCCTATGAAATCCTGAATAGGTACTGACTAAAATGCTATTTTCTTCTGTGTTTGTCTTCTTTACCTAGAATGATGAACCATAGAATATGATTTCATACAGAATACATATTTGTATATATATATAAATATTTGTGTGTGGAGATACAGATATATGATAAGTACACATCTGCATGAATCTTGTGTAGCTATATTTACTTATATGCATATATATATTTTCAGGGTATTCAGGCTTTGTATGCAGTAGGAAAAACAAAATATGGCAAACACCCAATCTACAGGAAAAAATTTACATATTTTTGTTGCTGCTAATGATTGCTTGGCAAAAGGTCATTCATGCAGTTTCTTCACAGTATGCATCTTTGAAGGGGCTCTCATTTTCTGAATACTGCAACTTTAAATGAAGAAATCTCTTTGCCTACCGTGATTTAAATTCAAACACACTATTACAGTAAGCCACTGTGTTTACTCACTTCATGATCTGGGCCCAAATTTCCAAACAAAGATTTTCAAGCCAAAATTTTAGACCCCTAAATTTAGAGAGAAAAACAGCATCGTTATTATTTGTTTTTCTCATTCAGCATTTGCCTGTTCTGAAATAACAGAGATGGAGGCAGAGCAGACGGGCCAGTTCTGAGCCCCAGCTCTGGCAGCTGCACAACGCTGAGCAGAGAAGCTCAGAGGAGGGTGCAAGGCCATTCCTAGGTGGCATCAAACTGCCAGAACTGGCTCCAGCAAGAGGAGCAGGGTGAGACTGCAAGGAGCCACGGCTGGACCTCCTTGAACACAGGTACTGCCTGGATGGTGCTGCTTTGCTGTCACAATCACTGAGGCTGCTGAGGCTCCAGCAGGGAGCTGGAAGGGAAAGAGCGAGAGGCTTGACTGGCGCTGCTCTCGCGGAGCACAGCCCAGGAGAGCCGTTCATCCACATTACGCGGCTGGTGTGTAATAAAATATAGCTCGCGCATTTCTAGATCATCAGCCGCGGTATTAAAACAGGCCCCTTGCTGAGAAAATAAATACAAAAAACATGACTAGAGGAGACGGCACAACCATAGAGAAGTGAGAGCAAAATCAGAACTATCCCTGCTTTTTCTTCCTCTATTTTTTTTTTTTTTTCTGAACTAATGTAATTAAAGACTTCCTCAGCATGGACACAAAGGGAGTATTTAACGTGAACTTTAAGAAAAAAAGGAGATTTAAAGGTTTAATATACCACCAGGAAAAAAAAAAAAGGCAGTTAAAGATTTCCTAAAAAAAAATTAAAGATCCACAAATGGCTGGTGAAACTCCATCAAGCAGCTGGAACTTGTTAATAGTCACACTCTCCTGTGACCTGAGATGCAGGAATCCAACCATGAATTTTTTACAAATATCCTTTAAAACAAGTGCTGGCTGATATCGCTGTGGCCCACTGGACTAAAACTTTCTGAAGACGTTGTGGCACCCAGAGAAAATCAATTCTCCTGACATTTAGGCTTCAGAATAACACCTTTTTTTCCATTTCTTTTTCTCAAAAGAAAAAGGAAAAAAAAAAAAAAAGAAACACCTAATCAGTAGCAGTGACTCAGTATTAAAAAACAACAGTACTCTTTTCCCTCTGCTCTGCACATATGGTTCCTCTGAGAGACCAGAGTTAATGAATAATAATAGTGGTTTCTTCACCAGCCATTGCTAACACTGATATTATGTGAAAAAGACTAAATACAAGAGAGTAGTTTTCTACATATATGGACCCAAAACACCTTCTGGATCTAAAAAAGCCAGAATTTGGCAAGGTGTTGCAAAACAGATCCTAAATGTCTCTCTCTTAATTACATCCACAAACAGACACCCAGAAGAAAAAATGCTAAGAACCATGCTTCCAAGCAATTAAACCAAAATTCCCTACTCAGATTTTCATCACATATTACTGGGAAGAACTGAATGTCACATTAAGCTAAGGGTTCCTCTAAATGCTAACACTCATAATTCAGAGATGTGCAGGAATAGAGGCCATGCCTTCCTTCAGGATTCTGTTCCAAAGCAATTGGAATGAAGGCCCTACTGTGGACCATGCCATGACCTATCTAATCCTCCTGTACAGCTCCACACTTCCTTCTCTACACAGGAAGAAAATAGCACATGGCATTTCAAGAACAACAATGCACCATGAGTTGACTTCAGACGGGGTCCTAGCAGCTTTTTTGCACTGGCACTCTGCATTTAGTAGAGCTTCTTGTGTAAGCTGGAGGATACCACCAGCCCCATGAGACTACTTGGCATCTGAATTAGAGTATATTCATCTTGAGATGCAGATGGAATGAACATAAAACTCTTTGTAATGGCCACCACACCAACTCCAGTGGTGATGCCAGCACAAGGGTTGAAGACACTGCCTACTAGGAAGAGTCCTTGCTGAGAAAAAGGATTGGGTTGTCTTTAATAAGTCTTCACTAAAGTAAGTTCAGGAGTTTTGAAAACCCCCCAAAAATATTAAAATGTGGGGATGCAGCAACATATAAATTTGCTACCTGAGTCATTACCTACTTGCTGGATGTAAGTTCAGATTCTCGTCATTCACCTTCAAAACACCACAGGATCAATGTGCGTGCTAGCCAGAGCACTGGAATAGCCAAGTTCTTTTGATTTAACCATGGTAGGGAAAGCTATTTAACATCCCCATGGCTCTGCTCCTTTATTAAAGAGGTCTGGTGGAAGGAGTTGTAGCTCTAAGCATTTCATCTCCCACATTTTGTTGTGTCTTGCTCTGAGTTTGTACAAGGCCCAGCAAATATTAAAGCCTAAGCACAGCTGTAACAGTAAAGCCTTTGGGAAAGGTGGCAGCTCTATGGCTGTCGGTGTTGAAATGCTCACCTGGAGATCTGTCTCATTAGCTCTGCTCACCAGCCTCCTTAGTCATTGAAAGGTTACTGTAATACTGTGCCTATGTGAAAAGTCAGGCTCTGATCTGGACGCAGAAGCCCTGCCACATTTGTCACAGCCCAGCTGTCACTCTTCTCAAAAAGGCCAAAGACTGGAAAGATATGAAAACCAATTCTGCTGAGCCCTGCAACAGGTCATTCAAGGTCAAATCAGGGTGGTAAGATGAGGAAAGGCACTCTGCTGGAGCTCGTCCCGTGCCCATTCTGCAAGGAAAACTATGGTCTTTAGGGCTGTCACTTTCCTTCACAACCACTAAATTCAGACAAACATTTTTTAAAAAAACAATCTCAGAGAAAGTTAAACTAACAAGCTCTAAATAGGGAAAGGTGTTAAATTATGTGTGGCCTCATTCTTGTGCTCCCCCTGACAAACAAAATGTGGCCAAAAGAGAATTACATGCTATAAAGCTGTTAAACCTTCCTTGGACCCTATTTCAGATTCCTTATGAAGAAGTTGTTAGTTTGGATATGCGGGCATGCTGTATGATATAAGCCATGAGGAGAAGGGAGAAGAGGGATTCTCTTCTCTCTACATGCAGGCACACACACAAACACGTGTGTACACACACTGACACTGGAATGAATGAGCCCATTCATAGTAAACACGCGTTCTGTTGGTTTATTAGGCTTGGAACCAAGTCACACCATCTCAACCTGCCAGAGTTAAGTTGTACACACCAGAAAAATGTCTCACCTGCAATACCTGTCAGCCTATTCATATTAACGCAACTCTTACGATTTCTACTGTTCATATACCAAATCCTAAAGGCCTGTTGCAGCCTGGAAAATGGGCGGGAGGATCTGGGCAGGAGGACTGAGGTACCACAGTCACTGGGACTCACCACCTCCTGAGGAGGCAGGCAGTGCTTCCCGCAGGAATGACTGCCAGTGGGAGGAGGGACATTCCTTGAGGTTCTGCTTTCAGATACTTCTCAGAATCCCTCACTCTGGGTGGGTTGGCATCTCCTCTGCCAGCAAGAGCAAATGGCCTATCTCCCACAGGGTCTTAGCTGATCAATCATAGGTGGAGGGCAAGTTGTCTCTAGGTTGTTTTCTGGCCCTCAGCAGCTCTTCTCTCTGTGGTCTTCAGTGCTACTCGGCACCAGGGGTGCTGGGAATAATCCTCTGTCTGCATCCAGCTGTCTGTGTGCTGCAACAAGAGCTTCACAGTGCCCTGCCAAGCTGCTGAGCCTTTGAAGGCACAGCCCCAAATACCACACATTCCATTCCAAGGCAGAATGTAACGACAGCTATAATTAAAACCGTTATTAATGCAAACACATGAAATCACAATAATAACTAAACTGTCCAACAGCGTCTGAAGTGGTGTCTCACTTCCTCTGGAAGATCAGACCTGTTCCAGTCAGAAGACAGGACATCTGCTTCACCTGGCTTGTTCATAACCTGGAGACCTATTGTCTAAACACATTGCGTTTGTTTCCTGTCTTACACACATCTTTTCACTCATCTTCTGCACAGAAGTTCACTGGGACTAGCAGATAGCTGGTGCAGCTATTTTACTCTGGCTGGACCCCAGGTGCTCACTGAAACCATTCTATGCCCTCGTTGGATGCACAAGGGAGAGAAAATATAATGAAAAACTCATGGATACAAGTAAGGACGGGGAGAGATCACTCACCAGGTACCATCACAGGTGAAACAGGCTTGACTTGAGGATTTTTTTCCCTGTATTATTAATCAAATCAGAGTAGGATAATGAGAAAATAAAAACTAAATCTTAAAACACCCTTCCCATCACTTTCCCTTCTTCCTGGACTCACCTTCACTTGCAATTTTCTCCTTCCTCCTCAGAGGGAAGACTCACCACACTCTTGACCTCCTCTAGTGTGGAGTTCCTCCCACAGGAGACTGTCCTCCACAGACTTTTCAAGATGAATTTTTCCCATGAACTGCAGCTCTTCATTAACTTCTCCAGCATGGATTCCTCCCACAGGATGCAGCCTGCCCCAGGGTGTGTCCCCCATGATGTCACAACAGCAAGCCTACTCCACTGCAGGCTCTTCTTTTCGTGGGTCCAGTGGTCCTGCCAGGAGCCTGCTCCATCACAGGCTTCCCATGGGGTCACAGCCTCCTTCAGGCATCCACCTGCTCCAGAGTGGGACCCTCCAGGCTGCAGGGGCACAGGTGCTTCACCGTGGTCTTCGCCACGGGCTGTGGGGGAATCTCTGCTCCAGTGCCTGGAGCACCTCTTTCCCCTCCTGCATCACTGCCCCTGGTGTCTGCAGAGATGTCTCTTTTCACTCCTCTCTCCTGAGGAGTTGCCCCTGTTCAGTTTTCTTGCCTTGTTAAATCTGTTATCCCAGAGGTGCCACCACCCTCACTGATGGGCTCAGCCTTGGCCAGTGGCAGGTTCAGTGGAGCCAGCTGGCATTGGCTCCATTGGACACGGGAGAAGCTTCTTTCAGTTTCTCACAGAAGCCACCCCTGTAGCATCCCTGCTACCAGCACCTGGCCACGCAAACACAATGCAGACAATTAAGCCAATATTGCATTGCTCACATTCATGTATAACTAATCCTGGCCCCTTGCTGTCAAATATGGAGTATCAGGAAAGAAAGGTCTTTGATGTCCATCAACTCCTTATCTGTATCTCTCAACAAAATCATCTCACAGGAGTCAGAATAATTGTAAGTACATAGTTCATGGTGTTCTATTTTGGACCTTTTTCCCCCTAATCTCTCTAAATAATCTGTGTGTACTTCGCTCCAGCCAGTTTCTTCTCTGTACTATCAGTATAGCACTTTCCTACACCTTGATCCTTAGCTCTGGCATATGCAGCAGAATTTAAGAGCTTCTTCCTTTAAGTTCAAATTAATTCTCCTCTTTCTGCCACATTTTTTTTTCCTCAAAGAACCCCTATCAACCTCTGTGACTGCTTTTCACATACTTTTTAATAACTTAGTAGTATAGTTCCTGAAACAGGATTTCATGCAAGGGTAATAGCTCCCCTTGCACGGATAAGAGAGATGAGGGAGATGCTAGGTTTACCACTATAATTTTAGTCTTTATTACTTTGTGTAAAATCTCATCCTAAGTAGTCAGGCTGAAATTCAAGGTCCTTAGCTCACCTCAGAACACAAATTTTATTTTTATTTGCAAAATATACTAATGTTGAACTTCAAATAATTGGAAGAGCGAGTCTGTGTCTCCAAATCTCTTCCAAGTTCAGGTTCCATTTACAAATCATCCATTTGTAGTTGGAAAAAATAAAAGTAAGCTGTGAATTCTCTGGAGTGTTCACAAGGTCATTTTCAGTAACAGCAATAAGTGGTTTGCAGTCGATTTCAGCTAATAAAATAGTAATAGCTAAGGCCTCCCACAACTAAGACATGAAGCCTTTTACAACCATGCCAAAGCCTCCTTTTCTATCTGAGCTTATTAACTCTCATTTCCTGTTAGCATCTACTATTCATAAACCACTGGTCTCTAGCTGTGACCACTCTCCTGCAAGAAGATTGCACTGAAATCCCAAAATACTTCTTTGAAACACCTGTGGACAATATAGTTTTGGGCATAACATCCTCCCAAATTAATTCCTTTTACTTCTTAGACTTTTTATTAAGGTCAGGCAATGTCATTGTGTAGGAGCATTCTCTATTTATTCATTCAGGCAGCAGTATAAGGCACAATTGTCCTAAAGTAATCCATCATTCCCAGAAATCTACTATTTCTTTGTCAACTGTAGTGGTTTCACTGTTACCTATATGTCTTGCCAAATAACCTTCTTTCTCAGGTGTGTTATTTATGTTACAGAAAATTTGCATTTTGCTGGCATCACACTAACCCGGCAGCTTTGGTTCTGTTCCAGGATGCTCAGAGCTTCCAGTTATCCTTTTCTAAAATTTCAGTTTCTTTTAGTGTTTTTCCTATATTAAAATGTCTTCTATGGTGCCCCAATTTCTTCTGTGCTATCAAAACCTTTTATTTTCGTTATACAAATGGAATTCTGAGCACAACATAAATGGAAGTTTGAAGAAACAGGGTTTTCTCAACAAGACATGGAAAACTCATAAAGCATGTGCTGTGTTTTTCCAAAGACTTTCCCTGCTGATACATCCTGGATATAAAAAAAATCTGGTGTTAGACAACCAGAAAATTATCCCCTAACAACTACTGTGACTTTTTCTTCTTTTATTAGTATTTATTCAATTCCTCTGATCTATCCAGACAGAAAACATTCTGTCTCTATTTTTCTCTTTAGAAAATGTTTATTAGAGAGTAAAGAGTGTACCCACAGCTCACTCTCCTATGGATTTCATGATTGTTGGGGTAATAACCTCACGCCTTCTTTTTTTCCCTCTTCCTTCAGAGCAATGGAATTTGGATAGAAAGAAGGATTGAAGGAAGGCTGACTCTCTCCTCTGATGTGTGTTCTGCTCAAAGACAGCTTGTTCCCTAGCTGGTGTCTTCTGATGCTTCCTCAGGTATACTGTCCTCTCTCATGAGCACATTGTCCTGATGAGAACAAATATTTGACACATTATTTTTTTCTATAATGAATGCTCTTCTCCATAAAGTTAATGCAGACTGTATAGTCCACTTTATTTACCCTCATGTTAACTTTAGCTGCTATTAACTTACCCCTGTAAACCTCCCCTGACTCTCCATTATCTGCTTCTTGTCAGGAGGATAACATTATTTCAATCAACACGCCATCATGTGCACCAGTATCCAATTTAAAATGAATAAATGTCTTACTTGCTTTCAGGGTGATAGTCCATTCATCTTCTGATGAATTGCTCTTATGAGGAATCCCCCAGAGCAAACGGTGCTGTCATTGATCTCCTGTATGCTGCTTCTTACACACTATTTCACAGTGATGTAATCCAGTGCATACCTTCTTCCAGTTTATGGCTTGTGCTCTTTCCCACACAATCTGCAGGCCCAGATGCTGCTCTTGTAGGACTCCAATTATATCTTCATCAAACATCTTTTTCTGCTCTGCTTTGGATTCTCAATTATGTCCTCTCCTTTATTCTGAACTGGGCACCTGGTTAGTTTGACAAACTCTAAGTACTTTGTCAAGAGTTATTTCATGGTGTTCCAATGATTTGTTCCAGATCCAATCACAATCCCCTTTGTAATCAGGCTCTTGCTTCATTAAATTGTGAAATTTTCTCTTCAGTCACAGACTTTCGCTGTCATGAATTTCACCTTCTTTTTTAATACAGCCTTCTTTAAAATAATTTTTAAAAAAATTGTATTTCAGAGTAAAATAGTCCTGAACATTTTCATGGCTAATTCTGACTGCCTAAGTAACTGGAAACCAAAGGAACCTCTCAGGACTTCAGTACAACCTATTGTGTGAGAGCTATTATCCTTTAATTGCTTTCCCTTTTGTGAGCAGATAAGGAGTATGGGGTCATTCACATCTTCTGCTATTCCCCACTCACCCAAAATTTTCTCTGCACTGAAATTCTTCATTGCTTCATTATTCCACTTGAGATGCTTTCTTCCTTCGTTTTTATTTTCAGTATCATCCGTTACCTCCTGGTGATTAATCTGTGTACAAGAAACTGGCTTGGTATCTTGCCTGTCTCCCATTGCTGTTGACAGATGCACCACTTCCAAGGTTCTCTACCAGATTGATCATCTGAGGCCTGAAGCTTTTGCACGCCCTGTGGCTTTCCAGTGCAGTGGTTCACAAGTGCCACACTGACAAGGCTGACACCTTGAAGGAGTTTCCGAGGCACAGAGGTTGCTTTCCTGCCTCAGGGGATTATACCGCCTGAAGCCATATTAACTGTTGAACAGATTTCTCCCTCAGATACTACGGTTTCTCTCAGTCCCTGGATTTGTCTTCTGTCCAAACCTCACAGAAAAGGTTTCCTAAATGGGGAAACATTCCTCCTTCTTGAAGGTCAGTTTTCCTACAATGAAAGACATTTCTCTTCTTTCTAAACCCTCAGAAGAACTAGATGTTGGCAATTCCTCTCGTCATTTCCTAGGTGTGCAAGCCACATTTCACAAGTTTCATAAATCTAATAGTTCTTGGAAGGAATGGATCTGTTACATGTGCAGGGTGCAGGTGGCCTGCACACATCCAGTAAACCTGCTGCTCTAAACATGCACAGGGCTTAGAACAGCTGGTCCAAGATCAGTGGTACAGTAATAAATGAGAAAGACAAATAAACTCACACCATTGGTGTAAAAGAGAAGCAGGCAAACACCGCAACAGATACCTCAAAGTGGGAAAATATCACTTCCTTCTGCTCGTCTTTGACTACATCTTTATCATACACCCCATGGAAATCCCAGACTTGCTGCTTCAAAGACTATCTCACCTTTGTTCAGGATGACAGATCTCTGAACACGATGAGTAAGGCTGAAACTGCATCTAGGTCCAAGCAGGTTGTCAAACATCTGAAAATCCATTATATATAAAAGCAGTCTTCAAATTCCATGTGGTTAGAATTGCCAAAAGACAGAAGGGCATCATCTGGAAAACTTAACGCAATGTAGTTTAAGCAGAGCCAGAAGAAAGGAAAAAAATAAAAAAGGAAAATTACTCATAGTTACCTCTTATCTTGCTTTTTATTTCTGAAAGAGTTTGAATATGTTGTACATCTCAGTGATATGCAGGTAAAAATAAAAGATCCATAAGAACATCATACATAGTCTTATCTGCAAATTTATAAAAGGTCTGAGGCTGCTACAAGAGCTGGCACAGTCAGTAGTGCTGCAAATTTTTTGTCTTTTTGTCTTCCAACTACATAAATAAAGTTGTGTCTATACAATTACTGAGAAAGATGCATCTTCAGCCCATGAGCTCCTGCCAAGAGGAGGGTTGTTCTCAGATTTTGTTAAGACACTTAACAAGCCAAAGCTGAATTTGAAATTAGATGACAGTAACACCTCTATGAAAAGACCCAATGAATTCATACCATCGTAATCACTTTCTCTGGGTTCTCATGACATCTGATTATGACTAAAATCTTAAAAATCAATCAGAAACATACTCCAGGACAGTGCAATAATTTATACAAAAATGTTCATCTTATGCATTCACAACTCAAATGCTTTATTAATAGCTGCTAATACAGCTTTGTTGTCTCCATTTATGTGTAAATTCAGTAGGATTTACACATAAGGGCTAGTCTCTCATCTGTTTGTGGAATATCCACATCTTTCAGGGGAATAAACTATCCAACTTGGCCAAATTTCCTTTCTCCAAATTCCATGTTCTCATAATCTCTGCAGAACTACGGATTCCAAGAGAAGTGTTGCTATTATGGACCAATGTGAGGCCAACCTTCACCCAGATTCAGGGCTCTGGAAGCACTTTTCTTAATCCAAAACAAGAAGTCAGATTAAATTTTTCCTCCCAACCCTGAGCAAATCCGTCACTTTAAACCCTCCCAGCTTAAAAGTATTAAAGTTTTGAATTTGGCAGTGTTCTCCTGAGTGAGTGAGAAAGTTGATTATTTCAAGTTGGAACTGCATACACTATTGTGTCCTTAACAAAACCAAAACAGGGTGGTTTTACTGACATCATTCAAGGTACACCGTGATTATGCTGGCTGAAGATATAGCCATAGATTTAGTACCATTTCAAGTCATAAAAACTTGCTCACAATTTTTTTTTTTTTTTTTTTTACTTAACTTGAAAAGTTTACTGGCTGGTCACACGTGCACAATTGCTAAATGACTAAATGAATCTTCCAAAGGTTAGTATTATTTCCAAAACATATTTGTCATTAAACTGAGATGGTATGTGATCATTTTTACTGCCAATGGACCAGTTTAGAGACTGAGTGAAAACAGAATTACTACAGAGATTTTCTCATCTACTATAAGTAGTTTAAATACCAGGATAATTTTATTCCTTCTTAATTATCAAAAAAGAACTTTGAAAAAGTCTTCAGCTAGAGGTTAGAGACATCTAAAAGGAAGTTTAGGGCTTTGTCAATTGCTTTCACTATGAAATATTTGTCCAAGTCTGGCTTTAAAAGAAGTTTTGAAAAAGTAGACATCATGTTACATGGTATGGAAAGCCCTGTATATACTCTGATAGGGAAAGGGAAGCACAGTCCTACTAATCTTACTATTACCATTCTAATTCCTAGCTTCAGAAGAGAATGACACTTCAGGGATTATCAACAGAAAACACAAAACACTGTATGATCTGATCCTTTCTTTTCTATAATGCAATATCCTTAACAAGATAGTTTTGAGATCCAATCTTCTCAAAATGCATAATTGCAAATTATTCCTGACTGTCAAAGCTAGTAATTGTAATATATAGGCCACACTGACTAAAGTCCTGTGACCAACCTCATGTATAGAGACAGCTGCCTGTGCAGCACAGGCCTTGGCTCATTCAACAATCCCCTCTGAGATGAACCTGGATTCATGGGGCTGGTTTTGATCAATATCAAACTTTTTCTCCACCTTTACTGGTGTTCTTACAGAAAACAAAATACCATGTCTCCCTATAGGTTTTACTCAAGAAAGGATTTAAAGGATTGAGAGCTCCTAAGAAATTTCTAATTAAATACAATAGATTTAGAGGTCTATGACATTGAAGCTTCATTTGACCATCTATCAACATTTCGTAACCCTAAGCACATTATCCTGATCAGCAATGTGAAATGTGAATGAACTAGAACACTGACAAGGTTGAGCCCCACGAGACAGAGAAAAACAAGAGGTGATGGGAAAAGAGCTTGCTGAAAAGAGATCTAAAAGAAGAAATAGAATTAAACTTCCTAATGTCAGCAAATAAGATAAATGGACATCAGCATTGCAAGTTTTATTATCTTTGAGATTTGAAAAGCAGAATTTCTACCAAGAGGGAAGAACTGTCTCTCTTGTTCTTAGGTAATCATATGTTAAAGTCCAAAAAACATGACATAAAAAGGGAAGTTGAAAGGCCTTCCAGTACTGAAACTATGCCTGAAAAATTACTTATATCTCTGTTCTACCCTTAAAGTAATTTTTCTGAACATCATGATCATGAGTGGTAGCTCCAGGAAGGGAAGTAAAGTCAATTTTAATGAGACTGAGGCCATAGACCATGCCACATGTGCCAGAGACAGAGACTCATATGGCAAACCTGAGGAAAACAGGTGGATTTTTGCTTCCATTGACTAAATTGTCTCTTCTTATATCATGTCATATTCATACTCAAGTCAGTAAATAGCTAAAACCTATGGCAGGGTGCAAGGCAATGGGTTTTGTTAATAAATATATGGATGGTCTGCAGCTGACAATCTGACCTGGAAAAAGAGACTTCAGTAGCTGATCGCCAAAAACTCTCCTTTAGTCCAGAAGTGCTTCAGAAATTTCCAGCTGAGCCTTGATTTATTAAAAGTATGCTCAGCTCAATAGCCTTGCTAGACAATTCATTTGGTCTGCTCACTACCAATCCTTTATAAGTAAGCAGGGAATGGTCTTCAGACAACAAGATGGTTAAAAGCAATAGGCTTTTTTTTTCTTTTTTTTTCTTTTTTTTTTTTTTTTTTTGTTTAAATCATGGCAGTCTGCCCTCATTCAGCTACTTTCCTGGACCCCTCTGAAGCATGCAAGGTTTTTCCTGAGTCATATACGAGTTTAGCAGAGTCTTAGCCAGTCCAACACTTCTGGGAAGCATCAGCCTAGGACCCTTGTGTAATAAAGTCAATATTACTAACAGTGACAATTCCAGTGCTCCTATAGAGTGGAGCCCATTATGATAGGAGACAGGATGCAGCCTGTGGCCTCATCTGCCACTAGGAGAAGCTACTTGGCTCATCTGACCACTGCAGTAAAGCAATATCAGTTTAGGTCATATGGAAAAAACTAAAGTCAGGATAAGTACGATTTAATAAAAAGTGATTTCTAGAGTGCTCGCTATGGATGCACTCAGCTGTACTGCATAAAATGTAAGGAAAGATTCCAGATTTTTGTGCTTTATTTGATTTTAGATGTTTTCTCAGCCTGCTGGGTTTCTCAGTTCAGGCTTCTGTTGCTTTAGATATTCAAAATTGTGCTTCATTTTTTTTTCTTTCTTTTATGTATTCTTACAAATGCAAAAAAAAATTGTAACAGCTTTCCTTCTACAGCAAATATTTTTTTTGTTGTGCTCATCAGAAGTATGACAGACACTTCATTACTAGCCTCATCAGCTTGAGGAGGTGGGATTTTCCCCATCAGAGGTTTACATCTACTAATATGTAGTATTTAAGGCTTCTGTTCTACAGAAAAAAAAAAAAAAAAAAAAAAAAAAAAAAAAAAAAAAAAAAAAAAAAAAAAAAAACACAAAAAAAAAGTCTGGCATTTATGTCATTTCCAGGAATCAAATCACATTTCAGTCACATATATGTTGATCTGTTGATCTTCAGGCTTTATTTACAAAAATCCATGGTTTGTTTATGGCTTTCAGGCATATGCTTTTCCTCAGAGGAGGCTGATGTGAAGAATATGGTGATGAGCCAGTGTTTTATCAGTGTCCTACCGTCACACCCAGCCACCGGTGCAGCACAGCAGGTTTCTGTAGCTGTGTCACCAACCATTCCCTCTGTGAGCATACTGTGTTATCTCTGGTAAACACATATTTTGATAACCCTAGTAATTGCCTTATAGCTCATACATTTCCAAATTGTCTGGCAGCATGTTTAGTGGCCTGAAGCAGATTGAGCATTCATGTGCTCTTTCAGGATGTTATTTTGTCTCTGTCTCAGTTTCCTCACCCGTAATATGTGTTATATTTCCTACTGAAGGATATGGTCGTGATTAGTTTTAAGTCTTTGTGAAGCATTTTGAAGTCGAAAGTCTTGAAATAGCAGGGTTTTGCTCAAATTTACCTCAAGCAAAATTGAGAGTGTAGAGAAGGCATGTTTTAGTTCCAAGCAGCAAATAAGAATCACTACAGTAATTGTGAAAAAAGGCAGGTCATATAATGAAAAAACAGGTCCCTGAACACAGTTTCAAGTAACAGCTGGAATTATATTTTCATGATATTTGGAACCACTTTAGTGCATTGAATGCAAATATTCATACTTTAAATTAGAGGGTTTGGGTTTTTTTTCAAAAACACTGACTAATATAAACATAGAAAGAACAAATTATAATCCATATTCACACTTTTTGCACTGTTCATTAAAGTTCCTACACCTTTAATAAACATCAGTTACAAAATCAAAAGGAGTATCACTGAATGCCTTTGACTAATCCTGTATCACATGTCACAGTCAACATGATCAAATTCCAGGAATTAGTCATGGCACAGTGACTCTGGAGTGGAGACTTTGATGAAGATTTAAATGCCTAAACTTAGTGGTTAACAACAGGGATGGCCAAAAAAGAATGAGCTGTCAACCTACTCACTGGACAGATCTGTGGCAAAATAGACAGTGCCGTTTCTGATGCTCTGGTGGATCCTGCAAGCTGCCAGATGTCCTGCCAGAAGTTCCTTCATATATCTTACATCAAAACTCACCTGGAGGTCTCAGGTACCCTATAGCATCTCCATTTGTGAGTCAGTCCCCAAGTATCTGCTCTAGACTCCTTTGAGTGAATGAACTGGTGCGAGCGTTGGGCTAAAACAGAACTATACACCGTCAACTCTGCATGGAGGCCAGGCTGCATCCCATTCCAAGCTATAACCAGTCTCTGGGCTTTAACTATGTTGTTGTTTACATAAATCAGCTTTCCCAAACTATGATTATTTGGCCTTTGTTAAAGAATTAATGGAATATACCCATTAGCACAGTTCCTGGGAACTACAAACCTCCCCACTTATTTTAAAAATTGGATGTTTTAACAAATTCCTCTGAAGAATACTTTTGATATTGCTAGAGGAACTGTGTGAGGCTGGGAGAGTACAGGGGACCCAGTAGGCTGTGCTGGGACCTCCAGAGGAAAAGGAGGTTCTGTTATTCCTGCCAATTTCAATAAGAAAAGATCCTTTCTGTAATCACAGCAGAGGGAAAAAAGAGCTTCCAGCCATTCTTCCAGCTGTATAGCAAGAAAAGGAACCTCCTTCCTTTGAAACTTCCAACAGGGAGGCAGATCATAGAGTAGGTGGAGCTGAAAACCAGAATGAAAGCTTTTTGTGATATGACACTGTCTCCTAACTGCTGTCACAGATATTGTCAGTATAAGGCAGAGACAGTTAATTTTTTATCCTTTTGGAAAATCTTAAAGATCTGTTTTAGGCAAGGGGAGACCAGCTTTAGAGTTCTGAGTGACATGCACCTAACAAGATCTTTAAGAGGTTTATCACTCACTGCCTCCAAGACAGCAGGAAAAATTCTGGAAAGAAAGCACAAGAAACCTGCCCCTCGAGCCCAGCTATTCACCCAGGCCCACCCAGCAGTGAATCATGACACCCACCTCCTGCTACACTGCATCAGGATATCTTATTTTGGGCTGAGAGTGTGCTTGTTAGATATCTGGTGATACCTGAAAGTAACCATAACTGAGATGAGCAGAACTTCCCCACCAGCAGGAAAGAAGGAAGTGTGGGATCAGGAATGAGCAAAATTGATGGAAAGTACTGATTTCTACCCAAACTTGTGCTCACTGGAGCTCAATGGTCATATTATTCAGGCCAATAGGAAAACCTGGAGAAAAACTGTCAAAAAGAAAGATCACAGACACTCCCTGTGCAAGGAGCGGTGATGGCTTTTGCCCCTCAGGTAACTTTTTCTAGATATACAAACACCCCAGAGCAAGGCATTGAAATACTCTTCTACCCACAGTGAAACTCTGGGTCTTACACCCATTGTAACCCACTCTTTCCTCTAAAATTCACAAATGCCATATTTTGTCGATGGGTCTGAGAGAATGTCAAAAGATGTGAAAATACTTGTCCAGGAGACAGTTCCTGAGCGAGTACCTGTGTGAAGAGACCCTAGAATGAGACCTAATCAAGGAAACGTTATAAGAAAAAACATTTGTTAAATTTGCCTGATATGTCATGATACGATTAATTACAACAACAAAGTCCGATCACCCTTTATTTCTGCTTCACATATTTTGGGGGAGGCATTGTTAGGACAAGCATTAAACCTAGGGTATCTCTCAGCCTATCACATGTAGGATGTCAGAAATCTCCAACAGCAGCAGCATTGCACAGGAGCTGCTGAAAGCTCCTCAAATGCATAGATTATTCTATTTTTGATGATATGCGTATGTCAATCTCAGAGCAAAATTGAGCCCTTAGGGCAAAATTCTTCTCTCAGATCCACACATCAATGGGAGTTCCCCTCATTCAGGAAGAACAGACTACAGGAGGTGAGAGCTGCTGTGTAGGTCAGGATAGAAAATTTTGTCTGTAGTGTTTATTTTTGAAATAGTAAATTTAAATATAAATGTCATTTTCTGTAATAGAAAAACATTTGAATGAAGTCTAGATCTGCCCTACCAGCGCCATAAAAAAAAACATACCACAAACAAACAAATATTTAGCTCAGAGGTTTGGAGTGAAAGGGAAGGTAAAATTATGTCTTTAGAAAAACTGAATATATCAAATTCTTCCTCTAAATGGTGAATTTCTTCAGAATGAAAACACTCTTTATTATAACAGACTCACTGGGGACAAGGTGCTTGAAGATCTCTGTAATCCTTCGCGAGGTGAGAAATCACATTCCTGGTGCCTTCAGGCCTTTACAGGCTGTCTGTGCACGTACATAAAGAAGAAAAGCCTCATTCCACCATGCTCACCATGAAGCATGCCCAGCATATAAAATGGCATTCCTTTGTCCAGAGGGGTTGATGAGGAAGAAGGATCACTAATCTAGAGTAGCCACTCAGGAGCTCTGGTGCCACCTTCCCAGTTCTCTAGAGGCCAACTCAACCTGTATGTAAATTTCAGGTTAAACATACTAAAATATACATGTACAAAGAAAGCAGCCTGTCAAGGATGTAGTTTTGGAATTGCTGCCAAAGTGTGAATCTGAGCCAGGTCTATGTTCACTTTACACATGCCTATCTTTGCATGTTTCTTTAATGATAAAATTAATCCCTTCACAGTGAAATGGTGCAGTACCTATGCCCCCTTTTGATTCCTAATTCTCTCTGATTTCTAATTTGAAAACTAACAGCTATGAAAATAATGTTCAAAAGAGTGAATTCAAGCATCTATCCTATGGTGACTCCCTGAACAGGTGTGAATTTCACCTGAAAATTCCAGGTGAAAAGGTGCTGGTGTCAGGTTTTAATGCTGGTGGTCTGATGTAGTCTTTCTCTCTTGCTTCTGCTATTTAATCTCTTTCAACATTTTCCTGCCTGAAAACTTCACCACTCATTAGTCACTATTGAGATCATTAGCATGCAGCCTTGGCTCTCCACAACTACTATAAACAAAGATATAAAGTGCTTTCTCATGTTTCTTGCTGTGGTTTTGGAAGCAGTGTACATTGCAAGAGGGTAGAGGGACTTACAGCTTCAGACAGATGCAGTACAAGCAAAACAGCAGCCAGGGACAACACCTAAGACTTTGGAAAGATGTCGCTATTTTGAATTATTAACAAGAAACAATCAAAATTAGAAACTCTACTAATGTGCCTGTAGGAACCACATACCCCTAACACAAATGTTTATGAATTAGGTAAGCTTTTAAGTACTTGTTAAATAAATATTCAGCTATAACCCATTCTGCCTGTGGACATGTAGCTAGAAATCTTTGTTATCCTGCTGGAGACACCATGGATATAAAATGGTAACAAGGACAGCTATAAAAAGTTTGTATTCTATTTCCACTTGAGAAATGTCAAACTTTATTTTTGTTAGTGTGTCTCCGGAAAATATTTCTCAGGCAGTTTTTTAACCATAACCTGAGAAGAATATTTAATTGCAGGAATAATCGCTGTTGAGTATCAAAATTAACTTAATACTCATTAGTTTGACTGTGGCAGTACTTCTTATCTTGACTTGTAAAATTTGTGCAATGAATTATTGAAAGGCCATTATTGAAATAACCTCTTCTTTTTTAACATGGCTGCTTGTATTTCCCCATTGAAACATAACATGCATCTGTTGCCATAGATACCATTATTTTCTGAAATAAACATTACTTTTTTCCTCATTCCTACATCCACATACGTAAAGCTAAACTATGAAGCCTTTTCTAGTCATATGTATTCTGGTCACAACAGTCCAGTTAAATAATAATCTTATTAAGGATAAAAATCTATCTTGCCTCAACATGCAGACATTTAAGTGACGTGAAAGATGATAATTCTCAAAGTTTATTAAACACAACACAGTGTGCACATATAGAATCCTTAAAGCAGTGACCTTTTTGGGACTCTTGTCATTGTGTAAAATATGAGAAGGAGGAGGTTCACAGAAAAGATTTGGGAGGACAGGGAAAGATTTCTGTGTAAAGCAAGTTTCTCACAGTGTGCTTCTTGTACCTCTTGTGTTGTAATCCTGTGGTCTCTGAACACTTGGAAAGGAACCTTCTATTCCATGGCTGGGTTGAATGTAGAGTAATTTCACTTGACTAATTGGGCAGTTCTTTTTAGTCTTGTTCTCCTGCAACACAGATAGTTTGGATAATTTTCAAAAATCTCATGTACAGTTTCCAAAAATAGCACTCAGCTGAAGGAATTTAGAAAACTGTCCACAGCAACAAATCTTGTCATGTCTACACCATGATAACTTCATGCACTAGTTCTGAAGGAAACACACTGCTGAAAAGAAAATACCTCGCACTTCTAGCAGTAGGGAGAAAATTAAATTTCTAGAGATTGCTTCTCTGTCAACTATTATACATGCAAAGTGGGTGAAGAAAGGACAAAATAAAATAACACAGAAAATAAAACGCAAATGTCCATACAAGTGAATAGAAAAAAGCATTGTACAAGTTTCATCCTAGTCCACTCCTGACTATGATCAGGCAGGTATGCAAAGATAACAAATGCCTATAACTGAGACACAAAAAACAGCCTGGAATGTAGAGGATATAAATCAGCAGATTTCCTGCATCTTTAGTAGAATCACACTGAAGTACGCAAGAAGCACTCAGCCTTTATAGTGTGGATGTTCTAAACATTTGTTCTGCTTTTTAAGAACCCTTCCTCAAAGTACAAACAAGAAAGACCAAAAGCAGGCCATATCAATCCCCAAGCACCAAAGCAGAGAGATGTGCCTTGCAGCATACCTCAAGGGACAAGGGATTGGAACTATCTTGGACCACTTTAGGAAGCAGATCTCAAAGAGAATGCCTTGACAGCAGTGATCTTTATACACTGGAAGGTTTTCAGGATAATCATTCTTTACTGACCAATTGAAACACCAAGAGAGACTTGGGCTTTTATGTAGGTGAGTCTAGAGACACTCAAGGCTTTAAATACTGAAACCAGCTCATTCAATATCAACAGAAAACAAACAAGCTGTGACTGTTGAGAACAGGATGGCTACCAGCAAGAGACTCTAACATCTGAGTCAACATAAGATGTAGCTGTACTTGCAATACATTATGGTGTTCTCTCATAGTTTACAGATCCTATCTAGCATTACTCCCCCTTCACATAAGAATAAATACACCTAGATCAAGGACCTCCTGTATATCCCTCTCTATGTAGGTATACATACATATATCCTGCTAGGCCCTATAAACTTCATGGATTACAGCCCAAGTGAAAGGCTGAGACTAGACCAGCTTGTGACCTAGCTGTGCTATGGTGCATGATAACAGTATGGCTGTTACTTTTTCAAAATTCAGTTTTGCTCTGGCAGTGAGGGACCTCCATCACCATTTTTGAGGAAACTGTAATAACTTGTGCAATCTGGCTTTATCTTATTTGTAGAAAGACCACTACAGATTACAGTTACCAAACAAAATTGAATATATTGCAAGTATCCATATAAAAGGAATAAAGCAACACCAAGTAACTCACTCTGTCACCCAGAGAGACCTTGATAGGCTGGAAAGGTTGGCCCATGCAAACCTGATGAGCAAGGAAAAGAACAAGGTGTTGCACCTGGGTTGGTGCAATCCCAACCACAAATAAGGGATTGAGAATGGATTGAGAGCAGCCCTGAGGAGAGGGACTTTGGGAGATGTTCATTGGTGAGAAGCTCAGCACAACAGATAATGCAAGCTTGAAGCCCAGACACATCCTGGGCTGCTTCAAAGGCAGTGTGGCCAGAAAGTCGAGGGAGGTGGTCCTCCCACTCTGCTGTCATGAGACCTCACCTGGAGTGCTGCATCCAGCTCTGGAGCCCTCAACATAAAAAGGATGAGGACCTGATGGTGCAAGTCCAGACGAGACCTTCACGAATAATCAGAGAGCTGGAGCATCTCTTCTAAGATGACAGGCTGAGAGACTTGGAGTTGTTCAGTCTGGAGAAGAGAAGGTTCCAGAGAGACCATATAGCACTTTCCAGTACCTAAAACAGGCCAACAAGAGAGCTGGAGAGGGACATTTTACAAGGGCATGTAGTGGAAGGACAAGATGTTACAGTTTTAAACTGAATTAATTTAGATATGGAGAAAAAAATCTTTTCTGTGAAGTTGATGAGGCATTTCAACAGATTGCCCAGAGAAGATGTGGATGCCCCATCCCTGGAAGTGTTCAAAGCCAGGTTGAATGAGGCTTATAGCAACCTTGTTTAGTAGAAGGTGCTGCTACTTATGTCAGGAGGGTTGGAACTAGATATCTTGAAGGTCCCTTCCAGCTCAAACCACTATATGATTCCATGATTCTGTGAACTAGGAATGCAGACAAATTAAAGCTACTAAAACAATCTGAGGGGAACTATCACTTGTCAAGAAGAGTAAAAGACAGGCTCCAAGGTAAAGTGAATGAGGCCCAGAAAAAGACATTTACAGTATCAGGCCTGAGAACCTGCTTTTTCTCAGCTCTTGAGATGAATATAATTTTGACAAAGAACTAGTGTTTGCACATTTAAAGGAGATAAGTGATTTGAACTCAACAGCACCTTCTCCCTTATTTTATATTATTCTTGTTCATCAAAATTTCTCCAGATCTCACATTAAGGTAAGGGCTCCCATGAGCACAACATCCTAGTGCAAACCCTGGCTCCCACGACTTCCCCAAGCTGGACTTCCAAAGGCATGGACATCTATCTATAGCAGCAAACACATCTGCTCATCACTAGCCAATGAAAGCCATGCAACCCCATAAAAGTGCAAGTCTCAAATGCTAAAGAAAAAGTACCAGAGTCCCAGAAATAAACATTCCCCAAAAATCAGACTCTATCCTAACTCTACCACACTGAGAAATGGTTCAATATTTTATGAACACTACAACCTTCCTTTTACAGGAAAGACAGTAACTAAAGAAGGAGCAATAGCAATCTCTCTATTAATAATGGCTGGCATCTCCTGTAAACATTTTCTCATTAACAATAGTCCTAAGGTTCAGATTTACAGAAAAGTCAGTTCATCCACAGACACCCATATATGTTAATAGTCCTTGGCAAACATGATCTAAAATAAATTAAATTAGCTCTCAAAGAAAGCCCTGATTTGTCAAAAAATGATAAAATAATCATTCAGTTCACCCTCTAATTCCAGGTTAGAGCTTGCACATCTAATGAAACTACTTCATATTGGTCCAGCTTCTGTATTTCCTACATGTTCCCCTTGCTTTGAGCTAGTTTAGCTTCTTCTTGCAGCTTAGATTTTTCTATATCCTGAACATTTATATATTCAGCACTAGATCAAAAGTGATGATGGGAGAACATTTCACGATGTCACACAGGGATACATCTGGATGTGCTGAAAACAAAAGGGGACTGAGACTAATTTTCCCAAGTAAAAATACAAATTTCTCTGAGGTGAATGCAGTTTGTTGGCCACAATTATTATCTGTGACCCTTTCATACCCATTAATGTTGCACACAGACTCAGGCTGCACTGGAAGCTTATGTGAGCTGGGAACCTGCCTCTTAACAGATGTCTAATCAGAAGAGGCTGTAAAGCTCTTTCCCTCAGTCTTCCCTCGTATCAGTGGGTTTGAATCCCCATAAAATGGGATCTTCTGTACATTTGGTGTCAGGGAGTTCAACACCCTGTCAGGTGTCCCATTTGCCCAAGTCCTTTGTAAGCCTCAGACACTCTAACCATGTTTCTTTTCTTATGAGCATAGGTTCTTTTCTGAATCAAATGACCCCTAGACTTCAGAAGAGAGTCCAGTGTCACAGTATTAATGGTTCTACAGTGCATACTGTCCAGCCTTTTATTTTTGATTTGGAAAGGGATAACTATAGACATCATGTGTATAAATGTTGAAGGAAAAAGTTGTTAAAGCTGAAAAAAAAAAAAGCGTTCATTAATTCATTAAACAGGCAAAAGTCAGGAACTGCCACTACTGGCATTTACTGTGCAATCAGATTCTACTCCCATGTATATACACATGATGAGACATTCTGTAATCACATAACTTTTTTTTTTCCACAGGACCCCAGCTTTATTCAGTGCACAGTGTTCAGTGAATACAGCAGTTGCCCAATATTTCTCTTTATCCTCATGCTTTATTTACTGCACATCCTCTGAACATTGCATTGAATATAGAGTTACTTGTTGCCTCATGGGTTTTGTGCTGATGCCCCCAAAACTAGTATATCAGTGTACTATAAGGATTAATGAATTTATGGTCACAATCCTCCTGTGTACACACTAGGACAGTGTCATTCCTATGTACACATTAAGAGAATGTCATTAAACCTATTTTATAGACTGAAGCAGAGAGACACAATGATCTGCCTGATGTAAGACAGTAAGTCAGAGGTATATTGCATCAATCTACACTGCCACATAATGCTGGCTCCTCCCCTGAAGTCCTAAAGCTACATGGCTTGTGCTAATTAGAGTCACAACAATCAACACTGAGCATTTCTGTAAATCAAACTCCTGGTCTTGTGACTTTAACATCCAGAAAGCCACACATACAGTGATATCCTGGAAATGTCTGGCTGCCTTCTGTGTATCAGCTTGGAAACCTGCAGCAGGCTAGATCTGATTCTCCCACATGACCATTAACTGTGCAGGTGAGAAAGCTAAACTTACACCTATTGCCATTTTCCTTTATCGTCTACATACAGACACCTAGTGTTATCTCAGGCGAGTGAAGAACACTCCTAGAAGATGTCTTCCCTTTCTACCCATCCCAGTTCATTCCTTGAACACAGTTTACCTCATGCAGCAGCTGAAGCAGGACTCCTGTGGCAAGAACATACATGGTAGATGGAACCATAAGAGACTACTTCATTAAAGGCTCTAAGGCTATGTATGTGGCAATTAAAATTCTGTCAGGTTTTGAAGGATTTGGTTTTTAATTTTTTTTTTGTATAAGTGCATCTAAATCCTTTATCAGAAGATGTCTTTTTGTAACCAGAAAGAGAGGAAAATTGGAAACTTTATGAAATCTAGAAAATCTACTGTGCAAGGCTGATATATTTAGGAAATATTCAAATACAGTATGGAGCCTCACCTAGAGAAAACAATAAGATAATTCTTCCCCCTGCCAAAAAAAAAGAAAAAAAAAAAAAAAAGTCTGTAGAAATGCAATTTGCACTTTAGTGTACTACAATATCAGAAATCTCAGTAGGAAAACCAGCTAGATTGCAAATCATAGCAGGAAGGTCATTTGGCTGCTATGCCATCAAAGCGGCGTCAGCTACAGTCTCAGGATACACTTAAGCCCAAGTAATCCATGTCTACCCTGTTCTGCAAAGCATTTCTCCAGGATCAAGAGCTCCAACTTTTCGGCAACCCCATCTGTTCAGATAAAGAAGGGCACGAATACACAGACTGCAGAGTCCTGTGCTATCATATTAGCCACTGAGCCATTGTGTCGAAGAAAATCTTCCCCTCTGAAGAAAACAAAGTAGTGGAACCCCTGTCCTTTGTGCAGAGGAGGACACACAAAGCAACCTGTGGAAGAGACTTGTCATGGAATTGGACATGTCTGCCTAAAGAGAGATGTCTACAGAGACATCTCTGTGCCTGCACCTGAGCTAGTCTTCTAAGGCACACCTTAATATACTCACCAGAGGTCTATATACCTAAAGTATCTGCTTGCTTCCACAGACAAGTTCTGATGTGGATGGCTGAATTGGAAATATCTGAAGATAAGCGAAATGAAACAGATGCCTAATTTCTGTCATTCAATCAGGTTAGGAAGGGAGCAAGCCCCCCAGCCACAGAGATCTGTCAAGTGCCAGGCACACACACAAGTAGAACACGAGGCACATGGAGAAATTAAATGTGGAACCGGAGGACCTGCAGCCCTAAGGCTTTAGCAGAGTTTGAGACGTAGCCAAGAGTCCTGTGTTAAGGTTTTGAAACTAAGTGCTTAAATTCCTCTGAAGTCTAACTTTAGAGTGAGGCATTAAGTTCCTTTTTTGGATCCAATTTTCTGACCTTGTATTTTTATAGCCTCTTGGTAGCAATTATAAACCAGCAATTAAATGTAAGAGTAGGATCATTACCCTTAATCATATTGGTAATGAAGTCTGAGTATTTGATTCGGGGAAATGAAATTACATACATTTCCTTTTGTTCTGTTATCCAATCTCTAGTAATTTACATGTGGTGCTTGAATGTAGCTCTGTCTTTCTGTGGTTGCTCCTGCAGACTTGAGTATACAGATTTCTCTCTAACTTTAACTGGACTTTTTGGATATGAAGGCTATATAGGACTGAACCACACATACTGGTAAAATTTCCAGTGTTCAAGGGTATTCATGCCAGCAGATACTCAGCCCTGTTTCCTGTGTAGCTCCTCATAATTTTCTTTTCAGATGTTTCAGTTCAAAAAATAAGAGTCTGAGAGAAGCTACTCAATAAAGAAAGGCAATTTCACTGACAATTTGTGAGGAATTCGATACTGTTTTTATTTTTATCCAATTAAGTTTAGAGAGATCTAGACCGTAGCCAAAAATACTGGTGGCTATAGGGTCAAAGTATAAACTTTTTGGAATTAAAAATAAATTTTCCTGCAAAGAAGAAGGAAAATATACCCAAAGACAAGAGAGGGGAAACTTCCCTCAGAACTGTCAATGATTTCAGAAAGCAATACAAGTAGCCACTGGAAAAAAAACATGCTAAATTAATGAAAACAGAGATGAAAAATATTCTCTTTCTAACAACCAAATTGCCAAAAGCACTTAGTGGTCTTTTCAACATGTGAAGTGAATATGAGTAGACAAAACATAAAGGAGTTAAAGTATATTTGCTCATAAATGGCCAGTTGATAGTCTTCTGACGAAGCAAGTCTGTCAATACACACTGTTACGCTTTGTATTTTTTTTCTGATAACTCTTGCAGTATGTACTACTGACAACCATATATCTTTGCCCGTGTATCTTTGAGCTACAAAAAGGAAGGATTAATTTTCTTATAATAGCCTGTTTCTTACATAGTTATTGACAGGAAAAACAGGATGTCAGTTTGTGGTGTTGGCTTAGAGAAAAACAGTAATCATGATGTGGGAATATTGCACCAAGTGCTTTCCAGTTGTGTTCCATGTCAGAACTCCAATAAATGCAAATGCTCGCAGAAAATGCAAGGTTGGAAAAGCTGTGTACAGGTTCTGACTTCAGCATACACAGCCAGCTGCAGACAACAAAGAATAAAGAGATTCTGGGATGACTTAGGGAAGGTCTGGGATATGAAACAACCCTTTATCATAAGGCTGATAAAGTCTAAATGCCACTTTTGCGTCAGATAAACTGACTTTGAAACAAGACAAGTCTAGCCTGACTCTCGTGACTAGTTTGGAAGTTTAGAACCTGATTCACAGACCTAACAAAGACTTCCAGCCAACAGAGTTTGCTTTGCTGCTGTTGATGAAACAAATGGCTCAGGGGAGCAAGAGCATTCCCTAAATGTACTTTTCAAGATCAGAATGCCAGATTACAACTAGAAGGAATAAAACTATAAATTACATCTAACATACCAACAAGCAGGGACACGGAAAACACTCCTTAATCACCTGAAAAATAAAAGCCGGATGTAGTGCCTTTCCTGTTCATTTGAGCAGACAACAGATCAGAGCCATTCATATACAATCCTTAGAATGTTCCACTATGAAGGCTCCTTTATTCCTCCTGACACCAGGGAGAAATTAGTACTCTTTTAAAAAAATAGGATACCAAATAAAATAAAACAAAACAAAACAAAAAATCATATTATATTAGATGGGTACAAAAGTAACGTCTAATTAACCATCACTAAGCTACAACAAGCTCTGTACAATTTGCCTAAAAGCCAATGAGAAGTGAAATAAAATGACTACAGAATAAGATGCACAGCTTTGATTCCTTGCAAGGAGAAAGTGAATAAGGTGCTTGAAAAAGTATTAAATACAAAAGAAAAAGCTCTGTTTTAACAAGGGGAAATACCTTGTTATTCACATTCCCTTTGGTAGTAGTTACTCTGAGTATCTGTTAACACGTGACTACAAATATTTAGAAGTTTATTCATATCTCACTTTTACAAGATGTACATTCATATCATGTGATTCAACATAATACACTCCAAAAATGGAACTCAACATGTCTGGTGAATTCATGTAGGAGCATGCTGGCATAATTGAGACCTAAAAAAAGGTTGTTTGCTCATTTCTTTTTCTCTTCCACAATAGCAAAGGGATACAACCTTTTAAGATGAGTTAGGTTTGAAGATTTTTTTGTTCATTTGTTTCATTTTAGCAATCCCTGAAATGTCTGTAAATCAGACACACTGTGAATACATAACCAAAATAATGCTATGGTACTGCAAATCATACTGGCTGCTCATACTTTTGCAAAAGCAACAGGGTTTTAAAATATAAAAATAAATGCAAAGCATTGTCAAATTTACACTCAACATAATTAAAATAATACACATTTAGAATTTTCAAACAAAAAATAAATAAAACATCCACATACATTATTACAAAAAAAAATCAGATATTTGCCTGTCTTTGATGTAATTAACACATACCATAAGCCTAGATTCATGAAAGTATTGTCTTTCAATAAATATCTTCAGCTTCAAAATCTGATATTTTCTACATTCTTCAACTGATTTTAGTTATATATCAATTTTCAATATAAGGCGTATGAACTACATTATGTTTCACTTATTTATTGGAAATCAGCAAATTTACTAAAATCAGAAACCAACTTTTAGCATCAAATGTGTCTAACAGAAAAAACTTGGAAGATATCTGGCATCATACCCCTTTTGAAGAATGCCTCAAACACCTAAGCCTATGGCCTTCCACTGACCCACCTAGAAAAGTCAGCCAGCAAAAATAACCAATATAAAATTAGCCATGGTATTACATTGATAGGGCCCATTCTGTACCTTTTAAAGAAGAGACTTAAGAGATGCCATTTTACAAGCACAAGGCATAAAGCAGAAGGTTCTGTTCATCTCTGAGGGAGAGGAGATCACACCTGTAGCACATCACACTTCTTTTTAATTTTTGTTTTAATTTCCAAGCAATACCAGGCATTCTCCAGCCCTATCACATCTAACTGCAATCAGTAGAGATTTGTCAAAGGACCAAATGAGGAGCTGTTGCCATGTTATCCACAGCTGTTTGAAAACTTTTTTTTGCCATGAAAATGCTGTCACATCAGGGAAAGAAAACAACATAATGGGGTGAGAAAGTTGCTTACAGATGAAAAGTGGGGCACTTCAACCATCCTTTTTAAACAGGAACACCAAAAATTTCCAACCATATTGGCTGTGTGCACTTTATAGAGTTGTGTAACATTAGCAGTTACAAGGACACCACCTGGATCATTAGATACTAGATATTATAAAAATAAACACATTTCTAAGAAAGACGTGTAATCTATTTTCTCTATACTTTGAAAGTTTTCCTCAAACTGAAGGGGAAAAAAAGCCTCCAAAACCATAATGCCTCCAAAAACTAAAATTATCTGTTTAAAAAAAAAAAAAAAAATTGCCTAGCACATTTAGACAAGCAGAAAACATGCGTATTTTTCACCACAAAAAAAAAAAATAAATAACCTGGGTTTGCCTTAGGGATCTGGATTTCTGTACTACTACCTGTCTATTTGATTTGAGTCAACAGTCCCAATGTGTCAATGTTATGTCAATTCAAAATCATGTCTTATTATTATTTTATAGGCAAACATAGGACTAAAAGACATTGTAGATAAAGCATGCAAAGAATTGACATCTGTACACTTGGTCTATGTGAAAAATTTATAGCAGGGGAAGTTGGAAATCAGAGTTTCCTAGCAATTTGTGCATGCTGTTGGGAACTTGGAAATTTGGTTTTAGTCTTAGCACTGACACAACTCAGCCCCATTGAGTCATAAACAAAATTCCCACTGACATACAGGGTCGGAGAATTGGACAGAAACTTCATGTTCTGTGGAAATAACTCACAGGCACATTCTGACACTCCAAAACACGTTCAATGTGCCCTTTAAAACGTTTGCTGAAGTCAGATACAAAGTTTACATTTCAAGGAGCTCTGGCTACATAAAAGGTACCACCACAAAGCTCATGTCAGATTATGATCTGGGGGTTGCTGCTACATTATGAAAACAAAAGTAATCATACTTAGTGCTGACAATGGGTGATGGAACCTGGCCCTTCATTTATATGCCTTAATTTCTACAAAAATGGGGACAATAATTCTTACCTAGTTCATAATGGGTGAGGATTAAATAACAGACATTTATACAGCGCTTCGCAAATGAACATTATATAAGTCCTAAGTATTATGATATTAACCAAAACGTCACTACATTTATATGACCCTATGAAGCAAAAAAAACCCCTTTCAGTATAATTTTTTTCACATATTTCCAAGTCAATAAAAATAAGCCATGGAGCCAACTGGCTATTTTGGTACAAATGAATGAAGTACTTGAACTTATTTGACAGTTTTTAAAAAAATCCAGAATCTATTCTTTCCATTATAAAGGGGCTCATTTAAGGCATGAAGCCTTTTTTATAGTCTTGCTTATAAATGTCATAATTCATTTGGCATTCATTCAAGTTATTTTTCAAATACCAGACAAATCTTCTGAGAAATATTCTCTAGCAATCCACATACACTAAATGAAGGCCTCCTTCAAGGAAATTCTCAGTGGCTCAGTGGCTGCTGTTTTGATGATCTTGGAAATCTCACACTTCTCAATTCAAAGATTACACAAAGATCAGGCTGGGTGATGGTGGATAGTAAATGAGGCTTGGCATGCCTGAGAATCTCAAATAATTACGATACTTTTTAATAAGCACCTCAGGACCATGACTATGTTATCTTCAACCTCCAACCTACTTAAGAAAACAATTTAAATAAAACAAAAACAAAGCAAACAAACAAAAAGAGACCACACATTAACAGAGATGGAGTAGATGCTTTGGTCCAAATCTCAACTTGTATGGATCACTGGAGCTCCACATGGTGAATGGAGACACAGTGACTTACACTTAGAGAAAAGTACAGTCCAATACATGGCAGACCAGGTAGGATTCCTCTATTCTTCCCAATGATGTAAAGATGACAAGAAGAGGAGGTCACCTGCGTGCATCATCCAAAACAAGGCAAAGCTTTTACACCCCCACTAATGCAATTGGCCCATTCAAGAAAGCAAAGCAGAACAAGTTTTGGCAACAACCCCTACACAGTGCACCTTTTCATTTCCTTCCATGCTAAACGAAAAGCAAGAGCAGCAAGAATCACCTTGGTAGATTCGCAGCAACACCCTGCCGCTCTCCCCAGGCTGAGCGGTGGTACCTTCTTTAAAGCATGCTAAGTTGATAAATCTTGCCACCTTCCTCCCTTCTGTGGTAGAGAGCAAGACTGTCCTTGAGACATCCATTGAAAGCACTCACAAAAAAAGTAAGAATATTTCATTTTGGAAAGGTGTATGCTACACCACCAGCCTTGTTTCATCTTAGCAAGGAATTGCATTCATGTTGCCGCTGTGTTTTGAATACCATAAAGAAGTAAAATTTCTGAGAGAAATCTACAGGCATTTTTTGCTGTGTTTTTTATCTAGTAGAACAGCAAAGGCAGAAAGTTATTCCTTCCCATACAAGGTGGATGCATAGTGTATGTGTATCCTGTAACGCTTTGAGATCGGTAACACTTCTCAACATCTCACTTAGACATCTGAGAAAATTCACATCCCAACCCCACAACTTCAACAAGTTCACTCTATGGAATTATTTGAGGGTAAAAAATCACTCCTCTCTGAAAGTCCAGTGCAGGACTGCAAAATAATCACGTAAGCCCCTCTCAAATTCTCGAAAGAGGATTTGAAAAGCTAACTATTAGATTAGAGGTACAGATAACAAGCAGTTCCCATTTAGTCGATAGCTCTATGTCTTTGGTCTTCAACACCGTGTATTTAATTCTCCTTCCGTGGCTGTGGGTGTCCAGTACAACAGGCTACTCACTTTAGCCTAAACCATCTTTGTGCTGATGTTTATTATTTTTCAGATCTGCATTTTAGAAGTGCTAGAACCACTCCAAATGTTTCTCATTCTAGCCAGAATTTCATGCATCACCATGAATAATATTTTACTTTCCAGACAGCGATTTTGTTTCAATAAGAAATTGTTAATTGCCTGAGATTTGGTCTGTATTTCTCAGCAACAAGTAATGCTACCATAATATTTTGGTCTTGTTTTAAAAAGGTACTAGACTTTCACAGAGAGGTAAAAAAGGCAGGCAAATTTTATCAGCCCCAGCAAATCCAAGACATTAACTACTTCTCACATAATAAATGGAAAGGAAATGGCACAAGTTTGACATTCCAGAAATTTTGTTTGCTAGAAAATATCAAAATTTGAATGAGGAAAAAAAAGAAAAATCTCTAAAAATTATCCTAAGTGTGATTTTTTGTCCTACAGTAATATTTGAAATTGATAAATATCAGCAATAGCCAGAACTAGTAATGGATTGCTAAATGAGACATAAAAACAGGCCTAATAATGGTGCTATTCAGAGGATAACCTTCCATCAACACAGACCTTGGTAGTGAAGGCAACAAATACCTATCTTGTTAGATGAAGACAAGACCACTATTTGTACCTTCCTCTCTCCTCCCCAGCAATTTTTTTAAAAAAACCCAAACCTAATTAGTAGTGAGTAACAGAAAAAAGTAAAAGTGGGGGGGAGGTTCAGTAAACCCAGACACTTTGGTAACTTAAAGGACTTCTCTGCTCTCCACCCTTGCAGGATTTGTAGTAGATACTTTGCTTAAGCATTAGCTTAGTACTTGGTTTCCAAATCACAGGCAAAAATTAAAATGGCCAAATATTGAACTTGTCTTCTTCTACAGAACACTCCTATGGGGTTTTTAAATCTGTTTGGGTTTGTTGTTGTTTTGATTTTTACTTAAAATCATGTGAAAATATCATACAGACTTTTCAGCTTGCTTCCCAGAAATATGGCACATTTAAGTTGACTAGAAATCATAGTATCTACTTTTTTCCGATATGTGATACATATAACTTTATCCATTCCTAGAAGACTCGGACTGTCATTTTGGCAAGGAGCTGCAATGCACCAGTCTGAGCATAAAGGATTTAAGTTATGGATCTTGCAGAATTGGTTAATAACAGAAAAAGTACGGCTATTTTTTTTAATCTATAATATTTACAGTATTGCACTTTACTGCACTTAATTGCATTTCACTAAAATTAATGCTGCATCAGTATTATGCCTTAAAACCATATGTCCATCTTTGCTGTATAATTCATTCTTTCTACATCCTGTAAAACAGTGAGATTCTGATTCAAAGATCTAGGCATTTGGGGGAAAAAATGAAAATTTTACCTGTTTCTATGGCACAATACATCTCTTTGAGTTCAGGTAATTCTGGTAAAACAGGTGCATTTTTTATCGTTCCCATCTTTCAAGTTATCACTAACAATTTGTAAATTCTAGTCTCTCTTTTTTTCTCCTTTCAAAGGACATAGCCATTTGAGACACACACTTTTTTGTTATTGCTGCTCTTTTTTTTTTTTTTTTTTCTTTAGGAAAGAAAAGAAGGAAAATAAAAACCTGCCTTGCCTCAGATCTGAAATTCCACATTTAAATTCAAACCAGTTCTGCAGCAGCAGCAGCTCCTCAGTGATGGAAGAGATTCATGGCAGTGAAATAATACTGTTGGCAACAAAGAAATGTCATCTTTAATGGAGACCAGCCCCAAGGATTTATTATTTATTATTATTACTATTTGTTTTGTTTAGTTTTGTTCTAATATATTTCTGATCTTCAAAACGTGTTTAGTTTGACACATGCACAAGGTAGCAAAACTGACAGCAGCAGATGACGTTATGCCGGAGCGATCACTTTTGCCAGGGTCAAAAAGATCCAAAGTGTCCCCAAAATGTTCACAGATTAACATAATTTAGAGATGGTTTCCTTTCTCTTTTTTTTTTTTT